>CM053584.1:296934256-297065750 GCA_028627135.1 Pseudochirops cupreus
CATTCTGGAGAGCAATCTGGAACTATGCCCCAAAGGGCTATAAATAATTGCATACTCTTTGACCCAGTAATACCACTTCTAGGGTTGTATCCCAAAGAGATCATGGATGCGGGAGGAAGACCCATATGTACAAAAATATTTATTGCAGCTCTCTTTGTGGTGGCAAAAAATTGGAAATTAAGGGGATGCCCATCAATTGGGTAATGGCTAAACAAGTTGTGGTATATGAATGTAATGGAATACTATTGTGCTATAAGAAATGGAGAGGAGATGAACTTCATATTTACCTGGAGAGGCTTATACAAACTGATGCTAAGTGAGAAGAGCAGAACCAGGAAAAATTTGTACACAATCACAGACACATCTTATGGGTGACGACCAACTTTGATAAACTGGACTCTTCTCAGCAACTCAAGGTTATAAGACAACTCTAAAAGACTCAAGATGGAAGGAGTTGTCTACATTCACAGAAAGATCTAGAAAGAACAGAGTTTAAATGCAGACTGAAGCAAACTACATGCTCTCTTTCTTTTCCATGTTTGGTTTTGTTTCTTCTTTCTCATTGTTCATTCCATCATTTACAACCCTTCTATACAACCAGACTAATGTCCAGTGTGAAAGTATTTGCAGATCCTGTACTTGATTGCATGCCGCCATGGTGGGGGGGGGGGGGGAGAGGGGGGGAGGAAGGGAGGTGAGAAAATTTGAAACTCAAGGGATTGTGGAACTGACTCTTGTAAACCACAAGTAAACAAACAAATCAATTAATTAAAAAAAATCAAATGTTAAAAGTCTTTCTGACTCTATCTTCTGCATTACCTGCATCTAGCACTGTAGAATCAGATTTTTTTCATTGACAATAATTGTCATTAACCCGGCAATAGCAGCGTGTGGGATCGTATCCTCTGCTCTGTTTAAGGTGTTAGCCATAAGGGTCAGGAATTGTCCAAGAGCAGGATGATAGCAGAATCATCCATTTAGAACTGAAAGGAGAGAGAAGGGGAGGATCAATAACAGTGTGCCTACAAAGTGCCGGCACATCCATCATACCTTTAGCCTTAGCTCCTTCATCTGTAAAATGAGTGGGTTGGTCCAGTGACCTCCTTGTGCCTGAGTATAGAAGCTCCTTCAGGGCAGGGACTGGCTATTTTGTCTTTGTACCTCCAGACTGAGAGTAGTACCTTGCCTAGAGTAAATGCTTAATAAGTGTTTATTGTATCTGGACTTAAATGGAAACAGGTCATGCAGATCTCGTTGGTCCTGGACAGACAAGAGTAGATCAAGTCTGGAGTTAACTGTGCATTGAGCATTTCCAGGAGAGGTGAGTGGATGCCTCAGCACTTTAGTCCACATGCACATGCTGCAGTCAGAGAGAAACTCTTTCCTTTTTGAATTATATATAACCCTTTCTTCTTGGCCCATGTAATTAACACAATAATTAATAATAACAACAACAGTAATAATAAAATAGCTAAGGATTTATACATGACTTTAAAGCCGTACAGTACATATGTTAGCTCAAAGATTTGATCCTCCCAAGAACCTGGGGAGATAGTTGCTATTATTATCTCCATCTTACAGGTGAAGAAATTAAGGTAGAGAGCACTTGAGTGACTTGCTCAGTTCACCCCGCTAGGAGTGTGCTTGAGGGAAGATTTAAACTCCTATCTTCCTAACTCCATGTCCTGAACTCTATCCGCTTCATTAACTGCATCATGCCCTGTATCACTTGAATTTTTCAAATGGCGGTGGCTATCATACCCAGCCCTAAAAATGCAATGTGTGGAACCGTATTCTCTGCCCTGTTTAAGGGCTTGACCATAAGAAATTGGAGTTGTCCAAGAGAGGAATGAAAGCAAGTTCATCCATTTAGAACTGAAAGGAACCCCAGAGGCCCTCCAGCCTAACTCCTTCAAAGTACAGATGAGGAAACATGAAGTGAAGTGACTTGCCTAAGGTCACACAACTGGAACAGAATTTGAGCCCATGTCTTCCTGACTCCAAATTCAGCATTCTATCCCTTATACCACTTCTTTTAGATATGAAAACAAACAAACAAACAATTAAGGTTCCATGAGGTTAATTGACTTGCTGAGTAATATACTCTGAGACTACAAAGGGAATAATACTTTTATTTATATAGCATTATAAGGTTTTCAAATCAGTTTACATGCATTCCCTAATTTTATCCCCACAATAAGGTAGGTACTATTGCAACTCTTATTTTACAGATGAGTAAACTGAGACTAAGAATTTTAAAGTGACTTACCCAGAGTCATACAACTGGTCAAATGTCAGAAACAGGATTCCAAACTCCCTTTATCACTAAACCATGCTGTCGCTCAACTCAACTTTCTAAGCACATGAATGCAAGAAAAAAAAATTGAGTTAAATTGTTTCAAAGTTCAGAGTGATTAATGCTTTTAAAATATTGAATTGGGTGGTGGGAAATGATTCATTTGTAAAAATATCTTCTTGAAACATTAATGCCCTTCTAAGTAAAAGAGATTTTGATCCTGGAAAATAAGTTTACAAAAATAACTGTTTTGATTCTATTTTGCATACACACGCACACACACACACACACACACACACACACACACACACTCACTCACTCACCCACTTACACATATAAACAACCTGGAAACTTCTTTTCTCATCCTCCTCTGCATAATAGAAAGAGAACATGGGCTGAGGAAGGAGGCAGTTGATGGTCACCCTCCCCTCCCCACCCCCTTCCTGTTTGATTAATCAGGGGCAGAATCATGCTCCTGTTTTCAGGGAGCTTTCCTATCAGAGCTCTAATCTCTGGAGAATCCAAGCCTACAAAGCGATAACATCTGGTGCCTATTATTTCCCCAGATCTGTTGTGATTAGTCCATATGATAAGTCTGGCCAATTGCTATTAGGGTAAGATTGCTGCACTCCCTCCGTCAGGGCGCTGAAGCTGTCACTTCTGGTCTGTGGCCCCTGCTAATTTGCCAGCACAATTTCCAATATCTGCTAGAATCCCACAAGGAAATCTCATTGCCTTGCAGGGGCAATAGGCGGAGTCATTCTAGACAGAAGGCTAGCACTGATAATAGAAGGAAAGGTTTATCAATTAACTCAAGCAGCTTTGCTTAGACAGTGACAGGACCCCTCCTTACCATTTCAGTTGGATCATGCTTATGAAGCTGTGAAAAGATACTTTGGGTTGTGGGATATCTGAAACAATGAATCATCAGCAAGTTGGAACAGCAGTCAGGACAGATGATGAAGCATTCTAGCTGCCTCCTCATAGGGAGGGGATAGACTTGAGACACATGGACATTTGGGGGCATGATTTGTGTGGCATCTTGTTTTTCTTGACTATGCACATTTGTTACAAGGATTTTGTTTCTCCCCCCCCCCAAATTCAATGGGGAGTAGGGTAGGAGGGAGAGAAAACAAATACTTGTTAATTAAAAAAATTAAAAGAAAAGCAGTTCTGATCCCAAATTCATCTCTATTACTAAAGAGACTCCTTTAACTCTCCAAAAACTTTTCTCTTTCCTTTCTACATCATCTTCACCCCCATTCTATATTGGGCAAGCATAATAGTTTGAGGGTGTCCAACTGGTAGGGTGGTTTGTTTTCTGAGATACATAAGGGGATTCATGTCTATAAAAAGGGAATTTCTACATGGTCTTACAGAGCTTATTAATACCACCTATAATATTACCTGTGCTCCAAACCCATCTAAGGTACATTAAAGAGACTTCCGCAATAATAGCTATCATTTTTATTCTGCTTTAAGGTGTACAAAGTGCTTTGTAAATATCTCACTTTATCCTCACAATAACCCTAGGAAGTAGAGGCTGTTTTTATCCCCATTTTACAGAAGAGGAACCTGAGGCAGAGGTTAAGTGACTTGCCCAAGGCCACACAGTAAGTATCGGAGACTGGCTTTTAACTCAGATCTCCCTTATTCCACATCCAGCACTATCCACTGGATCACCTAACTCTCTCAAGTGAGCTCACTTGGAGTATTTCCCAGTGTGAACAAGGTGTTATTTTTTTTTCTTCTTCTTCTTGGAGTTCAGTTTCCTAGGCTCAGGCTAAATTGCAAACATCTGAAGGATTAATCTCCTTTGAACCCTGATAATCCACAGCTGTGCTGAGTCAGGCAGGTTTTGTGCCTTCTGGCTCTGAGCCAATCAGGGAATGAGTCTTTGTTATATATTCCCAGCAGTTATCATTTTGCTTTGGGGGTTTGCTCATGAGAAGGATCTTTTGATTTCCTGGTTGAGATTCTGAGTAGCCATTTGTTCAGAGCCCCCTCATCCCCCTCCGACTGCTTAGATGTCTGTGCTCCCTCAATCCAGTGATGTATGTAAAGTGTATAGCAATATTGTTATGTTCAGACAGCTGGAGACCAGTCTTTGATCTTGGTGCTGTTTTCTCTGTATTTTCTCTGTTCGCATTTTCTCTGATGTTCAGGGTGCTGATATTTCTCCTGAACTAGTGAATATAAATAAAAGTAGGATTGTTAATACCCTTTTGAGCAGTCTTTCCTAGAAAAACAGATCAAAGATCCTAGATATCCTTCCCATTGACTTGGGGCACACTCTCTTACCAATAGTCACAGAGTCTGGAGGGTGAACACAGCTTAAAGTATCATGGTAGACAGCCCTATGCATAGGGAATATATGTGGCCAAAGCAACTTAGAACTCTGGAAACACAGGATCCCAATGTCTCTTCTTCCTTCCTTCCTTCTTTCCTTCCTTCTTTCCTTCCTTTTTTCCTTCCTTTCTTCCTTTCTTTCTTCCTTCCTTTCTTCCTTTCTTTTTCTTTCTTTCTTCCTTCCTTCCTTCCTTCCTCCTTCCCTCCCTCTCCCTCTCTCTCTTCTTCCTTTTGTTGGAGAGTTTCAATGTCCTTCTCATTGGACCTGTTCTCACAAAGATAATCAATCAATATTTGTTAAGCATCTTCTATGTATCAAGCACTATACTAAGTTCTGGGGATACAAAAGAGGCAAAAGTCAGTTCTTGCCCTCAAGGGCTTTACAATCTAATGAGGGAGACAACATGCAAACAAAAATATACAAAGCAAGTTACAAACAGGATGAATAGTAAATAGTCAAAAGAGGGAAGGGCTCTGGAATTACCAGTAGTTGGGAAGGCTTCCTGTAGGAAGTGAGATTTTAGCTGTGACTTAAAGGAAGCCAGGGAGCTTGGTAGTTGGGAGCAGAGAAAGGAGCGGATTCCCAGAATGGTAGATAGCCAGAAAAAATTCCTGAAGTAAAGAGATGGAATGTCTTGTTCATGAGACAGTCAGGAGGCGAGTGTCACTGGATCACAATATGTATTGGGGAATAAAGTGTAAAAAGACTGGAAAGATAGGAGGAGGACTATGTTTAAGAAGTTAAAATTTGAATGGCTTTGAATGCCAAAATAGAGCATTTAATATTTGCCCCTGGAGGTAATAAAAAGCCACTACAGTTTGAGGTGTGTGTGTGTGTGTGTGTGTGTGTGTGTGTGTGTGTGTGTGTGTGTGTGTGTGCGCACGCACGCACGCGATGATAGACCTGTTCTTTGGGAAAGTCACTTTAGTGGCTGAATGGAGAATGGATTGGAGTGGGGAGAGACTTTCAACAGGCAGACTCACCAGCAAGTTATTGTAATAATTAAGGTGTAAGGTGATGAGTGCCTGCTCTACAGTGGTGGAAATGTCAAAAGAGAGAAGGGGACTAATTTGAGGGATGTTGCAAAGATGAAATCGGCAGGCCTTGGCAGCAAATTAGTTATGGGAAGTGAGAAATAATGAGGAATCCTGGGTGAGTCCTAGGTTCTGAGCCTGGGGGACTGGGATGATGGTGTTACTCTTAACAGTAATAGAAAAAATGGATGGGGGTAGGGGGATCAGGGGGAAAGATAATTGGTTCTGTTTTGGACATACTGAGTTTAAGATGTCTGAAAAGCAGTTGGAGATGCAAGACTGGAGAGAGGTTAGGACAGGAAAGGTAGATTTGTGGATCTTCAGCATAAAGATGGTAATTAAATCCATGCGGGCTGATGAGATCACCAAGTGAAGTAGTGTAGAGGAAGAAGAGGAGGGCTTAGACTTTTGCAAAACCACTTATAAATATTATCTTGTTTTATCCTTACAACAATCCTGGGAGTTAGGTGTTGCTATCATCAGTATTTTACAGATGAAACTGAGGCAGGTACTGATTTAGTGCCTTGCCTGGGGTCAAGCAGCTATAAGTGTCTGAGTTTTTTAAATACCTGTATCTGGGTCCAGCACCCTATCCACTGCTGCAGTTAGCTAGCAGGGGCAGCTATGTGGCTCAGTGCCAGGGCTAGAGTTGGGAGGACTCATCTTCCTGAGTTCAAATTCAGCCTCAGATACTTACTAGCTGTGTGACCTTGGATAAGTCACTTCACCCTGTTTGCCTCAGTTTCCTCATCTGTAAGAAAAGCTAGAGAAGGAAATGGCAAACTACTCCAATATCTCTGCCAAGAAAATCCCAAATGGGGTCATGAAGAGTTGGACATGATTGAATCCCAAACCTAGCTAGCTTCTTCTTTTAGAGAAAATTGCATTTGGTACAAAGGAGGAAGAGGAAAGAAGTCAGGTATCTGGTGAACATGTAGGCAAATGAAGGAATTCTGTATTAATGGCCCTGGAAATAGTTATGGAGACTTAACATTTACATAATTATGCTGGGGACCAGGTAAAACTAACAACCAAAAAAAAATTCTCCCAAATGTCCCTGTGTGATTATGACTTTGTCTGGAGATTTTCTTTACTTTTAAAATTATATTTTATTCCAAACTTCAGCCTGTCAGATTAAACCTCCTTTGTAACAAAGACGTATTTTTATTTTTCTATTAAAAATATCTTTTTAATCTTCATTCTCTCCCTATCTACAGGTTTCCCGCTATCTTTGTCTAATTTGTGTTTATCTTGTAAATACTTATTTTTGTGTATGTTATGTCCACCATCAAAATGTAAGATCCTCAAATGCAGGGACTGTTTATGCCTTTCTTTGCATTTATGGTACCTGGCAGATAGTAAGTGAATCCAGGTGCCATTGGGAAAATTCCATCCCCCACCATCATCCACCCCCAGTTCACCTCACAGCTTTAGCAAACTATACCTTGGAGGGTGGGTTCCCTACTTTGCTCCAGGCAATGAACAATGAATAAGAGCTTCACTCCTCTGAACCCCCTCCCTTTTCTCATTTTGGGAAGGACAGATGGAGTCACAAAGAATGAGCAGATCTGAAAGGGCTGGGATCTGGATCATGTTTCTTATCTTTCCCCTAAAATCTATCCCTCTTCTAAATTTGCTTTTTACTGCTGAGGGCAATATAATTTTCTCAGTCACCTGGGATCACAATCTTGCCCTCATCTTCAACACTTCTCCTTATTGAGCCAATTGGTTACCAAATATTGTAGCTTCCACCTCCACATCTCCCACATCTGTACCCTTCTCTTCATTCACACTGACAATATCCTAGTTCAGGCCCTTATAGCCTCTGGTCTGGACTATTACAATAGCTTCCTAATTGGTTTCCTTGCCCCAAGGCTTTCCCCACTCTAATCCATGCTCCATCCAGCTGCCAAAGGGCTTTTCTTAAAGCAAAAGTCTGACAAACAACACCTTCATTCAGTAAACCCTAGTAGCTTTCTGTTGACTCTAGAATAAAATGTTATTTTATCTTTATCTCATTGCCAGTTGTCTTGACTTTTGTTTTGTCACTGAACTTTGGTGACTGGAAGCCAGAGTGAAGCTGATCAATTTGCTCAACTCTGGCTCACTTAAACCCAATATAAATGCAAGTGAAGACATCACCCATGAGGGGCAGAGTCAAGATGGAGGCATAAAAGCAGGAGAACTCTGCAACTCCCACCCTAACCACCTCAAACACCTGTAAAATATGACTCTAAACAAATTTTAGAGCTCCAGAACCCACAAAATTACAGAAAAACACATCTCCCGCTGGGGGCAGCCCAACAGGCAGGACGGGAAGGGCTCATCTCAGAGAGCTGGGAGCTGAGCCCAGCCCAGCCTGAAACCATGGCTGAGCCCCAGAGCAGCAAGGACAAGCTGCTGCTGGAGCTTTCAGGAGAGTGGATCACTGGGAGCTGTGGCAATTTCCAGACTTATCAACCCATAAGAAACGGACAAAGTGAAAGGTCAGTGGAACTCAGCTAAATTTGGGGGAGAAAAGTGGGTCCAGCTGTCCACCCCCAGGCTGCTTCCACATGGCTGCTTCAGAAGCTCCCAACCTACAGATTGCAGGGGGGCCAAGGGATCACTCAGAGGCTAAGTGCTCTTGCCTTAAGCGGCCTGGATCCGGATTGTGGTCTTGGGTGGTAGTCCTGAAGTGTGTTTTCAGTGAGCTAAAGCTGGTGGGGGCTGCAGAGACTGCACCTCCTAATAGCTCCAGCAGCTGTGAAAACCCTAGCAATTTGGGACAAAGCTTTCCCCTCTGAAAGCAGAGTTCTACTGTGGCTCAAAAATCAAATTAATTGACTGGCAACATGAGCAAGCAAAGGAAGCAAACCAAGCTCAGCAATCCAAGTTTAGATTCCTCTTTTGGGGACAAAAAAGATCAAAGCATGGAACAGGAGGAAGACAATACAGTCAGAACTCCTGCACCAAAAGCTTCCAAGAAAAATTTTAGCTGGTTACAGGCCATAGAGGAGCTTAAGAAGGATTTTGAAAATCAAATAAGTGGAGGAAAAATTGGGAAGAGAAATGAGAATGATGCAAGAAAATCATGAAAAGAGAGTCAACAACCTGACTGAAGAAAATAATACCTTAAAAAATAGATTAACTCAAATGGCAAAAGAGGCCCAAAAAAGCCAATGAGGAGAAGAATGCCTTAAAAAGTCAACTTTGCCAGATGGAAAAAGAATGTCAAAAGCTCACTGAGAAGAATAATTCCTTCAGAATTAGAGTGGAGCAAATGGAAGCAAATGACTTTATGAGAAATCAAGATACTATTAAACAGATCCAAACAAATGAAAAAATAGCAGGCAATATGAAATATCTCCTTGGAAAAACCACTGACCTGGAAATAGATCCAGGAGAGACCACTTAAAAATTATTGGACTATCTGAAAGCCATGATCAGAAAAAGAACCTAGAAAGCATCCTTCAAGAAATTCTCAAGGAAAATTGCCCAGATGTTTTAGAACCAGAGGCAAAATAGAACTTGAAAGAATTCGCTGATCACCTCTTGAAAAAGATGCCAAAAAGAAAACTCCTAGGAATGTTATAGCCAGGTTCTGGAGTTCCAGATCAAGGAGCAAATATTACAAGCTGCCAAGAAGAAACAATTTGAATACTATGAAAACACAATCAGGATAACCCAGGATCTAGCAGCTTCTGCATTAAGGGAATGAAGGGCTTGGAATATCATCTTCTGGAGATCAAGGGAGCTAGGATTAAAACCAAGAATTACCTACCCTGCAAAATTGAGTAAAATGTTTCAGGGGAAAATATGGTCATTCAATGGGGTGGAGGACTTTCAAGCATTCTTGAGTAAAAAAACCAGAACTGAATAGAAAATTTGACATTCAAATACAAGAAGCATGAGAAGGTAAACATGGAAAAGAAATTATAAGGAACTTATCAAAGCTGAACTACTTACATGCCAACATGGAAAAACAATAATTGTAACATGAAACTTTTCTCAGTATGAAGATAGGTGAAGGGAATATAAATGTATATTTTATCATTATTTACATGCAACTGGGAATTTACATTATTATTATTTACATGCAACTGGGAATTAAGATATACAGACACTGAGGTAGAGACATAGGAGAGAGCAGATATGGGGGAGGACATAGGAGAGCTATACAGTGGGATCGCTGTTTTGGGGGGTGGGTAGGGGAAAGATGGGGAGAAAATTTGTAACTCAAAATCTTGTGGAAATGAATGATGTAAACTAAAAATAAACACAAGTTAATTTAAAAAACAAAACAAAACAAAAACAACATCACCCATGGCGTCATGGGTCCTTTTCAAAAATGAAGGATGAGCAACATCTTTCTTAAATTTCTATTTTCTGTAAGTTTTAAAAGTACATAATTACTAGTATAGTACTGCTAGTTAGTAAAATTGTATTATAATTTACAGGCTGGTAAATACATATATATGTTCAAAAATATTTATTGACATCATTTATTGATCATGGTCAAGGTTTGGAAGTGACTGTCTTATAGAGTTTCTGGGACGTGATAGTCAGGACGTGTCAGCAACTGTGGATCTGAGTCGGACACATAGGCTTGCCTAGGTTTTCCTGACTGCAAGGCCCTTCTGTCATTGCGCCACTTTGCTCTCACATTTCTTATTGTTTTAATTATCATTATCACCTTTTTTGATAGGGCTCAGAAAGAAATTAACTGCAGAAATGTGGTTCAATTTATATTTTTAATATTTTATATGTTCACGGTTTTCTGTTTAATGTTCTCTAGAGTCTTCTAGGCTATCACCCAGGAGGATAAAACAACTGTTTTTTGTAACTGAATAAAAGTATTGGGATGTAAGCTTATCTTTTGTAAGCACACCAAAAGCATTTTAGGCATAACTCCAGTAGCAGAGGGAATGATGGAGATGATATGTGCCTTATCCTTTTCCCATATAGTTTTGTTTTCTTCATCTACATCTCCCTGTTTTCAAAGTTTTTATTTCTATATAACTTGGAGATTATGAGTGTTTGGTAAAATGATGTTTCTGAAAACATAGTTCTTAAATTGTTATGGATCAATGTCATTTCCAGGATATTGTGGGCAACAGTTTTGACTGTTCTTACTGTTGTTTGTTGTCATGGTCACCCAATCCTAATTAAACCAGTTATCCTCTTTCTGTCCTTTCTGCAATACGTATATATATTTACTATTTACCTCAAAGACTATCCACAAATCAGAAGAATGAAGAGTTTTGTATACCCAATGGCAGAACAAAGTGAAAAATCGATCCATGGAACTATGCAAACAACTGTGATAATTCTGCACCCTTGCACAAGTGCACACAGATATTCCCTAAAAAAGAAAAAAAAAACATCTTAGGTTATTGGAATTTAGAGCTGAAGATAATAGCTGCAACTCTGAACTTAGATTTTCCTGTATGTGCTTAATTTCAATTACTTCTTTCATGTAGCCTTACGAGAGAATTCTCGATAGATGAAACTTGCTTTGGGTTATAATACTGGAAATTTGGAATATAAGACAATTTTTCTGTGATTTAATATATTCTAAAGATGGTCAAAGTAGCAAAAGTGAACAAAAAAGGCCCACAGCCTACCTTCTATAAAAGTTTTAGGTGTAGCCTGAAAAGTACTAATTTGAAAGTTATACCTTTGAAAGCTCTCTTTTTCTTTAAAAAATATTCTAAGTACTCTCCCCTTTATTTTATTCTTAAAGAATGTCACCTAGGAATTTTAATACAGAACCTAAAAGTTATTCTTATGAAAATGGGATTTAGAGCAGGAAAAAGAACCTTAGAGATCATAGACAAAGGTTAAATGACTTGTCCAAGGGCATATAGTTAATAAAAGGTATTGTGAATCCAAATCCAGTGTCTTTCCCACTGTGCCATGCTGCCAACTCATGGCCCCCCTCCCCCCAAATATTTTGCCACATCCATGGATTTATTATTCAAGAAAACAACAGATTGAAGTAGAGATTTTGCAAGTGAGTTGATAAGTTTGACCAGAAGCAGGAATCAAATATAAATGACTTAACTCCTGAAGTGAACGTGTGTGTGAGCGTGCCTGCGGATTCACATGCAGTTAAATGTGTTTAAATGATATCAGTTTAATGAAAATGACAAAACAATGCTGAAGATATTATAGCTTTTTCAATCAATAAAAAGGGAGCTCATTGTAATTAAACACAAAGCATATGTACTCTGGTGTATTAAAGCAATTACCCAACTTTTCTGAATTTGCAAATATGAGCTTGCAATATCATAGATTTTTGCATTGAATGCATAATGATGTTGGGGAAAAAACTCTCACGGGATAAACAGGCCTACTGTTCCAGTCCAAGCACAACTCTAATAGTTCCACTTGACTAGGCTTACAGAGTAGCTAAAGGAGGTCAGACCCTCTCCATTGACACTAATGGACCGTTTTATGCAAAACTGTTCAGTCTCTGGAAGGGAACATGTCTGACTGGTGGAGTGATTCACAAAAATCACTTCATTAAACTAATACTCTTCATGCGCATCCTTATTCCCTTTAGCCTGGTAGAAACTGTGAACCATGTCTGGACACAAAAGGCCTAGCTTCCAGAGCAAACTCCAAGTTCTAGTTCTTGAATTCAAACAATGACCCAAACCCCGATAACAAGGACCCAGATCCTGATACTCGTACTAATGGGCTCCTCTTTTATCATGGAAGTTTTCCTACTACTAATGATTGGGCCCACATTTCTTTCTGTGTTTTCTATTTCAACAACCTGTATGACATGAAGTAGCCTAGCTAAATGAGGTTCCTCAAAAACAACAACTCCAAATGAAGTATGATGATTTACCCTATTCCTGGTTGTAAATAGTATTTCATGTCAATCAATCAATAAGCATTTATTAGGCACCAGTAAGCACCTATTTCTGCAATGCACTGTGTTGGGTGTTGGTAATCCAAAGACAAAAAGAAAGGCTTGACTCTCAAGAAGCTTACATTTTCTTGGAAGATTAGAGGTGGAAGGGACTTTAGATAACATCTCAGATCTAGTCCCATCTGCTCATTTGACAAAATAAGGCAACTGAGGCTCATGATAGTAAGTGACTTGCCTGAGGTCCCTTGGGTGATA
The DNA here is from genome assembly GCA_028627135.1 of Pseudochirops cupreus. Lineage (NCBI taxonomy): Eukaryota > Metazoa > Chordata > Mammalia > Diprotodontia > Pseudocheiridae > Pseudochirops > Pseudochirops cupreus. The sequence continues at coordinate 296,947,054 of CM053584.1, forward strand.
AGTGGTAGCCAGGATTCATGCCCAGCCCCTCTGACTACAAATCCACTGTTTTTTCCACCTGTCTATGGCTGCTTCTCTTATTTAGTTCTTAATCTTTTTTGTGTGTCACGGACTTTTCTGAAAACTTGATGAAGCTTACAGATCCTTTCTCAGAATAATATTTGTTGCCTATCTTCATAGTTAAAGTTCATGCTAAAATTCCAGTTCATGGTTAATAAAATAAAGATGCAATTTTTCCTTTCCAAGTTCATAGATCCCCTGAAATCTAGAGTGAAGATTGAGAACCCTTGCCTTACTTAATGAGACCTTTCCAGGCTCACCTTGTTCTGTGCAAAAGCAAAAGAATAAATGGTTCAAGAACAAAAAGGACTGAATTGCTCATAGTAATAGAAATTCCTGACCCCACAAGTCTCCTTGCTCTTTCTCCACATATTGGGACATTTTCCAAAGGTTAGAAAATTTATACTAGAGAAAAGAGAGACTGATTTTAGGAAAAGAAGAAAACAGTATCTCTCAAAGGTGGGGCAGAAAAAGGAGGATGAAGAGATGACTGGGAGAACCAAGTCAAAAGCCAGAATGGATGTGGAACAATTTAAACTTTTTAAGACCTCGTCAGTCCCTAGTGCTGTATTTTCTCAGCCCACCATGGAAGAATTCATGGTGCCTGGCAGATAGTAGCTTAATAAATGCTTGTTGAATGAATGCATCAATGAATCAATGAATGAATTGAGGTCGACAGAGCTAAGATATTACTTCAAGTTGTCAAAGACTTTAACTCTCCCTCCTTTAATTTGACCACTGATTCGCTTATCCTTTAATAGTCCAGGTGAAATGTTTCCATCAGTCACATGCCTTTACATCTTCTGTAGAGGTAGTGGAAACACGAAATTTCACTTAGTTTTACTATTCAGGTTTTCTCTTCCAAAGATGCTTTAAAAAAAAAAGAGGAAGAAGAGTCCTATACCTTTAAGAACTCAGTGACCAGTAAGGTCCATTTTGTTGCAGTTTGGGCGGCCCTTGACTACTCAGAGCTCAGCTGCACCCCAGCTAATTTCCATAAGCATCATGTGGTGTTACAGAAACCACATTTTGCCAAGCTGTCAACTGTACAGCCTTCTCTTTGCTAAACAGACTCCCATTAAAACTGTCTGCACAATTTGTCAGTTAAATGAGGTACAAGAGGGACGCTCTATTTGCCCCTAATTAGCTGTGCAGACTACCTTTGTCTGTTTGATTAAGTATTCACATTATCAATTTTGTTTAATCTGATTCATTTCACACACCTCCCCTGGGACTCAGGCCATACGGTTAACTAATCTCTGATATCATCTCTCATATCAGGCCGCTCCCCCAGAACACATCCTTCCCACAGGCACAGCAATAATCAAAGTCTTCAGAAGGACTGGTCCAGGGAGGGACAAAAATGGAACTACTGGATGGGAGATGAATTCTGGCGTATTTAACCCAAGGTACAAAGGAGCCATCACTCTCAATACTGTCTGCAGTATCTATTCATTTCATTCATACATTCATTCATTCAGCATTTATTGAGTGCCTATTTAGTGCAAGGTACTGTGCTAGAGACTTTAAAGTATACAAAAAGATGCATTAGACACAGTGTGTGCCCTTAGGGAGTTTAAATTCTTAACTCTAGGGCATACTTTCTATGCTGACCTGGAAAATGGGACTCCTCCTTGGAGTCCCAGGTTTTGATGCTTGTCACCCAGGGTGTGTTTATCATCCTAATAATACCTAATGTAATCATGAACAATTGCATAGTGTTTTATAGTATGTAAAGCATTTTCATGTCCTTTGTGTTATTCAGTCCTGAGGATAAATCCATGAAATAGTCAGGGCAGCTGTTAACTCCCATTTCCAACAATGAGGGAACCAGCTCAGAGAGGTTAAATGACTTCTCCAAATTCATAGAACTTTAAGTGGTAGTGCCAGGACTAGAACCCAAGTTTTTGATTCCTAATCCAGGGTTTTTCCACTACACTATCATTCCTAGAGGCTTCAGCAAAAGGTATGATGATGGTTCCTGTTTCAACAATGCTTCCCTCTCCCCCTTTCATACCATGTTGAAAAAAAAAATGCGAGAAAAGTAAAGGGGAAAAATATGCTTGAATCTGCATTCATAGTTCATCCGTTCTTTCTCTGAATATGGATAGCATTTTACATCATGGGCTCTTTGGGATTATGGTGGATCTTTATATTCATCAGAATAGCTAAATTCTCCACAGTTGATTGTTGTTACAGTATTACTGTTACTGTGTACATTGTTCTCCTAGTTCTGTTCACTTCATTTTGTGAAGTTGATATAAGTCTTTCCAGGTTTTTCTAAAACCATCCTCTTCATCATTTCTTATAGCACAGTAGTATCCCATCACATTCATATACATAATTTATTCAGCTATTCCATAGTTAATGAGCATCCCCTCTGTTTCCAATTTTTTGCCACCACATAAATGGCTGCTATAAATATTTTTGCACATATGAGTCCTTTTCTTTTTCCTTTGATCTCTTTGGGCTATTGACCAAGTAGTTGTATTGCTGGGTTAAAGAGCATGCACAGTTTAATAATCCTTTAGACCAATTCACAACTCTACCAAGAGCACGTTAATGTACCTATTTTTCCATATCCTCGCCAGCATTTGTCCTTTTCTGTCACTGTTAGCCAATCTGATGGGTCTGAAGTGGTTCCTCAGAGTTGTTTTAATTTGCATGCATACTGCTTTAAAGTTTATACAGCCCTCTGCTAACAATTGCCCTCTGAGGCAGTTATCACTGTCCTCATTTCACAAAATGGGCACTAACATTCACAAAGATTAATGGGTTTACCTGGCTGACAAGTTGCTGTAACTAGGGTGGAGTGACTGGGGTTTCACCCTAGAGTGCTGAGATTTACAGTGTGCTGATAGCACTTGCAGACCTTTTCCAGGGTAAAATCAATTGGGTTTAACACCTAGTTAGCAAAACTAATTATTAAAATAGGGAGTTGCCAGATGACTCAGTTCTTCCTTCCCCACTATCCTGGCAGCTGCACACAGGTGAGCTTCTTCCCAGACCTCCAACATCAACCCCATCTATTCCTGCCTCCTCAGCATCACCTCAGGGTATGTTTTATTCTATTACTACTAAGGCATTTTGCAATTCTTGTGAATGGCACAAAAACTGTAGGTCTTCTCACTCTCAGAGCCAAGACTGAGACCTAAGTATCATGACCTGAAGTCACTAGTTGGTTACAGCATTCTAGGTTTCTGTTATGGAACTATCATTCAATATTTTAACCTATCAATTAGATAATAAAAACCAACTGTTCAAAATTTCATTACCTTTCCCACTGGTTTACCCTCCCTCAGAACTCATGAGTTGTGAGAGAATGTCAGTGTAGGGAGTAGTCTTCAAACCACCTGTTATGAAAAGTGACATATGACTCTGAACAAGATTTTTAGGTTATTAAAGATATAGTTCATGTAGATGAAGGATAAGCCCTAGCGCTTTGGAGATGAGCATACCCCATACATTGACCCAGCATCTCAACTTGCTTAACAGGAAGCTGGGGCTAACCTGGTGCACCCTACATACCAACCAGGGAGCACTGTATTTCTCCATGAGATGAAGGAGAAGAGGTGAAATAAACCAAGTTTGGAACTCCTCCTCCCTCCTCTTTTAAACATCAAGGAAATTAAATCTCCATGTACTATACCTTTCTTCAGCTGGTGTCTTGTGTATATTTAGTTTGACCTGATTCCCTATATTTTCCCTCCTTCGCCCTCCCTCCAAAAAAGAACAAAACAAAACAGGCAACAATCCTCAATTCTTTTATGGAGTTAAATTTTATTTTGTCTTTTGGTTTTCTTCTTAGGAACGGTTAGTCAAAAGTAAACAAGTTGCTCCAATGCACATGAGGATTTCAAATGATCCAAAAGAAAAATATCTATGTGTCTTTAAAGCAAAGTATTTGAGAGAGAAATGTGGAACAGGGTATTACTTGCCAAAACCAGGATTGAATATGTTGATTTTATACTCACAAGATTTTCCTTACCAAGGTCCAGGTCAAAAAATTCAGTATGACAATATCATGAACTCCAGTTAGCACAAACTTTTTTAGGATGCCCGTGAGTCATGCAGTATCCATTATTGAATCACTTCTTGAAGATGCCCCAGTAAAGGATATATTTGTTCATAACTGCAAGGGCCTGCATTCTCCTACATTGGGGAGGGGATATTTTTGTCTTTATTTTTACCTTGGGTTTGGAATCTTATCTTTTGGGGGGTTTAATGTCAAAAGCCAGGATGGGAATTATGCTAAACTGTAGGAACTGAACTTGTCCAGTTCTGGAGTCCAGAACTGTGCATCAGGAGCAGGGGTGGGTCTTTTCTAAATCACCACAGAATATTTTCCAATTTGACTTTTGTTTGTGCAATTCCATAAATGCTTTGGGGTTTTCCTTTTTCTTTTGAAAGCAGACAAATATCTGTTTTTTGGGTTCATTTTTTTAAATAAAACATTGCAAAAGAACCTATTTATTTACTTGCAAATAAATTTCTTTGATAAGAAGCCAAAAAAAAAAAAAAAGATATAGTCCAGCCCTTAGTCAGGAGCATATTGACAGGAAGAATTTATTTCATGTCACTAATGAGAGGAAACTAAAGCCCAACAACTGAAAATTTTTAGCTGAAAAAAGTGATTCGATTAATTCAGTAGCATGTGCAAAACTATGCCAGTTTTATCAATGACATAATAAGTAGTAGATAGGAATACCTCAAAATGACAGTGTAGCATTGCTTCAATCAGACCATAGAATAACATTTGTCATCTGCCCTCTATGTGCCAGGCTCAGTGCTAAACACTTAGGATACAAAGGTAAAATTGAAATAGACTCTGCCCTCAAGGAGCTTATGTGGGTCTCTGAGTCAGGAGATCCTGGGTTTGAACCTTATAACTGGCATTTGTAGTTATGTGAGCTTGGGAAAGCAATTAGACTTTGTGTTTCAGTTTCCTCATCTTCAAAATGGAGATATTACTTAAAGTATCTGCCTTGTAGATTGTAACATGCTATTTAAATGTAAACTACTTTTGCTATTAATAGTAATTAAACCATCACTTTGCACCGGAACCAGAAGTGACTCGAGGCAGCCTCCAAAAGTGGAGCTAGATCAGTGAGGCAGCCCCGGTGCAAGGAAGGCAGGATTGTAAAGGACCAAGGGGCCATTGCTACCATGAGTCTTTTAAACAAGCCCAAAAGTGAAATGACCCCTGAGGAGCTGCAGAAGCGGGAAGAGGAGGAGTTCAACACTGGGCCCCTGTCAGTGCTCACCTGGTCAGTGAAGAACAACACCAAGGTTCTCATCAACTGCTGCAACAACAAGAAACTTCTGGGCTGAGTGAAGGCCTTTGACAGGCACTGCAACATGGTCTTGGAGAATGTGAAAGAGATGTGGACGGAGGTACCCACAAGTGGCAAAGGCAAGAAAAAGTCGAAACCAGTGAACAAAGATCGTTATATTTCCAAGATGTTCCTGAGGGGGGATTCAGTCATTGTGGTTCTCAGGAACCCACTCATTGCTGGCAAGTAGTGGAACCAGAACCACCCTTCCCACCCCAACACTCAGCTCAGCCCAGTAAGGCTGAGGGGTCCACTAGCTTTACCTTTTGTGAATAAAACCTTCCTGTTTTTTCTCCCCCCCCAAAAAAAAAATTTAAAAAAAATAATAATAATTAAACCATAAAAATTAAGTCACAACTTCTATTGTCTATACTACAATTTCAGTTGTATAATCTCTCCCTTTTCTCTCCTTCCAATTTAATCTTTAGGAAGTAATAAAAACTATATTTAAGAAGTCAACAAAACATTTTTTTTTATTTTTGGAGGGGGGAAGGCAGGGCATTTGGGGTTAAGTGATTTGCCCAAGGTTACACAGCTAGTAAGTGTTAAGTGTCTGAGGTCAGATTTGAACTCAGGTCCTCCTGACTCCAGGGCCAGTGCTCACTGCACCACTTAGTTGCCCCCAAAACATTTTAAGAGATAAGGTCTTCATTAGTAAAGTTAAAGTAATGAACAGGTTTGAAGACACCCATTCTCTTATCAACCTTTTTTCCCTCTTTGGGCACTACTCCTCCCTGCTCTAAACTACCCTCCTCCAATTCACAATGAATAATACTCTTCATTTCCCTGGCCCTATTATACAACAATTATTTACTTTTTTCTTAAGCCAAAACATATAATAGTGAATTTTGTATACAATTTACCTGGTTGTTTACATGTATTTAAGAAAAAAATAAAATAAAAATTGATTTAAAAGTAATTTTTCTGTATTGCGTTGTGAGCTACATGAGGACAAGAACTGTCTTATCAGATTTTTTTTACTTTGACTTTTAAAAATTATGATATAATATAACATATGATATGATAGGATAGGATAGGATATAATATAATACATATGGTGTAGCCAGGTGGCACAGTGGATAGAGTGTTGGGCCTGGAGTCAGGAAGACAGGAATTCAAATCTAGTCTCAGACATTTACTAGCTATGTGACCCTGGGCAAGTCTACCTCAGTTCCTTATCTGCGAAAAAAAAAAATGAGCTGGAGAAGGAAATGGCAAGCTACTCCAGTATCTTTGTGACCCCAAGCTGGGTCACAAAAAGTCGGACGTGACTGAAATGACTAAACAACAAGTATACATTTAAAACCCATCAAGAAATAGGCTGGAAAACAAACAAACAATAGGAAAAAATCTGACCATAGAAAGCTACTATGACAAGGAAGATCAAAATATATACTCAGAAGAAGACAACAAAGTCAAAATTCCTGCATCTAAAGGCTCAAAGAAAAATAGGAATTGGTCTCAGGTCATGGAAGAGCTCAAAAGGGCTTTAAAAATCAAGTAAGAGAGGTAGAGGAAAAATTGGGAAGAGAAATGAGAAGTGATGCAAGAAAAGCATGGGAAATGAGTCAACAGCTTGGTAAAGGTAGTTTAAAAAAATGGAGGAAATAACAACTCAAAAAAGCAGAATACACCAAATGATAAAAGAGGCACAAAAATCTAATGAAGAGAAGAATATCTTGAAAAGCACAATGGCCAAATTGAAAAAGAGGCACAAAAATTCACTAAAGAGAAAAACTCTTTAAAAAGTAGAATTGTTAAATTGGAAAAGGAGGTACAAAAACCTACTGAAGAAAATAATTCCTTAAAAGTCAGAATAAGGCAAATGGAAACTAATGACTTTATGAGACATCAAGAAACAACCAAAATCAAAAGAATGAAAAAAATAGAAGACAATGTGAAATATCTCATTGGAAAAACAACAGATCTGGAAAACAGATCCAGGAGAAATAATTTAAGAATTATTGGACTACCTGAAAGTGATGATCAAAAAAAGAACTTAAATATCATCTTTCAAAAAATTATCAAGGAAAACTGCCCTCAATTCTAGAACCAGAAGGTAATATAAAGATTGAAAGAATTCACTGATCACATCCTGAAAAAGATCCCAAAATGAAAACTCCCAGGAATATTATAGCCAAATTCCAAACCTCCCAGATGAAGGGACAAATACTGCAAGCTGACAAAAAGAAACAATTCAAATATCATGGAACCACAGGAAGACACAAGATTGAGCAGCTTCTACATTAAAGATCAGAGGACTTGGAATATGATATTCCAGAGGATAAAAGAGCTAGGATTACTACCAAGAATCATCTAACCAGCAAAACTGATTCTAATCCTTCAGGGGAAAAAATAGAAATTCAATGAAATAGAGGACTTTTAAGCATTCCTAATGAAAAGACCTGGGCTGAATAGAAAATGTGACTTTCAAATAGAAGATATAAGAGAGGTATAGAAAGGTAAGCAGGAGAGAGAAATCATAATGAATTTGATAAGGTTAAATTGTTTATATTCCTACTTAGGAAAGTGACATTTGTAAGTCTTAAAAGCTTTCTAATTATTAGGGCATTTAGAAAGCATATACAAAGAAAGCAGAGGTGTGAGTTGAATGTGATGGTGTGATTATCTAAAAAAAAAGTAAGGGATGAGAAAGAAGAATGTACTGGGAGAAGGTGAAAGGGAGAAGTAGAACGGAATAAATACAAGAGGCCTGAAAGAGGTTTTACACTGGAGGAAGAAATGGGGGAAGCGGGGAGGAGAGCACATGAACCTTACTCTCATCACAATTGGCCAAAAGAGGAAATAATATACACATTCGGATGGATATAGAAATCTATCTCACCATACAGGAAAGAAGGAAGGGAAGGGGTAAGAGAAGGCAGGTGAAACTCATAGAAGGGAGGATGATTTGGGGGAAGTAAAAGTTAGAAGCAAAACACTTTTGATAATGGATGGAGTAAAAGGAGAGAGAGTGAGTAGGTTAAGTGGGGGAGGAAAGGACAGAGGGAAATATGTAGTTGGTAATCATTACTGTGGAAAAAAAGTTTTTACGGTGAGTTTCTCTGATAAAGAATTCTTTTCTCAAACATATAGAAAACTGAGACAAATTTATAGAAATAAGAGCCATTTCGCAATTGATAAATGGTCAAGGGATTTGAACAGGAAGTTTTCAGGCAAAGTAATCAAAGCTATCTATAGCCATATTAAAAAAAGGTTCTAAATCACTATTGATGATAGAAATGCAAATTAAAACAACTCTGAGGTACTACCTCACACCTGTCAGATTGGTTAAAAAATTGGAGGGGATGTGGAAAAACTAAAACACTGATCTACTATTGGTGAAGTTGTATACTGATTCAACTATTCTGGAGAGCAGTTTGGAACAATACCAGAAGGACTATAAAACTGTGCATACCCTTTGACTGAACAATACCACTACTAGGTCTACATCCCAAAAAAGTTAAAAAAAAAAAGACCTATGTGTACAGAAACATTTTTAGCAGTTCTTTTAGTGGTGGCAAAGAATTGGAAAATGAGGGGATGTCCATCAATAGAGGAATGGCTCTATAAGTTGTATATGACTGTGATAGAATACTATTGTGCTTTAAGAAATGATGAGCAGGATGCTCTCAGAAAAACCTGGAAAGACTTACATGAACTGATGCAAAGTGAAATGAGCAGAACCAGGAGAACATTGTACACAGCAACAGCAATATTGTATGATAATCTACTGTGAATAACTTAGCTATTCTCAGCAATACACTTATCCAAGACTGTTCTGAAGGATTTGTTGAAAGGCGCTGTTCATCTCCAGAGAAAGAACTGGTAAAGCCTGACTGCAGATCAAAGATAATTTTTTTCCTTTCTTTTTAAAAAAATTTTTGTCTTTGTTTTCTTTCACAGAATGACTTACATAGAAAGGTGTTTTGCATAACTACACATGCATAACCTATGTCAAATTGCTTGCCGTCTCAACGAGGAGTGGATGGGAGAGATGGAGAGAATTTGTAATTTGAAAAAAATGTTAAAATTGTTTTTACATGTTAATTGGGGAAAAAAACTAAAACATTAAGTAAAATTTTTAAAAAAGAATCAATCCCTTCCTTGATCTACCTTCTCTTTAATTTCCCCTTGGAACTTTTTTCTTTCCCTCCTATTTTCCTATTGAATGTAAATTATTTCTGTACTCAATTTTATGAGTGTTTGTGTTTTCTTCCCTTCTTTAACCAGTTCAGAAAACAGTGAGGTTCAAATGTCAGCTGTTCTCCCCCACCCCTTCCTACTTGTTTATACCAATGTCTACTTTTACATTCCAATTATTTAAGAGATTCCCCTAACTCTCCTTTCCCTTCACTCTTCTTCTCTGTGTTGTTCTTCCCTACCTTTCTGTTCTTCTCTTAAGAAGAACCAATCTTGCCTTGTCTAATTAGATTCCCTCTATAAATTTTAATGATAACTGTGTTCAGAGGAGTCATGTGTATCATTCCCACATATTTGAATGTAAGTAACATATCCTTGTTTAATCCTTCATGAATGTTCATTCAGGTTTATTTTTTTATATTTCTCTTAACTCTGTGCTGGAATTTTGAAGTTTCTAAACAGCTTTGTATTTAAACTTTACTTAACCTAGATTGCCTTCTGGTTTGGGGTGGTGTCCTGAAAAGTAGAGATGAACACTTGATTGACAACTGTTCTGCATATAGGTACTGGCCATGCTTCTTAAAAGTTACTAAGTCATTATATCAGGAAAGCTTGGATGTTTATTTCATTAAAAATCCATTTTCTTCCTAAAGGATTATACTTAGCTGTGTTTTTTTTGTCTAATAAGTTATTTTTGACTATAAATTTATATCCTTTGCCTCTGGAACATCATTTTCAAGCTGTCCACTCCTTTATGGTGGTAGCAGTTAAACTGTGTGATTTTACCTGTTGCTCCTTGGCATTGGAATTAATTTTTTTCTGGCACTTTGTAGTATTTTTTTTTGTCCTGGGAGCTCTGGATTTTGACTATAATATTCCAGGAAGTATTCATGTTGGGATTAATTTCAAAAGGTGACAAACTGATTCTTTCTATCTCTACTTTGTCCTGTGATTCTAAGAGATTTGGATAGTTTTCTTTTTATGTTTCTTGAAATATGGCATCTAAGTTCTATTTTTTTAGTCAAATTTTTTCTCTTCAATGTCAGGTTCTCTTCAATATCTCTTCTATGTCAGGTTGTTTTTTGCCATGAAACACAATCTATTTTCTTCTGTTTTTCAGACTTTTGATTATTTTAATATTTCTTGTTGTCCCATGGAATAATTTATTTCTTTTTAGTTCATTATAATTCTCAAGGAGTTTGCTTGTGTCTGGAGCTTCCCTGTCAGTGGAGCCAACCAGACCTGGATTTGGAGCCAGCAGTCCTAGGTTATAATCCCAATTCCACTACTTAAAGTGAACCTAAGCAAATCACCTAACTTCTCTTGCCCACAGTTAAGCCTCAGTTAAAGTAGTCAGAATTTTTCCCTCTCATTGCTTTATTTTGACTATATTGACTTGGTAGAAAATGGAATACATATATATATATATATACACATATATATACATATATATGTATGTATGTATATATATATGCATATATACACATATGTATATAGATTTATGTCTACACACATATTTATATCTATGTCTATATACTACTTTTGGCTCTGTCTATACAAAGCCTAAATAATTCCTTAATAAGGCAGAAAAATCTTCCATGAGAGTAACATCAGGATTTATGATTTCATTGAGATAGGGAACTCAAGTGAGGAAACTCTCTCCCAATGAAGATCAGTAAGTGCTCTGCAACTTAGTCTTAGAGGCATACCTAAGGAACTAAGAGATGAAATAATTCACTCAGGTCACAAAGCCTGTATGTTCAGAGGCAGAACTTGAATCAAGGCCTTTCTGACTCTGAGGCATGCTCTCTACCTACTGTACCATGATACTTCTCTAAATAGTTATTTAATGACAAATATATACACATGTGGATATAAGTACACACGTACACACATGTGCAGATGTTTACATATGCATGTATGCACACACATATGTAGATATATATAGTCATCCACTGCACCCCAGGCCATGGTCAGTCATCTTGACTTTTGTCTTGCCACTGGACTCTGATAACTGTGGAAGAGAGAATGAGGCTGATAGCTTTGCGCAACTGTGCCTCACTTAAATATAATTCATGCACAAGTCAATATATCATCCCATGATTGGTTATTGGTCTTTTTTGAAAATGAAGGACAAATGACAGTCAACCAATCTAGATAACTGAGGCAAAAGCACTTCTTGCTTTAAAGAAAGGAGGAGTTAGATTTTGAAAAGGAAATAAAATGACAGACTTTAAACAAGTTACCTCTGGAAGTATACTTTGCAATCACTTACCAGGCTCTCCAGTCCCTGATTTGATTTTTCTCTCTATGTTTTTACTAATACCCACTTGAGCATTTTTGTTATTTAATTTAAGTATTATGAGTCATGTCATTTCCCAATGAACAAACTGGTTATTTTACATTTAATACAACTACCACAGAAATCCGACCTCTTGAATCACCAGATTGTTCTTCTTGCTATTAAACTTCTGTAAATAAACATAACTTGGAGCATGCAAGCCAGCAAAGAACATCTGGCTCAGAGTGTTAATAAAATGAGCCTTAAGTTTTTATTTGAAATAAAGAATTGGATGGGAGGCTCACAAAAACCTACTATTTGTATCATTTCCCTTTATGCCCAATTTCTAAAATAGATACAATAATTCTTTAAGCATGGATGGAAAATAGAGCTAACATAAAAATTTAATGCAAACATATATGATAGAATGCAAAGAAAAGTGAGAAAATTGGGCAAGTGAGAGTTTAATGGCTCATTCCAAACCTGATAGTTATTGCTTAAATGGATTAGTTCCCTTATTTGTGGGAATAAGTTTTTGAAAAACTACATAAACGACATTTTGGGAATCACTCTGACTCACTAGTGCTTTTCATAAAATGCCATTAAGTATCAATACTTATGCTCATTGGCATTGACATCCGTTTTCTATCAAGTTAATTAGAAGCCCTGCATATATGTTGTATTAATTAAAAAGAATATTGAATGTGAGAATGGCAGTTTCACTCCCCTTTGTCTCCGTTGGTACAAAGATTACAACCAATTATGAATGAGTGCATGGACATTAATTCATCCTGAAAAGGGAAACATTCTGGGAAAGTGGCATATTTGCCTATAACTTTGTTGAAAATAGAATCTATTGGCAGAGATCCTTAGTATCTCTACTGAGCTCAAAGTGAAGAGGAGATTTAATAATTCCCTGGTTTATTTTATCAGCAAGACAACCAAACCTGTGCCTGGAGACAGAGGACTCAAGTTAAAATCGCATTGCTACTGTCTTCAGACTGTGTGACCTTGAGGAAGTCACTTAATGTCTCTGGGACTCAGTTTCCTCATATGTAAAATGAAAAGATTAAGTGAGGTGATCTCTCATGGCCTTTTCCGTTCTTGATTTATGATCCTAAGAACTTTATGGAAATCTTCATGTCACTTAATGAGACATCTAATACAAACATGCTTCTCTCCAGAAAGCACAATGTAGAAAAGTATTTGGGGCAGTGTTGACATCCTCCATTAATTAGATGTGATCAGCTGAGTAAAGTGATACTAAGGCAATAAATTCCATGCTTGAAACCAGTCTTACTATTTGGTGTGTTACTCTGCATAGGTAGCCCACAGGCAATATCTCACATCACAGTATTGGTAAAGATCCATGTTTCATAACCATGGCTTTAAAAGACTGGTACCATGACATAAGGTACATTTACCACAGAGCTGTTCCACATTGTTTCACCAGTGCTACACCAAGTCACTAAAAGCAAAACTCTGAACTTTGCTGACTCAACGGTTATTTCTCCTTCAAGGACAGTATAGCCTGCTCTAGGTCAGCTAGGTGGTACAGTGGATAGAGTGCCATGCCTGCATTCAGGAAGACCTGAGCATAAATCCAGCCTCCAACACTACCTAGCTGTGTGACTCTGGGCAAGTCACTTAGCCTCTGACTCTATTTCCTCATTTGGAAAATGGGGAATATGTTAACATCATATAAATTAATATAAACAATATATAATAACATAATATATTTATAAACACAAACACAGACATTAGCTATTATTAGATATTATTAATGACCAAGTTAACAGAAGTTACCCTCAATTTTAGGTCATAAGCCATTTAGCAAGACAGTAGGAAGTCTGAGGACTTTTAATCTGAGCAGTACTGCATGAAATCAAAGAGAAGTAATCTGGAAAAACTAACCTAATAATAACAGTGCGCCTTTTTGATTGGGCAACATAAACATACATTCAATCATTCGTATACTTCAGATCACAGACAATCACTATAAATAAGGTTTTTTAGGATTCAGATCTAAGTCTGTCATGACTCCAAATCAGGGGCTTTCCCCAATATACCCCGTTGTCTCTGCCTTTTGGTTTAGATGAGATGAGAAGATCTCTAGAAAGAAGAGTCTATGAAGAAAACCAGGCTCGACAACAGATGAGTGGTCACAAGATATGGACAAACAGTCTTCAAAGGTAATATTATGAACCATTAACAGTGGTACAAAAAAAGATTCTTATTCATGAATCAAAGAGGAAAAGGAAAATGAAAACAATTTTAAGGTTTCTCCTCACATCTACCAAATTGACAAAGTTGATAAAAGATGAAAACAGCATTAGAGGGACTATAGATATTAATGTGCTGGTGGTGGAATTGTCAACCATTATACAAAACAAATTGGAATAATGAGAGAAATGTTACTCACATATTTATAACCCTTGGCCCAACTCTTCTGGATCAGGGCATGAACATCAAGGAGGTCACAGACAGAAATAAATGTTCTATACATACCAAAACCCACAATATCAGTACTTTTTAAGGTAGTGAAATCCTGAAGAGAAAGTAAGTACCTATCAATTAAGGAATGGCTGGCCAAACTGTGTTACCACACATGAATGTAATAGAATATTACTGTGCTATAAGAAACAAAGCATATGATAATTTCAGAGAAACATGAGAAGGCTTGGATGAATTAAAGCAAAATGAAGAATGCAGAACCAGGAGAATAATATACATAATGACCATAATCACTTAAATTTAAAAATAATAATAATGTAGAAAGGATCATTTGGTAAGAATATTAAAGAAAGACCAGCAATTTTGTTGCTGGTGGGTATATTGCTGTGACCAGCACAGTATTATGGCCCAGCAACCAGCTGAATAAAAGAGAGAGACAGGGATGTATTCAATAGTCTGTTTATTACAGAGCCATTTCATACAGAGCCAAAGATACAAGAAAATCATGAGGCTTATATTTCCTATAGCAAGAATTCCTGGAACGCATGGTGGATCGACCACTCCTGCCCTAGTACAAGGCTCAATCACTCATTAAGATTTTATCCTAGGACCATGTCTGGAGGCACAAACAAACAGGGAGTCACAAGACTTGATAATTAACTCCCCTGAAATTTCTATAATATTTCAAGACCCAAAGAAAGCATCCACCCAACAAGATTATAATCTTTCTGCGTATCTGCCTCATAGAAGAAGGAGAGCATGAAGGTCTGGTCTACTACAGTATATATGCATAATAAATGCAAAAATTAATTTTTTAAAATATCTTTAAGGCCAGGGCTTAGAACCTGTTGCTTCACCTAGTCTTTTGTTCCTAAACCAGATTTATTTGTATGCCAACCAGTATGGGGACTGATGGTAGCTTTATGATCATAATGGTCAGTCAGTCAGTCTGCAAGCTTTCTTTTAGGGATTTACTCTGTTCCAGGCACTGTGCTAACTAGCACTGAGGATACAATGAAAGGCCAAAACATTCTCTACTCTCGAGTAGCTCATATTCTAATGGGGGAGACATTATGCAAAAAAAACTATGTGCAAACAAGATCCATTTAGGATAAACAGGAGGTTATCTCAGAGGGAAGGCATTGACATGAAGAGAGACCCAAAAAGGCTTCTTGCAGATGGAAGGATATGAACTGTTTTGAAGAAATCTAGGGAAACTAAGAAGCACAAATGAGGAGGGTGAGTATTCCAGATATGAAGGGGTAGCCAATGAAAAGGGACAGAGTCAGGCCGGCTCAGCGGTGCAATGAATAAAGCACTGATACTGGATTCAGGAGGAGCTGAGTTTAAATCCGGCCTCAGACATTTACTAGCCATGTGACCTTGGCCAAGTCATTTAACCGCAATGGCCCTGCCTTCCCCCCTCCAAAAAGCAAAAATTAAAATTAAAAAAATATTATAAAAAAAGAAAAGGGACAGAGTCAGGAGATGGAGTTTCATCTGTAAGGAACAGAAAGGAGGTCAGAAAAGTTGGATCAGAGAGTGTGGGGAGACTTGGAAGGTGAAAGGGGTCATGTTATTAAGGACTTCGAAGGACCAGAGGATTTTATATTTGATCCTGGAGGTAATAGAGACTCACTGGAATTTGTTGAGTTTGTGGGTAGTGCTGGAGAAAATGTGTGTGACATGGTCAGACCTGTGCTTTAAGAAGATGATTTCATGGGGCAGCTAGGTAGTGCACTGAATAGAACACTGACCTTGGACTCAGGAGGAGCCAAGTTCAAATCCAGACATTTGACACTAGCTGTGTGACCTTGGGCAAGTCACTTAACCCCAATTGCCTTGCCTTCCCCCCCCCCCCCAAAAAAAATCATTTTGGTAATTGAGTAAAAGATGGGGCTGGAGTGGGGAGAGACTTGAGAGGCAGGAAGACCAAACAGAAGCCTATTTCAATTGTCCACACATGAGATAATGAGCGCCTTGCACCAGGGGATGAGAGTGTCAGGGGAAGAGATAGGGGCATATACAGGAAAAATATTGCCAAGGTATAACTGGAACAAATTGGATATAGGGGAAGAGAGTCGAGGATGACACCCAGGTCGTGAACCTGAAGGAATGGAAGGATAGTGGTATTCTCCAACAATAATAGGAAAGTTTGGAAGACAGGAAGGTCTGGGAGGAAAGACGAGCCCAGTTTTGGACAAGAATTTAAGATGTTTATGGGAGCCAATAGTGAAGAGGGAGAGAAACTAGATGGTGCAGTGGATGGAGCACTGGCCCTGGAATCAGAAGGACTGGAGTTCAAATCTCACCTCAGACACTTATTAGCTATGTAACTAACCCTGGGCAAGTCACTTAGTTCCTCATCTGTATAATGAGTTGGAGAAGGAAATGGCAAAACCACCCCAGTATCTTTGCTGCAAAACCCCAAATGGGGCTACAGAGAGCTGGACAGAAATGACTCAATAATAACAAAAAAGAGTGAGACTGAGAATTTTAGAAACTGAGATCACTCACGTATTAGAGAAGGAATGGCCAATGAGCCCACATCTTCTGCACCTGCACAACACACTCAGCTGATGCAATCCCTAACGTGGCTGTTTCTTTGCACATTTTCTGAGTTGGAAGTTCCTGAAATGTTCAATGTCTAGATATCCAAGAGGCAGAACGAGATCATGCGTAGACAGAGAGGGATTTGCCTTGCTTGGCAGGGAGAAAAGCCACTTCTTAATGTAAGACATAGGTTAAGGAGGAACAGGAGGGAAGGCATCTGAATGATGTGAAATCAGGAAAAAGGGAGAAGAAGGAGCTCTCACCTAATAGCCTCAATTTTTTAAAAGTAAAATATGAGGCAAGGCTCTCAGCTAAGAGGATGGGGGGAGGAGAACCCCAGGAAGTTTCAGGAGTGATGAAAAGATCAAAAATCTGGAAAAGTTGCAGATGGTGTGAAAGATGTAAGAGGATTGCAATGATCATGGTAAAGTCCCCAGTCAAGATTATGTAGCAAACATTTGCAGTGGGCCCAGGCAGCACTGTTTTATGATATTCTCCAGCTTTGTCCAGCTCACATGATTAGATGTGAAGATAGGAGATAGTAGGAGTAACCCAGAACTGTAGTTTTTCAGAGAATGACCAGTGTTGGGTTAAGGAGGCAGAGGATTTGAGAATAGAAAGTAGAGTAGAGGATCAAGATGGGAAGGGAGGAGAATGCAGCCAGGGTGTGGATAGCCTGGGAAAGAATTGAGAGGTGGGAGGGTTGTAAATCACGGTAAGGGTGAAGAGGAGGATTGGGAGCTATAAGGGAGAGGGAAAGATAAAGTGATAAAGGATCATGATCAAATAAAGGAATTTAAGAGCTTGTGAATGTGACTGTGGGATAATTGTGGGTGATCAAGAATATCATCATCTCTATATTAGTTGAGAGAGATGAAGGAATTGGCCTTGGGAAATTAATAGATTGAGAAAGTAGGAGGCTAAGGGGTTTCTGGAGTATTGATATGCACATTGAAGTCATCCAGTATGTGGGCTGGAGTTGGGGAGGAAAGAAAGACCGAGTCAGGCACCAAAGAATTGAGAAAGGGAAATGGCCTGAGGCTTGGTAGAGAACAGCTTCCAGAACCTTGATTGAATGATAAATGTGGATTGAATGAATTTAAAAGAGGAATGATTATTGAGTACTTGTGATAGAGGGAGGGACTAGAAGTAGTAGTGGGGAACAAGGAGTATTATGACTTTTCTATAGTGAACAGTGAATGAAAAAGGCTAGTCTTTCCAATCAGTGCTGGAAAGGGTAGGAATCAATCAGGTCTTAGTGTGAGAAGACGGATGAAGGAAAAGTTTTAAGGAGAAGATGACAAAGGAAAAAAGCTTAAAATGAAAGTAGTTTTGTTACATATGAAGAAGGTATTCCATAGAGTTCAGTGGGAAGGTATGGATGAACTTGGAATGATTTGTTGGGGGAGTCACGTTGAGAGGAATGGAAGTAAGGGAATGAGTAGTGAGGGGGGAAGAAAAGAAGTTTGCACAATGAGAGCCAGGTATTTGGAATCCCTGGAATGGGAAAAATATGATGGAATTGGGAGCATACTAACCACTGAGATACCATTTCAAGCAGATTACCATCCCCAGGGTGCCAGAGAGCCAGCGAAGAGATAAGAGTAAACTAGAATGTGAGTTTTTAATGGATTGTGAGCGGTTTGGCTGGGTCCATCATGAGGCCATGTACTTGTGCGGAGGTGGAGAAGACCAGAGTGTGAGTCAGGGGTGAAGAGGGAAACTGAGAATTTTAGAAAATAAAATAACTTATATGTTGTGGGGTAGGAATGGGAAGGACTACATAATGAGACTGCACAACATACTCAGCTGCTACAATTCCCAATACTGTTGTTTCTTTGCAGGTTTTTTGAGGTGGAGACCCTGAAATGGAATGATGTGACAGACTAATTGCCAGGTAGGTAGAGAAATTTTTAAACCAAGTCAAGTAGCTCGCTTGGGCTAGGAAAATTGTGTGAAAACAAGAGAGGGTCTAGTAAAAAGAACAGATTTAATCCCAGTTTGAGAGCTTTTGTTGAAATGAGCTTTAACCTTCCCTCGAAAGGGAGAAGCTTACTAGCCACTGCACCCAAGTGGATGGTGGCAGAGAGCAAAAGATAACCCAAAGAGGCTAAATAACCAAAGATAAAAACAAAAACAAAAACTGATGCCTAAGAGCAGTTCAGCAAACCAAGTAACTAGAGACCATTAAGTAAACCCAGCAGGGATATAATGCTTATCGAAACAGAGATATGACTGGAAGATATGCAATGTTCAGCAGAGAACAGAGGGAATAATAAAAATGAGCACAATAACATCATCAGAGGTCGTTTTAACTCTATACCATTAAAGATATAGAGTTGACCCAACAGTACATGTTTCTCAGATAAAAGTGTTTTTTTGCGTATGTGTACTCCCCCATCAATAGTGTAAAAATATATGGTGAAATGAGTATGGAAGGATGGTTTCTTGTCGCTAAATTTACTACAATGCACATATTTCCCCATAGGTAATCTAACATTTGTCATTTTCCTTTTTCTTCCTCCAGCTTTGCCAATCTGACGAGCTTGAGGTAGAACCTCAGAATTGCTTTAATTTGCATTTCTCTAATTCTTAGTGATTTGGAACTCCCCTCCCCCCCATTTTCTGGAACATTTTGGCTATTGATATCTTGGATTTCTTTCTTTGAAAATGCCTGTTTGTGCCCTTTGACCATTTATCAACTGGGAAATGACTCTTGTTATTTTAAAGTAAAATTTAATCAGTTCCTTGTGTATCTTAGAAATGAGATCCATAAACTCAATGTAAAGATTTCCCTCCCCCCAGTTAAGTATTTCTTTTCTAACTTGAGTTGCATTCTTTTGTTTGTGAAAATTAAAAAAAAATCCAATAAAAACTATCTTTTCTTCTTCTGTTGATGCTCTTTCCCTTCTTTGTTCAATGCTCTAAATTTTAACCTAGTAACAAATACAATTATTATTTTGTGGTATAGTTCAAAATATGGTGTTGTTAGGTTCCCTGCCTTTCCAGTTTTTTTTTCATTATTTCCCCTGAGATATTTGATATTTTGTTTCTCTGCATGAGTGTTATAATCATTTTTCCCCCTAGCTCTGTAAGATAAACCTTTGGAAGTTTGATTGATATGTCATTGAATAGGCAAATTAATCTAGGTAATATTGCATTTGTTTTAAATTGGCTTGGCCTGCCCATGAGCAATTCAACATTTTTCTGTCTTAGCAATTATTATTTCTATAAAGAGTGGTTTGTAGTTGTATTCATAACATTTTTTTTAATATCTTGGTAGATTGTTGTTGTTGCTCACTCAAGTCCAACTCCTGATGGCCCTGTACACCATAGCATGCCAATACTGTCCATGGGGTTTTCTTGGCAAAGATCCGAGAGTGGTTTGCCATTTACTTCTCCAGTGGATTAAGACAAACAGAGGTTAAGTGATTTGCCCTGGGTCACACAGTTAATAAATGTCTTAGGTCACATTTGAACTCAGGTCTTTCTGACTTCAGACCCAGCGCAGTGTACACTGAACCACCAAGCTGCCTCCTTCTTGGTTGATAAACTCCCACATTTTAAACATTTGGTAGGTTTTTTTAAATTGGAATTTCTCTCCCTACCTCTTCCTGGTTTTGTTAAAATAGGGAAATGCTGGTGATTTGGGTGAATTTGCTTTATGTCCTGAAACTTTGTTGAAGTTTTATTTATTTCAATTAATTT
Source organism: Pseudochirops cupreus (assembly GCA_028627135.1). Lineage (NCBI taxonomy): Eukaryota > Metazoa > Chordata > Mammalia > Diprotodontia > Pseudocheiridae > Pseudochirops > Pseudochirops cupreus. Next base: position 296,967,586 of record CM053584.1, read on the forward strand.
TTAATTGACTCTTTTGAAATCCCTAGATAGACTATCACATCGTCTGAAAAAAATAATAGTTTTGTTCCCTCTTTGCCTGTGCTTATGCCTTCAATTTCTGCACATTGTCTTTTTACTATAGCTAGCATTTTTAGCAATGTTTTAAATAGTAGCAGTGATCATGGACAATATTGATTTGTCCCTAATCTTATTTCAAGGCCTCATGAACCAAACCTGTTGGAGACTAGGAAAGACCACATGATTAGCAGAGAAATGTCTAACAGTGACCCCATAAGACCAGCAAAGAATAGAGACTACAACCACACATGTGCTTTAAATTTAATCTGTTCTGCAAAGGTCTAATCTAGAGGCAGCTAGATGATACAATTGATAGAAAGCCAAAGTCTGAAATCAAGAAGACCTGCATTCAAATCCAACCTCAGACACTTACTAGTAGTGTGACTTAACTAATAGTAGTTAACTGACTAGTAGTATCCCTGTTAAGTCTCTTAAAATCTGTCTGCCTCAATTTCCTCATCTGTAAAATGAGAATAATCATGGTACCTAGATCACTGGGTTGTTCTGAGGATGAAATGAAATAATCTTTGTAAAGCACTTAGCAGAGTGCCTAGAACATAATAGGACCATAAAAATATTTGTCCCTTTCCCTTTCCCTTTCCCTTCCCCTTCCCTTTCCATTGCCTAAAGCCATCATTAGCCTGACTTTAAAGAACCTCCACAATCTAGTTCCAATCTGCCCATCTGGCCTTATCTCATTGTGCCCTTTCATGCATTCTACACATCATTCAGATTATCTACTAATCTATGTTCCTTAAGTATATCCAATAGCTCTCTGACCTTCAATCAACCTTTTTCTTACCCTGTTCCCAATGCCTGGAATGCCCTCTCCCAATTGTCATAAGTTTAAATCTTATATATTAGTATGGTATAATGGGAAAAGTAACAGACTGGAATCAGATGACCTGGGTTCAAGTCCAGTCTCCAAACTTACTACGTGCGTGACATTGGGCAACCAAAGTCACTTAAGTCCTCTGAGCCTTAGGGTCCTCATCTGGCCAATGAGGAGGGTCTTCAAGGTCCTTCCAATTCTACTGTCCTGATATGGGTCTCTTCCACCTAGCCTCTGGGGATTTCTGAAAAGCCATGAATATTCTATCCCTCCAGTGAAATCTCACAGTATTTTGTAATTCTAATATAGTTTTGCTCTCAATTTTGTAGTAGGTGTTTTTTATAAGTCTTTATCCTCCACTGTAACACACTCATAGACTAGACTAGAAACATCTTGAGGGCAGATATAGTATTGTTCATTTTTGTATTTCCTTTGTAGTTTAACTGAGAGCCTTTCATAGCATAATGTTTATTTAATTGAATTGGATTAAACTAAACAGCCCAAGTCTCTCTTGTCAATGATCTGTAAACAAATGCATAAATTCATCAGGGAGAATCATACTTAAGGGACCACTGAAACGAACTTTTTTTTGTAAAGCATACCCTGTTCTCAACCTTCTCTGCCCCACCCCTTCCCATTTACCTGTCATATAAAACGAGAATGCACCTATGTCTTATAAACACAACTGATTTTTTTTAAGTCTGAAGGATAAACATTCCCCAGAGTGGCCACATTCCAGAGGCACTAACAGAAAGCCTACTGTGCCGGGTTGGTAAAGCAATTTGTGGCATCTGTAAAACACTCTGGGATCCTTCTGGGTGAAATGTGCTCTATGAATTATAAGATCATCATCATTAGCAACTGGCAAAAAGCCCCTTTGGTTTCTCCTGGATGGCTAGAGGATTATTTTTTGTGTGTGGATGGTTCAACTGACCTCATTTGACAGAAGGTAAGCATTGTTTAAAGAGGACCCATTCTGATGGTTCTTTGGGCCCTCACTTTGATTAAGGAGGAGTTGGCTCTAGAATGAAAGGATGGCATCCGTCCCCTAGCCAGATTGTGGTCATTTCTTAGGATAGTGCTTCAAGGGCATGAGCAGAGGGGCAGAAGTAGACTCAGAAGAGAAGGGGGAAATTGGAAGCACTTAAATCAGCTTCAGCTTTTAGCTACATCTATCCATGCATTCTTGCCTATATATCTAAATAAATCAAGTCTGATCTAAGAATAAAGCTTCTACATATTACACATATAACATATTACATTTATACAATGCTTTATTGTTTACAGAGTATTTTCATATGCAATATCATGTGTTATATGCACTATTTGATCCTCACGTACACCTGTTGAGCAGGCAATCTGTGGTTAGTATCACTATTTTATAGAAGAGGAAACTGGGTCAGTGAGTACAAGTGATTTACTTTGGACAGCTAGTATCAGAGCTAGGACTAGAATCCAGGTCTTCCGAATCCTAATCGAGGGCACTTTCTACAAGGTACTGCTTTTCATATATTCTATTTTTGTTGCTGTCATTGTTATCCTTGTTAGTTTGGTCCAGACTTGCAGTTTCACTACTGTTGGGAACTCCCATTATGGAAATGCCCTTTCTCAATGCAGGTTGGCAAATCATCTGCAAACTACAGTGTCAGAGAACTGTCTGGGGCACTGAGTTTCTAAGAACTTTGTCCATGATAAAGCAGCTAGTTTGTGTCAGAATACTACTAATAATAATCTTTGAATTACTAAAATAATACAAATACTGAAACTGGAGCCAAGAAGATCTTAATTCAAGTTCAGCCTCAGACATAATAGTTGTATGATCCTGTTCAAGTCACTTAACTTTTGTCTGCCCCAGTTTTCTCATCCCTATAATGGGAATAATAAGACTTACCTCTTAGGGTTGATGTGAAGATAAAATGAGATAATATTTGTAAAGTACATTGTAAACCTTAAAGTGTTGTATAAGTGCTCACTATTATTATAACTGGAATTTATATAGTATTTCCCAGTTTACAAAATACTGAATATGCACATATATGTATGCATGTGTGTATATGTATATGCATGCGTATATGTATATTGTGTATACATGTGTGTCTATAATAACAAAAAGTTTGTAGAATTCTCATATCACTCAATTTTGCATCTGCTGTTCTGCCTTGTCTCAATTCCATGAAACAAGATACTCCTCTAAAGATAAACTCATACCTTCTAATCTTACCACCACTCTGCTAACTCAAGCCTTATTGATACAACCTCACTCAACCTCTTTTCATCTCTGATTGCTGGGCTGGAGGGCATAGTATCAAATTCCTCCCAATGCCTTCCTTTGTAGAGGGCAGACAGTGAACTCAGCTTACTCCACTTTGTATCTGCTGCTCTGCCTTGTTTCAGCTCCATGAAAGAAGATACCCTTTCTGGACAGGTATCCCCTGGTATTGCCCTACCTTTTCTGCCTCCTTTTGTGTGTTATCTCCTCTTTTAGATTGTAAACTCCTTGAGGGCAGGGACTATCTTTTATTTAATATCTCTAGCACTTTGCACAGTGACTGGCAACATTGCTTATTTTATTGGATATATAATATATGCACATATTAAAATGCACCTATATCTTCTCATATTATCTTTAAAATAATTCTGTGGGGTAGGTAATACAGGTTTTTTTGTTTGTTTTTGAGATAAGGAAATGGAGATTCATGGAAGTTAAGTGACTTTCCTAAGGTCATACAGCTAGCAAGTTCAGATACAAATAGTGATCTTCTGATTTAAATTCTTGAGTTCCTTTCCATATGACATAGCTGCCTTCTATGTGGTCTATTCAGCCATCACAAATTAATCCTTTGGCAAAAAGTAGTATTATGTTATTGATATAATTATAAATTTAGAGTGGTTTTCTTCTTTGTAAACAATATTAACAAACCATTCGAATAACAGGATTGTAAACTAGTAGTAAAGTGAGTTATTGAAAAAGGAAGAGGTTTCCCTTGGTCTCTCTGGTTCCCCTAATTTTCTGCCCCCATTTCCCCTTCCTTGTGTTCATTACTAGCTGCTCAGCACACAGCGCTCTGTCCACAAAGGCTGCAAGGTTGGCTCCCTGCCTTCTCACTGGATATGGGGCCAATAGCAGCAATAATGGGTGCAACGGGACCTTTACTCATACTCTGGATTTTTTACTTCCTTCCAAGCAATGTCGCTAAAGGTCGTTTCCATATAAATGCTGAATGAGACCAGGGAGGAGGGAGAAAAAATACCCACAGCTTTAAAAATCCAAACTTGTCCAAGGAAAGATTCAACGAATCAACTCACTGCTCACCTTTCACATTGGTACCCAAACTGGAACTACGGTCCAAAAGAATATATATCAATAGATGCCAGCACCATTTTTTCATGTCAAGAGCAGCTCTTGGATTTGGTCTGTTTTAAGTCCAAAGAACCAGAGCTCAAGAAACATCAGCTGGGCTGGCAAAGTTCTGATTTCTTTCATATTCCCCTTGTCAACAGTTTGAAAGTGAGATGGCTAATTTTGTGCCTGACAAGAAAGGATGGATCATTTTCTCAGATGCTGCTATCAGCAGAGTCAGTACTGGTACACTCTTGGAGGGAGTCCCTGAACTACAGGTTACTGGCATGCAGACAAACACTCACTGACAGCCATTTGTGACCAACTATGAAACACCATCTGCTGTAGATGGGGGAAGGAACGTCTCTAGCAAGTGATACCACTGTGCAGAATGATTTTTCTGTGTTGACACTCAGCAGTCTTTAGATAGCCCTAAAGGAGGAGTCAATTTTGTCTTCCTAGATAGTAAGTACGGTGCTTGTGTGTGTGTGTATTTGTGTGTGCGTGCATGCACATTGTATGTAGATGGTCTGGAAGTGAAGAGCCCATGATCTCTTTGCATAAAAATATGCTGTAATTGAAACAGTAGACCCAGCAATATGATACATGGGAAGTAAATACAGCCTGGAATTGAACAAAGTTCTTTTTAAGACTTGAGCTGATTTGTATAAGCCACTGCGTGAACCTTGTGAGATAAGAGACCTAATGAGCGACACTGGCTTTGCACTTTCCTTAGTTGTTTAGGGTTTCAAATCTTATTGTAGAGCTTGAATCTCCAGGCTTGCCACCCTCAACCAGCAATGCTGCTAAGAATCAATTCAAGGTGTGTTTCCATAGTGGTCCAGTCCCTATGTGACACGGGCTGTCAGAGAAGATGTGAATATTATCTAAGAACAAGACAGACTTTAAGTAGGAGCAAAGATTTCAAGCTGGATAAAGGGTACTCTAGACAGCACAGGAAGAAAGAATCTTTTTTTCTTCTTCTCATTAACTTAAATAAGGCACATAGCCAAATGCATATGCCAACTCTTCCCTTGCTGGTCGGAAGACAAGGTTTTCATTTTTAGGAGTCTTATTAGTCCTGTGTCTCATGATTAAATAATGAGAGTTGGACTCAAAGTATCTGAAGTTCAGCTGATCTTGCATTTATCCTTATGGGCCCTGGCAGCTCATAAAACAAAATGTTTTGAAGCCAAGTATGCAAGAAGGAAGAAAGGAGGGAAGAAAAAAGGAAGTAAGGAAAGATAATGGAGGGAAAAGGAAGGAGATAAGTGAAATAAAGGGACAGAAAAAGAGAGGGGGAGGGAAGGAAGGGAGGGAGCAAAGGAAGGAGAAATTAAGGGAAGAATGAAAGCAGAAAGGAGAGGAGGGTAGATGACAGGAGGGGGAGAAAGGAAGGGAAGGAGGAAGGCAGAGAGGAGAAGAGGGGATGGGAGAGGGTAGAAAGGAGAGGAAAGAGGAGAGGAAGGAAAAGAAGGGGAGGGAAGGAGCAAGGGATGAGAGAGAGGGAGGAGAAAAGAAGGGAAGAAGGGGAGGGAAAAGAAAAGGAAGGGGAGGAAGAGGGGAAGAGATGAGAAGGGAGAGAAGAAGAGAGGGCTAGAAAGGGGAAAGAAAGGGAGAGATAGGAAGGAGAGGGGAGAGGAGCATAGGAGAGAGAACAAAAAGAGAAAGAATAAAGATTGAGATTATAATCTTTTTGTGGTACCAAGACAGAAATTTGCTAGAGTTTGAGTTTTTCCTCATCTGGATGAATGAGGTTTTTGTAAGAAGAGTCCCAGTGTGGTGAAGGCCATCTCCACATTGATGTTATTATTTCGTTTCTTAAAGATTCTAACTGGGACGAGCACATAGGAAAAATTTAGCCTGGTGTCTTCCCTGGAATAGTTTCAGTCACTTTCTGAAGGAAAATGGATGGTCTCCATTGCCTTTGGATCTCCCAAGACAGAAGTGGGTTGCGCAAGCTGAAATCCAATAAGCTCAAGTGACCTATGATAATGATGAATCCGTAACATCATTGCAATCTGTTCTGTGGCAGGCGGAGTTGTTGGGGGTAGCAGCTCAGTCCCTTTATGAGTCACATTACACGAGGGAGCTTCTGTGACCCGCCCATGGGAACATAACAAACCAGTGACATGGGAGTGCGGTGGGGGGAGCACAAGGGGACTGGGAGGAAGTGCCTTATGATTTAAATATGCTTTCACTTATGGCTGTGCAATATGAAAAAGAAATCTAAACATTTGTCTGTAGAATCAGGTGATGATTGGCCCTCTGCTGTCTCAAGGGGGGCAGGAAAATGGTCCATGCACCTGCCACCTAATTCAGTTTAAAACCTGACACATTTACCAAGAGTGGGCTGGCATAATGAAGTTCATTCAGCCTGTCAGTGGAGTCAATAACTTATCCCCAACTGCTTTTGTTTCAGGGGCGGCAGTGCCTCTGATCAGGCTGAGGTGCTTATTCAAGTAAAATTTATTTTCAATTGCTGCCTATAATGCAACTGGCACAAGCCTGCCTTTGACTGAAGCTTTTGCTCAAGGCTAAACTATTGTTAAAGTTGGTGTCCATTGTCTGGGGGCTTTGATCTGTCAAAGCAGCTTAACAAGCTGGTTAAAAACTGTTTCAGATAACAGGTGTGTCCTTTGAGGACACAGGGACATTTTTCAGTCCCTTTAAAAGACTGGTTCAGAATCTGACTAAAATTTACATGCTGGTTGGTGGTGATAGATGTAAAGCACTTTAAAAACAAGAAGCAGAGATTTAATGTCTTTACTTCCTTGACTATCTGCAAGTGCCCCCTTTTAAGAGCCAGAGATTGAAGAGGCCTGATTTTTGTTTTGGTTTCTTTTGCTTTGTGGGTTTTTTTTTCTCCTGAAAGCAATCAAGTGTAAAATTGTTTGTATGTAGATTTGCGGGAAATTTGAGTCACTGTTAAATGCTCACCAGAGGTATGACTATCATCTCTCTAGCAATTCGGCACCAGGTTAAGGACTAATGTAAACCTTTCTTCCAATGATCATACATTCATCTGTGTCCTCAGTCCTAAGCAAAGGTCTTGTAAATTCCTGAAAGGGCAAGACTACAGAAAATGACATTAGACAAAAATGCCAAGGAGGTAGTGGGGGATTCATTTCCTAAACCACCTTCTCAGATGAACTGGATAGTCCCAAGAAATGTTCCTAGACGTGGGTTGAACACCTTGAATTCATTTACTTCATTGACATTCTGATTTTAATCCATTTACCCTCAAACTCTTTTATTAGTAGTCAGCCCAAGTGACTGATTTTCCAAAGACTCTTTTTGGTCCTGGGTGATTTCTGCAGTCTAAGAGACTTCAACAGAAGATGAATCCAGGAGGGAATTCATTCTAGGAGAAGATAACATGGCCAAAGACATGGAGATGACAGAGAGTATAAGAATGTAGGTAAAGAGAATAGTCAAGTCAAGTTTACCCATCATGTAGCATATATAAAGGAATTTATGAGGTAGCATTGGAAAGATGGGTCAGTCAGATTATGAAGGGACTTTAATGCTAGGATCAGGATCTCTTTTCAGATATGGTGATTGCATATGGGCCAATAAAAAGGATAGCATTTCAAATTTGTGTTGATTAATTATTCAGTCTTATGTAACATTTTGTACTTTGATTATGCTCTTAGCATATTCTTTTTTTTTGTCATACAGTTATTTTCCTATTTGCCCTGTTCTTCCTATTAGATGGTAAGCTCCATAAGGGCAGGGGCCATGCATTCATTATCTTCCTTGGGACCTCATGCAGTACTTGGCACATAATAGCTGTTAATACATTTCTGCTTAATGAATGAAGGAATAAAAGAACTTGTAATCTCTCAAATTTATAGTCACAGGAAAAAATACACAAAATGGAACTCACCAAAAAAAGTCTCAAATCTTTCTATTGTTAACATCTCACATCCTGAGAGATTTAATATAAAAAGAACCTTGGTAGTACTATAAATATTCCATCTCATAATATCTGAGAATAAGAGAATATGATTATATATTTACTTGAAAGATGTTGTATCCTATATATTACAAAAACCTAGTCTTTAAGCCCTATTTCCAAATGGGAAAAATGGTCCTAGCCAATACACCAAGGAGAAATGCTCTCATTATAATTACAAATAGTTTACCATTTGTATAAAGTATCCAAAAGAGGTCATTCCCCCCCCTTTTTTTTATAATTCATCATGCACTCAGATTAGATGCATTTGAAATGAGCTCATCAACACTTACAAATAATTCCTCAGACATTGTGATTATGGAAACACAACAATCCTTCATGCAACTCCCTATATTTTAAGAGATGGTACTTTAAAAAAACCATATTGGTAACCTTCTCTTTTCTTTTCCCATTTCTGTAACACTTTCATTTCCCATGTAACTAGGCTGCCATTCTGGACGTCATCAGGGTTTTTGTTGTTGTTGTTGCTGCTGCTGTTTTTTTTTTCCCCAGAAACTCATCTTCCTGAAAGATCATGTCAACTATGAAACTCACACCTCCTCAGGACTCCCTGATACTGAGACTTTAGAAGATACCAGTTCTACTCTACTCATTTTACAGATGAGACCTCCAGGTTTTTATTTTCCTAGACCACATAAACAGTTAGTGATATAGTCAGGATCTGAAACCAGGTCCTCCAACAAAATCAAAAATATTAAAAAAAAATTTTTTTTTTGCTTTTTTGGAGGGAAGAGGGCAGGGCAATTGGGGTTAAGTGACTTGCCCAAGATCCCATGGCTAATAATCAAACTTGGGTCCTCCTGACTCCAAGGTGGGTGCTCTATTCACTGCTCCACCTAGCCACCCCGCCTCCAAGAAAATCTAGACTTTTTTCTACTCTACAATGTTGAGAGAAGACAGCTAAATCCTAAATCTTTAAGACTGGCTTGGATTCAATTGAGAATTGTATATTAATGTGGCATTTAAAAACCATGCAGAGACTTTTTTCAATATAACGCGTTTAATGAAATATATTATGTCCAAAAAGATGAGTTCTCCCTATCTCCTGTTATGTTTTCTCCATTCTTACAAACACAAATACAGTTTAAAATGACATTTCAATACTCTAATTTTGATACCAAATTTTTGTTTCAATTCTAGTAATTAATACCAAAAAAGTTAACATCTTTTTTCCCTCAAAGTAAATAATAAACTGAAACTGAACTGAATTGCAGAGAGGCTAACATTTCCTCTGTGGTTCTCCCTGGTACCCCTTACCCCCAGCCCCTGCCCAGCAATCAGAGCTACTATTTCATATATTCTAACTTTTTATTTACTATCTATGTGACTTTGGGCCAGTCACCTATTTTTTCTCCCTGAACTTTAATTTCCGTATCTGTAAAATAAAGAGTTCCTTTGTTCTGAGAACTACATTGGTAGAATCTTTTTCTGGTCTGCTGCTTTGTGCTTATAGCTCATAGAATATTAAAACTCTAAGTAATCTCAGAGACCATCTAGTTTAACATTCTCATTTTAAAGATGAGGAAACTGAGATGTGCAACTATTAAGTAAGTTATCGGATAGAGTTCTCAAGAGTTTTATCTGAAAGGTAATGTCCATGCTTCAAGGGTAGAATGTATCACGGAAGAAAATGAAACACGTTCTTGGGGAATTTTTCTTTCTGGCTTAATGACTTCTTTTCTATAACTTTTCAAGTATATAGTAGTTAACACAGAGTTGGGGTACATGATTCCATTAAATTAATGTAGCCTGGTAGCAGGATTATCTAGGTATCCCTCTCTTTAGGATAACTATTCCTTGCTGCTAGACTCAGGGCACATTGGGGAAAGACCATCTGTTGCTCATAAGTATCTTAGCAATATTTAATACTTGTGTATTCAAAATCCTCCTTTAATCTTCATCTCTCTATAACTCATGCCAGCAGGAATAGGAACTAAATTTTTTTTTCTTCTTACATCACTTGTCCTTATTTGAGTGGGTTTCTCTCATTACCTAGATAGAATCAATATCAAAGTAATTAACTATTTGATTTATTAACCATGTAGTCAACAATAAAACAAAAGCACAAATAACAAATTGCAATATTTTATCTGTGCGAAAAAATCATAACCAGAGCTACCTCTCACCACCACCTTAACAGCAAGTGACTTTTTACTTCTAGAAATCCATTGCTACCATTTAGTGCATTTAAGGTCCCGAGAAAAGTCACTTCTCAAGAATCCCTCATCTTCTTAATAAGAGAAAGGTTAAAATAGTTCCATTAGAAAAGATTTCTCCATTTTCTTTTGTTCTGTCTTCTCCAATTCTCTTAAACCATCACAGGAAAACAATCTCTCCTTAAACTCACTCCTTGCAGAATTCAACTTATAGTCTTTCTTCAAAAATAATAGTTGATGGTTGTTTCAAGAAAGAAATGTTTCCTAATATTCTTTCTCTTTTTCTTCTCCACAGTTTTTCTCAAACTATCCATTCATTTTTTTCCTCTTAGATTCTCAAAAAATGGGAGCCTCAGGTGCCAAATCCTAAACTTACCTTCTGGTTCTCAAAGCTATAGTAACAATGACTAAAGTAGGAGAGATTTTGAAATAGATGTTCCCAAGAACAAAATCAGTGCAGCCAGAATAAGAAAACTATGACTTGTGGGAAAATATTTTGATAAAATACCTCTGATAAAAATATGAAATCAACACAAATCTTTAAGACTAACAGGCATTTCTTAATAGATTAGTGATAAAAGAATATGAAATAATATTTCCCCCTTGAAGAATACAAACTATTAACAATCATATGTTTCAACTTATTAATGAGAGAAATGCTAATTTGAAGTACTCTGAGATATCACCCCATATTTGTCTGATGACTGTGGGAAGAGAGTTGAACTCATTGACTGGCAATGAATTGATACAACTGTTCTTGAAAGCATTCTAGAATTTTACAATAAAATGTACTAGACTATTTATACTCTCTAATCCATTGATCCCACTAATGCATTCATATCCCAAGGATGATAAAGACAAAAAGACTGGTCCCATATGTGCCAAAAAGCTAAACCAAAATGATATACTTTATTATTGGAGAATGGTTGGATAAATTGTGGTATATTAAGGTAGTGGAATATTATTGTGTTGTATGAATATGGGGTTGGGAAGTACAAGAATAAGTCATTAAAACAGAAACAGATTTATATGAATTGATGCAGAGTGAAGGAAGCAGAACCAAGAGAATAATGTATACAATTGCTACAGCAAAATAAATCAAAACAACTTCAAAGACAAAAAAATTATAAAATAAAAACAGTTATAGTTTACTAAAGTTAAAGTATGTGTTTTTATTTCTAATAACAAACTACAAAAATGGAAAGTCATATGTGCCATCAATTGCAATCATCACACTAGGCAATTTTGTTATGGTAATGTATATTGGGTTTTGTTTATTGAGAAGTTGTGTGTTAAAATGAAATATATCTATTTTAGAAAGAAGCAGAAACAAAAGAGGCTGAACAGAGGGAGATCCAGCACTGGAACAACTTGTCTGTCCATCTCTCTGTCTCTGTCTCTGTCTCTTTCTGTGTGTGTGTATGTGTGCATGCGTGTGTGTGCGTGTGTGTGTGTGTGTATGTGTCTGTCTGTCTGTCTCTCTCTCTCCCTGTCTGTCTCTGTCTCTGTCTATCTGCCTGTGTCTGTGTCTCACACACACACATACACACACAGTTTTTTGGAAGGAAGCCTAAGCATTCTTGTGGCCCCAGAATGGTAGCAGATGGATGGAGGCAGCAGTCTAGCAGCAGAGAGTTCTTGGGTCAAATTGGAGGTTGCAGGAGCATTCAGTGACATTTGAGGAGCATCCAGGGAAAAAGTAGAGAGAAGACCCCAGACTAGCAAAAGGGTTTATGGACTAAGCAGAGTGGTTCTTGGATAAGAAAAAGAATTCCTTAACCAATCAGATGCTAGGGCTAGGGACAGAGCCAGGATAAAACCTGGATCTTGTCCATCACTGGTAAATATAAATTATGAAGATTGTAGAGGTCCAGGGAACTAATGCACTAGTGACCTCCTGGTGGTGTCCCCCTTTCTAAACTCAAGGAAATATTTGTATAACAGGACATTTTACAAAAGAATATTTACTTCAAAGGTATGATTATAAATATACAAACTTAATCCCTCTAAAATTGTTGTTGTTCATTCTTCAGTCTAGAAGAGGACCAATGGTATCAGAAGGGTAATGTCTTGACTTGCAAGGGAGTTGGATTTAAGTGAAGGAGGGATTCATAATCTGCCCCCCTGAACCACCTCAGTTCCTGGGTAAGGAAAGAAGATTTAGGTTCATAGATTAGCTTGGTTCCTACAGGGCACCTTTAGTCTCAGATCCAAATTCAAAAACCCAGACTCAAGTCCCAGGCCCTATCTGCAATCCTGCCTCCAAAGTTGCCATGGTTGCAATTCCCTGGTCCCATAGAAAACATGCCTGGTAAGTGAAAATGAGGACAAAACAACACAGAACAGAAACAACTATCTCCCCCAACCCATTTCTCATAACCAGGGTAAAAAAAGATTAGGAGAAAGAGATCCTCCCCCTCATTAGTTCAGGCCATGGATTTCATGTCGGGCTCATAAGACAGGAGTCATCAAAAAAAGTTCAGCTGAAAAGATGATAGAAAAGAGAAAATAGTTCAATTTCTCCACTTTTCAAGACACAGTCAGCCAATCAAAGAAGCTACCTTCACCTGTGGGTAGAGATGCAGCACCTCCATGTTAGCCAAACTGGGCATGCTCAAAAGACAGCTTAGGTTGCATGTGTGTAGGACTGGGTAGGTATCTTGAAGAGGACATAAACTTTAACTAATGGGAGGATTGTTCTCCAAATGGGAGAGCTATTTCCTTTAAAGGGGTGGAGAGTGAGGCTCCACAAAGTAGCATTTTAAGTATAGACTTCTGTATATTATAAGTCTGGAACTCTTTGGGAAGGTGAGGTTCACTAAAGTACAAAATTCTAATTTTCAATAGTTGTTCCCTGACCTTATCCACTGATAATCTAGAACAACAGTTCTCAACCTGTGGGTTATGTTCAATTTGTAACAATGAAAATACATCTTGCATATCAGATATTTACATTACGATTCATAACAGTAGCAAAATTACAGTTATGAAGTAGCAACAAAAATAATTTTATGGTTGGGGGGTCACCACAACATGAGGAACTGTATTAAAGGGTCATGGCATTAGGAAGGTTGAAAACTACTGATCTAGAAGATGGAAAGATTATTCCCTCCCTCTTCCACTCGTTTCTTAATTATAGTTTCATTTGCATTTTCATATGAATAATGTCAAGGAGTATTCTAGAGTAGATCAGAACAGAACTAGGTCTCACCAGATTTTCCATCAGAAATCCTTCAAGGTACCTGAAGAGAAGAGTACTGCAGAGGTAGTAGCTTGCTGTTATTGTTGTATTACATATATAATTACCATTATCTCTATTGACAAACAAACTTAGGATCAGAGTGGTTCAAGGCCATGGAATCAAGAAGTGCCAGTCAAAACTTAAACTCCTATCTCCTGTATCAGATCCAGCATTTCTTTCTACTGTGTCACAAAGAATAATGGGGAGTCATGAATAGGCAACATCTGTCTTAAAAAAAATCTTGAGGTTTTAGTAAATTGCAATCTCAATATAGGTTAACAGTGTAATGTAGCAAGTCCAAAAGTTAAAACAACGTGAGACTTTATTGGTTATGCTGACAACGACAATAATATTAACAACTACAATAAATGAGTCAAACTAACCTTCTTTGACATTATTTATACAAAAGTACAATTGAAACTATAACTAAGAAGGGGAATGGAAACTATAATGAAGAGGGAGGGAATACTTTTGCTGTCTTCTAGATTCTCAGTGGTTGAGGTCAGGGAACAACTATGGGGGGAAAAATGGAATTATCCTGTACCTAAGGCAAAGCACTGCCAAGACCAGACACCTCAAGCTCAGGCTTTCTTCTTAAGTATAGAATTCATGGATTCCAAAGGATCTTAGGTTTCCATTGTTTGAAAGCATTCCAAAGTGACTCTCTTGTTTGAGAATTTTTCCTTTCCATTTTCACTTTTGGGGAGGGGGGTGTGGTACAGCAAAAAGTGTGCCAGATTTAGAGTCTGAGGACCTGCATTCAAATACTAGCTCTGCCTTGTATTAGCTGTATGACCTTGGGCAAGTCATTTTACTTCTGTCTGCCTTAGTTTCCTCATCTGTAAAATGAGTAGGTAGAACTAGGTAGCTTCTAAGGTCTGTTCCAGCTCTACATTTATTATTCTTTGGCCTGGGTTTGAGTTCTGAGTCTGCCATTTAAATTACTTGGTGACCCTTGGCAATCAGTAATTTCCTCTCTCTGTGCTTCAGTTTCCTCCTAAAGGAGCTGGAGTGGATAATCTTTAATGTTTCATCTGGCTCAAACATCCTGTTGATGTGCCAAATCCATGTTGTGTAGACCACCTATGAAGACTTTCTTTGTTCATCTGTGGATAATTCCTTGATGAGATTCCTTCAGTAGATATAAGAATAGCATTGTTCATACAACTTTTTGTTTTCAACATTCATTGGAGCTCTGGGGATTAGGGGTGAGGATTAGAGTTTGGATAGACAGACCTATCTAGCAAGAAAAGAGATGGGAAGAAAGGAGGTATGTGTTTTGTTATTTTTCAGTCATATCTAACTCCTTGTGACCCTATTTTTGGGTTTTCTTGGCAAAGATACTGGAGTGATATGTCATTTCCTTCTTAGCTCATTTTACAGATGAAGAAACTGAGGTGGATAGGGTTAAGTGACTTGTCCAGGGTCACATACCTAGTAGGTGTCCTAGGCTGGATTTGAACTCATGACGGTGAATCTTCCTGACTCCATGCTGTCTCTTTCTTAAGTAATTTCAGCAGACATTCTAATATAGACCAAAAAAAATCTTACAAAGTATTCCTTCTACCTCTTGCAAGATAGACACTGAGCAGACACTGAGTTGGCCTTGTTTCACAGTTTTCTCTCTAGCAGATACTTTAAAATACAATTCAATTCATTTAGCTACAGAGTTGATTTCTTTGTTTCAATCAGAAACACTTCTAAATTACCCAAATATTTCACAGTTTAATTTCACGCTTGTGGATGCTTTAAATCCTATTACTCAGGTCAGGCACAACCAACCAAAATGAAACTGAAACAGCTTATAGTAATTTTCCCAGATAGAGGAGGGAGGGAGAGAGGATTAGGACACAGCATACAATGCTTTCCTTTTCCTCAGATCTAAGATCCAGCCAAATTAACCTTCTCTGTTCTTCACATTAGTACTCCACCCCCCATCTCCTTGCCTTATCACTGGCCAACTCCCAATGCCTGGGTTGCACTCCCTCTTCCCGTCTGCCTCAAAGAAACCCTCTATTCCTTCAAGAAGAAACTCAAGCACCATCTTCTACATGAATCCTTTCTTGATATCTCTTAACTGCTAATGCCCTCCCCCACAACTACTTTGTATTTTAACCTCTCTGTATTTATTCTGTATGTATATATGTACTTGTGTCCTCCAATTAAATGGTAAGGGTTACCACAAGTAAGCTCTTTGAGAGTAGGGATTATTTCATTCTTTATATTCATATCCTCAGTACCTATTTTAGTGTCTGGTACATATAATAATAGATGCTTAATAAATATATGTTGGTTGATTTATTGAAAAGTGAATTTAAAAAGTATTCAATTTGACTTTCTCTGATGCACACATTCTCTTTTTTAGGAGGGATACACATTTGCTCCTATTACAGAGTATTTCAGTAAAAAGCAGAAAAAGGAATACCATGATTTAAAAAAAAACCCTTCGCTATGATTTTAGGTTTTTTTTTAAAGACCCCCCCCATGTAACTAGTACATTAAAATTGTACAGAACTAAATAATAACCCCAAAATGTCTCCTGTTTATTTTTGTTGCAATATTTAATCCTTTATTACCATTCAGTAATACTTGATTCTATCTTCAGAGAGCTATAGTCACAGAAATGAAGATGATTAGGAAAGATAAGGAGCTTGTTTTCCTCTTTTTTTTTTTGCTTAAATAGATGCTGTGGTAAAACAAACCTTATTAATTCCAAAATGAGAGTCTGAGAATGTGTGTCATCTGATTATAGGAAGAAAAAAGGTTTAACAGAAAGGTCCTAGAACAGATTCCGTGGTTCAGCCTTTATCACTTGTGGCAAGGAAATCTTTCAAGTCTTAAAAAATATTGGAGCTGCAGAAAATCCTATCTCAGCCCACCCTAGTCCTTGGATAAATGGCAGCATCTAGCAATTGACTACTGAAGCTCTGTGTTCTAGGTAGGATTATTTATCAACGATTTTGTTTTGTCTGCTTTTTGAATGGGCCAAACTCAGCTGTAACATTTGGGGACAAACCACATCTTCAATCAACAAAGGGTTTGCAGCACTCCATTTGAAAACTTCCCTCCCCCTGCAGAGATAGAGTAATTAACAGACCATTAAGGCGCTACTGCTCTATTGAGGGGGATTCCTTGCAGGTCATTTCTTTGAGAACTTTTGTTCTTGAAGGAAATTACTGGATTGTTTTATGTTTAGAACACCGCCTGGTGAACCCTGGTGCTGATATGCAGAGTTTCAGCAGCTCAAGGGACAACGGGAATGGGAGGGCAATCACTTGGATCCCATTAAAAAAAGATCTTCTCCCACCCCCTTCTGCCCCTACCCCAACCCCATCTTATTATTATTTTTTCCCCCAGCAGTTCAAAGAAAAACGATTTGCTCATTTGGTAATAAGTGATGGGGGCATGAATTACTGAGATAATCCCAGACTTGGTGTTCTTCTCAGTGTCAATAAATCTCTAACCTACTGCCCTGAAAACTGAGTCCGGCCTCAATTGCTGTCTTTTATTTCCATATTAATCAAAGGCATCTGCAACGCTTCCACTCTCATTTGCGGAGGGAAGGCAGAAACAGGCTAACAAAATAAGAGTGAGGGGACCTAGTTCAAAGCATCATCCTCCAAGGCTGGGGAGTAAAATCATGATCAGTACTGCAGAAACACCCCCTTTAGCACTGCTGTTGCATTCGCTGTGCGCTTGCTTATGTATTTGAATTAATCTATCAGTCTTTCCTGTTTACTCATTCCAGGTTTGGGGGAAGGAGAGGTAATTTCTTCATAGACAGAAGGGGCAAAAATAGAACCTTTTAAAAAGGTCTCTGTCCTGCGTAAATTAGAATCTGTAGACGGGAGGGGCACCTAGCTTATCTCTAGGAAAAGGAAGGGTTTGGCATCGCCCAGAGAGGGTTTCTAAGGCTGCAAGAATGTCAAATACTGAGGGAAGCTAGAGTTTACCAAAGCCAATCTGCCAATGTTAAAGTTGCTTCCACTCACTGGAGACAGCTTAGAGCGGTCGGATGCCCATCTTCACAGGGATGTAAACTACAGCTTTCCGATGAGTGTTTAGATTACCAGGTCTCCACGAGAGCTGGTGAGGGCCGAGAGTCCATAAAGCTCGGAGGTGACCGGGCACATGAAGGAACCATGAGCTGCTGGGGAAAGTGGTCTGAGTATGGTTTGCAATCTCTCAGAGAAGGACTCCAGGCCAGAATGAGAGAGAGAGAGAGAGAGAGAGAGAGAGAGAGAGAGAGAGAGAGACTAGCCTTATTCTTACTTTCGTAGTAGAGCAGAGGACCCACCAGACCCTTCATTTGTCTCTCACGAGTTCACTGTCCTCCGTATGGTCTCCTTGCCCTCTAATTACTCTCTGAAGTTTGGGATTAAAAGAGAGGGATTTTGGAGTGTTGGTCACTTCTTAGGAGAAATTAAAAGAGAAGTCACTAGGGTCACAAGTAGACCAACCGTGAGTCAAGGTTGGTAGAGGTATGTTGGTGGTGGCAGACATCCCTACCTCTCACTGAGATCCCGATGGATGACAGTGTTGGAGAGAAATAAGTAAAAGGACATGGAATAAATTCCATTTTTCTACACATCCCAGATATAAATTTTTATAGATGCTTTGTAAAATCGAAATATGTAATAATCAAAGGTCACATGCACATGGCATTTTACACTTTACAAAGACTTGTAATGTTCCGAAATAGTCTAGAAGGGGAAAGGAAAGACGAATAAGTCGTACAGATTTCCAACATTCTGTCCTAGGTTTTCTTTCACCGTCCACATTATTCGAACTGCTGGGGTCCTTTTTGCTTGTTTTGATAATATTTTTGACCCGTCTTTGTTGTCTTATACCTCTCTCTCTCTCTCTCTCTCTCTCTCTCTCTCTCTCTCTCTCTCTCTCTCTCTCTCTCTCTCTCTCTCTCTCTCTCCTTTTCAGAGAATTATTCCAGAGGGCCACTTCCTATCTCGAGTAACGGAATGGGAGGGACGGGAGAAGGAGAAGGTTGAAAACGGATCCACTAAGTTACTCAGGACCTTCCTTGTCTCGTCTCTGTTTGCTAGGAATCAGTAGCCTACAGTCCTTATCCTTGTTTGCTGGACACAACAGCCGTCAAACCCAGGAGACTAAAGGAAGACTTGCCATGGTCTGGACAAATCAGCCCAACAGATTCGGATTGGGCTGTGCCGAATTGGAAACTTGTATTGGCCTCTCTCAACTGGGAGGGAGGCTATTCTGTATTCGCTGTCAGGCTCCTCAGTGGCCGAATATTTTCTGATTGTAAGCCTTCCTCGTCCCCAACCCCTTAACCTCTTTCTCCATAAGACCGTGCACACCAATGGACGCACACAAACACATTCACAATCTCACTCACATTCGCACTTACACATATTCACACGCACACAGTTCCCCCGGCTGGGTTTTGCGCAGTAGCGGTAACTGGACTCAAAATCCGGAAATGCATTTGGTACTATTACGTCCTACCCATAGACAGAAAGCCTCGTTTCCTGCTGTTCGGTCCAGGCAAAGCGCCGATCGAAGAAATGACTGCTCCAAAGTGGGAGGAAAAACAGCTTTTAAAGTACCCCACTCACTGCTTGTTTCCTCCCTCGTTCACTACCTAACCAATGTCTCCCAGGCCCGCTCCGCCCCCTTGCCCGCCAGCCACCCTGAAAGTTTGGAAACCGAAAAGTAGCTTTCTCTTAGCAGCGAGCGGTAGCAAACTGGTAGCAGAAACCTCAGAACTGCTTAGCAGGAAGTTCATTCGATCAATAAAAGATGGGAAAACTTTGTATGTGTGTATGTGTGCATTTCTACATACGCGTATATACATATATGTATATATACATATGTATATACACATATCAATAGGGAGTATGTATGCATGTGTAAGTGTGCACATGCTTATGTTTATATGTTATTGTATATACTGAACTATCGTGTTTGCACGTGTGCCAGAGTGCATGCATTACATCTGATGTGTACAGTATTTCCCATCGAGCAGTAAATGGACAATTCATAGGTATGCCATTTGTCAATATTTATATGTAGGTGTCTATTTACGTCTGTTTAGGACAAATTCTTCCCCTCCCTTGTTATACTGTGATTTCTCTACTACAGAGGAAAATGAAGCCAGAAACCTGGGTGTTGGTGAACAGCCAGGCTCTGAGTCTTCAAAAGCGGCTGGTTCCTCTAACCTCTGTCACTTCTGATCCTTGTTCCCAAACATTTCATGTTTATTGCTCTTGTCAGGCCTTCTTCCCCCTTCCCCATCCCTTCTGCCTCCTTTTCATCGGTGCCAGTGTAGGCCAGTGTAGGCACTGGCTAGGGAACAAGTCAAGGCCTTATCCCGAGAGAGATTTTTTGAGTGTGCAGTTTGTTAGTCTGTCCTGCACAATTTGGGGGAGGTATTGATTTATAGGCCCCGATCCAAGAGAAAACCTTGTAGGAGCTGGTCTAAAATCTAGAGGCAGAGTCAACAGGAGTTCGAGGGTGGGAAGAATTCTAAGGTAAGCTAATTGCAGGCATTGGGAAATGAGCGAGTTCCTCTGCTAGGCCTGTGAGCAAGTTTTCTTTGAGCTCTCTTTCTGGAGCAGCAATGAAGCAGGCTCCTCTTCTACTTTGTATCCCAGGCAATTTTTTCCTGGTACATACTAATTGTTTCCTAAAACTATCTAGAAAGCAGAGCCCTCTCCTCATTGCCATCTCATACCCTACATGGAGGTTCAAAGAGCTGGACCCATGGGGAAATGGTCTCCCATCACAAAGTGAATAGAAGTGACTGGAAGCTATCGGTTGCTAGCAGCAGAGCCCAGGGCAAGGGTCTAAGAGAGGAATCTCCATCTCCTTTATCCTTTAACCCTGCTGTGGCAGTGGCCACAGCCCTGCTGCATTCCCCAACAGGACCTCCAGTTGTGCCTTGGAAAACATTCTAACTCATCCATGCCTAGGTAGGAACCTGCAAATTTTGCAACTCAAGCTCCTGCCCTGGGATTCCATTCTAGCTGGAGAGATCTGGGGAGTAGGATCAAATGGAATTAAGGAAGGACTCCATTTAAGATACATATAGATATGTATATATATCTTTACACAAACAGCTTATACATGCATATGCATAAAATACATGCTCTTCCATATATACATTCATATTTATATATTTACACATGCTTATTTGCCTATGGTGTGTTTTAAACATTTGCCTTACCCAGCAATGGACTGATGGAATGAAGGAAAAATGAAATAATAGATAATGTGTTGGATGGGGAGGTAGGAGGAGGGGCTGGGCAAATAAATAGGAAAGAAATCACTCTGGAGCTTTTTTTGCAAATTCTACCTGTGCTCTTAATAGTGGAATTAATAGACTTTCCACTGGATGGGAAATCCATGTGCTAAACTGATAAAACAAAAGGATTCCAGAGATTCCCTAGTATCAGTCCTAGAAAAGTTCTGTTGAAGTTGGGAAGCATAACAAAGGAACCCAAAGCTTTTGTCTCTGGGATGGGATGTTCTTAAACAAACAAACACACTCCTGCCTGCCTTTTACAATTCTAACCCACACTTGAGCGAGTACCTTTCCCCTCTCTCTTTTTGAAAAGTCAAACCATTTGTCCTGGTAGGTTTGAAAGTTTTTGATTTACATTCTTCACTGAAAAAAAAAACATCACTTAATTTGTGATGCATATAGCCCTGTCATCATGCTCATAGGATCATAGATTTAGCCATGGATATTTATGGACTAAGAAGTAAACTAAAATAAGGAGCATTGGTATCTTGAAGTTTCTTATTACATCCGAACCGGTTTGGAGTCCTTCTCATCGGCCTTTTTATTCTAAGGATAACGCCAAGTTACCTTGTTCCTGAGATGATTCTATTGAGAATTTAATAATATCTCTAAATTATGGAAGTGAAATGTGCACAAACCTGTGTGTCAATCCACCCTACAGCAGATATTCACACTGAACTCACAGTATTAAGTTATTTTTCTTAAAAGACGAATATGAAAGTTTCTTGAGCATAGAGAAATCTGGGAATATGGCTCATATTACTTCTGCTTGTTTCGTAAGGTTTTACTTTCCCCTTAAGGTTCCCCCTCCCACTCCAACCCCCATCTGCCTCTAACTGCTATCGAACTTGAGAGACTCACAAAACGGGACAGCAACTTTGATCATCCACGTCATTTTAATGGGAACTGTGGCAACTTTGAAAACTCGTCCTCACTTTTCAGATCGGTTCAGGAGTCCTTCCCAAAGTCTACTGTGTTTCTCATCTATTCCCAAGGCTCTTCCTCTCTAAATTAGCCAAGAAGCTCGCCTTTCTGCTTTTCTCTTTAGCAGCTTACCGGCTCATGGGAATATAGGGAGCTTGGTGGGATTCTTTAGCCAGATATAATAGCAGTAGCCGGGCAACCACTGGAGTAAACCGCCGGTGCAGAAGAATACCACTGAGTCGGGAGATTGTTCAATTCAAAATCATTGACTTAACTGCCGAAAGAGCATAGGACCACTGAAAAAGCACAGGACTAGAGGTCATCCAGAGAGACTAGAATTCGAGTTCTTAGTCACTGACTAGGTCTGCGACCATGAAGCAAGTCGCTTCAAGTCTCTGAATTTTAGTTTACTTGTTGGAAAAATAAGAGGGCTGGATTACGTGATGTCCAGTGTTCCTTCTGACGGGAACATTTTAGAACTCAATAAAACCAGCAAAGTTTATGCCTAACTCTCCAAGTGACCTATAGTCTATTTCTCCCTGGAGAACGGGAGAAGACCAAGACCATGCAGGCACCTGCAAGCAAACCTCAAGGAGGCTTTCCAAAATAAGACAGAAACGAGCTGCCTTAGTGAGGGAAAGGAACCTATTTTTCTGATTAATGAAACACTCCCCCTTCCTCTTTCTAAATAATAAACTCACAAGGAAAGGCTCTGCGGTTGCCTTGTGCGTATTTCAAATAAATCCTCAACAGCTCCTTCCTCACCCAGTGAAATGAATCACCCAAGGGAAACAGACCATTATTCCCCCATTTGTCTGTCTTAACTCAGTGGAGGCTCCCCCTTTCCTCCACTTCCAATCTTCACTACATCCTTCACTGGGTCCCACTGACTCCACAGGCAGCCTTTGGAGATGGTGGGGGAGTCAAAGACTTCTAGACCCACATCGATGCAGGAATCCTTTGGTTTCTCTGAAATCTGCCACTTATATCTCTCCTTATTAAGAGGAAAGGAAAGGAAAGGAAAGGAAAGGAAAGGAAAGGAAAGGAAAGGAAAGGAAAGGAAAGGAAAGGAATAAAAAAAAAGTCTTACATGTCAGCTTTTTCTGTAGCAATTCCAACATCTTGCAGGGAAATCTCAATAGGGCAGAGACAGTGGGAAGAAAGTTCTATAGAGTGAAGAGGAAGGGAGAGAAGAGGAAGAGAGAAGAGGGGAGGGGGGAGAGAGGAAGCGAGGGGAAAAGGAGAGAAGAGAAGAAAGATAGAGAGGCAGAGGGGGAGGGAAGAGAGAGAGAGAGACAGACAGAGAGAGAGAGAGACAGAGAGACAGAGAGACAGAGACAGAGAGAAGGAGAGAATATTATTTATATGTCATCCTGAATTTAATGGGGGATATTTCATGAAATTTAAGTGAGAATTTCAGTGGGAAGCAGGGCAAGGTGTCAACTGTGCAATATTTAATGAACATTATCTCTGTATTTCCTTAAGTCTCTAAAAATTACTGCCCAGTAAAGTTCCCCTTCTGCTTTTATTAAAGAAAAAAATTAATAAAAAGGGAAGATGGGAGGAAAGAGGACATTGTTCAGTAGGGAAACAATATTTAAATGCATACTATTTGGCTATTCCCTTCAAAGAAGGCAGCTACCTCTTATTCTGCTCTCCAGGCCCTCAATGGGAGGGGGAAAAGAAGTTAGATTCCTACTATAAATCTACAAGACAGGGGAACTAGGTGGCTTCTGTGGTCATTAGAATTAACCCCAGAACATCATTTACAAGGAGAGCTTTATTCTCTTTTCTCAGGAGAATAAGCTGCTGGGGGTGGGAGCGAATTAGTAGGAGGTATGAGTGTGGGAGCGTTAGAGTTCTAAAAAACATGAATTAATTTTTAAATTGAGGGAAAACACTACAAACTGGAGTTCCAATCTGAAGCATTGCCTTTAAAGTAAAAGAGTTACTTACAGCTTTGTTTTTCTTTTGGTTGTCAGCACAGGGTCCCACATTTGCCATTCTGCCTCTTATTTCTGTCACTTTAGTACTCCGGTTTACTCCCCCCCCCCCTTGATGAGTTGGCAACCTTGCTTACTGTAGGGACAGAAAAAACTCAAACAATATTAGACCACAAAAGAGAATGTCTTTAAACAATGCTCATAAGGAAATTTAGGATTATATAACACACAGAAATTATCTATGTATATATATGCATATTTTTGTTATATGTGGGGTTATATACATACCTATATCTGTGTGTATGTATATGTATGTATATATGTACATATATATAAATATAAAAATTCTTTGTAGTTGGGGAGTTCATCTACTATCGGTTCTCTCTATACAAGTATTTTCATTCCCTACATGGAATTAGAGAAATTATAACCCCCCACTCACCTCTTCCCCACCAAATGAACACACTCTTTCTATCTTTATCTTGTCCCTTCTTTTCCTAAAATTTAAGGGAAAGGCAAAGACAGAATTTTAAAGTTTTTTTTTTCCATTTTATTTGAAATCTCATCCAGAAACACTGGTCAATAATAAATATATCCATAGTTATCAAGAATATATAAAAAATAAAGACACGCATTGTCTTTGAGGCCCTAACAAAATATTTTCAAGCAAATGCCCAGGAAAACCAAACCAAACAGAACTCCAGTCCCCTCAGAACAACACAAAATGAACCAAACACCCAAATGTTTTAAAATCTGATAATACCGATTGCTCTCCTGTCAGAGCCGACCCTGCATGCACAAGAGCTGAGCAAGGGAGATGAGGGCCTAGGAGGGGTGGGAGTGCGAATGCGGAGTGGGGGTGGGGGGCGCCCAGGGGGCTGAAATGCCTTCCCCTAGAACTGGCAGCAGAGTTCATGTTCCATCGGAGAGAGGAAGGGGGACGGGAAAGGATGTGTGTGAGTGCTCAAGAGTGTAAGCTTTTTGCACTAGATGCCCCCGTTTTCGTTTCAAACCGCCACAGACGAGACTATGGAATACTTCAGAGAATTCACTAGTAAATCCTTGTTACAAGGAGCTAGGCACCAAGGCCGGGACATAATAAACGAGATTCATTGAGAAGCATGCAAGCATTCTTTTGACCTATTTTCAAAGGAGCATCCACTAAGAAGTCACGCCCTGGACCCCGAAGCGAAAGAGATCCCGAAATTGAGTTTAGTTTTAAAGGAAGTCTAGGAACCTGTGGATAGTACGTACAGTGATGATCAGAATTGCATCCATTTCAATGAAATATATACATTGCCTTTTCACATTAGGAATATTTCTCTCTCTTTCCCCGCCCCCCAAAGTAAGAAAACAGAGCCTGAGGATCCAATTAGGACATTACCTTTTCAAGGCCGATTTTTTTTCCACTACCCTCATCCCTGTTTATACAACAAATGCAGTTTTGACAAGACCATGTGGCAAGTGGCTTCAGTGGCAAAAAGAAGCATGCATGCAAACACAAGACGTCTTGTTCGAATTCCCCTACACCACCACGGGTAGATTTGTTCCCCCCTCCCCAGTTTAAAGTGTTTTCTCTGGCATCTCAAAGGGCGTCCGAGGTTCAGGGTCTCTCCTGCGCTTCCAGCCATCGCTCGCTCCCCACCCCGCCTCTTTCTTGAATCCTCTCCAGTCTGGGGGCCGTGGGTCACTTGAGCAAGTCCTTGGATTCCGCGGACAGGCGGGCCATATTGGCCGTGGTGAGGGCGGACAGGTGTGGCGGTGGGGGCATCTGGCAGATAGTGCAGGGGCACGGCAGTCCGGCCCAGTGCTGGAAGCCGCTGCCCAGCTGCAGGGCCGGAGGTGTGGAGGGGGCTTTGAGCAAAGAGTGAGGTGGCCGGATGGTACCAATCCCGGGGAGGGACGCTGAGAGTGGTGAAGAGGTGTTGGTGGAAGAGAGAGCACTACCTAGGATGGGGTGCACCTGGTGCACAGCATTGGCCGCGTGGGTTGGGTGCCCCGCAGAGTGCCCGACAGTTCCGCAGTGGAAAGCGGAATGATGCCCCCCATAGATCTCGCCCACCAACCTCTTCATCTCCTCCAGGGAGCTGGTGAGCATCAGGATGTAGTTTCTGGCCAGCAGGAGCGTGGCGATTTTGGACAGCTTTCTGACGGAGGGTCCGTGGGCGTAGGGCATGACCTCTCGAAGTCCATCCATGGCGAGGTTTAGGTCATGCATTCTCTTGCGCTCCCTCCCGTTGATCTTCAGCCGGAGCTGCTGCAGGTCCTGCTCCGAGAGCTGCTTTTTGATTTTGTATTTGCTGCTCTCGCCTCCCGCTTTAGAGCCGCTGCGGGAGAGGCCTTCCCCAGACATCTTCTGCACCAGGTCCCCCTGGGTGGAGGAGACCGAGTTGAGGCGGCTATCCTGGTGGTGATGATGGTGATGGTGATGATGATCTCTCAGGTACATCTCGTCCATGTCCGGAGAGGAAGCTCTGCTGGAGACAGAGCTTGAGTCAGAATTCATTTTATTGGAGGGGATCCCTGCTATCAGGAGGCTTTCTGGGGGGAGAAGATCGCAATCAAAGCAAAGCAAATCAGTTAAAAAAAAATCCGAACTACCCAAGAACCCACTTCTCAGCTGCAAGACAGAGGGAAAACGGAGGGAATTCTTCCCCTTCTTCTCTACCTCCCCTCTCTCTGGTTAGTCAGTCTTTCCTGGACAGCTAGTTGGTGTGTGCTTGAACTAACCTCACGCTGAAAAAGAGGGGCTTTTATAGAGCTGCCGCAGAGAAAAGAGACAAAAGGAGCCCTCCTATCTATACTGGTCTGGTTAGGATGACGTGCCATCATTCAGGGCGGTGCGCTTTGACTGTCCCATTTAGCAAGGACTCCTATTCATACTCATTGTGGTGCTACCCTGGGACACCTCTGCTATGGACCGTCAGGAGCCAAGGAGACACAAAACCCTTTGATTGACACACTCACCGCTCTGCGTTCACGCCTTCTTCTGAGTTTTTATTTTTTTTTAATCCCCCTCCTCCTTCCCTGTTTCTCTCAGACCCATTTCCAGTTTCCCTAGCCGAATCACACGAAACAGACCAAGGAGAAAAAAAAGGAAAATTGGAAGGGACCGGATCACCCGATTGCTATTGAAATAAAAAACAAACAAAGCATAAAAAACAAATACGAACACAGCTGCAAACCTGGTTCTGTCATTCCCTGACAGCGAACAGCTTCAGGGAACTGTTTAGTGGGCAAAAGGTACAGTTTGAAAGATCTGAGCAGCAAAGGGCTGAAGCAGAGTTTCGGAGGTATGACTGAGCGTTGCTTTGGCGAGTTTTTCTTTTTAGTCTTTTTCTAACCATTTTTTAGGAAATAGGCTACATTCTGTTCTTTTTCTTTTCTTGAAATTGACCCTCCATTATCTCCCCCCCCCCCCCATCTCCTAATATGGAATTTGTAGAGGCAAGCCGACCCAGTTCTCTGAATGCTGATAACTCCTTTGGTTGTCCCAGAAGATACTGGGAGTTTTCTAGTCTTTGTTTCTGGGTGGCTTGTATTTCTCCTTTATCTATCTATCTACCTATCTATCTATCTATCTATCTATCTATCTATCATCATTATCATCATCATCGTCATGAAAATTATAGTTATACTGCCATTTCTTAAAGGAAAATTAGCTGGGACAATTCTCAAAATGTGTAATTACCTGTTTTTCGATGAGGAACTTTTGCGGGGGAAAAAGAAATTTAAATCAAAGATAAATCAGGGAGAATTAGGGAAGGAAAATAATAATAGAAAACGCTCCTAGAAGGATTGGACATGTTATATAACACTTAGTCATAATAATTGTGGGGGATGACAAAAATGGTCCCCGACTAAGGATGGGCTGCATCTCAGATCTAAGGCTCCAGAGCTTTGCACCTGAGCTAATTTAAGACCCCCCCCCCCCCACTCTGCATTTTTCTAGTATAAAGGCTTTAAACAGGACGGTTCATGGAATCAATTAAATTTTTGGAGATTAAACCTCATTTGCTTTAGAATTTCTGTAATTAGTTTAAAGGAGGCCTGGAAGAATAGCCTTTGGGTCTGCATATGCAAATGAGTTCGTTCTCTTGGAAAGTTTGAGCCCTTTGGGAGGAATGGGTATATGGAGCTATACTGGAGCCTGTATGGTGGTAGTCGTGGTGGTACTGGTGGTGTCTCATTTAAGGAGTGAGAGACGGACAATAAAGGGGTGGGGAGAAGAGATTGAAAACCTAGGACGAGTGAGCCAGAAGTGGGAAAAACTAAAGAAGGTTAACAGCAGGTCCCCGATCTACAGTTGTTGCCTGTTTGCATCACACATTACTCATCACACAACCTGCCCCTCTGTGTCTGTGCGGGTTCCCTGGGCTTTGAAGAAACAGAAAAAAGATCTCGAGGTGGGGATAGAGAGAGAAAATTACACCAATCAGGGAACCCCGACAAGCAGGGACCTGAGACTTTTCACTCTAAGGAGCGTCTAGGTCTAAAGGAGACATTAATGAAGACCCGACAATTTCACTGATATAAATTGAGGCCCCACCGGAAGAGGAAGGTCCTCCTAGAGATCAAGAGTTTCCGTGCTTTAAGACGCTGTGCCTAATCGCCTGATAAAATTAGAGGCACATCTGTTAGATTAGAGGACCTGTTAGCGATTCCTGGGAGGAGAAAGGGAACATTGGAACAAATGCTTTTTGCATACTGAACTTATAGGGCGAAGGGTGTTGACGACACAATTTTAAGAAAAAAAAACGGGGGGGGGGGGCCGCGGCCACAGCTCGGTCTTCGTCCAAGGGCAAGGTCAAAGCTACCATGTCCGAAAAGAATCGAAGGAGGTTACTCCCTTGCCCCTTTCCTTCATTGCTCGAACAGACTTACTTGTAGAACGAAACATTCAAGCAATTCTTTTGGAAAGATGCGTTAATTACATTTTTATCATACTGCGCAAGATGAGCAGCTGTTTACCTGGGTCACTTTATTTAGCTGACACTTTTCATATTCAATATGTGTGTATGTACATGCATACATACACAAATATGCATATAAATTAGATTTTCATTAGACTATTTGGAAACTGGTGTCCTTGAATCAAACGTGTAAGTGTCCTGAATCAGTACACAGTTTGACTAGGTCCCGCTGGGGGCTCTACTCTATCGTCAAAAATTCACCTGGGTCCTGATCTATCACTTTTCCTCTCTGTTTCCTTCCTTCCTTCCTTCCTTCCTTCCTTCCTTCCTTCCTTCCTTCCTTCCTTCCTTCCTTCCTTCCTTCTTTCCTCCCTCCCTCTCTCCCTCCTCTTCTAACTGAGAACATTTCTTCTCAGTTTGGATTGAAGTAATATCAGGGCCTTGTAGGATGGGGGGGAGGGGGGAAACCACTTCATCTAGAATTCTAGATGGATGTATTTCCATATCTATTTTCTACATTTGAGAAATTTATCGTTTTTTTTCAAGAGTAGTCTCTCAATTCCTAGCATCGATATGAAATCCAGCAACCAAAAGGAGTTGTAATAGGAAAAATAAAGAAACGAATCATGCTAATTGCAAATTGCTTTGCTCAATCAGAGAGACAGAAATGATTTCCGCAATAGGATCAGAGGATAAAGCGTCTTTCTGACAGAACTCCTGCGCAGGATATCTCTGCAGAGGTGGGTGAAGCCAGAACACCGAATGTCTCTATGCCGGCATAGAAACCAAACCTTTTCAAAATATGTTTTTCTCTCTAGTCAAGATGGTATGCCCTGAAGGAGACTCAGGAAGTCTCCCTAATTCGTCCATGGACCAAGAGTCTTTTACCTTTCACCCCCTTTGCTGAGGACACTAAGTTCTCCTCCCACAGGGTGCAGTGTGCTGAGCGCCAGCATAGTATTCAGAGTTTGGGGTAGCACTGGTGGGTGGGAATTGACAGATTGAGTTGTTTTCCCAGTTTTTGGAGGGCAGAATTGAGAGAAGGAGCGGGCAGCAGAGGGGGAGAGAGAAAGACAGAGAGATGGGGAGAGAGGGGGAGAAAAAGAGAGGAGGGGAGAAAAAGAGAGAGAGAGAGAAAGAGAGAGAGAGAGAGAGAGAGAGAGAGAGAGAGAGAGAGAGAGAGAGAGAGAGAGAGAGAGAAAGGAGGGGGAGGAGGACGAGGAAAAGAGGAGGAGCTTTTTTCATATAAAATTTCTCAAAGCTTGTCTCAAGAAAGAGGCAGAGACTTTTTTTCCAACAATAATTTCCCAAATTTTAGAGTTGGAAGAGACTTTAAATATAATCTAGTTTGCCCTACTTCTTTGAACAGGCGAGAACACCGAGCTCCAGAGAGGTGAGGTCCAAGGTCACAGAGGAGGTGATTAAAAGACGGAGCTCGACTTCAAACCCAAGTTGGGCTCTCTCGCTCCAAATACAAGGTACATTTAACTACACCACTTAAGGCACCTTTCCTCTTTAGGGCTGTAATTTGCTTCAGCAGTTGTGAAGGAACCCACAGCTCACAGTGAAACCTTCAAATAAAGGCCGAAGAAGAGGACAGGCAGAATTACGCGACCTTAAGCTCCTGAGGCTAAATGCAGACGTGTTCTCTCCCGATATATTCCTATCTAAGAGCTCTCTTCGCTAATTTCCAGTCTCAGCTTTGGTTCCGCGCGCACGCCAGCGTGTATGTGTATCTAGGCTGTATGTGGGTGCGCGTATTCATTGTGAGTATGCGCCTGTTTGTGGTGTGGGCACGTGTATGTATGTACTCAAGCTGCAGCAGCAGATCGCAGGACCCTTCAGCCGTGAACTTGGCACTGGCTCAGGGGCCCCATTCAAAGAAAGCTCATATTTTGAGAGGTGCAGAGTCACCCTGGGACCGCTGAGCCTCAGTTTTCCAAATCAGCTAGAGGTGGGCAGAGGGAGGAGAGTGAAGAGGACTTGTCTGCTGGCAACTGTAGCATGGGGTTGGGCGAACTTCACAACTTGGGCTGAAATCCTGGGACCACACCAATTTCTCCCAGCCCAGGGGGATTTCTTCCTTCTCGTCCTTCCAAAAAGTTCCTCTTGGGGCTCAGAGTTTAGTTGGCCCTGTTCCAAGCACTCTGGCAGGGGCCCAGAGGCATTTATTTATCTTAAAGCCATGATCCCTGTTTAGGAGTCAGATGAACACAGGAGCAACCAGCTCTCTCCCCTGCGTCGTTCCCCCTTCCCCCCACCCCACCCCCCGACACACACACCACCCAGTCTCAAGAAAACCCTTTGGCTCCTCTGGACCTTTCCACGCCGGGGGTATATAGACTCCTAACGGCAGCCTCTAGTCTGCTCCGGGTATGACACCTCTGGTCAAGTCTCAGAATTACCCATGCTGGAGTTTTTTCCCACCGTTTTCGCGACTAAAAGGATGGCTCTCAGTTTTGGTCCTTGCTTAGGGACATATAGTCACGTCCAGGTAGGTGAGTTAAAAAAACAAAACAAAACAAACAAGCATTCTCCCCTCAGTCCCAACCCGTCCTTTATTTATCCAGGCGACCTATAAGTCCCTCTTACCAGATGTCCTTGTGTGACCTCCGAAAGGAGCAGCTTGGCTTCCTGGCCTCCTCAGCTCTTCAAACAGAGACGTGGCCTCAAATTCTGCTCTCTAGAAGCAATTTGCTTGGGCGGACTGTAAATTTTGTTTTGAAGCGAAAGCCCCTAGGATCCTAGAAGCCTATTTTTACCAGCGGTGACCACAGCCTGCCGCACTGGGGCTGTAAGAAGCCAGTCACCCAGAAACTAGGGAAACTCCCTTCTCTGGCACATCAACTCCACTGAAAACACTACTCTATCCCACTTGAATCTGTAGAAACTTTGGCAGCTATCTGAACACTATCTGTCCTGCTTTCTCTCTTCGAGGGAAATCAAAGAAGCCAGAACTATATCCAGGAGGTATGTCCAACTGAGAAAATACCCAAGAGCTAGCAGTTTATTAAAGAATTTCTTATAAAATAGTTTCTTTCCGTTTTCTGAGTTCAATAGTAAAGGAAGCACAATAAAAATTTATAGCGTTTACCAGAATAACAACAAAAGTAAAACCACCTCCACACTGCTACAAACCCCATCTAACCTCACCATCTGATTTGTTATGATAGATACATATAAAATACTGAGTTCTCCATTTAAGTAGAGAAACTGAGTACAAATAACAAAATGAGATAAAAGAAGGACCCAGGGACCTAGGTTTGGTTGTATAGGATTAGACATTAATTTAGAATATGAGGGAAAATTTTTCCCTATGTTATTTATATCTTTCTATCTATATCTATATATCTCTATCTATACCTCTCTGTTTGTTTATCTATTTATAGTGGCTGAAAGGCTGAAATTCACTTACTGGTACAGCTGGTAACTGCCCACCCTTCCCTTCTTTTTGAATCTGATTTCATACAGGAAAAATAACAGAAGAAGAAGGAAAACAGCATTTTATGATGCGGTAATAACTGCTTTTTCACAATGTTGAATGTGAGACTTGGAGGATGTGAGGAAGTCCCAGAATAGCATAAATTGATGAGGTGCTAATTATGTGAATTGAGAGAGAATTTAATACACTGGCAGAAGTCGAAGTTAGATCTTAATGATGCATAAACAGCAGTGCTGGCTACAACTTACAGATTCATTATAATTATTTAAAGACTGAGTAAAGTCAAAGGAGATATGAACTTCTGGGCTTTGTTTATAGGATTTTGCTCAATTAGTGAGTACAGTTTGGTATTTGTTATTTAGAGTTCTTTGGGATTATATGTGTGGTTTTCCTGGTAACATCTGCTGGGTACAAAAATCTGCTTTATTTTTTTTTCTACATGTAGGAGGCCTATAAAAAGAAGGTCGGTTTATAGGAAGGACAGACCTTTTTGCATTAAGCCAAGAATGCTTGTTGATTTAAATAGTGCTGGTAATCAATCACATAAAGGGATGTTACAACAAAATTTGCATATATATATATATATACACACATATATGCATGTATATATACATACATACATATACATATATATATACATATATATATACACACACACACACACACACACACACACACACACACATACACACATATATTCTTGGCATTTACCCTGGCATTTGGGATTTGTGGCTCCATTAATACCAGTATTTTGTGAACCACTGAACAGATGATTCCTTACTATTTTATTATTATTATTATTATTATCATCAGTTTACTTATTTTGTGATATGCCAGTTAGAACTAATATTTAACATTTTAATGTAAAATTGGCAGAATATGATTAATTAAAATATAATGATCTCTTTGGGAAGGTCAATATTATTTTGTAGTTTTACTCAGTTTTTCTTTTCCAATTGGTTTATTCATGATTTGGTACTACATCATATTGTATGAAGTAGTAATACTGATGTTCAAAGAATATTAATTTGATTTCATGAAAGATTATCTTAAAGATATTCATCCCTCATTTCATTACACTTTCAGTGTTAAAGCTGAGGGGGGAAAATGAATGAACAAACAGGTGAAAACAAGAAGTTAGACTTTATCTGTGCATTTATTTAAAGAAAAAGAGGAAAAAAGGAATATTTAATTACATAAAAAATTAAAACATTAAATCACCCTTTTGTAACAGGTATCTATTCTTGTTATACTGAGTTCATATATACATGCATAAATGATCGAACAAAATATTTTCTGACCAAGTCAGATATGCTACAAAATGATTATGAAAAGCCATTCTATTCACTTTCTGAAATAGATATGGACAAGTATGGAATATATGAATTTATTTCCCTTCATTGAAATATGGACTGACAATTACCATAAGGTTGTAGTTTGGGCAGCATTAATCCCAGCAAGGGACATACTGCATAGTTTTCTATCATATAGTCGGATTTGAAACTTTCTTGGATAGCTTTGAATCTACTGATGGGTAGATACAAACTTGCAAACTTTGTTTTGAGAACAATTTGTTTTTGGTGTCACACATAGAAACATGGAAAGTCAAAATGACAGTATTGTTAGATAATTTTTCAGAGACTAATTAGTTTTCTACAAGATTCAACATGTTACTTTATGGTTATGACTGTTGAAGGGTTTTTTCTTTTATGAAACCATGAAAAGTCGGTAGAGCCTTTCTTACTACTTGATCAACTTTCACTCATGATTTGACTTTGCCTAACACCCAAAGTCTTTATGAAAAACAGAAAACTTCAGTTTACATGATGCAGGCTGATCCACACTATTGTCTAAAAATTTCAGGCTTCATTTGTATGTGTCTATATATAGGCAAAGTGAAATGGATGATTGAAAGAATATCCAGTTAATGTAGCTTTAAAAAAAATCTGCTGTTGGTAAGGGGGAGGAGTTAAAGGCTTTTGTTTATTGTGGAAATTATGACAAAATATTTAGAAAATGTTATTAATTCATTAAACAAGCAAATTGATTGATTAAATCATCATATGCCCTTGAAATGTAAATTACATATTTCACTTGTGATTAAGAGCAGAAGTCTCCAATTAAATATTTGGTTAATCTGCATGTTCTGGAGCTCTGTCTGGTATTCAGAACTCAAAGTAATATGAAATTTGTAAAGATAACTCAAGGAAGTTAGAATACCAAGTGAAAATGGAAACTAAAATTTCTATGAAAATGACAGCAATTGATATGTTAGTTGCCAAATATTTATAATTTACTTGACTCTGCTCCTTGTGAATTCACAATCCAACCTTTAATTCTTGGTCCATAATGAATATTTATCTGTTCCTTCCATACTCAAAACAGTGATCAAGATATCAGGTCAGTTTGGGGGAAGTTTGGGAAGTAATTTCCTTGTGCTTGTAGGGATGCTAATCAGGCATACCTCAGCGGGACCTCCTCCTTCCTCTTGGACTTTATACATTCTTTAAACCCTGTATAACTTCCCCTTGTTCTAAATCCTAATGAGGGAACTGATGCTGCTCTGATAAAACTACTGCCAAAAGTTTGTGTACCTGAAGTATGTCCTTGAACTTGGCTTTAAAAAGAGCACGGATAGAAGAACTCTGAGAGGGGCTACATAAAGTCAGGCTCTGTTTTTTGGAGAGAGACCTGAGCAAGCTCATAGCTCCTCTAGGAAACCATTCACAATGGGAAACGGGCGTGTACTGGAGATGGAGAAGGGTTAGAAAGCAGGGAAGCTTTCTTAAGAGAAGGAACAAGACACTCCAGAGAGATCCTTCTCTCTCGAAAGACAAGGCAGAGATGTAGGAACCATTATAACACATAAATAAAAAAGAAAGAAAAGAACTTTCACCAGATGGAAAAGCAAGTAATTGGCATGGTAGGAAGCCATGAGCGATTTCACTTGATACTGTAAGACATGGAGTCTGTAGGGTTGCTTGATCTCTTAGTAACCCCGTCAGGGGAGGAGCTTCATGTAGGATAGTACTGGATGCTCAGAGGACTATATTATTCCTCCAGGAAGATAAAGCTAATAGTGTGGGAGGTGGTGGGGGAAAGAGGTTGTTTGACTCCCTAGCAGCCCAGAGCTTTCTTTTTATGGGGCCACCCAGGGCAATACTATAAGTCTGAAAGAATATATGGTTATGGGAGAAAGGTAGAAATCTACTAGAGAAAAAGGGGGGAGGTGTCTTAACTGTTTATGAGCTAGCATATAAGTTCTTTGTGTTTTTTTCGTTGGGTTAAGCAAAACCCATATGTGACAATTTGTTAGCCCAGGTACTCATAAGGAAGCTAAGATCTCATAGAAAGACATGAACCAAATTCGAATATCCTTGAGGGAAAACCTAAATAGGGACATAAAGCCAAAATGATAACTAAGAGAAAAGCCCCCAAGATTAAACTTCCCATCCATATGAGCCCAGAAATGTTCTTCCTGGACAACTTGGGCCAAATTAAGCATATTCAAGTAAAATAAAACACAGGTATATAATTTTTTAAATTCATTTACTTGAGTTATTTCTGCCACTCTGCCCTTGCCCAACTTTTGCATCTGAAGTCAGTAAAGCAGGGAATAATAACCCTTGTGCTTCCACTACATTTATTAATTGAAGTGCTTTAGAATAAATGGAAAATAACGCCCTTGGGGAAGATCATGCCAGCCCCAGATAGCAAATAGGAAAATGTTGTTTAAAGAGCTGTGAAGCAGGAACTGTTTGAGTCTGAAAGCCTGTAACCAAGTAAACTCCAAATGTGTACAGCTGCAGAAAACAGAAATGTAAGGGCAGATGCTGCTTAGGGATGCAAATCACTGGAAAGACACGCGTAAGGAAACAATGCTATTGCTTCCCATCTTAGTTCCCATCCAGTTGGGGTACTTTGTGCTACTCTTGACAGGCCTTGTTAGCAATTATAACTCCAAGAACAATGAAGAATCATACTTGTAGCATTATGTACTTAGACACTAAGATGAAATGTACAAAACGAATATGCATATTTCATTCATTAATTATGTGCCCTTCTGGCAATGCTTACAAATATTAAAAGGCTATATCATTAGTCCCAAAGGAGCCTTCAAAGTCTCTCCAATTCATGATTTTTGATGGGAGACACTTACACCCAGATAATCTACTATTTTTCAGGGTTGTTAGAGAAAACAAGCCCACAGCCTTTTTCTGTAGTGCCCTTTGGTAGAGAGGCAGGGTGATGTAGAAGAGAGATTTGGGTTGGAGTTCTTTCCTTGCAGATTTTTCCTTTATTGGATTACCTAGCTGAAAAGCTGGTGAGGTTACTCGGGTAACCAGATATCCTTTCAGACATATAGTATTACCTTGGATGGTACCACAAAAAGAAGGTTGATTTTGGTGAAGTGAAATAAAAGTCAGGCAAAATAATAATAGTTTACATTTACATGGCATTTTAAGGTTTACAAAGTAGAGTCCTTACACCATCTTATGAGATAGGTAATAGAACTATCATGATCTCTGTAGTGTCCTTTTGGCAGTTAATGTGGCCAGGTAGATAGAATACCGGACTTGGAGTCAGGAAGACCTAGATGTGAATTCTGTCTCCAAGCCTCAGTTTCTCCATCTGTAAAAATGAGGATAATAATATCTATTTTACATGTGAGGACCAATTGAAAGAGAATATTTGAAGTGCTTTGCAAGCTTTAAAAATACTGAATAAATGCTAGTCATGCTGGTGCAGTGGATAGAGTGCTGGGCCTGGAGTCAGGAAGATTCATCTTCCTGGATTCAAATCTGGCCTCAGACACTTACTAGCTATGTGACCCTGGGCAAGTCACTTATTCTGGAAACGGAGACAAACAGCATTAAGTGAGTTGCCCAGGGTCATGCAACTGAAGCAGGCTTTGAACTCAGGTCTTCCTGACTCCAGGACTGGTGTTACTATCTATCTAGATACTCCAGTTCAGTAGATAGCATTGGCTAAATAACTCTCGAAGGATAACAGTGTTTTATACATAAACACTTCTCTTTTAAATTTCCCTAATTATATCAGGGTCCATCTTCAGTCATTGCCATCTATATCTAGCCACTGGACCCAGATGGCTCTGGAAGAGGAAGTGAGCATGGTGACTTTATACAGCCCTTCCTCACTTAAATCTAATCCAGTTGTAAGTCATGGTATCATCTTCCTGATGTCATGGTCCTCTTCAAGAATGAAGGACAAAGAACCATTATATCAAGGTCACTAGCAAGATATCCTCCATTCCTCACTGGCCCTCACTCTGAGTGGCTAGCCATCTGTAAAATGAGCTAGAGAAAGAAATGACAAACAACTCCAGAATCTTTGCCCAAGAAAACCCCAAATGGAGTCATGGAGAATTGGACTCAACTGAACAATGACAATCTACTGAACAATATGAATGAATTAGGGTACAGAAGTAACTTTTCTCAGTGGTATAGGCTGACTACCATTTATGGCTAAAGCAAGATAAAGGGGTCAGATGGATGGTGGAGGCAATTTCTGTTCTTACTCTAGTGTCTGACTGGTAAGAAACATGGACAAAGAGTTTTCTTTACTTAATGATAGATATAGACTCAGAAGCCTAAGTTTATTTTCTGGGCCTCCAAGTGAAGGATCCATTCCATGGCTCTCAGAGACACTCTAATAAATGTTTTTGGGTCTATATTTTCTTTGGACCTAGGTGTTGAAAAGGCTTCCTAGGTAGTTCATTATATTCTAGCACTATGCCTAAGCGGTATGGGCACCTACACAGTGAATCCAAGAAGTGCCACAAGGTCCCTTCTGTCTAAAATTCCTTTCCTACTAACTCCTACTTGACTTGAATTTCCCATCATTACAGTTATAGATGAGTTAAATGCCAAATATGGAAGGTACTTTCCAGGAAAACAAAAAAAGTGTGCTTTTTTTCCTGGGAGCTGCCCTCTAATCCTTTTCTGTTCACGTAGAGCTATCATAGGGCAGTAAGAGCTGCTACCTTGGCAGGCACAAGAGACCTAGACTTTGTAGGACAAAATACTGGCCAGGTACGTTCATCATCTGTAATAAAGGAGGGTGTATTGCAACCCTGAAAAAGCAGTTGCAATGGAAGAAAGGGCATGAGAGCACTAGGTTAGGGAGAAGAAGCCTGAAATGATGGGACCCCCAAGGGTGAACACTTGGAAGAGGTCTGAAGAAAGCATTAAGCTTAAAAAGAGGGAGTGAGATTAATAAAAAACTTGGCTTGACAATCTAAATATACACACATGCACACATATATATTTATATATAAATATATATATAGTTTTTACATTATATGCATTCTAAATATACCTTCTCTCTACCAAAAAATCTTCCCCAGGATATGCAACATTCCACATCCACAGATGTTGGACCTATCATTTCTCTAATAAACGGAGGGAAATACATTTTTTCTCCCCTCTTCCATAACCAGGATTGGTCATTATAATTAAGCATTTAAAAAAATTCATTTTATTTGTAACTTATAGAATATAATAAGAATTTCCATAATATGATACAATAAAAAAAATGATTGCACATGAAACTGCAAATCTACAATGCAAACTTTCTATTCCTTTCAAATATACGACAAAATTATCATGTAAATTTCTTTTTTCCTTTTTTTCTTCCTTTCTATCCACTCTCTACCCCTGTACCCTAGAATTAATGACCTGGATTCAAAGCCTACTCTTTTAGCACCTCTATGATCTTGGACAGGCCACAAACTTCTCTGGGACTCTGTTTCCTCATCTCTGACAAAAAGAGGTCATAATAAGTTGCTCTTATCTCTTCCAACTCCACAATTAGGTTTATTCAATTTGTCATGAAACCGTAGACTACAGAAAAGTTTCCCTGTAGAGACGATTTTTTTCTGAGCCTTTTCTTCCAAAAGAATTAGAAGAATATGTGACCAGAGGTGGAGTTGGTGAAATATACCATCCCTTTAAGGTGAGAGAAATTCATATAGTAATCAAAAATGACTGAAGCTATTGGGCTAAGAGAATTTCCTCTCCCTCTGTGATCCTGAGCCATTAGCATTTCAGCATCCAAAATAGCATCCCTCATTGATTTTTTTTTTAAGGCAATATCCAAGGGCAAGGACCGAGGATGGTTCTACAAAGTACTGTTCAAGGTGTAGACAGGAGAGAGTTGTTACCCAAGTAGACATGGTAAATTTTGACTTTGTTTACTTGTAATTTTTGCTTATAAGGCCTCAAATTCTTGGATTAGGGCCTATTATCTTGTTGAGACTGCCAGATGGCAGTTCCAAGTCAGCTCTGAATATGTTGTGGATGTTGTTGAAAAGTGAAGTCATTCCTGAAGAGGCCTTAGGCACAGTGTATTGTTAGAAGTCATCATCATGAAATTCCACAACTACCTATGACTAAAAATGCATCTGACTGCATGAATGCAAAAATGAATGACTGAACCTCAATCTTTTTTTGGGATCAAGTAAACATATTCTTCACTTCTGCTTGTTAGAAGCTGTAGCTCCTTCATAGCAGAGAGGTGCCCCACCCCAGAAGAAGCCTTTCCTTATTCCCCCACCCTCCCAGCAGGCCAAGGTCACCCACTGCATTCCGGACTATCACCAGTTGTCTTGACTTTCATCTTGCCACTGGACTCCAATGATCCTGGAGGAGAGAGTAAGACCGATGACTCAGCTTAAATCCAATTCATTGGAAAGTCAAGACCTCACATTTGTGATGTCTTCAAGAGTGAAGGACAAACAACAACCCTTCCAATTGTTAATGGACTCTCCTTGAAATCACTTTGTGTTAATTTTTGTATATTTTATGCTTTTGTATTTGCATAAGTATGAAACCACTGATCAGTTTTGACCCTGGATATATAAATCCATTCATCCACCGATCTCTCATTATCTAACCAAATTTTTCTTGCATTTCTCTCGAAACATGGACTCATTGAGCAGTCAAGCTTTGTCTCCTTGGTGTACATGCATCCTGGTCATTCCTATCTTGCTGACTTTGCATATGCTGTCCTTCCTCACCCCCTCCCCCAATGCTTTCCCCCTTGGTTTCCATCATATCAGGCTCCATTCTTCCTGCTACAGCTGAAGTCTTTTCTCCATGTTGACTTTCTTAACTTCTCTAACTGATAACAATTTTCCCTTTGTCTCAATTCCCAAAGCATTTAGAGTCTGTGCTATATTCCACAAATATTTATCAAAATCTACCTATGGTAGATGCTGAGGATACAAAAAAAAAAAGAAGCAAAATCTCCATTCCTTCAAGGGAGTTACATTCTGTTAGGGGAGGGGATACAACCTGAACATACATACACACACATTCATATATATATGTAAATTCAAAATATGTACAAAATGGCAGGAAGTGATTTCAAGAGGAAGAAGCCATTAACCACTGATTAACATTGCTATTCTTATGTTTACATGGTGGCTGGGAACCATAGTTCTGTCTGTAATGATGTGGCTCCAGTTCAATTGCTGGATTCTTGACTATTTTTAGGTTTATATTATTATATAATTGTAGCCATCTCATAGTGTTTTTCTGTGTTTCTTGTTGAATCATTTCAGTCATGTCTGACTCTTTGAGACCCCATTTGGGATTTTCTTGGCAAAGATACTGGAGTGATTTGTCATTTCCTTCTCTGGCTCATTTTACAGATGAGGAAACTGAGGCAAATAGGATTAAGCAACTTGCCCAGGGTCACACAGCTAATAAGTGTTTGAGGCCAGATCCGAACTCAGGAAAATGAGTCTTCCTGACTCTAGGTCTGGCTCTCAGTCCATTGAGCCGTCTATGTGCCCCAAGGTATCTGGTAGATGCTTTGGAGTTCTGAGCTGTAGTAAGGCTAAAACCAATAGGGTGCCCACATTTTTAGGAGCAAATATGATGAACCTGGAGCTGGGGGGACTAGGCTGCCTAAGGAAGAATAAGCTGGCCTAGGTCAGAATTGGAGCAGCTCAAAGTTACTGCGCCCAGCAATAGTGGGATTGAGACCTTGTGGACTAAAGTTTATTCAAATTTGGGGGAAAATAAAGCTGGGGGGGTAAGAGAGATAAGCAAGGGAACTGTTAGTTATGAGCTTACTAAGTAAAACGAAAAAAAAATTAAATCTTAGATAAGAACTTACATCTAACTGCCAGGGGGAACTCACAAGGGAGGGAGGTGCTCTCCA
This sequence comes from Pseudochirops cupreus, assembly GCA_028627135.1. NCBI lineage: Eukaryota > Metazoa > Chordata > Mammalia > Diprotodontia > Pseudocheiridae > Pseudochirops > Pseudochirops cupreus. The sequence continues at coordinate 297,008,881 of CM053584.1, forward strand.
AGTCCAAGGTGCTGATATCCTCAAGAACTGACTGACTGACATTTTTTTCTAAAATTCTTCCCTGCAAGTCATAGCTTCACCTTCCTGATGCCATGGTCCTCTTCAAGAATGAAGGACAAACCAATGTGAAAGTATTTGCAGATCCTATGCTTGATTGCATGCCACCATGGCGGGGGTGAGGGTAGGGGGGGAGGGAGGCGAGAAAATTTGAAACTCAAGGAATTGTGGAACTGAATCTTGTAAACTAAAAGTAAATAAAGAAATCAATTTAAAAAATTTTAAAAAAAGACTGATACCCGAGTAAGAATAAAAAAAAAGAATGAAGGACAAACAACAACCCTGTATAGTTAAGCCTTCCAGCTCAGATCAATGGGCTTATAGGAAATCCTCACTTCTTTCTCAGGGGTAATTTTATTATTATTATTATTTCAGGCTGCTGGTGGAAAAGGCCTGTAAGAGATGTTGGGCTCTCTTGCCTAATATATAGAGAGGTATTTCTATTGCTCACAGGTACCTTTGTAAAGTTTATGTGTATAGCCCATAAGTTTTGAAGCTAAGGAGAAAGGGAAGGGACTAAGCATTTATGAAACACCTACTATGTGCTAAGACCTTTTCAGACATATTATTTCCTTTGATCCTCAGAATAATCCTGAGAGGTAGACTGGTTTTGAGCTCAGGTCTTCCTGACTCCAGGTCCAGCACTTTTATCAACTCTGCCACCAATTATCTCATGTTAATCTTCTACACTCTCTCTTTCACTGGGGTGTTCCCCCAGCTCACCTTTCCTGATAATAAAAAATGTCTCCATTATTGCAAGGAAAACTTCCCCCCTCTATTAGTCTCATTCTCCACAATTCAGCTTGGTTTTGTTGGTCAATAAATCATTCTTTTATGCATCACAACTGCTAAGAAATCATAAACATAAAATTAAGTGGGGAATTTGGAACTCTCAAATCCTGCCAAAGCAATAGAAAAGGGTGATGGGGAAAATAAGAATTGAACTAATGAATAGGGAGGCTCACTTTTCATTGTATGTATGCATGTCTGTATGTTTGGGCAGCTAGGTGGTGAGGTAGATAGAAAGCCAGACCTGGAGTCAGAAGGACCTGAGTTCAAATACGACTTGAGACACTTACTAGCTGTGTGACCCTGGGCAACTTAAAATGAGTTGGGGAAGGAATGGCACATCACTCCAATATCTTTGCCAAGAAAACTCCAAATGGGGTCACAAAGAGTTGGACATGACTGAATAACAACAATACTTTCACTTGAACTTCTAAATGATCTCCTTTCCTCAAATCTTTTCTCATTTCAATCTATACTCCATACAACTGCCAAAGTGATTTTCCTAACTTGAAAGTCTGAACATGCTCTCTTCTTACTCAAGTAACTTCCTTAGCTCTCTATTACCTCTAGGGGAAAAAAAAATCACTTGTTTGGCATTTAAATCCCTTCACAATATGGAACCTACTTACATTTTCCGCATTCTTACATACTATCACCCTTCAAAAACACTATGGTCCAGGCAAACTGGTCTTCTTCCTTTTTCCTTAAAATGCTGCATCTCTCACTTCTTTGCCTTTGTACTGGATGGCTTCCTGCCTGCCTTCCTTTCTTTCCTTCTTTTCTTCCTTCTTTTCTTCCTCCCTCCCTCTTTCCTTCCTTCCTTCTTTCCTTCCTTCCTTCCTTCTTTCCTTCCTTCCTTCCTTCCTTCCTTCCCTCCTGCCTTCCTGCCTTCCTGCCTTCCTGCTTTCCTTCCTTTTCTTTCTTTTCAGAATAAGTTAATGAGAGGTGGCTAGTTTGCACCGGCCCTGGAGTCCGGAGGACCTCAGTTCAAATCCAACCTCAGACACTTAACACTTACTAGCCATGTGACTTTGGGCAAGTCACTTAACCCTCATTGCCCTGCCTTTCCCTCTCCAAAAAGCAAAAAACAAAAACAACCCCCCCAAAAAACCCTAGAATAAGTTAATGACTTTTTCTGTCAAGCAGTAGAAATGGGAAATGATTTCTTTTCTATTGTCTTCTCAAGAGGCCCATTTCCATGCATATGTATAATATATTTACAGAAAGTTGACAGTATTGTGATGCTTGTACTATGTTAGAACAGGAAAGGCAATACAAGGGGAAGGTATCCCAGGAGTTCCCTATTCCACAGGCCTCCCAACAATTTCTGAGTATCTATCAATAGTATAACAGAGACAGCGGCAGGGTCCCAAGAGTATATGTTTCCACTCCTCTCAACACTGAAAGTATGACTAATAAGCTGCCCATAGTAATGTCTTTATTTTTTAGGTTCTTGAATGGTGTTTCCTATTCCCCTTCATTCCCCTGTTCTTTTCCTCTCCCATGCCTCCCTTCACTTCTGCCTCCTCCCCTTCCTCCAAAATAAAAATCTGCTAAAAAAAAAACGGTTATGAAACATTTCCCCAGAATTTCAGGACATATTATGAATATTTTTGTGGAAAAGATACAGAAAGGATAGTTGACATTAGCCACTAACGGGTGACCCACTTAGGAAAAGCAAAACAAAACCGAACCTCAGAAAACCACAGCTAGAAAATAAATGATTTATTGTGAATGTGTATGTAGTTGCCTGGCTATGGAGTTCCTAGCAAGCACTCAAATACAGAAGTCTTCATTTTAAGAGCATGGAAGCACAGTTGTCTGGTGTAACAAATCAGAGACCGTTGTGCTTTAGACTCAGTTAAGCCAAGAGAGGCGTATGTCCCCATAGCTTTAAACAATAACAAATATTAGTGTTATCATTAATCATTATGATATATTACATGTGACATATATAACATATTGAAGGTTAAGTATATATAATATATAATTGCAATATTAATGTTAATAATAAGCCTGTTCCTCCTCCCAGAGGTGCTGAAATGCAAAGCAAGTTCTCAGTCCCTTTTCTCTCTCTTGGTGGCATTTGAAAGTGTAAAGCTTTGAATACCAATTGCTTGAACTGGACATATGTGAATCTCTTCTAATCCTACTAATCCTGTCCCCAAGTGCTTCTTTGTGTGGGAAGGCAACACACATAGATCTAAGTAAAAATGGCCTTAATCCTGGAAATGTGGAAAAATGTCCCAGTGTGAGAGTAGGGAGAGGGAAAGGCTCCCTAGCAGAGGGGACCTGCTGAAGAGACTATTGTGTCAGGCAGAGAAAGGGGATGAGGGGTGTGGGTGTTGGGGAGGGAGGAATGGGGGAGAAGAAGAGAAGCCCTCTCACCTTTTCTGAGCTACTGGGAGGAGAGCAAACCCACCCAGCAGGAGAGCTCCCTCGCAAACAGCCGTCGCACACTTGAGCAAACTTACAGAACTGAGACACAGTTTCCAAAGGCTGGGAAATTCAGCCACCGGCAGCTTTCAGCAGTGGGAGCCCAGCAGGCTGGGGGCCTAATGTGCTGACTTCATTATTTCCCAGCTCCCCTTTCAGAAGGGCAGATTTGTTTGCAGAACTGTGAGTTGTTGGTCCTTCCCCGAAAAGATAGAAAGCAAAACGACCTCATTCCCCATAAATAATCTTCGTCATCATCGTCATCATTCTCAAGTAGCTCCCCAAAGTCCCATTGGTTCTAGAACTTTATAAATTCTCATAGTGGACAACGAAGATTTCCCTCAAACATTCTCACTGTTTTTAAAGCAACTTCTAAGTCCCCTCTGCCCATCCTGGATACAAAAGAAACTGAGGGGACCCAGCAGCTTTTGTACCTTTTCTAAGGAATTTTGACTTCATCGCTATAGGCTTAAGGAAAGCCTGAATCTTTCCATTCACAAAAAAATAACTTGTGCCAATATGCTATAATTCAGAAATGTGTGAAAAAATGCAAAAGGTAAAATATCAGCTGGTTGGATGGGCAGTAGGTCATGGATATTAGAATTGTTGTATAGTGCTTTATAATCTTTCAAAGCAATTTCACAGACAGGATTTTACTTGAGACTTGAAACAACATCCTGACAGAGGTATTACTATTGGGATTGAATACACTTGTAATGTCTACAATGAAGAAGTTTGTGGATTTGGGTAATTATTTCTACTATACAGGGCAGAGAATAGATTTGTGGTTTTCATTAGTATATAAGGAGTTTCCAGATAAGGAAACTCCCTCTGCCAATGCAGGCCTGCACCTTTTTTGTCTTAAAGAAATACCTGGGGGGTGGCTAGGTGGCACAGTGAATAGAGCATTGACCCTGGAGTCTGGAGGACCTGAGTTCAAATCTGACCTCAGACACTTAATGCTTACTAGCCATGTGACCTTATGCAAGTCACTTAACCCTGATTGTCCTGCCTTCTCCCCTCCAAAAAAAGAAAAGAAAAGAAAGGAAAAGCAAAGCAAAACAAAGAAAAGAAAAGAAAAAAAAGAAAGAAAAGGAAGAAGAAATACCTGGGACCTAAGTGATGTACCCAGGGTCATACAGCTAGTATATGTCAGAGGATGGGCTTGAATTCAGGCATTCCCAGCTTCTAGGCCAACCCTCTGTCTCCATTATGTCAAAATGCCTTTCCTACAGAGGACACTTAATAATTAGATTTTAGATCTGAGCACAGGTATGGGTAACCCTTGCTATTTAGGGGGAGAAGCCTGGCAGGCATCTTGAGAAAACCAGGAGCTCTGAGCTACCATGGGCTAAGCTGTTTAGGTGCCCACACTAAGTTTGGCATTGACATGTTGAACCTTCTGGAAGAAGGGTGGATACCAGGCTAAGAGGCAGAGGGAAAAGAAGAGAGAGGGAGAAAAAGAGAGAGAGGAACTGGCTCAGGCTGAAAACAGAGCAGGTTACAGCCAGACTGGTATTAATAACCCCTGCATTGCCAGCCTGGCTGAGATAGAGAGACCCCATGCTATAGAGAAATAAGCAAATGAAAGAATGAATAAGAGATGGTTGAATGAACCAATAAACAATAAATGAATGAATGCACACATTGAGTTGGAGTTTAGTCTAGCAATATGTACTGGAAACATTCCCGAACTAAAAATAATACCTTAATGCTTTTCAGAGGAAAGAAAATATAACTCTGATAATACAACATGTCATCCAAACATTTAGTTAGTTTATGGAACCCCAAGTTGTGTCAGATGACAAAATCTAAACATTTTGATTCTTTTTGCTTTACTGATTGCCCTGCCTTTTACTCATTTTATGATGTTTAAGTTTGTTGTTTTTCCTCGACATCATGGGGTGATATCTTGGACTGAAGTGAATTGGATCGAAGCGAGGCAGCGCTGCACACAGTCATCAGCTTCACTCTCTCTTCCAGAGTCATTGAAGACAAAAGTCAAGAAGATGTGATAGCTTGGGATGCAGTGACTGACCTCGGCATCTTTGATGTCTGACCACGGCGCTTGCTTTAGCCACCTTTGTGGTCATTGGAACAAATTGTTCTCATCCGTCCATTCCACCAGGGGAAGTCTTTGCATGTTTGGGGGAGACATCCTCCTAACTCACCAATGGGTTTGAGGTCCATTGGTTACGGCTTCTTGTACCACAACTGAGAGTTGAGTGCCAGGTAGATGGTAGATGAGCAGCTCTGAAAAGGACTCAGAAAGCCCTCATACCAGAGGTGCTAGTCCTTCTTGAACACCCCATGCACCCTGATATTTAAAGGAAATTCTATATAAAGTATGTCATCCAAAAAATGCATGATTTGGAAAAAAATAGGCTGGTCATATAATGAGGTCTAGGGATAACTGATGTATAGCTTGCACTCTTCATTTATATCTGTGAAATGTAAAGAAAATATCAGGAAGGATATTCTTCAGCATATTGGTAGACCCCCATTCTGAGCCTATGAGAGGGCATGGGTAAGGGTTACCTGAGATAGGCCATCATGGATGGATGTATTTTGCATCACTGTATTGAATACACTGTAGTGAATACATCACTAAGATGACAGATCCTTTTGGAACTCCATTTTCCCATCTCTGCCTTTTCATTGTTTTTCCCTTGTTCATGGAATGCTCTGTTTTCTCACCTCTACCTCCTAGTTTTGCTACATTTCTTAAAGACTCAGTTCAAATCCCACCTTCTGCAGGAGGCCTTTTCTTGTTCTGTTCACTTTTAGGGCCTTCCTTCTGAGATCACCCCCCCATTAACACTGTATGCATTGTGTATGTGCATAATAGTTTACATGTTGTCTCCCCTCCCCTCTCCCCATAACAATACGAACTCCTTGAGGCCAGGAGCTGTGTTTTTGCCTTTCTTTGTATGTTAGTACTTGTGTACTTAGCATAATGCATGGGCACAGAGTAAGCCCTTATTAAATATCTGTTGGCAGAGTGATTGACTGTATCCACAAAAGTGTAGTCATGGATTCTCTATCTCTGTTAATAAGGGCTACTATATAAAGTTATCAGGTATTGCTACCTTTGTTTAAAATAGTCTAAACAGGGGGTTTCTAGGTGGCACAGTGAGTAGAGCACTGGCCCTGGAGTCAGGAGGACCTGAGTTCAAATCCGGCCTCAGATATTTGACATACATACTACCCATGTGACTTTGGGCAAGTCACTTAACCCCAATTGCCCTAAATAAAATAAAATAAAATAATCTAAACAGATGTAGGCAGTTACAGAAAATTGAGGGCTAGCTAAGGAAATGATCCTACTACACAGAACAGAGGAGGAGAAAGTTGTGGCCAAAACCAAATTGACATAAAATATGATAGCATAAGTGTGATAGTAATAGCTCATTTTCAGCTCTTTAGGAAGGCAGTAATGTTGTGTGACATATCATTCAACAATGGGGGTAGAATATTGTTATTAAAAAGAGGTAATTTTTTCAGGGAGAAGTTTGAGGTTACTAAATTTCCTTCAAATAATCCAGTATGTTCTCCTACTGCTTAATTCTGGGCTCTATTTAATGTGCATTTGCACAACAAGACAGAAATATTGTAAAACATCCTGAATATACTGCATATACCAATAATCAAGCACTATAGGTTGTTCACCTAATTACCTGTCATAGTCAGGAGAATGGACATTCCTTACACATTCGCCTCTGAATACATCCCTTTCCCTGCCTCTACCCAGTGAACAATTTCTGGTATAAAGGATTACAAATGATAAAGACAAAGAAATTTTTTTTTTTTGCAAAACCATTATATCAACTCTGAATGCAATGTTCCACACTCAAAGACCCTCAACTTTGCAATGAGGGGAGGTCGATTTTTTTCAACCCTTCTCCAGAATCAAGTCTGGTCATTTCCACTCTACAGACCTGGATTTTTGTTCACTGTTCTTTTCATTTACATTGTGGTAGCCCTTATGTATTGTGTGCGTGTATGTGTGTATGTTATGTATTACATACAAACATACATATATACACACAGACATACAGACCTATATCTATGTATATTTATATGTTGTTTTCCGAGTACTGCTAATTTCCCTTTGTGCCAGTTCATATGTCTTTCTTTGAATCCTTGATATTCATTGTTTCTTATGATACAGCAGTATTCCAAATACTGTATTATATTTACCGAGTCCCCAGTTGGCGGGTATCTACTTTGTTTCTAGTTCTAGACTACCACAGAAAGTGCTGTTATGATTACTGGGTTGCATATGGGATCTTTATTTCTAATTTTGACCTCTTTGGGGTTATGTACCTAGCATTAGAATCTTTGGGTCAAAGTGTATGGGCATTTTAGTTACTTTTCTCTCTCTCACAATTCCAGGTTGCTTTCCACAGAGATTGACCATCTCATAACTCCACCAATAGTATGTTAATGTACTTTTCTACTTGTGATCCCTTTAACATAAATGATTTCCATTTTAAAAATTTTAGCCATTTTTCTGGGGGTGAGGCAAAACCTCAGGCTTGTCCTACTTGAGATTTCTTATTAGTGATTTAGTGCAATCTTTCATATTTATATTTTGCAAGTCTTTTGATAACTGTTTGTTTATATCCTTTGATTACTTAGCCACTAAGGAAATTGCTCATTGTCTTATATATTTGCAATTCTCTATATATCTTGGATGCGAGGACCTTATTAGAGATAGTGTATACCTATTTTTTGTCAGTTAAATTTCTCTTCTTATTCTACTAGAATTGATTTTTCTTGTGTTTTCCAATTTCACGTAATTTAAATAATTTATTCTATTTTTGTGATATCTTCTATCTTTTGTTCATTTAAGTATTTTGCCCCTACCCCAATAGAGTTGTAAAAGATAACTCCATCAATTTTATTTTTTTAATTTTTAAATTTTTTTTGGGTTACATATTAAGTTCTAAACTGTCTGACTCCCCTCCTCCCCACCCTGCCTCAGAGAAGGTCGCCATTTCACACACACACACACACACACACACACACACACACACTCACACACACTCACACACACTCACACACACTCACACAGACATCTATCCATCTCTCTCTCTCTCTTAAACCATACTAAGCATACTTCTATTTATCAGTTCTTTCTCTGGAGGTCGATATAAGTATATATGTGTATATGGAGGGGCGGGGGGACACTGGATAGAATGCCAGACCTGGAGTGAGGAAGACTCATCTTCCTCAGTTCAAATCTGACTTCAGACACTTACTAGCTGTGTGACCCCAGGCAAGTCACTTAACCCTGCTTGCTTCAGTTTCCTTACCTGTAAATTGAACTGGAGAGGGAAATGTCTAACTACTCCAGTATCTTTGCCAAGAAAACCCCAATTGAGGTCACAAAGAGTCAAACAGGACTGAAATGACTCAACAGCAAAAGCATGAAACCTTAGAAGGCACAGGTACAATTTTCCTTAGAGAACAAAAGTTTTGGAAGTGATTTTTTTGAAGTTTACTCTTTACCTCACAAGCTTCCAAGGTGGGCTACTTGAAAAATTCCAGAAAAGAGATTAGAAAGTATTTTCACTTGTCACATCACCCTATAACTTCATTGTTCATAAGCTTTCACTATGACAAAGTTTACTCTGCCTTCAGGTTCATCTGAAATAAATATGACAACACTGCTTTTTAATTTTAGGCTGCTTCGAAACACTGTTTAATTAGGCACAGTGCAGCCTTGGAAAATGTAATAAACAGGAAAGTGATATTGATTTTTTTATTATCGCCTTAATTGTAGATTTAGATGTGTTAAAACTGAAGCAATCTTCCAGCTGCAATGTCTAATGAACTCCAAGATCAAATAAGATCTTGCTAATTACTGAGTTAATGAGAACAAGTTCACAGGCAGAGCTATGTTAGTAATTACATGTTTCAAAGGCTCTTGAAACTAAATAAGATCCCAATTTGTAGCTCCAATACCACATCCCTTACCTTTCTTCCTTCAGATCATCTCTCATGGAAGCCCACCTTGTTTGTTGCTCCCTGTTCATCTTGTGTTGGCTCATGGCATTGGCCTATGGCAAAGTAGCAGTTGGGGTTCAAGTCTTCAAAGGCTTTAGGAATGGTGAAGCAGGTAGCACACAGTATTTAGAATCAAAGAAACTGGATTTGAATACTGGTGGTATGTCTTCCTGACCAAGTGAGCTTGGGTAAGTCATTCTCATCTCTAAACTTCAGTATCTGCAATCTGCAAAAAGAAAGTTTTGGCCTGTATGACCTCCCAGGTCTCTTCCTGCTCTAAATCTATGACCCTACACTGAATTTTGAATTCATCTTGATTCTATATGTAATGTGATAGAAAATGTTTATAACATGACAAAAGGAAGACATATTTTTGATTCTAAGAAAAAAAATGGGGGATAGAAAGGTCACTGAGTATCCCTTTCCCTCATTTCAGGTCACAGATATGACCTTAAAGGAAAAAGGAGCTCATAAATTGGGATAAAGACTATCTCCAATATTTCCTTATTCTCTGGATATTTTGAAATGATGATTCTTTTGAACTAGTAGTCAATGAAGTTGAGAGAATATTAATTTTAACGCAATTTTAATGTACAGACTTAAAACAACATCCAATCACAAAACCAAAACCAAAACCAAACAAAAGCAAAAAGAACACTTCACAAACAATTTGAACTGATTTAATATCCCTCAGTGTTATTTCAGTATTTTCCAAAAATGCCAATTCAAATCAGATGAGATAAGATTTGTAAAATGCTCAACAGTGCCTGGCACATAGTAGGCGATTTCCCAAATGCTTATTTCCTTCCCTTCCATCCCCCCCCCCCCCATTCCCCCAAGTAACAGTCCACTTTGGTGTTTAGGATAAACACAATCTGGTAGTGTGATTTGGACATTATTCATACTTGCTAATGTGTGACACATTATGCCTTTTACAAACTAGAGGAACCATCCTGTCTCAGAGAGTCACTGGCCTTCCCTCAGTCCAGCCTTGTGTGGTTTATCTTTTAGAGGTTTCCATTGTGAGGGAGCCTAGGAGCAGGTTCTGGGAACATTGTAGGCTACACAGGGCTACACATAAATTTCTTCAAATGAAGAGTAAACAGAAAAGCTGCAACACCCTCCCACCCTTTACTCCATCACATAACCTGAAAACAAGAATCCTCTGCCTAGTGAATTCTGTCTCTCTAGTGCAATGCCAGGCAGTCAGCGATGCACTGCCTTTAGAGCCTTGACCTCCAGGAGTTAGCAATCTAAAATAGAAAGCATCAATGAAGCCACATCCTAAAAGAAACTCATCCCATCACTAATCAGCTTGATGTAGGGATCTGCATACAGTGCATGTGTACAGCACTCTTTTCCCTTTGTCTCAGAATGCTCTCTCTTGGTATACCCTATGCTCCCACCATGGTCCCCCAAGGCTGACTCCCTGTTCTTTTCTGTTCCCATGCTTGTGCTATTCCCCATGCTTTACCTCTTTCCTCTTCTTCCTGTTCAATTTTCACTCATCTTTTATACTTTAACCAGAATTTCTTTTTCTTCCTTCCTTCCTTCCTTCCTTCCTTCCTTCCTTCCTTCCTTCCTTCTTTCCTTCCTTCTTTCCTTCCTTTCTGCTTTTTTTTGGAGGGGGCAATTGGGGTTAAGTGACTTGCCCAAGGTCACACAGCTAGTTTTTGTGTTAAGTGTCTGAGGTCATATTTGAACTCAGGTTCTCCTGACTCTAGGGCCAGTGCTCTATTCACTGCACCACCTAGCTGCCCCAAGAATATAGTTTTTTGATAACTATATTTCAATAAAATTGGTTTCCTTTGTAATTCTATGTATTTTGTTCTATGACTTTAAACATATTATTCTGAGAAGATTCTCAGAGGCTTTACCTGACTGACAAAGATCTGCTTTCGCTCCTAACTCAAAATCTACCTCTTTCCAGACCTTTGGCCCCCCCCCCCCCCCCCCCCCCCCGATTTCACATAGCATCTTATACCTCATTCAGGAACTTATCTTATAAGAGATAAGTGGGCCAAAAGATAAAAGATTCTGCCATATCCATTGTTTTGTTGTTATTTAGTCATTTTTCAGTCACGTCTGATTCTTTGTGACCCCATTTGAGGTTTTCTTGGCAGAGATTCTGGAGTGGTTTGCCATTTCCTTCTTTCCAACTCTAGGCTCAGCACTTTAGACAATATGCCACCCAGCAGTTTTCTTACTCACCACCTCTTAGCCCAAACACTTAAAATAATGACCTGCATAAATGGAATAGACACTTAATAGATATTAGTTGAACTGATTTTTTTAAGTAAATATTTATGAGAAGACTAGATGTAGGAGGAGTCTAACAGTACCAGTGTGACTGGACAAGTCACTCTAAGTGATAGACAGCTCTCTAAGATTAGAAGTTGCAGAGCAAGGCATGATCTGTCCTAGTAAAGGGAATTATTCTTACCAAAAGATCCCTATATCATTGAAGTCACAGGTCCATTAAAAAAAATCATTTTTGACTATCAAAAAAACCATTGCAGACTAACCTAAATTGGTCTACTTTTCAGACTTAAGAAATAATTGTTTCTTTTGCCATTTAAATAAATCATTCATGTGATTTATATATGGTATTTAATAATCATGGAGAGCCAGAAATACCTCTGAGAAGGTAGTTTTGCTCAGATGTGTCTTAAAGTTGATGACTATGAAAATCCCCCCCAGTATATTTCCAAGTGAATTTGATGCTTTGGAATCTGTCTTCCCCCCTTTCTCTTCACTTTCTCAGTTTTCTTTCTTCATTTGTTCTTGTTTTTTCCTGAGTAGAGACTTCACTCAGGGTGACGGAGCTCAGACTATGTTTCAACTATATTTACAGGCCCTGGCCAGCTCTGGGCACTACAGTTGCCTGAAAATATCTCTGGGGAAAAGTTCAGTTTCAGAGGGGTCCCTTGACCCTTCTCCCTCCATTGGGGGGCTTCTGTGTTTTCAGATATAGTGGACCCAGTAGGGGGTTAATCCCCTCAGCAAACATTATATCCTTTCCTGACCCACTTATGCACTGGAATCAAGGGTAAAAAGTTTCTTTTGAAGCTTCCCTTCCCTTCTTTATTTGTGCATCATAGAGTGAAGACTAACCTCGGCTCCCTAGTGAGGAGCTAGTCTGGGGAGGTGGGGAGCCGGGCACTGACTAACAGATTTCCTGTGCTAGTTCTAGCCAGAAAATATGGGATTGCCAGTTGTAGAGAGGGTCTCCAATAACATCAAATCAGGGATTACCCTTCACTTTTTTTTCCTATAAAGCAAGAAGTCATTTACTTCAATAGGGTTAAAATAAGCCTAGGCAGACTCAAGGCTTGATTTTCAAAGGTAAGGTTTCTCCACATAAGGTATATTGAGACTTAGGACTCAACTCTTGATAACTTGTCAGTGATGTATGTCTGAATGAAGACTTTAGCAGCTAAACTCTTATGATATTGTTGAGCTCACTAAAACTGGTTGGCCATGGAAGAGCTATTGTCATTTATTTTAAAAGAGGGCTGTTAAATTCAGCCAGCTCTTCTATATTCCCAAAGCTTTTAAAAATTTTTAAATAGTGTTTTATTCCCTATATACCCTCTTTTTCATCATTTAAGTATATTTTACTCATGTTGCTGTTTGGGTCTTCATGTATTATACATTATGTGGCTATTCATTCACTGTTTGCAAATCATAAGCAGGTTGTTGGCAGCAACTTCACAGTATAGATGTGTGGGGGAATGGAAATTATTACTGCTGTTAATGTTGCAAGGAGAATTAATGTTTTCTTTTTACAATGCCCAGAAACAGTTTCCTAATAATTTATATTTAGCTGTCCCACTTCGATGTGTTAGCATTGTTTTATTGCCTCCATTTCAGATGAGGAAACTGAGGCAAATGAAATTGTCCACTGGCATAAGATACACACCTGGCAGCAATGAAATTGACATTAGTTTCCAGAGTCCAGTAGAGCACTGACTCTCAAATCCTGATCTTTAATTGCTTGCTGGGCTTGGATGCTAAGTGTGTGTGTGTGTGTGTGTATTCAAAGAAAATAGAAAACCATAAACTATTCTTCTCAAGTATTCTTCAGAGCTATTCTGTACCTAAGGAAAAGAAATAAAAATACTTTGGATTTCTATAATGTTCCCAAATGAATACATGAAGACCATTGTTCCCATTTGACAGCTGAGGCAGCTGAGGCATAGGGAAAAATTTTCCTAGAGGAGAGGAAGTATATTTCTCACTCTTATAAATGGTGTCCCTGGTTCTCCATTTTGCATTAGACAAATTTTTTGCCACTCTTTGAAAGTTGAGTCCTCATAATCATTCACATTTGTTTAGCACGGGGATTTGCAAAATACTTTACATATATTATTTCATTTGGTCTTCCCAACAACCCTGTGAGGCAGGTTCTATTATTATTTTCATTCTACGGAAAAGGAGACTGAATCTCAGAGAGATTAAGTGACTGGCTCAGAATCCCACAACTAGCAAGTGTCTAAAGTAGAATTCAAACTAGTAGAACATAAACTCCTTGAGGGCAGGAGCTGTCTGATTCGTTTTTGCATCCTCAGTACCTAGCACAATACCTGGTCAATAGTAGATATTTAATGCATGCTGGTTGGTTGATCCATAGATTCTTGAGTGCCAAGTCTAGGACTCTATCTACTGTAACTTTGTATCTTTGTCACAGTAGTTGCTCTTTGTGAAGGCATGGTGAAGAAATTGCCTGGGTTATCGAGTATCCAGGGCTGCCAACATAAGCAGTTTGGACAGAATTGCTGCAACAAACATATTCTGGGTGGTCTGTGGGATAGACATTCACTTTAACTGCTGATATATCTCATAAGAAAATCCTTCAGTTTAAAGGGAGGTAGAATCTGGAGTAGATTTAATAGCACTCAATAGGTTAAAGTTTCCCCATTATAATTTTTTTGTGGATAGCACCTCCTGCTTAATGAAATACTAATAGAACTGGTAAAAAGTTGGCAGAAGGCATTGGCTATTAATGATTGTGATGGCATTCAGTTAAATTCTTCATAGACCTTGGTGAAAAATTTATACACTTATGAGGTTGTTTAGCTTTCTCTTCTAGATGAAAGTACTTTATTTTGGCTCTCTTCTGCAACATTGCAGGATTTCTTCTGCAAAAGATATCTGTCTCAAAATCCTGCTTTCTAGGAAATTCTAGGGAGTGAATATCTGGCTTGTTCTGGACTTTTCCTGAGCTAAACTTCCCTGGAAAGAAATTTAGAATGTGCTAAGATAATAGATTTTTTTTTCAGATGTTGGGAGGAATGGGAATTGAAATGCATGCTAATGGAAATTCTGAATGGAGGAAACTTTGTTTCTGAGACCACAGAAGTGAAAAAAAAGCTAATGTTAACGCTTCAAGAAATGATTTCTTTGTCACTTTTATTGTTCTTTTACTTTTACATTGCCTTTCCTCATCCAGAAAGCTACCCTTTGTAACTAAGAATAAAAAAGAAAAAAAAATCAGTTTAGCTGATCCAACCAACACAACTGAATCTGGCAGAGCATAAAGTGTTCCATACCTATAGCCCTCCACCTCTTCAAAGAAGAGTGGGAAGTACGTTTTCTCGTCTCTTCTCCACGGACAAATTAATCATTATAATTATACAGCATATAACGACACATGTCTTTTTGTCCCCTTCTCTTTCCATTTATGTTGTTTTAATGCATGTATACATTGTTTTCCTAGTTCTGTTTATTTTATTCTATATAAATTCACACCCTGCTTCTCTGAATTTTTCATAGCCACTGTCTCCTAAGGCAAGTTAGTATGCTATTATGTGAATATACCATAGGTTGTCCAGCTGTTTCTCAATAAATGGACATCTATTTTATTTATGGATTGTTGGTCCTATAAGAACAAAAACAGCATGTTGCTATGAATACTTTCGACAGCTAGGTGGCGCAGTGGATAGAGTGCCAGGCTTGGAGCCAGAAAGACTCATCATCCTGAGTTCAAATATGGCCTTAGATGCTTACTAGCTGTGTGACCCTGGGCAAGTCACTTAACACTGTTTGCCTCAGTTTCCTCATCTGTAAAATTAGCTGGAGAATGAAATGACAAATCACTCCAGTATCTTTGCCAAGAAAACCCCAAATGGGATCACAAAGAGACAGCAACTGAACAACCAAAATGAATACTTTGGTGCATATGGGACCTTTTTCTGTCTTTGACCATATGGAGGTATATGCCTATTAGAAAGATCTCTAGGTCCAAAATTAGGAAGATTTTATTCATTTTCTTAGAATAATTTCAAATTGCTTTAAGAATTTTTGAAAGAGAATTATCACCAAGGCCAGTGGAGTTTGTTGAGATCCCAGAAACATCCTGCAGAGACAGAACAACACAGGAGACAGAGATATCCAAAATAACTCCATTTAACCCTGACAAAGAGTTACATGAGGAAGAGGGCCTGCCTGGGTGCCACCGTTATACTCAAGGGCAATATAGCCCTTTAGGGCACGCTGTTGAAATGCATCAGGGTAAACTGTATATATCCCAATGGTATTCTGTAAGAGTATCCCCAAATACTCTGCCTGTCCATAAAGTCTAGCCTCAACAACCTTGGAAGTAACACTGCATGCCTTTTAAAGTCACATGTTTAAGAATGTCTTTTTTGTTGTTGTTGTCTCTCTTGGTTCCTTTCTAGAGATTTCTTTCAGCACTTCTGTGTACCTTTAAATCTATCTGTGTGTTTGGTTCACCCACTCCCAATATGTTCAAATAACCAGAAAGAAAAAAGCCCCTCTTTCCCCCTTCTGCTCCCACCTCCTCATTCCTTTTCCCCAAGGAGACAGAAGAGAGAAAGATTAAGATGTAAGCTGGCCAGATAAGCCTGGAACTGGGTTTATTACTAGCGTTGAATGAGGATACAAGAGTATAAAGGCAGGCCTCCTTTATTGGAGCTGGAGCGAGGTTGGTGGGAGACCTGAGATGATTGTGTGCCACTCCAAGAAGGGATGTTCCATTAATTACACATTAACTATGTGCACTGAGTAGGAGGTAGAGAATAAAAAATGCAGATGTTTCTGCAGCCTGGCAGAATGAGAACGGCTCTTGATCCTGTCAAAAGAACATTTTGAATCAAAGGGGCTTCATGGGAGTCAAAGAAAGGGTTTTGTGGGCTAGTGCTATGGTGCAGCCTTTTAATCATTAAGCCCTTTTATAGTGGTAAAATGAACATCCATTGTCATGGCCACTCCAATGAGGCCATTGGACCTGGTGAAAGGGGAGTACTTTACTGCAGAAGGCACTAAAACCGGACACAAGCAGCCCCACGGCTGGAATTCCAAAGGCTGGCCCAGCAGTTCATCACAAAGAGAGAAAAGGCAGCCAGGTTAGTTGACTTCAATTGCTTTTCCTCCACAACCCCCTTCTTACAAGCCGAACATGCCCTGGTAGAATGGACGGCCACACTTTACAGGCTGCCAGTTCCCTTCTTTTGTCTTCACCATGAGGTTTTACTGGCTCCCTTTTAATTTTTTACTGTTCTTTAAGTAAAGGTTACTTAGTAAAGCTGATTGAAATGGTATTTGATTCTTAATCACTTTTCTACAGTTAGGATGAAGTCATTGGTATTGGGAGAAGAATGGATTGTATCTTTTCCTCCCCTTCTTTCTTCAGACAATTAACTCCACTCTATTGTGCCTCAAAGGAGTGAAAATTTCCTCTGTCATCCAGTCCATCTTTCAAATCCAACATATTCAAACAAAACTCATTTTTTCCCCCTTAAACCTTCCACCCTCCAAATTTCCCCATTATTGTTGAGGGCATCACCATCTTCTCAGTACCCCAGGCTCACAGTCTATATATCATACTTGATTCCTCACCATCTCTCACTCCACCCATATCCATTCAGTTGCCAAGATCTGTCAAATTTCACCTTTGTAACTTATCTCAAATATGTCCCCTTCTCTCCTATGATACTGTCACCATGCTATTATAGGCCCTCATCACTAGCAATAGCCTGCTGATTTGTCCGCCTGCTTCGAGTGTCTCCCTCATTCTAATTTATCCTTCATTCAGTCACCAAAATAATTTTCCAAAAGCTCAGGTCTGGCCACGTCAATTCCTATTCAAAAAATGCCAATGGCTCCCTATCACCTACGAGATTATACATAAAATCATCTACTTGAAATTCAAAGTCCTTCAAAACCTAGGCTTCTCTCCCCCGATTTTCCAGCCTTCTTACATCTTATTCCCCTCCATGTATGCCTTGATCCAGTGACACTGTTGACCTTATTGTTCCACCAACAAGGCACTCTATTTCTTGACTCTGCTCATTTTCTCTGGTTGTTTCTCATGCCTGGAAGGTTATCCCACTTCATCTCTGCCTACTGGCTTCCTTCAAGTTCCAACTAAAAGTCTATCTTCTGTAGAAATCTTTTTTTTTTTTTTTTGCCTTTTTGGAAGGCAATTGGGGTTAAGTGACTTGCTCAAGGTCACATGACTAATGAGTGTTAAATGCCTGAGGCTGGATTTGAACTCAGGTCCTTCTGACTCCAGGGCTGGTGCTCTATTCACTGTGCCACCTAGCCACCACTAAGAATCTTTTCTTAATCTCTCAATGCTAGTATCTTCCCTTTTTAAATGATTCCCTTTTTATCCTATGTATAGCTTCTTCATATACATTCGTTTCCTTGTCTCTCTCATTAGATTATGAGTTTCTTGAGGTTAAGGACTCTCTTTTGCCTCTTTTTGCACCCCCTGCACTTAACACAGTGCTTGGCACACAGTAAAGAACATAACAAATGCTTATTGATTGACTGCTCAAAATACTTCAGTGGTTCCCTATTATTGCTAAGATCAAGAACATATTCCTTTGGCATTGAAAGCCCATCACAATCTGCTCCAATCTGCCTTTCCAGGCCAATTATTTCTTACTCCTTTTCACGAATTCTACAATATAGCCAAACTCACCTGCTTTCTGTTTCTCATCCACAGCATTTCAACTCCAGCTCAGTGCCTTTTCATTAGTAATCCCCCATGCCAGGAATTAACTCCATTCTCATCTCTACCTCTTGAAATCCCCAGCTCTTTTCAAATGTCAATGCAAGGACTACCTTCTTCCTGAGACTTTTCCTGATCTCCCCAGCTGTTAGTGCCTCCTATCAAAAATAAATTTATACATTTTTTAAAATTTTCACATACTTCTATATGTACATGTCTCTTGTAATAGAAGGTAAGCTCTGTAAGGGCAAAGACTATTTTATATTTGTCTGTGTATTTCCAGCACACAGAATAGTGCCTGAAAATGATAGGCACTTTCTAAATGCTCACTGACCAATTTTATTTTTTAAGGGAAGAGAGAGGCTGTGTTCTTTAATTTTGACAATATGGATTTAACATTGATCATTGTGGGCAACAAGATTTTTCTTGCCTCTCCATGTCAATTGCATTTACATCACGTTCCTATGACTGTTTTCTTCACTCTTCTCTTCCTTCAAGTCTTCCCATGTTTTTTTCTGAATCTTCCACATCAATTGTTTCTTAAGGTACAGTAATATTCTATTATGGATCTATAATTTGCTCAATTGTTCCTTAATCCTGGGCAAATAACTTTATTTTCAGCTTCTGTTATAAAAAACAAAGCTCTCATAAGTATCTTTGTACATAGGGGTCTTTTCTGTCTATTATAATCTCTTTAGGATTAGTCCCAGTAGTAGAATCTCTGAGTCAAAGGATACAAAAAGTTAAATAACTTCTTTCGCATAGTTTCAAATTCTTTCCTGGAATGGTTGAATCAATGCCTCTCTACCAGTAGTGAATTAGATTGCCTGCCTTCCTACAAACGCTTCATGAGTTATTTTTTCCATCTTTGCTCATATGAAAAGGTATAAGGTGAATTTCAGAGTCATTTTCATTTGCATCCTTTTTTTCAGGTGGTGATGATCATTTGAATTTCTTCTTTTGAAAACTGTTCTTTTGACCATTTATTTGGCTCTTATTCTTACCTATTTTTGTTCCATTCCGGGTAGATTTTGGCTAGCAGTTTTTCCCCAATCTGTATATTTTCTTCTGATTCATTGCATTGATTTTATTTGTATAAAAGTTCACCTTTCTTATTGAAAGAGGCTAAATGAGACAGCCACATTGTGTGATGACTAACTGATAGATTTTGCTCTTCTCAGCAATGCAAGGTTCTAAGGCAGCTCCAAAAGGCTCATGATGGAAAATGCTATCTACACTCAGAGAAAGAATTGCAGAGTCTGAATGTGGATCAAAGCATACTTTTCTCTCTCTCTCTCTTTCTCCTTTTTTTGTTTTGTTTTGTTTCTTCTTTCTTGTGGTTCATTCCATTGGTTATAATTCTTCTTTACAACAGGAATAATGTGAAAATATGTTGAATATGAATGTATATGTAGAGCCTATGTCAGATTGCTTGCTGTCTTGGGGATGGGGGAAGGGGAAGGAGGAGAAGAAAATTTAAAACTCAAAAGCTTGTGGAAGTGAATGTTCTAAACTAAAAATAAATTAATTAATTAAAAAAGAAAGAAAAAAGAGGTTAAATGAGATTATATGCTTCAGACCTGCATTGGTAAAGGGAGTGTCTTCATTAGGACTACCCTACACCAATGAAATCATAGGTCTGGAACAAATAGGTAGTATAGATATAAGCATAATTACAGGTATAGATAAGTTAGAGATAGAGATATATGTATAGATATAAATGCATACACATTTAATACACATGTACATATTCATATACTTGTATGTATAGACATATACACACATATTCACAGATTTACTTGCACATATAGCTATAGACAAATGGCCTTGGTTAGAACTTGTCTTCTGGCATAAGACACACCTTTAAAGTAAGTTAAATACTTTTGAAAACACCATTTATTCTTTTAGTCTTGGGTAATAAATTTAGCAAATTCCAACTTTGCTTTATTAAATGTTTCCCAACTGACCTAAAAATGCAATTGCAGCTGCCAAAGTGACTAATTTATCCACAGGGTGTAGTTTATAGATTGGGAGAAACTAGATCATGAAGTAGGGTTATTTTATGTTGGTGTAAAGTGACAGATTTCAAAGGATGGAAATAACTTCACTGTTCTAAAATGAATTTGAACTTGAAATTTAAGTTCTAATATTTTTGCAGATTTTAAAAAAATGCATGTGGGCTTTTGAGACATTATGGAAACTTATTATGTTTGGAAGCTCGGGCTATTTCATGGATAATTTAGATCAGCAGTTCTCAACCTGTGGGTTGTGACCCTTTTGGGGGTTGAACAACCCTTTCACAGGGGTCACAGGAGTCACAGGGGTTGGCTAAGACCATTGGAAAACACATATTTCCGATGGTTTTAGGAACTGAGACACTGCTCCTCTATCCATCTCCAGGCGGGTCTGCTCATATGCAGATACGCCCACATACTGGTATTAAAGAGTTGCGGTATTAGGAAGGTTGAGAACCACTGATTTAGATGAACAAATGAAGATTATTAAGAGGACTTTTGTTTTGCCACTGGAGTCTGGAGTGACTGGAAGAAAGAGTGAGGCTGACAACTTTGTGCAATTCTGCCTCACTTAAATCCAACTCATATTTAAGCCAAGATATCATCCCATGATGTCACTGTTACTTTTCAAACATGAAGGATGAACAACAAATAAGGGGGAATGTAGTTTCAGGTCTAGTTTATTACACTTAGTTTCCTAGACTGCTCAAATTGATCAGATATTCACTATTCCTCCACCTTAAAATATAAAATAGATTTTAAAAAATTGCTTTGTTGCATTCCTAGGTTGAGGAATATGTCACTTAAAGGTATAAGGCTTCTATTGCTATACAAATTATAGTTGTGAGAAAACAAAAGCAATTCATACATATGTGTATACAACATGTAACATCTATGCATATGTGTACATCAATCAATAAACAGGCATTTATCCAGTCCCTACCATATGTCAAGGCAGTATGATAGGTCCTGAAATACAAGGACAAGTTTCTATCCTTAAGTATCTTACTTTGCATAGAGAAGACAGCACATATATTTCTAAGTATATTCAAAATATTAAAAAAAAAAAGAGAAGGTAATTGGGAGAAGGCAGTTGGATCTGAGGGAATAAAGGAAGTTCCCATGTAGGATGTGGCATTTTAGCTCAGCATTGAAGGAATCTGGGGATTCTAGTAAGCAGAGATGAGGAAGGAGTGCATTTTAGGGAGGGGAGACAGATTGCTCAGAGACACAGAAAAGCAAGATGAAACATCACGCAACAGAAACATCGAGAATGCCAGATTGACTTTCTTGTGTATCTGTTGTTTAGGTGTTCACTAGTCAAATATTTTACTCGTAATTTTTTTAAAAAGAATGCTTCAAATGCTTTCCTTCTTGTTGTTGATTGTCAGTTTTTGTGCACATAATTAATTAGGCTCAGGATTGCAGGCGTGTCAACTTGGGTTGCACATGAAGTTCTTCTATTTCATTTGTTTCTGTGATTTCTCATGATTGTATATAATGTTATGTTATTCATATTTCTTTCCTTTAATATTCAAAGGTCTTTCTCCTAGCTGTCTGCAAAATTAGCTGCTTGTCATTGAGACTCAAGATTTTAATTTTTTTGTTTTGTTTGTTTTATTCTGAAGGTGATTTGGACATTTCCTCAAATTGTGCTTTGTTGTCTGTATTCAAACATTCTGGGCAATTTTCTCTCACTATCTCTTGCATTATGGTAGCCCAAGTCTTGTTGTTGTTGTTTTTAGTTTATCTTGTTCTTTTGGGAGAGTTATGATCCTTGCATTCTCTCTGTTCATCTCACCATAAAGGTCAGTTTCATTTGGGCTTGAATAAAATTCATGTATTCTTTGAACATTATTGTCCTTTGCTTTTTTTCTGCCAGAATTTCCCCCATTACAGTATTTTTTGCGTTACAAATGTTAATGTCCCTTTCACTTCTTTAGAGAGACTCTCTGTCATGTACTCTATTTTTTCCAATCTGCTAATTTAGTTTTAAAATTCTGCATTTAGAGCTCTACATTCTGACCTATATTTTTTCTTTTGTGGGTTCAATTTTTTTTCAGACCATTCTGGAGTTTGTTGTTCTGTCCTCTCTTGGAAGTCTACAGTATTCTATATTTCATCAGATATCGGTTCACTTTCCTTTGTCTTAATGCTATTTGTCAAGAGAGCTTTGTATTGTCATTGCGGATTTGCCACTCATCCTTCCTTCTCAGGTTTTCCTTCTCGATTTCTCTGTGTAGTAGGATTTTTTCCTCTCCTAAAATCTTGTGATTTTGAGCTTCAAAAAAGTTCTCTCATCACTCTTTTTCTGACTCCTCTCTATTGTTAAGTAGATTCTTACTCCATTTCTTTTTTTTCTTTTTGGAGGGGAGAAGGCAGGGCAATTGGAGTTAAGTGACTTGCCCAAGATCACATGGCTAGTAAGTGTTAAATGTCTGAGGCCAGATCCAAACTCAGATTCTCCTGACTCCAGGGCCAGTGCTCTATTCACTGTGCCACCTAGCCACCCCTCTTACTCCATTTCTAAGGCTTGATTACAAATCTTCCTCAGCCTCCTCCAATTAGAGGGTACAGTATTCACTGGCCTATGTCCCTGTCCTGAGTACCCTCTGGGCTGGGGAGGTGGGGAACGGAGGGGGAGGTACAGGGCTGGCCCCAACTGAGTTCTTTTTTCAGGAAGTCATTGATGCCACTTTTTGTCATCCTCCTCCTTAATTCTTCCCTCAGCTTTCATAGCTCAGCTGAATCAGTATTTACCAATTTTTGTTGTGGAGGGAGACTAAGGAAAGTTTTCTTCAACAGAGTAGCTTTAGAGGTCCTTAACCTAAGATCAAGGCCCAGTCCAAAGAAAGTACAATTTCAGATGCTTCTTTCCTCTTCTGTTTTAATTACAAGTGGCTGAGCAAATTGAGGGTCTGCTACTCATTATGGGATATGGTATCATCTACAGCATCTCTGAGGCAACTGAGAGACTCCAGTCAAACAAAAACAATTTATTGAGGGTTTGCTATGTTCTATGTACTGTGAAAGGCAGTGGGAATACCAAGAAAGGCAAGAGAGGCCCCAGAAACAACCTCCAAGTTAGCTCTTTCTCCTTAAAAGTTAATAAATTTTAATGTTTTATTTAATCTTAGGTATCTTTTCTTAAAGTAATTGTTTCTTAATAGCCTTGGCTACTCCATTATCCTCCCTACCTCCATATATGTGTGTGTGTGAACTCTTTTCATAAGTGCATGAATAATTGTTTGTTCTAGATCTGTGATTTAACAAGCATAGAGATCTCCTAGGATAGAAACATGATGCATATAAGCATAGCCAAGCAATCCCTCTATGCAGTTTACAGAGCATTTTGACGTATTATTTCACTTGAGCCTCACAATACCCTGTGAAAATGTTAGGGGAGTTATTACTAGCTCCCATTTACAAATAAGGAAATTAAACCCCAGAGATATTATGCAAAATGATTAAAGATAAGGAGTGTTTTTCTTGCAGAGACTGTAATATTGGGAATCCCTAATTTCCCCACCAGTAACACAGACTCTGTCCCTGTATCCCTTGCTTCTAATAGGTCTGCTTTTGCTTTATCTTGCCAGGCCCTAGCCACCATACCATTTCCTAGCCAGCTCTACACTATGTTGCCCTGGGAGTGATTCTATGTGTTTGGCCTTTGTATAATTCTGTGTATTTTATCACAGGTGCTTGCTGGAGAGAAATAAGCCCTCTGAGAGGGATGAACGGAGCTTTACCCTGCCTGAGGCTTACGTCTGTTTGTATTTTTAAAAATTTATTCTGTTAAAAATGTTGTTTTTTTTTGCGGAATTTAATATTATTACTCAAAAACACCTGAGGTCAATGCCGTCCCCAGTGGTACTGGGTGTCACTTTGTTTGCAGCATGAAGGTGCAAGGGGAACCACATGAGAGAGAGATGACAGCCCATTATTGAGGAATTAAACTCTGACTGGAGGCATGAACATTTCATAACTACTCTTCTAAGTAGAGAATTGCTATGAATGTCTACCCTATTTTATAAATCTGCCTGGTTGACCCAAGCCAAGGTAAAATAAATCTCTATTGACCTGACTAAGTTTGTAGACAGTGGTTCTTCACCGCACCATCTGCTGAGTTATGGAGAGCTTATGACACACTTCAGTGAAGCTCTTCAAGTTAGGTAGCAGTGAGACAGTTTGACAGTCAGCAGAGAGCCTGCTTTGAAACCAGAAGGATTTGAGATCAATTCCCACTTCTATCCCTTCATATCTCCATGCCCTAGGACAGTAGTGTCAAATTCAGATATAAATTGGATCCCTGTTGCTGGCATGTTGACTTAGAAAACCACAAATTATCATTATATGTGTTGTATTTTAATTTATTTTGTTAAACATTTCCCAATTTTAATCTGGTTCTTTCATAGTAGAGAATTTTGCAAACAGCCAGTAGGATTTGCCATCTCTGTTCTAAGAAACTCACTAAAAGTATAAGGTACAGAGAAAGGTTGAGAGACTTGCCCAGGAACTCATTGGTAGTGGGAGTTTCATCACCTGGGTGTTCATTTATATGAGGTTTACTAGATGCCAGGTACTGTCTCATTTGATCCTCATGATAAGCCCGAGAGGTAGGTGCTATTATTATCTCCATTTTACAGATGAGGAAACTGAGGCAAGCTAGGATTAAAGAAAACAGCCAAAATACAAGCATTATTCACATAGCACAGGAGAAAGGATCCTGAACTTAAAGTAAGATTTTTATACTGTGTGTGTTCTGGAATTACTATCCTGATTCACACTAATACTAATTATTCAGTTCCTCCAAGTAAGGCTACTTGGTCCCCTCAGAGCTCTAGATATCCCTGAGAGATTGAGGGTGTCTTTCTAATGCTAAAGCTTAAAAGCCCTCACCAGTGTACTAATTCTTTTTGATTATCAGTTTGATATTAATTAGTCAGACTAAAACAGGATTTACTAAGGTAGTATAGTTGGTAGAGTTGGTACATATATTCTGTTCAAATGTTTGTGGCAAACTCTCTCAGGGGAAGTTCAGGGGAAAATATATTCAAGCTTAGAGATTAACTCACAGCTCCTGGAAGTCCTTTTCCTAGAGTAACTTTCCCAGGGTCACACAGCTAGTAAGTGACTGAAGCTAGATTTGTATTTGTCTTTCTAACTCCAGGTCCAATGCTTTATCCACTGTACCAACCAACTGCCCCATTATACCAATGAGACAACAGGTCTAGTCTCTATTCCTAACCAATTTAGATGACATAGAAGAGTCATAATCCATGAACAGCTGGAGTCCCATGTCCCTGGTTCAACACATCCTTAAGAGAAGGTAGTAGTTCAGAAGAGAATTTCCTTAGATGCAGAGCATTTAGACCCTGACTTAATTCTATTACCACCTTTCTCATTTGCACCCTTAATTCCAGATGCAGACATCTCTCCTGATGACATGATGAGAAATTGACTTTGAAGATGCAAACAATTGACTTCTATCAACACTGTAAATAAGGATAGGGAGAGCAGGAAATCACACACACAAGAGGTTACACACCCAAGACTCTGTTGGATCTGTGCTCTGTATCACCTGGTGTTTTTTGCTTACATTCTCCCCATCAGATCTCTGGGAAGGTCAATATACACAGGCTGGTTTGATCAATGATGCACCTGCTTTGCTTTTCCTACCTGATTCCTCTAATACTCTACCAACTTCAGACCTAGGTAGGCAGTCTACACCTTTACCCAACTATTCTCTATAGCTCCAGAAATGCAGAAGTGTCCCAGGAAAGCTTGTAGCATGTACAAAATACCCTTGTATTCTCTGACTCTGAAGTCTGCTGCACTTTCCTCTAACAGATAGGACACTGAAAATATCTCTGACTGGGAAATGTTTATATTCTCTTCTCAGCATGGTAAATAGCAGAAGTTCATGGTAACTTAGAGGTGGGAATAGGTGAAAAGGTTTAGAAAAAATAAAATTGAAAGATGTAAATAAAGCCTAAACTTTACAAGCCAGAAAAGAATTTTTGTAGATCTGGTGATTTTGAAGTCACATAATTTATGTGACTGGATGTATATGGAAGGGGTGCATGCTATGTGGCCCATGTAGGCTATTTGTCTCCACATGAGTCTGTCTAGATATAACTCACAGGGAGGTAGGAATATATATTTGTGCATTCACATATGTATGTATGTATGTATGTATGTATCCATCTATCTATCTTTCTATCTATTGAGAATATTCTTTGCCTACCCTTCTCCAAAAGAGGCTTTCATTCTATGCCTCCTTATATTGTTAGTCTAGGGGAAATAATTTTTAGCTTCCAACTGATTCCTGTCATTCGGAAGGAGTACTCCAAGTTATATGTCCTTGGCTTGACTCCTTCCCACCAAATGCCATTCCCACAGTGAACATACAGAGCAACAACAATAACAATAAAACCCATTATTTAAGTCAATAGGAAACAGAAATCAGAGAAGGTATACAGATGAGAATATGTGTAAGACAATATACAGAGCTCCTACTAGGAGCAAGATATATTATCTCTACCTTGAGAGAGTCCTAGATTTCACCCAAGTGGAAATTCCTTGAAGTCTCTGGTGCAGTAAGCTGGAAATAGAGATATGATCATGAAGCTGGCTCTTCCATATGTCCAATTCTTCCCAGACTCCTCTCCCTTCAGGGACCTGGAGAGGCTGGAATCATGTTTCTTTCTGTCTCAGAAAAGGAAGCCAGAAGACCAGTATCTTTCTTCTCCCTCAAACTCTTGTCAACTCTGCCCACAAGTATGGAAAACGGAACATTAAATCTAAACTAATGAGAAGACTCCCATGCAAATGGACTTTGAGGCTACATATATAATATGAAATGTCAATAGGATCTAGTTTTTCCTTCTTTGAAATTAGTTTTATAATCTTTTGAAAAAGAACAGCTGATGTCATTAAGAACTGAAAACTTTTAATTACCTTCCATGAGATGTATATCCAGTATCTTATCTGAAACTCACAATGAAAATGGGGTAATAGTCCAGGCTCATTGGATGAGGTGATAATCTAATGACAAGAGATGGTTTTTTCAGGCCCTCATGCTGGAGTTAGAGGAACCCCAGGAAACAATTACCCTTACCCTGACCCCTTATCAGGAGTCTCTTCCTGACTCCCCTCTCATCACCCCGTCACCATTTACCTTGGGCATAGCTCCACCTTAGCCCATCACCATGCTTCACCAAAGCTCTACCACCACCATTGCTACTAGACTCTATCTTGTCCCAACCTTTTTCACAAGAAGAGTACAATTGCTGTCAGACATCCTGGAATCCCAGACTCTAGGAAAAATTTCCCCAGTTTTGGAAAATTATTTGTTCTGAGACAAGGTCCCTTTTTTTCTGCCTTGGCCTTCTCAACATAGTTACTGCTCTGGTAGAAGAGAAAATGCACTAATAGCTTCTACTAAGATCCACTAAGGCTGAGTGAATAAAGGGTTGCCTTTGGGGTCAGAAAGACCTGGGTACAAGGTCTTTCCTACCTTGGACACATATTAGCTGTGCAACTCATTTAATGTTTCAGTGTCCTCAAGAAATTCTTTTATTCTATTTAATCCAATTACTGATTTTGTGTGGGAAGTGGAAATTTCTATACCAGGAATTCCCTACACTGATGAAATCATAGGTAGAGAGAAAATAAAAATAATTATTAGCATCCCCTTATTGGACCATAATCTCTGTGAAGACAGAGAGCTAACATATCTAACGTATGTGCTTTTCAGCTCAAGTGTCCATTAAATGAATGAGTAGTGCTAGACAATGTATTAGAAATTTCTTGTGCAGTTTATGAAAGTTTAGGGTTCAGATTTTTAAAATCCATAGCACAGGCACTTCTTATTTTACCTTCTAGAATATGTCCAAATTGATAATATAATTATTAAGTACCTAGGTAAAGTAGTTATAAGTGTCCGCCCTTAGAACTCTTGGATGGAATTGAGAAGTTAGTTCATTGACTTTGTATTATAATAGTTAACATTTATATAGCATCTTAAACCTTTCAAATACTTTACATACATTCCTTCATTTTTAGCCTCACAACAAAACTATGAGGAGGGTATTTTTGTCCTTTTGTATTAGAAAAAAACTGAGGTTGGAGTTGCCCATGGAGCTAATTAATGTCAGACACAGGATTTGAACCCAATTTCAGGACCAGCATTAACACCCACCATACCATATTCCCTCTCTAGAAAAAGGGTTACCCAGCACAATAGTCAAATGAGA
This sequence comes from Pseudochirops cupreus, assembly GCA_028627135.1. NCBI lineage: Eukaryota > Metazoa > Chordata > Mammalia > Diprotodontia > Pseudocheiridae > Pseudochirops > Pseudochirops cupreus. The sequence continues at coordinate 297,037,428 of CM053584.1, forward strand.
TTTGTTTCTTTTAATTGTCAGTTGGTTACCAAGGGCACTGGTGCTTTGATCACACAAATAATCAAGCAGAATTTGAGATACTAGAACTTAAAATCCAACTAAATACTAAAATAAACAAAAGTCCAAAATACAAGCATTATTTACATAGCACAAGAGAAAGGATTCTGAACTTATAGTAAGATTTTTATACTTTGTGTGTTCTGGAGTACTATCCTAATTCAAGCAATGCTGATTATTCAGTTCCTCCAGGTAAGGGCTACTTAGTTCACTTGGAACTCTAGATATTCATGTAGGACTGAGGGTATCTTTCTAATGCTAAGGCTCAAAAGCCCCCACCACTGCACTTCTTGATTATCAGTTGATATCAATTAGTTAGACTAAAGCAGTAGTGTTTCCTAAGGTAGCATAGTTGATAGAGTTGGAACAAATATTCTTCCACAAAAATTGTTTTCATGACACACTCTTTCAGGGGTAGTCCAGAGGAAGTATACTCAAACTTAAGAAACGAACTCATAATTACTCCAAATCATTTTCCTGGAGTTCTAAAAGTGTTCCTCTTAGGTATTGTGTAGCTTTATCTGGGCTCTTTGTAGAACCTTGAATATACTTTATCATCATATCTAGCATCTCACTGACTTCCGATACACGTATTGTGACCAGCAATTCTGGGGATTCTATTAGGCTTCTGAGGAAAAAATTTAAATCCTCCAGACTCTTTAAAATTCCCAAGGTCCTCTTCTGACCAAGTGATTTCTTCTTAGAGGTACCTCTCTTTCTCTTCTCCAGGTCCAGACAGTAAAATTAGTTCAATAGTTTTATATAGCCTTAAGAAAAATTACCATTTCCCTCAATCAGTCATCATACCTCCAGACTTTGTTCACACCCAGTGAAAAACCAGGATGTTTTCTCTTCTTATGAACTTACCAGGGCATAGCATCTTATTGATTACTTAAGATGGGTTGGGGGCTATTTGATTGATTTACTCAATTGACCCCTATGTTTACATCTGGGTTTAAGTCTTGACTATGATACTTCCTAGTGTGTGCCACTGGTGAAATTACTTTATTTCTTTATTTCTCTAGGTATTGATTCCTGTATCTATAAAACAAAGGGTTGAACTTTAGATAAAGAGTTGGTTTTAGATAAGGCGATCAGATTATATAATCTCAATTGTCCTTTGTGGTTCTAATATATATGCGCCTAAGCATTAAAACATCCCAAGGGAATATCCAGTCCTGGAATGCCAATTCACAATGTAATGACTAGAATTTGACTGAAACCTTACTTTAATTAAATCAAGTCACATACATACATAATTTTGTTGAGGAAGTGTTGGTTCATTGAATGAGTAGTTAGGGGACCTGAGGGACAAATTCCATTAAAGCACTGGTAGCTGGTATAAAAGTAGGAAAAAGGAAAAGAACAGGGGAAAGGAATCTTGGCTGGTTTCTAGGACACACAGGGAGAGGGAGAGATATTATATAAGACTGGGTATATACGGACCTCCCCAGGTCTTTTTCTATGAGATCAGATTAACATCATTAGAAAGGGTCATGGTTATCTCTACACACTCTAGTCAATTAAGTTTGAAAACTAAGATGTCATTAGGCACAGTGATCTTTTGGCCATAAAATGGTGGATTCTTTCCTTCGTTTGATATATTACCCCGAAATCTTTGGTTTTCTTATCATTTTTATTATGCACTCTCTGTATTTTAGTAATGATTTCCATGAACCATAATCTTCCCCTCCCCCCAATTTGACAATTCATTTCATCAAACTTTTATAAGGCACATATTATATAGAGTGTCTCGCAGTCTCAGTGTAGTGTTAAGTTCTAATCATTATTGGTATTTAATATCAACTTAGTAGCTATTAAAATTTAATATGGCATTAAAACTTTTGGGATACTCCATTTTCAAAGTACTATACCTGGATCTGAGGGAAGATACAAAGAAATTCAAGACAATATTTCTGCTTTTAAGGAGCTCACAAAGTAGTAGAGATAGCAAAAACATTATAAGAATAACTATACTTCAAACTATAAGGCCTTAAGTGAGATACAGAGTGTTAGAAGATTCCAAAGGGTAGACTAGTGTTTATATGATATCACTGAAGTGGGGCTTAAGGCTTGCCTTCTCAGATATATTTCTGCAGCAAGTCAGTCATATTACCTACAATTCTCACATTTAGAATCAGTTCTTTTTTCATGTGAAGGTGTTATGGAAGTTTCTAATAAAAAATAAATCTGTCCATTATGAATGGATGAAAAAGGCATATATCAAGTGTGGACTATGGACTAAGTGCTAAGTGCTGGGGACACAAATACAAAAGCAGAGACAGCTGGCATCTTAACTGATGTCACAGCCTGTTATTCCTGCTACAGAAAAGCTGCATCTATTGAGCTTGGTAGTTTCTTGCAGCAAAACACTGAGTTGATTGGGCATTCTCATCAAGTCCTTCACTATGGAGAACTTAATGGGAATGGGTGGGGTTACATTGTCTCTGAAAGGGCTAACCTACTCAGGTCAGAAAGGGAACAAGTTAGAATTCTGGAGCCAGATAGTAGTGGGATCAGATCTTTGAGTAGCTCATGTACTTCTAGCTTGGGTGAGATAGGGAGACAGTCTCTAAGCAAAACAAACAAAACAAAAACCCAGAAACATCAGAAACAGTCCTTGTAATGGTAGAAAACAACTCATAAGGGAGTGGTGGCCAGAGAGAGGTACTTTGGTCTGGAAGGTTACTGGGCTAGTAAGAAGAGCTATGGAAAGTAGATTCATTTCCAGTAGCAATGATTGTATCTGATTATGGTGTCAGAAATGAAGAGAAAGGGTAGAATTACATGTAGGGAGAGCATCAAGGTGGGTGGAGAGAAAAACCTGGGCACGTAACATAATAAAAACTCCACCCACTTCAGCCTTCCTCCATGGTAAGGCAGAAGGAACCAGTCATTCTCAGATTTCATATGAATTTTTCCTCCAGTATTCTCTCACTAGAACACTTGGACTTTGACATCTTCAGGGAAGAACACAGCTTTTACTTGATTTCTGGCCAGCCTAGAAATAGTTCCCAAGTAGCACAGATTTCCTTAGCTTTTGAAGAATCCTTACCAATTCTCAAATTAGTCAAATGAGTTTGACTTCATCTGGTTGAAAACAAGAGTGCTTTTGTTTGTTATTATCATTACGTGTTTACTCTTTTTGTTCATTTGTTGACCATTAATATGTATTTCCATCCCTTTTCTCTGCAAGCTCTACTCAAAAGCTGTGGGAGGCATCACTCTGGAGGAGCAGATGTCTAGTGTAAGGAATTTTTTTTCCTCTGGGGCTGGGGATGGACTTATAGAATTACAAGAAAGGGGAGAGGAAGAAAAACAATGACCCTTGTCCACTTGGAGTAGCTTTGAATTATGCTGAAATATTATTGTCATAAGCAAAAAGATCAATATGAATTATGAAGCTATTTGGATTTAGTAGTTTTCTGACTGTGTGTAGGATACCCGTGGTTTTACTGGTTGTGAGCCTCTTAGAGTCTGGGTTCCCTTTGTAGGAAGACTCTCTCCAAATCCTGTCCAACCTGGAAGGAGGAGAATGAGTTGGAGAAGCCCCTTTCTCCTTATACTTTATTCTCTAGTCTCAACAAAGGCTGCATTTATCTATCTATCTATTTATTTATTTTTCCTCCTCCCTCTTTCTTATAGTCCTGTGGTAAATCAAAAAAGTAAACTCTCATTTTCATTGTGTAAGGGGCTTACTTCCAGGCCCCTACAGTTGCCACAGTAACTAATTAGAAATTTGCATCTCTAAGAGAATTATTTAATACTGATGCGTAAGCCCTTTTATTCTTCCAAGCATGGCCTTTCCTTGTGCAACTTCTGGTAGATGTTGGGCCTTGAGGTCATACTGTACAAACTCTGAACGTAGGTGGCCCTGGGTTTCCCCTTTTTATCTCGGGTGATTCATATCCTGTGAAGAAAATGTCTTGCTAGGTCTTTGTTGCGTGGTCTGGATCTGAAAAGCGGCGACCGATTCATGGCATTGCCATTTGTTTTAACCTGTAACATCTTACCCATTCCCCATTAGCTAACTCTTGTGTAATTGAGTCATGCATGTTAAACTAGGAGAGTTGAGTTATGTCAACCCAACCACGGGTGGGGGGATCATTAGGACCATTGTAAAGGCCAAGGAGACGATGTTGCGGCTTTGCAAAACACTTGGCTGGTGTGAGTGCAATATGCCAACAGGATTCTAGGATAAATTGTCAGGAAGTAGCTTCCCCATGCAACTTTTTTCTTTTTAGTGTCTAAGCATCACAAGTGTCATATGTGGCAGGAGGAGAAAAGGTTGAGAGAAGGAATATTACTTTAGGTATTCTTTCTGCCTGGGCTCCAGAGAGATGACATTCACTACTTCCACTACTGGTAATTAGGAGATAACCTAATCTATCTGTGTCTGTTGGAACTTCTTACGGCTGTGACTCATACTTGGAGGGAAGGATTAGGGACTGAGGGAGAGAGGCAGGCCTAGAGGTCTATCATCTCTATTTCCTACCCATCTTATATATTGATCACAGAGGTCTGGAGTACAGCCAAAAGTTCAGAGGCATATATGCCCAAGGATGGCTGAGGAAGGGAAGGGAGCAGGATTAATCATTCTTGTGTCCATGGCAATGGTTTATTCCAATCTCCCTCCCCCAACAGGAGTCAGGACAGTGCCTTGCTCCCTCCCCTTTCAGTGAGAAGAGTTCTGCACTCTCCCTTCTTTTTGCGCTAATCCCAGGGTAGAATGGAGTTGGGGGACAAGGAAAACTTCTGCTTTTGTTCTGGGAGAATGGATTGTTACTCTGTCTCTGACTGATATGGGCTGTCAAACCATCCTCATAAACATTGCTACTACCCCTAGCAAAAGCTGGAACTAGGGGAAGGCATAACAAAGAGCATGTTTTACTCTTGCTTTTTAATAAATACATGAATGCAAGAAACTTCTGGCTTTAATGATATGCCTATCTGTATTTTCAGATCAGTCTAGTCACATATTATAGTAAAGGCTGAAATCCTTTGGCATACACAGGACCCTAACCCCAGGGATATAATTTTCAAAACTTTCCTAGATTGGACAAATGCTTTTCTCTGTCTTGCTCCCATCTTTCACCACCCCAGGCATGGCAGAGGTGGAAATAAATGGCCATGAATGTAGCTTCAGTCCACAACTTCCCCATGCTGGACACAGCCTTGGATTAGAGCTATTCCTTTCACCACCCCTTAAGCTAATTACCCCAGACAGGAGTTCCAATAGTCCTAAAGTAAATATGCCGTGACTTGATGTTATCTGGGATTGGAACACAAGAAGAAGTTAAGTGTCTGTCATATATGACAACTGAGGCATAGGATATCTATAATATAGAACTCAATTTCATAGTATATTTCATGCCATTTATGATCCAGACAAACCTTGTGTTCCCTGAACAGTTATTTGGTTTTTTGTTGTATTTCCTTACTGGGCTAATAAGCTCTATAAGGAGAGGAACTATGTCTTACCTAAACTTTGCATTTCTCCAAGATCTTGAGTGCTATACACCTAGGAGGGACTTAATAAACTGAATCTAATAGAGGACACATCGTATGTGTGACGACCAACTTTGATAAACTGGACTCTTTTCAGCAACACACAATTATAAGACAACTCTACAAGTCTCAGGATGGAAGGAGATATCTACATTCAGAGAAAGATCTAGAAAGAACAGAGATTAAATGGAGACTGGAGCAATCTACATGCTAGCATTCTTTTCCATGTTTGGTTTTCTTTCTTTTTTTCCCACTGTTCACTTCATTGATTACAACCCTTCTATACAACCAGACTAATGTCCAGTGTGAAAGTATTTGCAGATCCTATACTTGATTGTATGCTACTATAGTGGGGGGGGGGGGCGGGAAAAAGGAGGGGAGAAAATTAGAAACTCAAGGGATTGTGGAACCGAATCATGTAAACTAAAAGTAAATAAACAAATCAATTAATTAAAAAAAATAGAGGACACTTACAAATAATAACATTACACCCTCTACCTCCATGCTTTGTTTGAAACAACCTGTCCAACATGCTTGCAACTCACTACTTCTTCAGTTCTGCTTGTTAAATTCTTAGCTTCCTTCAAGGTTCAAGTCATGCGCCAACTCTTCCAAGAAGTCTTTTCTAACCTCCCCTCCCAGTTAATTTCCTCTCCCTAATTCCAGCTGTTTTTATGTTATATTTCCCAATAGAATGGAAACTCTTGGAGGGAGGTGCTTTTTTGTTTGTTTTTTATCTTTCCATTCCTAAGACCTAGTACAGTGTTTTGTACATTGTATGTGCTTAATAAAGGCTTGTCGGATAGAATTGGATTTCAGTTATGGAAGATTACTCTGAATATATTCAGAAGTAACATTGGGTGACTCACTTTCCTTAGAGATTTTTAAGTAAAGTGTTCACATTTTCAGGAGACAAAGCTGTGTAATAGATGAACTTCAAGATTTTTGATTTTTATGATTCCTCAGAACTGTCTGGAAAAAAGGCACCAATAGGAGAATTGTCCATTCCTAACTAGACAGGAATAGTTATTCTGACTTTCTTTGATGCTACTAAAAAGAAAAAGGATTTCAACTAGCTGACCCCAGAACTTTCTATACCAGTAGAGGAAAACTCATAATCCTTCTGAAAATTCTTAGCAATCAAGAGTCCTCCATTTCTCTGGAACTGCAATAGCTCTTATAGCTCCATGTAAAAGAGAAAATATCAGAATTCGTGATGATGGCAATGGTCTTTCTCATCTTACCTATATTTCTTTGTTTTACTGAGTTCTCTTTTTTTTCCAGATTGAAGAACATTAGTGGCAAAAGTCAACTAATTTCAGCTTTATTGTCTAAGTAATGATGCTAGATAGGATAAAAATTGTCTATTGTCTCTTCAGCTAGATTATAAACTCCTTTAGAGCAGGTATTTTGTATCTGCAATGGTAACTAGAGCCCTTGATTCCAACAGCAGGAATTCAGTAAATGTTTATTCTTATTAGTGACTATAATAATAATAGCAACTTGTCTTGTCCAAGAACTATGGAGTCTGAATGCAGATCAAAGTATGCTATTTTCTCTTTTTGGTTGTTGTTGTTTCTTCTTTCTCTTTTACAACATGATTAATGTGGAAATACGTTTAATATGATTATATATATATGTATATATGTGTATGTGTGTGTATATATATATATATATATATATATATATATATATACATATATATACATATACACACACACATATCTCCTATAGCAGATTACATACCATCTTGGGGAGGGGGAAGGGGAAGGAGGGTGAGAAAATGTAAAACTCAAAATCTCATGAAAGTGAATGTTGAAAACTACAAACAAATAAATGACTTGTCTCATCCCAGTAGAGAAAGCTGGTCAGGAAGACGAAACTCTAGAATCACATGATCTTGGTTCAAGTCCTTGGTTCAAGTGTAGTTTGATGCCTCCTTGCACACAGTACAAGTACATAGTGTTTAATGAATGACTGTGGAATGAAATTGAGTCGTGTCTCTGCCACTCACTAGTTATGTCACTTTATTTCTCTGCCCTTAATTTCTGCATCTGTATAATGAGAATTTGATCAATATATGATTCTGGGTATATTCCATACACTGCCCCCCACTCTCCTGGCATATTGTTCTCATAGAGTTGAATTTAGTATTTATATCAAACTGAGTTCCCCATTTCAAACCCAATCTTGCTGAAAAAGCAATTATGATGCCCTGTTATCTTCTTTGTCCTATTACATAATCACCATTTCTGGGTTTGGAAAAAAAAATTTAAGCCATTAAGGTAAACACTCCTTACTTGGGTATCACTGGAATGCTTTATTAAAACATTTTAAAATTCCACTGAAGAGTGAAAGTACACAAAATAATTCTGTATGGGGGTATTTCATTAGAGAGAGGAGCAAAAACTCTGTTCAGTGTAGCTTTAAGATGTAAGGTTGCAATTTATTTAATCAGGGAGGTCATTAATGGGAATCTTTCAGTGCTGATAATTGTGTTCCAAGCCACTCCATAATGTACATCATTAACTGATACCTCATTAATACCCACCTGTTGGGGATACAAGGCTCTTAAGGCAAAGAAGCTGCCTACAAGGAAGACCCAGCCTAAATAATTATTGCTGGTGATTAGAGGCATAAGATAACACTGTGTTGGTTACCTGCATGCCCTAGACAGGTACATAAAGGGAAGACAAGCAGCACACCAGGCAAAGGAAGATGCAGAGTGTTTAAGGCAATTTTGGCATTTTTACAAGTTAGTAAATTAGCATATTTGTAATCATTTTCAATGATGGTCACATTGAGGCAGGGTTCAAAAAATAAGACAATGTAAGTAACAGCTCATTAATTTAATTACACACATTACCCTACATGATGTTGTCCTAACCAATATCATTTCACAATGATAACAATATATTATAGCAAAATTCCACTTAAATGGTCATGGACTGACATCCTGAGCTGCCGGTTGAATGCCTGGGAAAACCACAGAAAGTACTTGAGCCCTGGCAACATTAATTCCTCTGAATGGAAGACTGATTATTGTCAATTTTAACATTGTCCCTTTGGAATTTACTGTCTCCTTTCCCTCCCCCACCTCATGTTGTTTCACACACAAAATTGTCTAGACAGACTTGCCTTCTTAATGTTCCTCATACACAAACAATATTCCAGCTCCCATTTCAAGCCTCTGCCCAGGCTGTCCACCAGACCTTTTATGCTTTCATTATCTCTACAATTCTAGAATTTCAAAGCTTAGATAAGGTGCCATCTTTCACATCAAGGCTTTCCTGATTTCTCCAGATGATAGTGTCTTCCCCCACCCAAAAAAAACCCTTGTATTTATGTTGCATTCACTTATATGTATGCTAATTGTCTTTGGATAGAATGTAAGCCTCTTCAGGGCAGGCATAGTTTCATTTTTGTATCCCTAGAATCTAGCACCAAACTGTTTTGAATTCATAACAGTATCTTTTCTGACTTTTAAAAAGTAATTTTTTCATTTATTAAGCATTCAGATTTCTCCCTCCCATCTCTCTTCCTTACCCACGCTGAAATACCAAACCAAATCTATGTGTGACATAAGCATAGTCATATAATTGATTACAGTTATTTCTGTATGTGTTGTATTCTTTTATTGTTCCTCATGCATTTAATTATACACATTACCTTGCATGATGTTGTCTTTAAGCTCTATGAGGGGAAAAATTATGTTTTATGAAAACTTCATATTTCTTCAAGGTTCTGTGTTCTATATACCCAATAAGGATTTAATAAATGTTTTTTAATTAGCTCAACTGTATCTAATAGAAGACATGGTGGTACTACTGCTACTGCTACTACTACTACTACTACTACTACTACTACTACTACTACTACTACTACTATTACTACCACCACCAACTGACATTTACCCAGTGGTTACTGTGTACCAGGCACTGTACTTCAAGTGCTTTATAACTATTATCTCAATTGATCCTCACTACAACAGTGAGTTGTAGGTGATACTATTATCTCCATTTTACAGATGAGGAAACTGAGGCAAACATATATACTTGAGTATGCTGACTCTCTAAGTTGGAAAAAAGCAACGGAGAGGTTATGAAATAAATAACCAACTCATATTTTACTTTTGCATTTCCATGAAATATTTATGAAAATATCTACACATTTATTTTTAATTTATTATTTATTTTAAATATTCCTTTTTTCTTAGATTTTGAGTTTTTAAATCTCTCCCTCCTTCCCTTCCAACCCTTCCCCACCCATTGAGAAGGCAAGCAAAATGATATTAATTAATTATACATATGGAATCATCCAAAACCTATTCCCATATTAGCCATATCACAAAATAGCAAAAAAAAATTGAGAAAGGAAGCAAAAAAATTATACTTTAATTCACACTCAGAGTTCATCAGTTCTCTCTGGAGGTGGATAGCATTTTTTCATCATGAGTCCTTTGGAATTACCTTGGATCATTATATTGATCAGAGTAGCCAACACGGTTGATCATCATTAGAATATTGCTGTTAGTGCACAATGATATGTTCTCACTTCACCTTGCATCAGTTCATATAGGTCTTGCCATTTTTTTCCCTGAAACCACTCCCCTCATCATTTTTTACAGCATGATAGTACTCCATCACAACCATATGCCACTACTTGTTCCATCATTACCCAATTGAAGGGCATCCCATCAATTTCTAATTCTTTGTCACCACAAAAGAACTGAATATTTGTGTACATATAGGTCTTTTACTTTTTTCTTCTATCTCTTTGGGGTACAGACCTACTAGTGGTCTCAAAGTGTATACACAGTTTTATAACCCTTTGGGCACAGTTCCAGATTGTTTTCTAGATTAGTTGAACTAGTTCACTATTCCACCAACAATTCTTTAATGCACCTATTTTCCCTCATCCCCTTTAGCATTTTTCATTTCTGACAGGCTTATGAGGTGGTACCTCAAAGTTGTATTAATTTTACATCTTTAATCAATAGTGATTTGGAGTAATTTTTTCACATGACTATAGATAGTTTTTCTTTTTCTGAAAACTTCCTGTTCCTATCACTTGACTATCAATTGGGGAATGGTTTTTATTTTTAAAAATTTGACTCATTTCACTATATATCTGAGAAATATCAGGGAAACTTAATGTAAAAATTTTTATATTACTCCATGTTCTATGGTACGTTTTTGCAAAATGTAGTTTCCTTGATTATCTTCCAATTAGTCCTATTTTTGTTTTTCCTTTGTCTAAGATCATGATTGCTACATCCTACCTTTTTTTGTAACTTCAGCTGAAGTACAATACATTCTTCTCTAGTCCTTTATTTTCACACTGTGTGTCTTTCTGTTTTAAGTGTGTCTCTTGTAAACAAGATATTGTTGGATTCCAATTTCTAAAACATTCTGCTATTCATTTACATTTTATGGATGAGTTCATCCCATTCCCATTTACAGTTATGATTAATGTGGATTTCCCTCCATTCTATTTTCTTTATCTCTCTTTTTTTATCCCATCTCTCCTGAAGAGTCTGTTTTGCTTCCCACCACTTTCTCCCTTAATTTACCCTCCCCTTTGCCCTCTTCCTCTCATATCTCTTATCCCATTTCCCTCTTATTTGAGAAAGATAGGTTTCTATACCCAACCGAGTGTATGTACATACACACACAACATACAAACACACATATATTGGGGTGGAGGGTGGCATTACTTGAACCTCACCCTCATTGGAATTGGTTCAAAGAGTGAATAATACACGTGCGTGTGTGTGTGTGTGTGTGTGTGTGTGTGTACTCCACTATAGTTTACCCTCCACTATAAAAGCTCTTCCTTGTGTAACTTATTTATATGATAACATTTCCCCCATTCTACTTTTCTCTTCCCTCTTCTCCCAGTGTATCCCTATTTCTTATCTCTTCATTTTTTAGAGATCATCTCAACATAATTGACTCACACTTATGTCTCCTGTCTATGTAGACTCCTTCTAGTTGCCCTGATAATCATAAAGTTCTTAGGAGTTATATGTATCATTTTCCCATATAGGAATGTAAGCAGTTTAACTCCATTGAGCCCTTTATGACTACTCTTTCATGTTATCTTTTTATACTTCTCTTGAGTCTTGTGTTTGAATATCAGAATGTCTATTCAGTTCTGGTATTTTTATCAGGAATGCTTGAAAATCCCCTATTTCATTAAATATCTATTTTTTCCACCTGAAGGATTATATTTAGTTTTGCTGGGTAGGTAATTCTTTGTTGTAATCCTTACTCCTTTGCCTTCTGGAAAATAATATTCCAAGTCCTCTGTTCCTTTAATGTGGAAGCTGCTAAAACTTGTGAGATCCTGACTGTGCCTCCATGATACTTGAATTGCTTCTTTCTTACTGCTTGCAGCATTTTTTCCTTAACCTGGGAACTCTGGAATTTGGCTATAATGATCCTGGGATTCATTTTGAGATTTCTTTTGGGAAGTGATTAGTGGATTTTTTTTCTATTTCTGTTCTACTTTTTGAGTTTAAGATATTGGGGGTAGTTTTCCTTTATAATTACTTAAAATATGTCTAGGCTCTCTTTTTAATCATGGCTTTCAGGTAGTCCAATAACTATCAAAATACCTCTCTTCAATCTATTTTCCAGATCAGTTGTTTTTTCCAGTGAGATATTTCATATTTTCTTCTATTTTCCCATCCTTTTGACTTTGTTTTATTGTTTCTTTATATCTTATAGAGTCAGTAACTTCCACCTGCCTGGTCTAATTTTTGGGTTCTTTTCTTCAGTGAATTTTTGTATCTCCTTTTCCATTTGGCCTATTTTGCTTTTTAAGGAATTCTTCCCTTCAGTGAATTTTTGTATCTTTTTTTTTTACTATTAGGTCAATTCTATTTTTAAGGTGATATTTTCTTCAGTATTTTTGTGTCTCTTTTACCAACCTTTTAATTCTCTTTTCATAATTTTCTTGCATTACTCTAATTTCTTTTTCCAAACTTTCCTCTATCACTCATCTCTTTCTTTAAGTCTTCCAGGGATTTTTTGTTGGGCTTGGGTCCAATTAGCACTTTTCTTTGAGGTTTTCTTTGTAGCCATTTTCATATTGTTGTCTTCTTCTGAGTTTATGTCTTGATCTTCCTTGCCATTGCAGTAGCTTTTTATGGTCAAATTCTTTTTTGTTTGTTTGCTCATTTTTCCAGACTACTTCTTGACTGAACTGTATGTTAAAGTTGGTTGGGTTCTGATCACCTGGGGGTGGGGAAGCATTGTGCCAAGCTTCAAGGGGGTTTGAGCTGCTGTTTTAAGAGCTCGAGTTCTGCAAGTTTTCAATACTTCCAAGGTGGTATAACCCTTGCAACAGTGTGGTCAAAGTTATCCTGTTCAGCACTCTAGTCTTTTATCCAGGAAGGCCCCCTTCTTCCCTGCAGCTGAAAGCACTAGTTCTCCTCTTAACTTCCAAATTATGGCTAGATCCCTTGTTCCCCTACAGAAACAAGTGCTAATACTTCTCTTGGTCCCAGAACTATGACCAAGGTCTCTCCTCTCCTGAAGCCACACATGCTAGAACTTCTCTCCACCTTGGAACTATGACTAGGGCCCCTACTTCTGTTTGACTGATCACAAGCACTCCTCTCTACCCTGGAACTATTGCCCAGAAATATTTGTGGGCAATAAAATTGCCAATCAGTGCCTGCAAAGGGTCTCCTATAATCGCCTTCTGATCAGTTGTCCAACTCCCTTAAATGGATTAGAGGAAGAGAACAGGGTGAACTTCATTTGTTCAGTACCTCCAGCAGTCACAAGCTGCTTCCCAAAAAAATTTTTTTAACATCAATCTTCTTTAAGGGATGCTATATTGATGTTAATAATGGAAATAGACCTTCAAAAAGAATAAAAATTGTGGGTGGCCTCAAAAGCAATGCATTGAACCAGGTGCTTGATTTATGTCACAAAACCAAAATGGTACCTGCTTCAATGACCTTATAGTCTAGTGGGATATGTGAAGAGGGGAGGGTAAAATATGTGTCAAACATTAATATAAGTTAATTTCAGAAGGAAGAGATCTCTAATAATTGGGAAAAGGACCAGGCAAATTTCAGGCAACTGATCTTTGAGGGAAGAGAAGGAAAATGAGGAGAAAAGGATGAGAGGGAGGTGAATTTCCAACACACAGAGTGGCCTGTGTGAGCAAATGGAGTCAGAACATGGAGTAAGAAATTCAGGGAATATCTAATAGGCTAGTTTGCCTGGCATGTGAATTTTGGGGAGGGAATAGAGATAAGGTCTAGAAATTCCCACTACCAGTGTGGGATATAAGTACCATCTATACAATTTTTAAAGTTTCCTGGAGTAAATGAGAAGTCAACTAGGGTCCTACAGTTTGTGTCAGAAATGAGGTCAAACTACAGGTCTTGCTGACTGTGAGGTGAGCTCTCTACCCACTGTGCCATATAGTCTCTTGTGAGAGGTAGTATCATAAATAAATCTGGAAGGTAAGGTAGAAGCTAGTTTATGGAAAGTCTCAAATGACAGGCTAGGGAATTTATAATTTCCCTCAAAGACAATAGGGAGTCACTTAAGTTTTTTGAGAGGCAAGGGGCATGATCTGACTTATTTCTTAGGAAGATTGTTTGGCAATGATGAGAAAGATGGATTGAGATGCCAGTGGTTGGAAGAGGGAAGATAAATTAGTAGGGTGCTTACAGTTGTCTAGTGCAAAGTAATGAGAGTCTGAAGTAGGGTGGTAGCTGAATGAGTGGCGGGATAGGGAGGTAGAATTAAGACTTGCCATCTGATTGGATACAGGGTTTGATGAAGAGAGAAGAGTCAAGGATAATTCTAAGAATGTAAACTTGGGTAACTGGAAGGGTGGTGATGCCCTCAACAGAAGGGAAGTTAGTAAAGGATACGTTTAGAGGGCAAGATATCAGTGGAAGTGTATCTATAAATCTGTTGAAATACTGCAACAATTGATATTGGTCACCCTTAAATTTCTTCATATGGATATCTGTACTTCAAGATAATCACAGTGTTGGAGCTTAAGACAATGTCTGTAAAAGTGGTTTTTTAAAGTATAAATTACCATACAAATGTAAGGCATTAGGGATCACTGAATTTGAAATCCTGAATTCAGAGGTACCACTGTTACACATTATCTGTGTGACCTCAGCCCAAGTCACTTAACCTTTATTTTCTTCACCTGGAAAATGAGGCAGTTGGACAAGATGATCTTTGAGATTCCTTGAAGCACTAACCTTGGGACCCTATAAGAACCTAGTTGTCTCCTATAAAGCCAAAAACCACCTCAGACCCCCACAGTTAATGTTTCTCCCTCCATAAAATAGCTAAAGACGCTTTCTGGTTTTTTTTTCCCTTCCAGGACAGGCATTGTGATTACTCTATCAACCCTATGGTGTTGCAAACTCCTGCAACCAGGATTTGAAGTTCTATTGAGTTCATGTCTCAGACTCAGACAGTGCCTGGTGCTGAGCTCTCTGCCAGAAAAGAAACATTTAGACCTGCTCCCATCCTTTTCACCTTAAAGCTGAGGGACCTTCAGGGTAAGATGGGAGAATTCCAGTTTGGCCTTTTGAACTATAGACTCCTTCTCACCTGATGACCTCATTCTGGTAAACTTTGTTTTACAGTCCTGAACAACTGAAGGAGGAATTATGACGTTTATACAGAGTAAAGGTTTAACAAACAACAGGAACAACCCCACAGCTCCATGGCCAGCCACTCTGTGTACAGAAGAAATTATGCTGCTCCTCCTTAGAAATAAGAGGGGCTTGCAATGCGGCGTTCTTTTTTGGTATTTGCAGGGAGATGGGGGGGGGGTGCTTATTGATGCTGCATCTGTTTTGTCAGTGCGTCAGCTAATGGAGAAAGTTAATTGTGTTGGTTGTAAGGCCACCTGTCACACACATGCCTCATTTCCATACTAATGGTCCAACAGTGGCAGGCAGTGTACTCTTCTGCAGTAACAGCTCCTGCCTCTTTGGAAACCTGGGCCAAATGTGCCTATGCGGCAACTGTAGGCCTCTTATGTGAATGCCTCCAGTATTGTGTCAACCAAGGCTTATATTAACCCCCTGCTGACAGCTCCAAACTATATCAGAGGCAAGGCGCCCGTGAGTGTTGCTCTTGGACTGGGACTTCACAGAGGGAGATGCTGCTATGAAACCCAGCCCTGTGGATTCAGATTCTATCCCCAAGTGGAATATCATCTCCCCTTGAATGCTTCTTCTGATTCACCTGCCTTTTCTCTTGAGAAACACTCCTGCAGGCAGAGCCATGGTGTGGGAGGGACTTCTCCTTGCTGTCCTGGCTTCTTTAGTACAGCATTTATGATTCTTTTCTGTTATTATTTTGACTCTGTTATCTTGTTCCCTTTGACTTTCTTCATTACTGTGAATGCCCAGGAATATTGGCAGGCACTCACCTAATTTGCAAGGCAGAGGACCATTTTTCAAGCTCTCTGCTAAAAGATTTCCAGTGATGCAGTGGTCACAGACCATAAATTACCAAAGGGAACATTGACTCTTGGCACCAAGAAAGAACACTCTAGGTCATAGTGGATAACACATCCAGGATAACTTAATTTCTTTATTATAGTTTTAATCCAAAGCATGGCTAAGGAATCAGTGCCTTTGGAGAGAGAGTTGATTAATATTTTAGCATCAAAAAATGATTAGATGCAATTTGAATGAGAGAGGTGGCTTTTGTGAGTCAGGCCAATAAAGTAGTGAGCCATTTTTCCACTGCAAAGGATGCTTCTTAACTCTGAGGATACAGAAAAATGCAGAGTCCAGTTTCTTTGGGATCCTTTTACTGTAGTTTGCTGTGACCGGACACGTCCCTCATAAAGGGATTTGATGCTGTACTGCCAAATGTTGCAGGGAGCTCTTTTTTCGTGAGGGAGAGAACACATGGCTTGGAACACTGACATCCTCAATGACCACTTTTACCTGAGCTGATTACTATTTTAAATGATGTAATCTGGATGGTGTGAGTGAAAAGAGAGCTGAATTGGGGATCACATAACCAAGGTTAAAATTCTGGCTCTCTGGTGTGGTACTTGAGTGATGTTAGGCAAGCTATTCTGCCTCTCTGAGACTCAGTTTCCTTATCTGTAAAATGAGATGACTGAATTAGATTTTTAAGGTCCTTTTGTTGTTCAGTCATGTCCGATTCTTCAAGACCCCATTTGGGGGTTTCTTGGCAAAGTTACTGGAATGGTTTGCCATTTCCTTTTCCAGCTCATTTTATAGATGAGGAAACTAAGGCAAACAGGGTTAAGTGACGCACCTAGGGTCACACAGTTAGTAAGTGCCTGAGACCAGATTTGAACTCAGGAAGATGAGTCTTCCTGACTCCAGACCTGGCACTCTATCCACTGTGCCACCAGTCCTGTATCTATGAGGCATTTAACACTGTGGTGTGCATTTGAGAGCTAGTTAATTTCCTAGTTAGATCATCCTAGTCAGAATTTTAGAGCTGACAGGGGCTTCTCGAAGGAGTACATTCCAGGTATGGAGAACAGCCTGCTTGCACAGATGCATGGCAACTGCAGCAAGAGATCAGGGAATAAAGAGCATGAAAAATGGAAAAGAGTGGAATAAGATTAGGGAAGTAGGTTGGGGCTATGTTGTAGAGGGCTTAACTGTGAGGCTAGATGGCAGCTAGATGGTTTGAAGTTGGGAAGACTCATCTCCCTGAGTTCAAATCTGGCCTCAGACACTTACTAGCTGTGTGTCTCTGGGCAAGTCACTTAACCCTGTTTGCCTCAGTTTCCTCACTTGTCAAATGAGCTGGAGAAAGAAATGGCAAATCACTCTAGTATATTTACCATGAAAACCCCAAATGGTCATGAAGAGTCAGATATGACTGAAAAATAAACCATCAACAAACAGGGAGAGAGAGAGACTCCAAACGGAAGTCATGAAGAGTCAGATGTGATCGAACAACAAAACAGAGAGCTTGTATTTTATCTGAAAGAAGTCTCGAACAAAGGAATGACAAATATCTTTGGAAGATAATTTTATCAGTTCTTCAAAAGATGGCTTAGGGAGATAAAGAGACTAGCAGATCACTAGCAGGGCGCAGATTCTTAACCTGATGTAGACAGGCCCCCCCATGGAATTCATGGGGAGATTTCAGGAGGTCCCTGAGTTTGAATGGGAAAAACATTACATTTTTATTTTCACAAACTTCTAACTAAAAGTTAGGATTTTCTCCAGTTCTCCAATTTCTCCAATTATTATTATTTTTAAAAAATCTTATTTTTGTGGAGGAGTACATAGGTTTCACCAGGCTCCTAAAGGCGTCCATGGTATAGAAAAGGTTAAGAACTATGAAATCACAGCTATGAAGGAAGAGCTTCTGAATAGCAAGCTTATTGATAGGAATTTTCTCTCTCTCTCTCTGTCTCTCTCTCTTTCTTCCCCCCCAGTCTCTACCATATTGCTTTGTACACAGTAGGCACTTAATAATTGTTTGGTGAAATGAATTGCTGAAGCAAAATTCTTGAATCAGCACTTCTACCCAAGTCTACAATGATCATGGTGTTTGAGGGAAGGATGAAGAATGAGCCATACTAGGGATCCCAGGGGTATTCCTCTCTCTGGCTTTTCTTCTTACTTGTCTGACCATTGCTTTGCTCCACTTTGTTGGATCTTCATTCAAGTCACTCACTCTAACCACGGGTATCCTCCACAGCTCTGTTCTGTGCCCTTCTTTCTTCTCCCTCTCCTATTTCACTTGGTGGTCTTATCAGCTCATATTAATTCAATTAACATCACCAGTTATGTGATCCTTAGATCTCTTTGTCTATCAATAACCTCTCTCTGATTTCTAGTCTTATATCTCCAATTGCTTGTTGGATATTTTGAACTGGACATCTGGTAGATATCTTAAACTTAACATGCCCCAAACTGAACTCCTCACTAAAGTGAATCTTTCCCCTAAAACCCTCCTTTCTTCCTAGCTTTCCTGTTGCTCTGGAGGATGACACCATAATCTCAGTCATACTGACTTACAACATAGGTGTTATCCTTCTCACACTCTCTCATCCCCCATATCCAATTTGATGCCAAATCCTCTCATTTTCACCTTTCTATCTTTATGTGTGAATATGCTCTCTGCCCTCCTTTGACACCACTCTGGTGCTGGCCCTTGTTACCTCACCCTTGGACTATTGTGTTAGCCTTCCAATTGATCTCTCTGCCTCAAGGCTCTCCTTACTCCCATACATTTTTCACTCACTTGTCAAATTGATTTTCCCAAAGTATAGGTGTCTCACACACACACGCGCACACACACACACACATGCACACACACACACACACACACACACACACACACACACACACACACACTCAATCAATTCCAGTGGCTCCCTATAACCTGCAGGATCAAATTTAAAATCCTGCTTGGCTATTAAAACCTTTTATAACCTGATCCCTCCCTTCCTTTAGAATGGCCTGACATCTTACTCCTCTTCATGTATTTGGCAGTCTGGTGTCACTGGTTTCCTTGCTCTTCTCACGCAGATGCTCCCAATTCCATGCAGTTTCCCTGGTTGTCATCCATTACTGAAACTCTTTCCTCCCTCATCTCTATCTCCCACCCTCTCTGGCTTCTTTCTAGTCTCACCTAAAAAGACTAAAACTTTCAAGTTCCACTTTCTGCAAGAAGCCTTTCCCAGTCCTTCTCAATCTTAATGCCCTCCCTCTGAGACTACTCCAATTTATACTGTATATATCAGTATGTGGTGGTTTGTAAGGTGTTTCTTGCATTTGACTGTGAGTTTTTCAGAGCAGGAACTGTTTTTTGCCTTTCTTTTTTGTCCCTAGTGCTGAGCAAAATGCTTAATAATAATAATAATAGATGCTTAATAAATGCATGTCAACTAATTTTTTTAGGCTTTTATCTTTTTAAGAACTTAGTTACTTTTTTATGCTTCTCTCTCCTGAAACTATGTTATATGGTAGGATCAGGAAACAGGAAATATCTGACCGAGTCAGAGAACAGGTTTAAATTATACCTCTGATGCTCACTCCTTGTGTGACCCTGGGGAAGTCAATTAACCATTCTGGACCTCAGTTTCCTTATCTGTAAAACTAGGCAATTGGGCAATTTGATTTCTGGTTTTTTTCCAACTATAGGAAGGAAGGAAGAAAAGAAGGGAGGAAGGAAGGAAAGAAAGAAGGAAGGAAGGAAGGAAGGAAGGAAAGAAGGAAGGAAAGAAGGAAGGAAGGAAAGAATTAAGCATCTATGATGCCAAGCACCGTGCTAAATACTTTACAAACATCCTCTCATTTGATCCTCACAACAGTCCCAGACAGAAGGTGCTATTATTATCCCCATTGTACAGTTGAGGTAGCTGAGACTGAGAGGTTTGCCAAAGGTGACACAGCTAGTAAGTGTCCAAGAGCCAATTTGAGCTCATGTCTTCCTGACTCCAGGCCTAATACTCTATTCACTAGGCCAACTAGCTGTCTCTAGAAACAATGAGAATTGTTACATGAGGATTCCCAACCTGAAAAAGAATTAGAATGTGATTTTAAAACACGAGATTAAAGACACAACATCAAGTAGTGGAAAGAGTTAGAAAATTTGCATGGGAGCTTTGCTACACCATTTATTAGCACTGTGATTATAAGTAATAACAATAACTATTCTACCTTTCCCTGAGATTTGTTTTGGGATCAGATGAAACAATGTATGTGGAAAGCATCTTGAAAATGATATACACTCTACAAATGTATGATATGGTTATTATCCCTAGTGTATGTCAATAATTTGAAGGATTTGTGATCTTACTGATATATTTCTCTCAAACACACATACACATATACGTGTGTTTGTACACACATATATATGTGTGAATAGATGGATAGATAAAGATATTTTGTAAGTTCACAGAGCCCAGGTTGATAATCCCTTACAAAATGAAGGATCCCTATTGTTTTGCATAAAATCCCCATGAAGGATTTAAGGGAAAATAAGTATAGGCATTATAGACTGAAAAGGCATATATGCCTTGTGAACTCCACCATTGAGAGAAACATATCAGTGAGATCACAAAAATGCATATATGTATATATATATATGCATACACGCATGTCTATATCTATACCTATCTACATATAGATATTTACAACCACGTTTCAATATATCCCTCCTGGATCACTGCCTTGTCATGGTACAGCAATTTGCATAGCTCAATGAAACTATGAGCTATGCCACACAAGGTTACCCGATATGAACAAGTGCTGAAGAAGAGTTCTGACAAAAGGAGACTAGAGAAGGAAATGGCAAACCACTCCAGTATCTTTGCCAAGAAAACCTCATGGATAGTATTATTGATAAAAAAAAAATATGACATTAGAAGATGAGCCCTTGAGGTCAGAAGGGCCTGGAATGCTATGTCATGGAGTCACAAAGAGTTAGACATGACTGAACGACTGAACAATTTCAAGATAATTGATTTTCCTTGTAATGCTATTAATTTAATTTTAGGTATTTGAAAGTATTATTCTGAAAAGGGGTTCATAGTCTTCACAGACTACCAAAAATCTCCAGGGCACAAAAAATGTCAAGAACTCTTCTCTCCATCTCTTGACATCACCAGTATTGCTCACAGCCTGTCTCCATTACCATTCATTCTCACAAAATGATTGACTCATCTCCTTTTTTCATCACAAATCTCTTTGGCATATCTCATGTCTCTTCCTTGCATAATTTTTTGTTTAATAAAATGCTACAATCAAACCCATTTCCATTGTTCTTTGGATTTGGCAAATGTCAATTTATCCAACAACAAAAGCAGCTAGACTAGACCAAGAAGAGAGTAAGAGGTTCATGCTGTAGGCAACAATTTCAATGATGCTGAGGAATCAGTTCTGAAAGTATTTAAAGGAAGAGAAGAAAGCAAATACATAGAAAAAGTCTTAGGCTTCATCATTAGAAAAAAAAAGTTGTGCTTGAGAGAACATCAATAACCATCTACCTACGTCTATCTTGCTCAGTTGTATTTATATCCTCCCATGCTTAGTACATAATAAGCTCATGCTACATGCTCTCTATGTCTCTGTTTTTCTCTATGTGTGTCTCTATCTCTCTCTGTCTTTCTCTCCTTATCTATCATATATAATCTATACATTCACTAAAAGACTCCTTGATAAGGGTATTGAAAAAGGAAAGGCAGGTGTGATGGAATACGGCTTGGAGATGGGAGAGTGACTAGAGTTAGAGAGATTAATGAGGAGGCTATTTCAAGAGTCCAGCCAAAAGGTTATGAGATCTGGACTAGACTGGTAGGCATGTGCATGGAGGAAAAAGACATGTGAAGGATGTGAAAGTAAAATTGACGAGACTTGGCAATTGATTAAGTATGTGAGGTGAAGGCAAAGAGAATTCCAAGACTGCAAATCTGTTGAACTGAAAACATAGGGTTACCTTTGACAGAAAAAGGTATGAATTTAGAGGTAAAGATAATAAGTTCTGTTTTAGACATATTGGGTTTTAAATGCCTATGGGGTAGTCAGCTTAGGAGTGTCTGCTAGGTTATTGCTGATGTAAAATAGAGTTTAGAAGAAAAACTAGAGCAAGATATATAGATCTGGGATTCATCTTCATTGAGATGATCATTGGATTTGTGGGAGATGATGAGGACAGGAGAGACTCTATAGAGAGAAGATATGTCTATGGTTAAGGGATAAGATATTTATTATTATTTATTTATAATTATTTATTATTATAATTATTCAGTGATGGAGATTTAGTAGGAGGAGAACCAAGTAAACAATGTCATGAACACACAGATTTTACATCTATGTCTATGCATATATACATATGTATATATACGCACATAATCATACATATGTGTATATGTATATGTATATGTATATATAAAGAGATAGAGACACAGAGACAGAGAGAGGAGAGAGAGAAAGAGAGAAGAGAGAGTCAACTGTTCCAAAAAGGGAGGGATAAGAACTGGGATCAGGCAATAGGAAACAAAGGTATCTCTTTTAAGCGCCAGTATTCTTTTGATGATACATGGCTATGAGTCATGGAACACTGACTGTAGAAATGAAATCGAGGGATGAATAGTTGGTGTAAGCTGGCTACAACACATTACAAATGAGGGATTATAAAGGCAAATCAGTGTAAAAGATGTTGTTAAAGAAATGTGATTGATGGGGCATAACAAATAGGGCACTAGCCCTGGAGTTAGGAGGACCTGAGTTCAAATTTGACCTTAGACCCTTAATACTTACTAGCCATGTGACCTTGGGCAAGTCACTTAATCCCCATTGCCCTGCCTTCCCTTTTCCAAAAGGGGGGGGAAAAATGGGGTTGAAAAGGAAGATAGGCTGGTCAAATGACAAGAAGGAGTAATAGTCAACAGATAGAGTAAACCCCCTATGGTGCACTTATGGGAGGACATGGATAAGAACGACAGAGAATCAACAGACATGCTTGGGCTGTAGTTCTAATCTTTAAAGACAATATCCACATTGATGACATTGCATATCCATTGGAGTAGGCTTGGATGAAAACAAAAATAGCCTATTTTGAAAAATCTATAGATGACAGAATGTGGTGGGGATGGGGCAGGAGTATAATACATTGGATTACGGAGTCAGTGTACAGAAAGATCTCAACAGGTTAGAATGATGAGCTGAATCTAATCGGTACAACATAAAATCCTCCAGTTGGGTTAAAAATATTCTACACATGTCAAAGATGGGAGAGACATGGCTGCCTAATAAGGCAGTTTGTGTTCAGTTATGAATGCTACATTTTGAAAAGACATTAACAAACCAAACACATCCAGAGGGAAGCGGCTAGTACAGCGAGAGGATGACAAGTCACGTCTTGATCAATTGAAGGAATAAATATTGTTCAGTCTGGATTAAAGTCTGGAGATGTTTATGGCACTAACACAAATATAAGAGAATAGACTTAGTTCTTATTGGCCTCAGAGCTAAAAAGTGGAAGAAGTAGGTGGAAGAGGCAGAGAAGCAGATTTTGGCTCAGTGTGAGGAAAAACTTCCTAACAATTAGAACAGTCCAAAAGAGAAATGGGATGCCTCAGGAGACAGTGAGTTCTCTATCACTGCTAGTCTTCACAAGAAGAATCTATGAAATTATTTTTGGAGAATGTTACAAAAAGGATTACTTTTCAATACAGATTGAACCAGATGACCTCTTAGGCCTCTTCCATCTCTTTGTGATTCTTTAAAGTGTAACCCCTCTGCTAAAATATGCCATCCATTTGCCAAATACCCTATGCTATGAATTCATATTAAATAGGATCCACAACAGATAAGACTTGGCTGACTGGCTACTAAAGCATTTGTCTGGTGGTATGGAACTCTCACCCTAGTCTTTTCCTGTGGAATCATAATATAACATCAGCACCAATTAAGAAGGACATAGCAGCTTTTCTAGAATTTATTGCCTGTTCTGAAATGCATTTGCATTTTGGAGTCCTTAGTTTGGCCCTAGTTTTCATGCAATTTGATTCACATCACATGGAAACAGGGCATTCCGACTTTTCAATTCTTTGATTGGTTCAATCTGAAGCCCAAAGAGATAAAATCAAAATCATCAAGCAAATGGCAAAAAGTAATCAGTGCCCCTAAATAAAAGGGCACACCATAAAGAAAGCTGAAAAGTGAGAATTGAAAAGCTACTCATTGGTTTCACTGGAAACTCTTCAAAGCTTTATAAATATGCAAGTGAATCAGTTGAACTAAACTGAATTGATTATAAACTATGGAAATGAGATACCTGCATTTAGTCATTGTCAATAATTCCAACTTTTCCTTTAAGTAAGGAGATCATTTAAATGAGGCAGATATTTTCCTGAAGCCCAAATGTTAAAGAGAGAGTTGAAGACTCATTGTAGTGGCAAAGATTTAGAATCAAAGTGAAACTTCATTGGTTGTCAAATAGCTAAACAGATTTTGGTTTAGGAATGCAATGGAATATTATTATATCATAAGAATTGATGAATACGAAAAATTTAGAGAAAATTGGGGAAGTTTGTGTGATCACTTTTTGAGAGAGTTTTTTGCAGTCAGGGGGAAGTCATTAGGGTCTAGCTCTGTTGTGGTAGTAATGGTAAAGAGGGGGCACTTCTGAGAGAAGTAGTCTTCCATAGTTAACACTTTTTTCTTCCCACTCTGGGATAGAATAAGACTGTCACTATCTTTGCACTAGGCACATCTATAGGAGTACAAACGGTGGAATGAAGTTAGGCCATATTGGGGCACCTTTGAATTGAGCACTGCTGAATTGCCAAAGAAGGGGCAGTAGCAACCCCATTAGTGATTGCAGCAAATGTTCTGGATTCAGCAGAGTAAAGAAAAGGAGGAGGGAAATGGAGCAGGACACCAGAGACTAGGAAAACTGAACACTGAGGTGCCACAGCTGCTAATGATGGCTATTGTCTGGGCCTTCGGTGCTGTAGTTGTCCCTGCTTTCAGTAGCTAGACTGTGAGAGTGAGTTCTTGACTTTCCATTTGGGAGAATTGCTAAGAAGAACGTGTAGTCCCCTCCATTTCCCTTCGTCTCTTCCTGATTTGGGCAGAAGCCGATTCTACAACTTATTCTGTTCTGTAAAATTGTTTTTCTAATTTCTATTTAGGTACTTTGTATTTATTTTTCCAGGTTAATAAGACTATGGCTTTCTGTAATAATAACTAACATTTATACATTTCTTTAAGGCATGTATTATCTCATTTCATCTTCACAACAACCCTGTAAAGCAAATGCTAGTGTCATCCCCATTTTGCAGATGAGTAAACTGAGGGTGAAGGAAGTTAAGTGATTTGCTCAGGGTTGCAAAGCTAATAAGTTTCTGACTACAAGTCCAGCACTCTGTCCACTGTTCCACCCAGCTGCTGCTGACAGAGAGAAATAGTGTTTGGGTACGTAAAGGATGAAGACTTAACTCTGTTACCCATGAGTGCCACGATTTCTCCTGGTTGAGGGGTTGAGCCATACCAAGACAGAGTTTTATAGATTTTCTATGCAGCCATGCCAAAGTCAAGTACTGAATGACTTGCTGATTGCACAAGATGCTGCTGAACACCAAAAGCAGAGAAGACTTCATGGCGAAGATCTTGAACTTGCCCTTGTCTCACTCAGCAGATGACATCAATGCTACTTCTTGGAATAAAAAGTTCAAAATGGGGCATTGAATATTTGTTTCAGCTATACCAGAGAAGGTATACCAGAAGAAATAAAGAAGCATTTGTTGTACTTGAGTTGGAAGATGAAATCAAATTGGTGCTAAAAAAGGGAGAAAAACTATTGGATAGATATGTTAATTCAAGTCAAACCATGTTGAAATGGTTTGGGCATTGAAGGATACTGGTCCAAGTGGTCTTGACACTGCCAATGATGTCTTTGTGAACTTTTGAGGATTCTCTCATTTGGCTATAGCAAGGAAAAATTGTTCAGTTATTTTTTTTCAGGGTTGGATAGCATTGCCTGTGGACTTCCAGAGGAGGAGTATGGAGGAGTCCTTTGTGCAATCTGTTTTACAGGAAACATCCAAAAAAGCTCTAAGGAAACACAAGGAAATAACAGAGTACAATTTCACTGAAATATTCAAGAATAGCCAGATAGAAGTTCATACTTATTATGGTCCCCACTGAAAACTACTAGTCATGGCATCCAGCTCTTTAAGAAAGACCCGCAGCTGCCAGAGGCTATAACAACAGTTGTACAGGATCTGGGTTAGAAAGAATGAGGTATGGTGCCTATGGTGATACATATGAAGAGTACAGAGGATGTAGTGATGGATATGGCTTTGGGTGGGATATATTTGGAAGACAAATCACTGATCATAAATATAGAGATACCAAATCTACTTCCCAGAGTACAATAGAGTGGACTACCTTACAAAATTTCTGAAACCTATCTACCTACTATCTCTCTATCCATCTACATATCTACATAGCTATCTTTCTATCTGTTCCATCTGTCTGCTTCCTCTCTCTCTTTCTCATCTATTTATCGATGAAGCTGTTAATTCTCTTTTCATAGTTTTCTTGTATTACTAATTTCTTTTCTTAACTTTTCCTCCATCATTCTTATCTCTTTCTTAACTCTTCCAGGAACTGGGTTCAATGAGTATATTTTTTTGAGGCTTTGTTTATAGCTTTTTTTTTTTACAATGTGTCTTCTTCTTAGTTTATGTCTTAGTCTTCCCTCCTACTGTAGTAGATTTTTATTGTCAAGTTCTATTTTTGCTGTTGTTTGCTCATTTTTCCAGCCTAATTCTTGACTTTGAACTTTATGTTAAAGTTGGGTTCTGCTTACATGGAGGTGGGGAGGCACTGTGTCAAGCTTCAGGCTTTTCCATGCTGCTATTTTCAGAGCTAGTTCTGGGGGTCAGTAAGTTTACAGTGCTTCTAACTTGGTGTTATCCTGGAAGAGATATGACCACTGTTCTCCTGGTCTGTGCTCTGGTCTCTTCCACTCAGCTCGGCCCTGGAACTTTGAGTAAGGCCCCATGTCCTTATGACTGACCTCCAGTTTTCCTCTTCATTTTGGAACTACAACCCAGACATATTTATGGGCAAGAGTTGTCAATCAACACCAGTTATACCCAGTGCCACAAAGTGTCCCCTGTAATCTCTTTCTGACCAGTTGTCTGATCCCCTTACCATCTCTGGGCTGAGAGTTCTAGAAGCTGCTGCTGCTGCTGCTGCTGCTGTTACGGCTACCTCCAAGGCCTAGCACGGGTGCACCTGCCATGCTCTGGTCCTGCTCCCACCCTGGTGTTATAGACCTTTCCTCTGGACCTCTTAAGTCATCTCCCTCTGACTTTCATTGACTCTGCCACTCTAAAATTTGATTTAAGGAATTATTTTAAAGCTTTTTGGAGGAGAATGTTAGGAGAGCTCAACTATGTCTCAGCTACCTTTGTTCCCAAATTGTCACTTTTGAGAATGGAAACTCCAACCTGCTTGTAGCAGTGGACTATTGGTGCTTAATGTGGCACTTTATTTTTGGACATGGACAATGTGCTGATTTATTTGCTGAACTGTACTGTTTTGTTATCTATCAGTTATTTATCATCTATCCAGGGAGGATTCTATTGTTACTGAGGTAGGAGAAATGGTGGCTGGAAGTCTTTGAGAAGTGATGATAATGTTTAAAATCAAGAGAAGCAGCAATGTAGTATTTCCAGAGAACAAGACAGAGACACACACACAGAGACAGAGAAAGATAGAGCTAAAGCAAATAGAAGCTTACAGTTCAGATTTTTAGACTGATCAGCAAAATTTCTTAATCCATGAATGCATCAGGCTCTTATCATAACACATGCTTAATGAAGCTGGGATGAGTGCCCAAAAGGAGTCATTTTCTATGTAAACAATGGGGTGTATTCTGGAAAACACATTTCACTGAAGGTATGCCCTGCACACAGTATAGGCCAGCATTTTTCCTTTTTTTAAAAAATTTTACTTTAGTTTGCATCATTCATTTCCATGAGATTTTGAGTTAGAGATTTTCTCCCCATCTTTCCCCTACCCACCACCCCAAAACAGCCATTCCAATGTATCCCCCCTCCCCCAATCTATTCTCTCCTATGTCTTCCCCCCTCACCCCTCTGACTTTTCAGTAGGGCAGGATGGATCTCCCAACCACAGTGCCTGTGTATCTCAAGTTCCAGTTGGATGTAGTTAATAATAATAATAATAATAATAATTGCATATATATATATATAGATAGA
>CM053584.1:297066250-297093070 GCA_028627135.1 Pseudochirops cupreus
GGTAAATGTGACTTGCTGCTTCTAAGAATATGTTAGTAAAACGTGAACACATTTCCCTAAATACCGAAAAGGATGATCTTTTTCTTGTGCTCAAATGAACATTTTAGTGGCAATGAGGAAAGGTTGCAAGCTTCATAGCAGAGTTTAGCAGCTATGAGCTGTGTAGAATAGTAAAAAAAAACCCTATCTTTTTTGAGACATTGCTTTAAAGCCTGGAAAGGTGAATTCTTTTAGGCCCAAATGGATTAAGAAAAAAAAGTGAAACAGACTCAAAGAATGCAACAAGAACATGGCATTTCTAGAATGCAAAAATATTTATGATTATTATAACTTAAAGTAGCAGCAACTCATATATGCTGTACTAACAATTTCCAAAAGTTACAACATATATAGAAAGCATCACCTCAGATGATCATGGATGCTTAAAACAGGTTATTCTAATTCGGCATCTATAGATCTACCTAATATCTATCTATTTATCTACATCAATATACAGGTATCTATCTGTCTCTATCTACATCTGTATAGATGGATATTTACAGGTAGCTATCTATCCATATCTATATATTTATATCTATTGTTCTCTATATTTATATCTCTATATCTATATTATCTATTGATCTATATCTACAGCTATCTATATCCATCTGGCTCTACAGCCCTCTATATAGATATCTGTCTCTATATCTATGTAATCTACATAGATATCTATCTATATCTACATATCTATCTTAATCTGCATTCATCTATATCTTTATATAGATATCTCTGTATTTAAATCTATATGCAGATTTTTATATCTACTATTTTTCTATCATCTAAATCTGTCTTTATATCTATATGTAGATACTCATATATCTATTATCTGTATCTATTCATCTACATCTATCTATCTCTACAACTAAAAATATAGCTCTCACTCTCCATCCATTCATTTATCCATCCATATGTCCATCCATCCATCCATCCATCCATCCATAAAAGAGCAGTGGGAAGGTCCAGAAAGAGAAGCATGGCAGGTGTGGGCTCTTTCCCCAAAAGAGCAGTACTAGAAAGAACTCTCTAATCATTGAGGGAAGCAGGCTACTGGAGGTTGAAGGTAGGGAAGACATAGTGACCAGTGTGCCTGTGCCAACCAATGTGGCTGGAGCCTGGGGTCATGCTGATGGCACCACATATGCAAACAGGTTCCTGGAGAGAACAGTGGGAGAGTCATACTATGAGATGACCAAATGTTTGATGAAATGTTATTTCTTGTGACATTTGGGTAAACAATAACTCCCACTCCCTCATTTTCCTTTCCAAGAAGAAACTTTGAACCATCCTTCCACTTAGCTATAACTTCCTTTTGCCTTCTGGTCAGTCAGTTAACAAGCATTTATTATTCAATCCAATCCCCATGGTGACACTTCTAAGAACTTCCAGAGCTGGGATATGAGCCTTAGTCACCTGGGTCCACATCCGGGTCGTTTTCCATAACATCACACTTCCACCTAAAAGAACATGGTCCTTTCTAATTCCACAAAATGTATACATTTCTTAATAGATGTCTCTGTGTGTGTATACACATATTGTATATATATATATATATATATATATATATATATATATATATACATATATATGTGTGTGTGTGTGTGTGTGTGCATGTGTATAGTATACATATTTTCTTTAAATAAACATTAAGATTACTCAGTACCATTTTCTTATTTAGCTTAAGCTGATACTTGGTTTTGATGAAGGCTTCTAATGACCTAAAAATGTTAGTTGCTTGGTTTTTACTTAACAACAATCAGAGTAACTTAGGTCTTAGGAGAATCTTCAATACATAAAGGAAAAAATAACAACAATAGTTAGCATATTACACTCTAAAGTTTACAAAATGTTTTCAATATTATCTCATTAGATCCATATAACAACTCTGTGAAACAGGTTCTGTTATCATCATTTTACAGATGAAGAAGTTGAGATGACTTGGCCATAGTCACAGAGCTAGGAAGGATTGGAGGGAAGGTTCTAATTCAGCCTAGACATAATTTTGGCGACAGGGAGAGAGTGAGGCTGGTGGATCATTTAAGTTTGGGAGTTTTGAGCTGCATTAGAGCTAAGGTCAACTGAGCATTGTCAGCCCCCATAGGGTGAGCCTTGGGAGTTGGTGGCTGCCAAGTGCCTCCAGAGGGGCAACGTGGGCCAGGCTAGAAACTGAGCCAATCAGCAGCAATGGGATCAGTTCTGAGTGGCTTCTGTACTACTAGACTGGACAAGATGGGGAGAAGTCAGTTTCCCCGTCTCTGTCTTTGTCTCTGCTTCTATTTCTATTTCCATGTGCATATAATATGTGTGTGTGTATGTACACATATACGCATTAACACACACATGCATTATATGTATTGTACATTATATGTATTGTATAATATGTGTATTATATTCAAATATGTCTATTATGCAATAAAATATGATATTATATTAGCGTATACATATGTATTAAAAAGCATTCCTTTGCAGGAATGGAAAACTATCACCAAAGGATACTGTATGAGAAGCAGTAGGAAATGTAGTATACTTAGTAGTTAAATGGCAGGAACAAGGAACATCATTGTTGAAATTCAAAGATTTTTCAAATTCTCTTGGCTTAATCATTGAAATCCTTGATCATAACCCAGTTTAAAGGGGATATGATTGCAACTAGTACAAAATTCCCCTTCCCCTCCCCCAGGCCTGATCATCACTCAGGGTTTTGATTTTAAAATGTAAGCTCTATTTAGAGAGCTCCACAAAGGATATCCATAGCTGACAAGTGGAGAAATACTGAGACTTTACAAGACAACTAACTGTGGCACGAAAGAATGAATCGAAAGAAAAAAATGGAATATAGTTATCGTTGCCAGTTTTATGTTGTGGAGACGCTTTTTCATAGAAACACTAACAAGCCTGCAGTTGCTGGGTGGGGGAGGGGAAAGATGAGAGGGAGAGAGATTCAACCACATGAATGAACAAATGAATGAATGCAAAAAAAAAATCTAAACCAAAAATTGTTTAAGGTGACTAATTAAGACCCCCTCACAGAAAAGCTGTTGCTAGGTAAACAAAACTGTTTAAAACATGTTCATCATTAAAGTGTCCCCTGACAGAAGGAGGAGGCGGCAGACTTGGTGACAGAAGGGAAAAGAAGAGAGGCATATGGCCCCCAGTCCTGTCCCCTGCTGACAAGCTGCCTAGTTGCAAGCCCCCTTTTCTGTCTTCCTTGCACACAGCAGATTGCAATGCCCCAACTTTCCCATCTGTATCCCAGGCTCGTGCCCCAACAATGTGGCAGCCATGCAGTTTTCATCAGTGCACGCAAAGGAAGAGGAGGGAGCTAAAAAGGGGGAAGGGGAGGGAAGGGAGATTAACAACCGATAATCACAATGCTATCCATAATGCATTGTCTCCACAAGATTACATGGTATATTTCCAGTGGGGATTAGCCCATCCATCAGAAGCCTTTATTGCCCCCCCCTTTTTTTTGGTGGTATAAAGCCCAAACACTGCCGTAAAATTCTAAACTGCTTAATTGCTCTGCTGTAAAAATTTGCATATCAGAGATATGTCATTCCATCATTAAATGGCACTAGGCATTTGTTACAAGGTCCCAACAATCCTGCTGATGCACCCCTGAAGAAAGGTCACCTATTGGCATTATGCAAAGTTCGCTGCTGAATTCTAATCAGCAGCAATTATGGGCTTAAATACTATTGGACTCAATGTAGTTTGATTTCCTCTGCCGTTATACGGATAGGGCAGACTGATCTGCGGCCTATATGATCACACTATGTAAGCGATACCCTCCTGCCAGCTTCCTCTCTGTAGCTTTTAGGCCTTGTAAACTTTTCCCTCTCACTATTTGCCAGGATTGTGGATAAGCCAGATATTTCTCCAGCCCAGAGGGTTCCCCTGTAATTAAATCTCTTCATTTCTGTTAAATGCTACATCCTAGCTTGGTCATGGTGTTGCAACTTTACATCTGTTGTCCCCCATCCTCAAGAGAAAAAAAGGATGTGAATTACTTCAAAGTATTTTGGGTGATAAGTCTCTGAAGGCTAATCCGGTCTTTCACTATATATATGGAAAAAGTCTGAAGCTTTTAATTGAATACATATTATCAATGGTAGAGGTCCTGGACATTAAAAAAACCAAATAAAAGGAACTCCCCCCTTTTTGGGGGGTTTCTGACAATTGTGCAGCCTGGTTAGCTTCACTGAGACACAGGTTGTCACAGTCACAAGGTTGTGCTGGCCTCATTGTTGTATGCCCGTGAAACCTAGACAGTCTACTAGCACCATGCCAGGAAATTAAACCACTTCCATTTGAATTGTCTTAGGAAGACTCTGAAGATCACCTGGCAGGATGAGGTGCAGAAACTGAGGTCCTTTCTCAAGCTAAACTGCCAAGCATTTAAACTCTGCTTCAGAGAGTGCAATTCCAATGGGCTGGCCATGTTATTGAATGCCAAACAAACGCTTGCCAAAAAGACTATTTTATGGAGAACTCACACAGGGCAAGTACTCACATAGTGGTCAGAAGAAAGAAGTGAATAAAGGACACTCTCAAGGTCTCTCTTAAGAACTTTGGAATTGATTGTTTGACAGGGGAGACACTGACACAGGACGGCCCAGCATGGTGTGCCCACGTCAGAGAAGGTGCTGTGTTCTATGAGCAAAGCAGAATTGAAGTAGCTCAAAAGAAATGCAAGATGTGTAGATTCAGAGAATCCACCCCAGATGTTCACATGGACTATTTGTGCCTGACCTATGGTAGAACATTCTGAGCTCATAATGGTCTGATCAGCCACAATTGGACACACTATAACTTGACTCTAGCATAGTGAGGCCATTTTAGTCCTCTTCAAGAACAGACAACAACCAAACCAAATTCAGAGCATTTGATCCTGTTAAAACATTAAAACATTAGCAGAAAGGATTCTATGGGCTCCCCTTGCATAAAGCAGTCAGTTAGCATGTGTAACCCATTACAACATTTCAGGACAAGAACTAGAGAATCACTACTCCAACTGAATCTGCAGCTGAGGAAATGAAGGGTGTCAGAATGTCATTGCTTGAGTTTGGATTTCTTCAGGAACACTCCAGAAAATGCAGCATTTCTTGCAGATCCCAAAGTCTTAAATCCAGCGTGTGGTAGCACTGTCAGATGAATGAGTTAGGTCACCTGACTAGCTCAGGTTTGAAGGACTTTTAAACCAAGAGAGTTAACTCACTGGGCTAGCCAGCATGATCAACCTATGTGACTAGGGGCTTTGGTATCTAAATTTTACTTTGTGCTGACTGGCTCTGCTTACTTGAAGGAAGTAAACTTCACCAAGCCCTGGGTCCCTCACATTTCACTTGAGTGTTGCTTCAGCACTGACTCAGAGAGATGAGTGATTTCTAAGTTAGTAACACTACTTTTCACAGGTATTCTATTCTCTCTTCCCCCCCTCCCATGATGATTCATCACTGTAGGAAAGAAACTATTTCCTTCCAGCATTATAGATTGGCAACTTGTCTGTAACCAATAATCTTAAAGGGGTGCCCAGAGAGGTTAAGTAATTTGTCCAGGTTCACAAAGCGAGTATATGTCAGAGAATTGAACCCTGCTTTTCTTGACTTCAAGGCTGATCCTCTTTCCATCTCTTGCCCATCTGCTTGTCTCTTGATGGCTTTTTTTTTTTTTTTAGGAAGTCTTCAAGTCATATACAGATAATGCATCTTTTTGCCTTCTTTATATTGTTCATTGAAAAGTCTTAGGAGAGGGTGTGATACAAAATGATATTAATAATAGATTATATTGAGTTATAAGTACTTTGGACATATATCACTTGAGCCTTACAATTACCCAGGTCTGGCAGATCCCTAAGATACTACAAGTCATATCCGTATTTGAGGATATTGTATAGTCATCTTCAATCGTGTCTGATTCTTCATGATCTCATTTGGAGCTTTCTTGGCAAAGATATTGGAGTGATTTGCCATTTTTTTCTCCAGCTCACTTTACATATGAGGAAACTGAGGCAAAGAGGGTTAAGTGACTTGCCCAGGGTCACACAGCCAGAGCATTTGAGGCCAGATTTGAACTCATGAGGAGGAGTCTTTCTTATTCCAAGTCTTGTACTCTATCCACTCTACCACCTACCTGCCACTTAGTACTTCAAGTTTTGCAAAGTACATTATCTGCATTATCTTTCCCAAGTCTTACAAGAACCTGGTAAGAAGTACTAGAGGTATTTTTTGACTCTGTTTTACAGATAAGGATACCAAGATGTACAAAAGATGAGTGACTCGTCCATGGTCACTTAGCTTATCAGTGTCAGAGGCAGAGTTTGGACCCAAGTCTTCCCAAGTCAAAGTCCAGCACTTTGTCCACTATGCCATGAAGATACTTGTTAATTCTCTGTGTTTATATAGGAAGCAATGAAAGGACATGCTGGGATCTTAGGCAAACACTCCATTCCAGAACCCCTGCCAATTGATCTTGGGGGAATTATGACAATGTTGAGAACTTGGAGGAAGTTGATTCACCCAAATCCCAGCAGAGGCTCCTGTCCAACCCAAGAATATCTGTCATCCATTTTAGATTCATTCAGAGGGCTGTGAAGCTGCTGTCCTGGTAGAGCCAGATACTTGACCTCTGACACCTCTCATGTCTACTCCCTCATGCCAGTGGACAGCTGTTCCACAATAAGATCCTTTTGAAGCTAGAAAGGACTACCACACCCAAAGGATGAATTATCCAAAAAGCACCATTTAGCTCTTATCTCGACCTCTGCTTTGCTTGACTAGTATAGGGGAAAGGGCATTGACTCTGGAGTCAGAGCACCTATGTTTAAACCTAAATCATTTATCTTTCCCACTTCCATTATCTGTAAAATGTAGAGGTTTGGACTAGATGACCTGCAAGGTCATTCCCAATTCTAGGTTCCAGATAACCTCATAGCTCAGTGTCTTTAGTCTGTAACTTGTCTATGAATACACATTTGTTTCAATACCTGCCAGGGTTAATCCCTTCCTACAGCATGCCTCTGCCTTACCCTGCCCAGGTTGACTGTTTTAGTATGGAGTCTCCATCTTTGTTCCCAGGTAAATCTAGAACCCATTCCCCTGACCTAGCCTTGCCTAAATCTCCACTGGAATTTTCAAGTATCAATCCTAGTTCACCAGATCAAACACATGCACAGACCTTGCCTGGATAGTCTGGTTCAACACTCATGGAAGGCATCTACCCACTTTTCCACATACCCATTCCTGACACCTGCTAATTCCCAGTCTACCCCAATACTGTTAGAGTTCCCCTGGACATGCTCCATTAATCCCACTCAACCTTAGCCCATTCTAGATAGGAAATGAAATGAAATTAGAACCCAAGTTAAAGATAGGCATAAGGAAAGATTACATTCTATTCACTGTAACAAAAGTGAAACACAGAAGCAAGCCACTTAAAGAATTTATGAAAGCTATTTGCCAAAAGAACATGAGGGACAGAAAAGACAAGTATCTTTCTTTGGTTAGCTTAGATGTAGTCCTATAGAATAATAGTAATAGATTATATTTATAGAGTGTTTTAGGGTTTGTCAAAAAGCTATGCATACTTTATTTCATCCTCACAGCAACCCCAATGAAGGAGGTTCTATTATTATTTTCATTTTTACAGATAGGGAAACTGAGCCTCAGACAGGTGTCTTTTTTTCAGGATCATTCAACTAGTATGTGTCAGAAACGGGATTAAAAACTCAGACTTTCGGGACAGTTAGGTGGCACAGTGAATAGAGCACCAGGAGGTGGAGTCAGGGGGACCTGAGTTCAAATTCTGTCTCAGACACTTAACACTTACCAGCTTGTGACCTTGGGCTAGTCACTTATACCCCAATTGCCCTACCGTCCCCCCTCCAAAAAAGACAAAAAAACACCCAAATCTCTCTGATTCCAAGGCTGGCTGCAGACAGGTCAGACACAGGGGTTTCCTGGCTATGGAAGGAGGTCCCTTTATGACCAGAAGTGAAGGAATATGCATGTCCCAAATCCAGATGGGAATGACAGTATCTGAAACCTGGAACACAGTTAAAGGGGGGTGTGTGTGTATGTGTGTGTGTGTGTGTGTGTGTGTGTGTGTGTGTGTGTGTGTGTGTGTGTGTGTGGTGGCTGGAGGACATGGGGAAAGGGGATGAATGAACAACTCAACGAGAAGGTTACTGTGGCCAGTCTGGGAGAAAATAAAAGAAGGGAGGAGACCTCTGATACTAAGGGTAGACAGAAAGACTTCAACTCTGGGGAAGAAGACAAAGGGAAAAAAGAGTAAATACATAAGATAGGATTGCAATACAGGTAGAAGTTGAGTTCCAGGTGAACTCACTGGCCTGAGCAACAAATAGCAGGCGAAGGGAAGTCCTTGAGACATAATCAATGGTGTGCTGGTAAAATGCTTAACAACTAGCTCTCTAGAAAAAAAAAAGTACATACTACTTCTTTTAAGTATAATCTGCATTATTAATATTTTTTCCATCTTTTAGAAGTCCACACAATCAACAAAACAATAAATCAAGTCCTGATTTATGCAGTTTGCCTATTTTTGAGGTTGTTTCTTCAGGGTCCATTTGAGCCGTTTGCAGCACATCCCTAGATGACCATCAGAACTAATGATCTGGCGTCCCTTTTACTTTGCCTATGTTACCAGTCAATCATTCAATAAACACTTATTAAATCTCTACTATATGCCAGGCCATCCTCAAGGAGCTTAGAATCTAATGGTGGGTGGGGAGAGTGCAAACAATGTAGACAAAGCAAGCTGTCTACAGGATAAATAGCAAATAACAGAGGAAAGATAC
Source organism: Pseudochirops cupreus (assembly GCA_028627135.1). NCBI lineage: Eukaryota > Metazoa > Chordata > Mammalia > Diprotodontia > Pseudocheiridae > Pseudochirops > Pseudochirops cupreus. The sequence continues at coordinate 297,075,105 of CM053584.1, forward strand.
TAGAATTAAGAGGAGTTGGGAAAGGTTTTTTGTTAGAAGGTAGGATTTTACAAAACAGTTCTCAGGTACCACATCACTCCTATCAGATTGGCTAACATGACTAAAAAGGAAAATTACAAATGCTGGAGAAGATGTGGGAAAACTGGAACACTAATTCATTGTTGGTGTAGTAGTGAACTGATTCAACCATTCTGGGGAACAATTTGGAACTATACCCAAAGGGTTATAAAAATATGCATACTCCTTGACCCAGCAATACCATTTCTAGGGCTGTATCCCAAAGAGATTATAAAAATGGGAAAAGGACCAATATGTACAAAAAATATTTATAGCAATTCTTTTTGTGGTGGCCAAGAACTGGAAATTGAGGGGATGCCCATCAATTGAGGAATGACATAATGAAGTTGTGGTATGTGAATGTAATGGAATACTCTAGTGCTTTAAGAAATGATGAGTGGACAGACTTCAGAAAAACCTGGAAAGACTTACATGAACTGATGCTGAGTGAAGTGAACAGAACCAGGAGAACATTGTACACAGTAACAGCCATAGTGTGCAATGACTGACTTTGATAGATTTTGCTCTTCTCAGCAATGCAAGGACCTAAAACAACTCCAAAAGACTCATGATGGGAAATGCTATCCACATCTAGAGAAAGAAATATGGAATCTGAATGCAGATCAAAGCAGACTATTTTCTTTTTTGTTTTGTTTTGTCTTGTTTTTTTTTCTCATGATTCCTCATGTTTGTTCTAATTCTTCTATACAACATGACTAATGTGAAAATATGCTTAATAAGAATGTATATGTAGAGCTTATATTGCAGCAGTTCTCAACCTGTGGGTCACGATCCTTTTGGGGGTCAAACAGGGTTGCCTAAGACTATCCAAAATCACATATTTCCGATGGTCTTAGGAACGGAGATACTGCTCCTCTATCTGTCTCCAGGAGGGTCCACCCACATGCAGATACACCTACATACGATACTAAAGGGTCATGGCATTAGGAAGGTTGAGAACCACTGCTATATTGGATTGCATCCTATCTTGAGGAGAGTGAAGGGGAGGGAGGTGGAGAAAATTTAAAACTTATGGAAGCGAATGTTGAAAACTAGAAATAAATAATTTATTTTAAAAAAACAAAGAAGGTAGGATTTTAGTTGCAACTTAAAGGAAGTCAGGGAGGTCAGTAAAAGAGGGAGAGCATTCTAGGTATTGGGGAAAGCCAGGGAAAATGACTGCAATCCAGAGATGGAGTGTCTTGTTTGTGGAACAGCCAGGAAGCCAGGGTCACTAGATTGAACAGTACATGTTAGGGAGTAAGCAGTAAGGTGTAAGAAGATCGGAAAGGTAGGTGTGCTCAAAATCTAGAACCAGAGCTCTTTCCACGATACTACACTACCTCCTTGTGTGTGAGAAGACTTCCAAGCCTGAGCAGAATTTTGAATTGTTTTTATCCTGAGAATTCTCAGGATAAAAGCCAAGAAGACTACTTAAGCAATCTGGTCCTTAGATGCCTCACCTACAAAAATGAAGGAACTGGAGTAGATAATCTCTAAGGTCTCTCCTAGGTCTTGATCTATGATCTTCTGATCTGGGTTTGAATCCTAGAATTTAATCCTGACCAGTGAGGAAGAACTGGCCAGTAAAGTAGAAGTGAAGGGAATTTGAGGATGGAGTGATCATGTTAGTATTCAAACTAATAAAAGAAAACAGTGAGCTTGGTGGGCCATGCTAATTCGGGGGAACGTGATTGACTCTGGCCTCACTCTTATAAGGATGGGTCTGTTAACATTCTACTCCTTCTTGCTCAGGATTCTCCAATACTTTAAAAGATGCAGAGGAGGGGCTGGAATTGTTTTTCTTTGCTCCCATTAATTTGAGCATCCGATGACCGAGTTCTTTTTTTTTTTCTTTAGGGGCTCAATGACCATTAGATCAGTTCCTTTTAATCATTTATCATTGAGTTAGTTTTTATAAAAGGATATTATTTCTTTTTTGTTTTTTGCTTTTTGGAGGGGGGAAGGCAGGGAAATCGGAGTTAAATGACTTGCCCAAGGTCACAGAGCTAGTAACTGTTAAATGTCTGAGGTCGAATTTGAACTCAGGTCCTCCTGACTCCAGGGCTGGTGCTCTGTTCACTGCGCCACCTAGCTGTCCTAGGATATTATTATTATTACTATCATATTATTATATGATATATTATATAATTATATAATGTAATATTATTAAAAGATATAACAAAAATATATGAACATTTCCCCTTCCATGCCTCAGGGGCCTAATCTCCCCTATACCACCTAGGGGAGAGAGTGAGGCTCACAATTTAGTTCAGTTCCCCTATAGCAGTGGTTCTCAACCTTCCTAATGCCATGACCCTTTAATACTTGTATGTGGGAGTATCTGCATGTGGGTGGACCCACCTGGAGACGGATAGAAGAGCAGTGTCTCGGTTCCTAAGACCATCAGAAATATGTGTTTTCCGATGATCTTAGGCGACCCCTGTGAAAGGGTCATTTGACCCCCAAAGGTGTCGCGACCCACAGGTTGGGAATCACTACTATATAGCATTGGTCACATCAAACTTAAGCCAAAGCCAGCATCATGTTCTGGACCCTGTTCCTCGATGGGCTGCAACTCCTGTCTTGGATTCCTGGACTCTCAGATCCCCAGTGCTTAAGTCTCTTGACCAAACAGGAGACTGCATCTGCTGTATCTAGAATTGGGGGGGAAAGAGGACGAAAAAGCTGAAGACCCAGGCCCATTTCTGGAAGCCATATGGCCTGATGAGGAAAAGGAGGCCCTACTCTCCCCTCCTTTACCACAGTGTGAGTGAATAAGTCACCTCTTCCCTCAGACACAAATGCCGCAAAAGTCATGGCCATTGCTGAGTCAGGCCATTTCAAAAACTGACAGTTCCAGCTATGTAACCAATAGAAAAAGCCTGCTCCTAACCATATGGTAGGCCAATTTAGAATGGTTAACTGGAATTTTGGTTAATTGAGGCCTTGCCATCCACTGATAGTGTTTGATGTATACTAATAGTATCCCATTTTGTTGGTACTTCTGAAGTTGTATATAGAGCCAGATTGTCCCAGCATATAAACCGAGTTAGGCACTTTGTGAAAATGCACCAGCTAAACTTTAGGCCACTAGAGCATCACTTATTAAATTACTTGCTTCAGTGCCCTTTCCACTAAAGCATCTCCAGATCCTAACAAAGAGAATGAGTTAATGCTATAATGTCCAATGAAGATTGTTACACACATGGTATTCTGTATATGTCTCAATAACAGGATTCTTCCAGGTGTTTTCAGGACAGAGCACGAACAGTGTGCAAAGCCCTATAGAAAGTGAGATGTGGGAGCTCAAAAAGAAAGTAGAAGACATGGCATTTACAATGGAGAAGTTTAGAATTTAGTAGGGACAAAGGGGACAAACAGAAATGCAGATGTGATCTACTTTTTTTGCAATTGGTTCTTGTAAAAGTTGCATGGAAATTAATTCTTATTTTAGATTCACCTTGTTATCTCAATGATACAACATTCTCATGGTGGATGCTTTTATAAAGGAAAAAAAATGCTATTCACTAATCAATGGGCATCTATTTTATTTCTCATTCTTTGCTACCACCAAAAAAAATATTCCTGTAAACATTTTGATATATAAAGGGAATTTCTTATTAGTCAACTGCTTGGGGATATGTCTAGTAGTGAAATCTCTAGGGGCAAAAGGTATGGACATTTTAGTAATTTTATTTTCATAATTCCAAATTGCTTTTCAGAATGGTTCATTGATTACAGCTCTGCCAAGTATGAGCTAGTGTGCCTATCTTCTCACAACATTGATTATTTCCACCTTTTATCAATTTTGCCAGTTTGCTGGATATGAGGTGAAACCTCAGGTTTGTTTTGATTCTCATTTCTTCTATTTCAAGTGATTTGGAGCATTCTTTCAAATGGTTGTTACTACTTTGCAATTCTTCTGGGAACTGTATTTTCATATTCTTTGACCTACTACTGAAGAATGGCTTTTGGTTATGTGTACATATACATATATGCATTGTATATTCATACATGCATGCATTTTTTATGTATCTTGGATAACAAAACTTTTTATGAGAAATTTCATACAAAGATTTTTTTCCCATTTGATCATTTCCCTTCTTATCCTAGGTCTCTTTCTTTTGTATGTTCAGATATCTTTCAGTTTCATGTAATCACAATTATCCATTTTATCTTTTGTAATTTCTTCCATCCCTTGTTCGGCTAGGAATACATCTCTTTCCCATAGCTGCAAGAGCCATATAATCTACTTCTTTGCTCATTTTTCATGGCATGATCTTTAATACTAAAGACATATTAAATGGGCATTACTAATTAATGCAGTAGGATGTACTAGTTTTTTTTTTAATACACAAGAAGAAAATAGAAGGAATCAGACAAGCAGGACAGCTTTGACAGTTACATGTTGAATTTATCATATGCTTTCAAGAAAGACAATCTGTACCTATGAATAGACATTCATAGTTTCATGTACAATCCACTTTTTCTGTTTTACTGTGTGCACAGAAATATTAATTTCATTTGGTGTTTGTTAAGTTCAGAATAAAATGAAACGTTTTTAAAAGACTATAGATTTCAGAGAAAGTGCTGACTTGCATTTGTAGATGGAATTTCCTTACCTGGGAATTTCCCTGTACTAATGAAATCAAAGGTCAAATCCCGATCCTTTATCACTTTCATTTATTTAAAAATGTTGGAGATTTGGGAAGCATACAGCTCAATTTGTCCCTGACGACTTATCTCTAGCCTTTGCCTGGGGTCAAGGAGATGAATTTTTATTTCAAGGATAACAACGTCAGGACCCAGGCTCTTCCTCTTTTCTTAGGCTTCCTTCCTCTGTAAAAAGTAGTTACAAAGCTACTACATATTCAATCTCCTGTTCCAAGTGTGAAGTTACTTATCCATAGTATGGGGAAAGTTCAGGGTATTAACCATAGGCAAGTAAGTGACTGTGCTGGCACCCTGACTCTAGCTTGACTCAGTTTGACAAAAATACCAATTCTGACAGCATTTCATTTCATGACCAGTTTGCTCATTTCGCTATTGACCCTGATGGGAGAGGGTAAATTTTTCTTTTCTTTTTCTTACTTTCCTTTTCTTTCTTACATCTCAGTTTAGGTAGTTAAAACTAGTTTCGTGCAGTGGAGTTATGTTAAAACTATAATTTCATGAATGTCACTTATTTCACTTTAGATTTCACCCAATAGTCTTTTAAGAGAAGTTCCTTGCCTAGTTCTCTCTGCCTTGGACATATTTCCTACAATGACTTCTAATCACAAGTTCCATTTTAGCCAACATACCTTTTTCTTTCTACCCATTGAAGCCTATGTTTGAGTTTATGATTGGCCCTCTTGTTGATTCCCAGTTAATCTAAAACGCTTCCTTGTTCCTCTCTCCATGTTCTATTACTGGCCACCAGCTCTCCTTTAGGTGCTGTGTCACCTATGAAATAAGACTTCCTAAGACCCACTTATTTATATATCTTGTTTATAGATCTTGGAAACCAAAACCTTTTCTGATAAATCTGACACAAGGATTTTTCCATAACCTTTTCATTTAAGGCCCACAACATTTTCATCTATCAAGAAGCTGGGGCAACAACTCAACAATTCAAGCATTTTTTTCACTACTAATGGCAACCCTTAAGAGTCTAAAAATAACTGACAAAAATACCCTCAACAACAACCTGACGAACAAAATTTCCTTGGGTTTGTGATGGCCACTGCCATGAACAAAGCTTTGGGACTGTCTCAAAGGCTCTTGGTCTATTTGAAGCCTTGGTCATGGGTAGTCAGTTGACCAACATTTATTAAATGACTACTATGTGCCAGGCACTGTGCTTAGCACTGTGGATACAAAAAGAGGCAAAAGATAGTTCCTGCTCTCAATGAGACACAAACTAATGGGAGAGACAGCAAGCAAACGAATACCTATAAACAAGCTATCAGCAGGACAAATAAAAAAGAAAGGGGGGAGGCACTGGAATTAAGATACTGATGAAACAATGACCAGGGCTAGAGATATTTTAGTTCAAGTCAGAGCTTTGCCACTGAATGCCACAAAATGATGAGGCTGAATATTTTGTCTGTTTTAGTAATTAAACTTGATGAGCTACATGCCAAATACTTGGTTCTTTAGAAATCAGGAATTTGGATAGTTGAAAAGAATTAACTGTCTATATCAGTGGTTCTCAACCTGTGGGTTATGTTCAATTTGTAACAATGAAAATACATCCTGCATATCAGATAGATTCATAAGAGTAACAAAATTACAGTTAGGAAGTAGCAATGAAAATGATTTTATGGTTGGGGTCACCACAACATGAGGAACTGTATTAAAGGGTCATGGCATTAGGAAGGTTGAGAACCACTGGTCTATAGGATGGTAGATTCAATTGCCATGTACAGGCTGTCATTACTTGACCATGAACAAGAGAAACTTGGTTCAAATCTTGGCTTCAAATCTATGTTATCTTCAGCAAGTCCCTTACCTCTCCGGGTCTTAGTTTCCTCATCTGCAAAATGAGAGAGCTATTCCAGATGACTTCCAGGGTCTCAGCTTTAACTTTATGATCCCAAGATAAAGATACTTGTTGTCTTGACCTCAATTTCTCCCACCAGTTCAAAGGTTCAAGTTATCCCTTCCTGTTAGGAGATATTTGGGTAAGTTCTGGGTAAAAATCAAGGGCAACCAGGGTAAAAATAGTTGGAGGTATGTAATCTTAATGAAGTAAATCTGGTTATATTAGAATTTATAAAAAAGGATAATTGCCAGACTTTAAATAAACTACTACTTGAGGTTATAAAACATGTTTCTGGAATCTCAGTACTATAACAAGAGGTTTGTACCACAATCTACATATTCATTACCTTGTCATTATTCTCAATAATTACCTTATACATGTAGGCATTTGTGTGAGATAATTTCTTATTAAATAGAGAGGAAATAACAATCTAAGACGTTATCAAAGATGAGGACGATGATTTGTATATTTTCTTCATTTCTGTTTACAAACATCAATGACCCCCTAATGTCCTAGTCTTTAGGACCAGTGCATGATAAAAAGGATTTGTGGGCACCTAGCTCATTTGGGACTAGTATATTCCTGTTGTCAGTTCAGCAATTAAAAAGGGCTAAGGAAAAAAAAAAGCTAATTGCAGGCTTTTCTTCTAGTTCATCAGTTTGCCATGTATTCCTCTGAGCTCACTCAGTGAATTTTCAACCATTAGAAGTGATGAGGAGTAAATTATTTGCTTTGAAAGTAATTCTCCCTCTCCCCCCTCCCCAGTGAATATGGGGACCATGATATGAGGGAGCTCTCTCTAGCATTTTTATCATTATTATTGAAAGACATGTAAAAAAAGCAACAAATAAGTACCCAATGGGAGGAAAGACAAAAGAGGATTGTCATGTTATATTAAAATATGCAACAGATACCAGTGCTGAGGAGGTATTGGGTTTCCTTCCATAGCAAATCTTATGATTATATGGGTTTCTATGAGTCAAAGCATGTCCCTTAAAATACACACACTGGGTAAGAACCTAGCACAACATGATGTTCCTCTAACTTATTAATAGTCCTGTTCCTTGACCCTAATATTGCCAAAGGTTCTCCTTAGAATTTCTTGTTCCACCCATTTAGTTTAATTTTCTCTATATTCCACCTTGTTCAGTACCCTCGACTTGAATTTTACTTGATTACATAGGCAATTTTCCTGAAAATCAGGTCTCAGTCACTAATGAAAGAAAAGAGAGATTGAGTAAAACATGGGAGAGCAGTAGCCGGAGTCCGTAACCTTTGGTTCTGGTAGAAGAAAGTCCAAAGAGAATCTCCAGCACGACCAAGTGATAGGAGAGTGAGCAGCCCATGCTTAGAGCAGCTACCAAGGTGTAAGAAAAAAAAAGGAAGTTCAACAACTGTCCTATTAACATACCAGATTTGATTCGACTCCATTATATTTCATCAAATAGTTTAGAAAGCGCCCAGCATAAAACATCACCATAATTGTAATCATATATTTGGCTGTTTAACGTGCCCACCATAATGTACCATTAGTTACACAAATAACTAATAATTTGCTAATGACAATATTATGTTAAGTCAGTTTAGGGGCAATTAAAGTGAGTGATATTTACATATGCCTAATGAATCACAGTCGATGGCAGATTAAGAGATTCTAATGAATATTCATCCAGACATTCGCAACCAGCTTCACAGTTTATAAACTGAATTATGGTTGATTTGCCCTTTTAAAAATGAATATGTGAGTATCTTCTGCATGGTGAGAATGAACAATTGGGCCTGATTGTAAAATTTTTTTTAAAGCAATGTACTGGTCAGAACACAAAACATTTTTATGCACTCTCATACCCTTGGCTTCACAGCTCTTTTTATATCCCAGATCAGTGTTGATGAACTATCTCCATTTTCATTCTAACTCATGACATGAAATATAGAAATTGTTTTGTGTGCGATTAAATGCAATACAAGTTTTATGCAGTCCCACTAAGGAAATAATTACAGGTAGTTTTCTCTATCTAAACAGTGAATGCAAACTCTTCCTATGCTACAGCTATCTATGCTTCCTTCTGAACACTTTTTTTTACTACTTGCCACATTGGTATGATAAAATTGAGGCAGTTTTACTATGTTTTCTACTGAATCTTTTTTTATTTAAACCACAGCTTGTCTCCTATGAATATGTAGTAAGACTATATAGGGTTGTCTACATTTTTGAAAGTGTTTTTTTTTTAAACCATGGCTTTTATTAATTGCTCCTCAGGAATACTCTGTGAAATAACCCACAAGTTTTGTCCCATTTCAGAGGTGATGATGCTGAGGTGCTAAGCCACTCATTGATTTCCTCAAGACTCCACAGTTCTAGCCAGTGGAAAAGCTGGAAGGATTCACCACCATCCTTATTTATATATTGCCCATTAAATATGCAGTCTAGGCTTACTTGTACCCTTGGCAATTTGCTAACATTAAAAATGAGGTTCAATATGTCAGGTTTCAGGAACAGGCAAAGAATGAAAAATCCTTTAAAATGACTCAACTTGATTGCTGCCAAAATAATCTAAAATATGGCTATGGGAACATTGCTCTAGAGCTGTAACGCCATGTAGTTCATGCCTTCATTAGTCAGGTAACAAATCAGAGGCTGAGCAAGTTTAAATTCACAAGGGTAGAAAGTTCCAGCAACAGAATCCAAACCCAGATTTGAACAGATTCCAGAGTCATTGCTGTACCATGATGCCCCAGGAGGCAACTATTATAACCCCAAAGTGACAAAACACCAAGGAACATTGTGTTCTACAATAGCACCTCTTAGCCTAAATCTAGAGCTAACTAACCCTTGTAACTTTTTTTTTTATTTTTGGGGTCCAGACCTCTGATTTCATTAGTACAGAGTAGCACCAGTAAGGGAACTCCCTTTACCAATGCAGATCAGCAACTTATCTGTAACTTATAGTCTTAGAACAGGAAGTCTTAGTGTGTGTGTGTGTGTGTGTGTGTGTGTGTGTGTGTGTGTGTGTGTGTGTGTGTGTATGGAACCCTCCTCAGCATAATGTTTTTAAATGCATAAAATAAAGGACCAGTTGTATGGAAATAGAGATGTGTTTTTCTCCCCATTCAAGTTAATAGACCCTCTTAAGTCCCCAAATTAAGAATTCTTGTTTTACAGAGTTGCCTGAGTCATTGAGAGGTTCATTGACTTGCTCATGGTCTGTAATGGTAATGGTCTGTAATGGTAATGGAAATTTGAAGATCATCCCTGTCCCTTAATAGGTCTACGGGAATTTGAAGATCTTCCCTGCCTCTTAATAGGTTGAATGTAATCATGTGGAGCCTGTGGTGGGAGGAGTTTGCTGAACAGGTAGAGCAGGAAGGGGTAGAGTGGGAAATGAGTCAGAGCAGTTAGAGCAGAGGGAGAGAGAGGATGCAGGCAAGCATTCAGCTAGGATTATGAGTGTTTGTTTGTCAGAAGGCTGAGCCTTTGGTGTTTCTTCTTGCAGTGATAATGTATATTAACTTCTTTGTTGCTATGATGGATTTGGTTTTGTGGTGTTGGGATTTGACTTTCTGGTGTCTGAATAAATCCTTTTGCTTCTGTCCTCTATATGGAGAGTCTCTTATATTTTGTAATTCAGAACTATGCTGACATATTCATAGTTGCTGAATGTTGCCTTGGTGATAAATACATGGTCATACAACTAGGATGTGTCATTAGAAGTAGGACTTGCATTTGTCTTCTTGATTTCAAGGTCAGTCCTCTATTCACTATGTCATTCTGTTTCTCTATAACAGTTAAACATATTAATAGTTATATGAGATTATGCTGCATTTCCTTTTCTTCAAAGGAAGTTGGATGTATCATATAATTAAAGACAGAGCTAGAGAGTCCTGGAAACATAGGTGTGTTATTAAAATGATGAGAATAAATATTTGCACAATCCTGTGAGATACCCAGAAATGGTGTATTTTGTAAAGGTTTTTACAACCAGAGGTCTCAAGAAGTCATCAGCTCTGGACTGGTGGTTCCAGAAGAGGCAAAAGACAAGACAACCCTCTGGTTATATTGTAGGAAATAGTTTGGAAACAGGCATGGTACCTCTGGAGTTCAGAAAGTTGACAGTAGAGGGCCATAGGATTGAGCTTGTAATATTAACATACTGGCAGCTACTTCTATATTAATTCCCATGTAGTTATTAACAGAGCTATCAAGGGCAGCTTCCAACAACAGACCAACATCAATTTCCAAGCAAGGGAATAAACGACCAAATTGGCATTTTAGCTCACGTGTTACAACCACAATTAAATTTTGTATCTGTGAAATGCTCAAAGATCATCAAGTTTTTCACTTAACAGAATAAGTATAATTTCAGCCTTCTTAAATAATATCAGTAAAACATTCAATGTCAGATATGAGAAGCTCCAGTTTCTTACAAATAAGGAATTATAAGAGAAGGTGCCCTACATGTGAACTGTGGTGCAATGTCAATTTGGATTTCAAGTGTTTGAGGCAAGTTTACAAGATCATTATTCTTCAATCATTTGTAAGTTCCAAAGAAATTAGGATATACCAAATGTTCCCAATATGAGACACTGTTAAGTGCAGGGAGCTGTCCAAGGCTGAAGTTCATTCAAAAGGTGGAAGTGGTGGAGTGGGGTGGGGAGGGGAGTTGGGAAGGAGAAACATCTTAAAATACTTTAAAAACTAGGGCTCAGAAAGACAACTTTTATGAACTACGATCTATTCAGACACATAATTTGTTGGGTGCTTGCACAACCTAAGACTATGTTTTCTTCTTTTGCCCTTTAGATACTGATACTGCTACTTTGCTGACCAATATACCTAAATTTTGTATCCATCTCCTAGCCCTGGCTCTTGCTAACTTATTACATTGAGGTGATTCTCCCCATTACCTTAAATGTCCATCACTTATTTCTGGTCTCTTGCTGTTGAAACTATTTCACAGGAATTTGCCAAAACTAAGTTGTCCTACAGTGTTGTAGGCTCTAAGTTGGAGAAAGCTCTAAGTTGAAGTTTGTAGCTGATAATACACATAGCAGACTAATAAACTTTTATGGAGGAGGGGTTTATAGGATGGAAAAGGTATCAAGGAGAAACAGATGGTTCACAATTTCAACATTTTGAAGCTGGCAGTCACCTTCTACATCAAAGGTTCTTAACTTGGGCTCTTTGGATAAGATTTCAGCTGAACTTGGATAGAGGAAAAAAGAGTGGCAGTTAGGTGACACAGTGGATAGAGCACTAAGTCTGGAGTCAGGAGGACCTGAGTTTAAACCCATCTTCAGACACTTACTAGCTGTGTGACCCTAGTTAATTCACTTAACCTTGTTTGCCTTATTTTCCTCATCTGTAAAATGAACTGGAGTAACAAATGGCAAGCTATTCAGTATCTTTGCTAAGAAAATCCCAAGTGGAGCCACAAAGAGTGAGAAATGATTGTAATGACTGAACAAGAGGGGAAAAAGTCACGTCTTTATTTTCATTAACCTCTGAGATGTTGCATTTACTTTATGAAGTCAACAAACATTATCCCAAGAAGTGATCAATGGCATGAAAAATTTAAGAACCCATTCTAGATCATAAGATCCAACCAGCTCATTTTATACATGGTAAAACTAAGGCTCAGAGAGATTAATTGACATTCCCAAGTTTACCCAGCTATCCACTGATAAAGTGAGAACAAAATCCCAGGTCTCCTGAGAAGAGAAAGTTATGAGAAAGAGAAAGTTCTCCTGAATTAGTGGCTATTACAGAAAAAGAGGGACCCTGGGCTTCAGGAAGACATTATGCATTTAGGCAATGGGTATTGAAGGGAGCAGAGATGCATCAAAAAAAGTGGGAGTGGAGGATGCTGAAGTCAAATTTTATAATACAACCCAGAATGACTCTGCTTAATGTCATGGTATTCTTGGAGGAGGTAGATCAACTCTGTTAGTGTATTGCTAGGCACTGCAGTAAGATCTTTGTTTCATCTTCGGTCTCTTTAAGAGAATTCTAGTATATCCTGCAGCTATCAAGTCTTCCTCCATCCTCCTCCCTCCCCCCTCCTTGTTTCTGCTTCACAGAATTGCACAGGCCACCCATATGAGGTATAAATTTTATTGCCCCCTCATTGTAATGATTAGTCCCACCCCAGTTTTATAGCTCCAGTGCATATCACTACTTTACTGCACCATCCTTCCTTACAATTCATTAACATATTGTATAAAATGGGCTAAAATCCTAACTTCCAAATATCTCCCCATCTGGGATTTGACTAGCATCATTCTTCATTCCACCTTCCCAAAGGATTGTTATTCAGAGCCTATTCTACTAAATGACATACTCCTCCCAGTCTTGGAAAGGCTGGTGGTGAGAAATGGGTGCCTGCCAATTCACTGAATCCCTCAATGTGTAACCATTAGGGTTTCACTTGTGACTTTAATGAAAATCAGAGAGAAGATAAGAGAGGGCATTTTAAAATTCTATTTCTTTTTATTCTGAACTTAAGAACCAAATAGAATGGATATTTCCATATACATAATTGACCAGAAAGAGGATTGTAAATAAAACTATGATTTACATTTGCTTTTCTTTTTAAATTAAATACTAAATATGACACATCTTTCAAAGCTATACTTCTCTGTTACCTTTTCTGGCTTCCCTTTTGGCCACTTCGGAGTCTTAAAAAAATAAATCTTCAATGACCCTCTTTTTATCTTCTTCCCTTCTTTCTCCCATCCTATTCTACTGTGATAGAGGAATATTAACAACAACAACAAAAAAAACCAAAATCCTTTGTAACAAATATTCATAGTTAGGAAAAATAAATTCCCCCATGGAATATATCTGAAAATATATGCCTCATTCTATATCTTGGTCCATTCTCTCTCTCTGTCAGAATATGGGTAGCATGCTTCGTGATCAATCCAAGAGAGGGCATTTTAATGCATGGGAACAACTGTGAACTTCCTTTTCAATGGTGAAATGACTATATGTGAATTGCACTTCAATATGTGTAATATCAGGGCCCCTCTGCTAATAATGGGGTGCTGTCTGCTTAATGCAACAGGGGACCTGGAACTGTATAAAAGCACCACCTACCTTCTGATTTATTTGAAAAGCTGTCCATTTATACTACAATAAAACCAACAGTCCCTGTAATTTACAATTTCTGGATCAGATACTGGCCCTAGTTCTTAATCTTTAGGGAAGGGAGCTCTTCATAAATTCTTATTTTAATTTTAACATTGGTGGTTATAATGGTACAATCCCATTTTGGCATTACACAATCAATCAACAATATTAGACACCATCTAGTCAAACTCCCCATTTTTATAGATGAAGAAACTAGGACCCAGTTAAGTTGAATGACCTGTCCACAGTCATATATTTGACGCGTGGGCTTCTTTTGCTTCCCAGTTCAGTGCATTTTCCGCTATAGCATCATTGAAGTCAGGAGTACAGATAAACAGAAATAACTGACATTTAGGATGAAATATGGGGAAAGAGAGAAGGGATCAACACAGGAAACTTCCTAATATTTTTACATAAAAGGAAATCAATCAATAAGACTTATTAAGCCCTTACTATAGTCTGTGCTAAGCACTATGCTAAGCACTAGGGTTACAGGAAAAAAATGAAATAGCATCTTGCCCTCAAGAAGCTTATGTGCAATTAAGAGAAACAGCAAAGATAAGTAAATATAAAATGTGTGTGTATGTATGTATGTGTGTGTGAGAGAGAGAGAGAGAAAGAAAGAGAGAGAGAGAGAGAGAGAGAGAGAGAGAGAGAGAGAATTTCATTTCCCATAACACATATAGAGAAGGCTCAAAATGTTTGGTGGAAGGTAATACATATTCTCTAATTTTTACAAATGCACATAAAAAAAGAAATATGACACCTGACTGTGTGTAACCAACGAATAGTGCATATTTTAAGTTCTATAGGATTCCAGGAAAGGGAAGGATTATTATAGATGGGGATAGTCAGTCAAAAGTCATTTGAGAAGAACCAGGCTTAAAAGAGAGAAAATGGAATTTGGTACAAGGAGAAGATATTCCACGTATAAGTAATTTAAGTCTGATAGTTTGGTCAGCCTCCAAGGTACTAAGAAGGTGTTGCTAACTGAGTAATATATGGATCAATCTGGGAAAAAAAGATGAAAGAATGATCACTTCCTGTATCAGCACATCTTGGAAGATGCCTTCTGACCACTAGTCAGAGGTTCCATCTAAATGGGAATTGTAATGTCCTAAATATAAAAAACGAACCCTATGATACTCTTTTCTAAGGTCAACAAAGGTCATGGATTAATCCATTTGGGAACAAGGTTGGGGCAAGTGATAATTACATTTCCAGTGATGGTAAGGAAGTCATAAGTAGCACAGGTTGTCTCTTCCCAGATGCAACTCCACTAAAATGCCTATTTAGTTCTATATAGTTGATGTCTGATTCAGTCAAACTTAAATCAGGAAGTATGTTGAATTAAGTGGTATTATCATTTGATAAGAAGATCCCCTGGAAATCATTCAATCCATTGCATTGCATCCACACCAAGGAGAATGGATCAGAAAGATGTCTATCCTTTTCTTAAGGATATTCCCTAATCTAACTTCTGTTGCTTGAAGTGAATTCTTCCTTATTCCTATGATTCCTGAGATATGTGGTTAGCTCTTTTGCCATTGGGTGGTTCTTCCTTCTCTGATAAAGAAATAATCTGAAGCAGTAGGGCTTCTGGGGTCCTTCTTCAATTAGGTTTTTTGCCAGAAAACCAATTCTGGGCCTACATGGAGATCTGTGATTATAAGCAGGATGAGATCTGCTGGGTGAGGGCAGCTGAACCCATTCTTACCAGCTCAGTGGGGCCAGGGCAGGAAGCTTAAAGGAAAATGAGAATCACAGGAGGTCAACAGTGTGACATGGAAGCCAAAAAAGTTGACATTATCTTAGGTTGCCTTAAGAGAAGTAGAGACTCTTAACTTAGAGGTCCATGACTTTTAAAAAAATATTTTGGTAACTGCCTTTCATTGGTTTCTTGGGTAATTCTCTGCCTTTTATTGTATGAATTTAAAAACATGATTTTGAGAAGGGGTCCATGTACTTCACCAGTCTGCCAGTGGGGTCCATGACACAAAAAAGGTTTAGAGGCATGAGTCTAGAGCTACAGAGAGATGGTAGCTTGACTGTGCTCTGCCCTGATCGTACCACATCTGGAGCACTGTGTTTAGTTCAGGAACTCCACTTTGGAAAAGGCAGCAACAAATTATAGTGTGTCTTTGAAAAGGATGATAGGGAGTGTGAGAGGACTGGAGACCATGTCATGGGAGCAGCCACTGAAGGAATTGGAGATGTTTAGTGTGAAGGTGAGAGGATGTTGGCAAAGGGAGTGGGGAGGAGATATAATAGCTGTCTGAAGTGCTAGCATGGGGATGACAAATTAGACTCACTTGACTTGGCCACAAAGCAATGAAAGGAAGTTGCAGAGAGGCAGATATCAGGTCTATGAAAGGAAAATTTTTCTAACAGTTAGAGCTTTCCTCCAAGGCTATTTTTCCCTTTCATTGGAAGCCTTCAAGAAAAAGCTGGTTAATCATTGGTTTAGTATATTGTCAAAGGCAAATGTGCTCAGGGAGATAATCTATGAGTTCCCTGAAAACTCTGAGTCTTTGACTCCATGTGAGGGACCACTGTCGAATCTTATCTGGGGCTCACAAAAACTCTTATACTGATTCCTGGAATACCTCTGGATGAAATATACATTCTGCTATTATATCTAGATTAAGATAGCTTTTTCAACTGTAAAATTTGATTTTTTTTGGAAAATAATGCAACTTTTTCATTTTGTTTTGGTATGAACTCAAGAACACTGCTAGAAAAGGAACTAACTATTCTTTGGTTTGATCCACACCAATGATTTCATTTGTGTAGGGAATTCTGGATAAGGAAATCTATTCTACTAATATATCTCATCAATTTTCCTGCAACTTTAGAGTCTTAGAAAGATGCTTGAGGCAGGGAATAGTTAAGTGATTTATTCAGGGCACATGACCAGTATGTATGAGTCAGAGGCAGGTTTTGAACCCAGGTTTTCCTGACTATAAGGCCAACTCTTCATCCACTAAGCTATAGCTGTCCTTGTTAATATGTCATATGCTAGAATAATATCACAGAATCATCAATCTTGCCATTTCACTAGCAGCCCTGAGGCAGATTATACTGTGGTGAAAAATAGACTGATAATAATGAACCCTGCCCTGAAGACAATTTCGAATTTGCTGCTGGAGTTTGAGAATTGTTAGCTACATAGAGTGGCACACATCTCCAGGATAACATCCAATCAATTTTTACAACTTATCATGGACTACATTTCACAAATGTTCAGTTTTCAGAGTATGGAATTATGGCAGCACAAGAGCTTTTCTTACATGCCTGATTCAAATTGTGTAGAAATTCAAGCCCAGAACTTTTATTTAGTCGCAAAAAGTGAGCAAACAGAACATAAAAAGGAAACAAAAACAAAACAATAAAAATATTTTAAAAAAATCAGACCTGCCAATGGCTTTCCCTCCTTGAATATGCCCTGCATGTTGTTGCCACTTCCTGATTTACCACTCATCCAGTAGACACCCAGAGCTAGACTGCTTCATCTCTCCTTAGGGTTCTATGGGCTGTTGAGCTGAAGTGTCTTTTCATCAATATTCTTGGCTTGAGCCCCTATTCTTGGTATGTTTCCTCCATGATTAGGTAGCAGTGACTAATATCCCAGCTCTGTTTAACCATTTAATGCCAATTAGCTTTTACAGAGAGATAGTTACTTCAAGGATGTAGCAAGAACTAGATTACAAACATTTCCCCCAGAACACCTCAGAGTCAGATTCTCCTCTTTATCATCATGGTCTTTGAGATGAATTAGCTTAGACCCAGCACAGATTCTACATAGCATTTGTCTCACTAATTTCATTTCCAAATGTGGCATGACTACCTGATGAGTCCTTCTTTCAGGTACCACTAGGCTGGATGCAGAAGGTCACTCCTTCTTGTGTCTTAGTGTATTGGTGTGAGGTTGGCTACAAAACCTGGTCTATTCCTATAATCCTGGCTGCTTCACCCTCCTGACCTTCTGAAATTCACAAAGTTTATTGCTTCCAGATCAATCTCTTTCACCTAAAACTAAAGAATAGACACAGGAGCAAAGGACTGATGACCATATTCATGGGCCTAAATGTTAGCCTCAATTTAAGGCTTCTCCCCTTATAGCATTGTCTTTCTTTTTTTTTTTTCCTTTTTTTTCTTTTTTTTTTATTTACTCATTTACTTTTAATTTACAAGATTCAGTTCCACAATCACTTGAGTTTCAGATTTTCTCCCCTCCCTTGCCCTCTCCCC
>CM053584.1:297093570-297158280 GCA_028627135.1 Pseudochirops cupreus
ATGGTTGGAAGCCCGTCTGCTGATCTGTTTCTTTGTCTGCTTGTAACTTGTGTTTGCATCCTCTGGAGTTCAGGGTGCTGACTTTTCCCCCCCGAACTAGGTAAATGATATTTGTTTGATTGATTAAAGTAAGATTGTTAACACATTTTGAGTTGCTTTCCTTTAGAAAAGCAGATCTAAGAACCTGTGCTAGCAGCCACCCTGGGTATGCTAAGGTGCTTGCTGATACAGTACCTTATCTTGCCAGGTGATCTTCAGAACCTTTCTAAGACAATTCAAATGGAAGTGATTCAGTTTTCTGGCATGGTGTTGGTATACTGTCTCGGTTTCACAGGCATATGACAACAAAGTCTGTAGACCTCACAGCACAATGGCTCTGTAGATTTTCAGTTTAGTTAGCAGTCTAATACCTCTTTTCTTATACACTTTCCTTTGGAGCCTCCCAAACACTAAATTGGTTCTGGCAATGCATTGGTCAACCTCATCATCTTTGTGCACATCCCTGGAAAATATACTGCCAAGGTAAATGAAATTATCCTCAGCATTCTATGTATGGATGGTGTAGTGTTGACTGGTAGAGAACCTCTATTTTCTTGGTGTTAATTATTAGGCCAAACTTAGCACACGCAGCAGAGAATAGATCCATATTTTATTGTATCTCAGCTTCAGAGGAAGTATGGACAATTGTCTACAAACAAAAAGTCACATTCCAGCTCTCCTCCCACTTTAGTCTTGGCTCGTAACCTTTTCAAGTTAAATGATTTACATCTGTGCAGTAGCTCATGCCATTTTCATCCTTCTTGAAGGCATCCAATGACATTGCTGAAAGAATCATGCTAAAAAAAAAGCATGGGAGAAAGCACATAGCCCTGTTTCATTGCATTGGGGAATAGTAAAGTTGTTAGAACATCATCCAATATCCACAAGTTATGCAAGCATGCTATCATGAAACTGACACAATATTGATGAACTGCTCTGAGAAACCAAATTTTGCCAGAATTTTCCACAAGTCCTCACATTTGACAGTATTAAAGGCTTTGGTAAAGTTGATGAATGTTTCATACAGACCTCTGTACATACCTAAATAACAGATGAAACACCTAGGTGGTCAGGTAGATAGAGTGCTGGCCTAGAGTCAGGATGATTCCTACTCCTGAGTTCAAATCTTGTCTCAGACACTTACTAGTTATGTGATCCTAGACAGGTCACTTCACCCTGTTTGCTTCAATTGGAGAAGAAAATGGCCAACCACTCCAGTCTCTTTGGAAGAAAACACTAAATGGGGTCACAAAGAGTCAGATATGACTGAAACGACTGAACAGCCATTCTTTAAAGCATAAATTAAGTTAGCTGAAGGTGGTCCATATCTTTCATATATCTACCCATTGTACTTTACTTGATATTTATTAAAAGGCAAAATTGCTCAGTATGTAAAAATCTCTCTCTCTTATGTTTTCATCCTGGATGCATGCATAAAGACAAATCATTCTTACAAAGAATTTATAGAGTGTAATGCCATGCCTGAGAAGCTTTCCAGAAGAATGCTACTGTGAACAGCTTTTAAGGTTCTGATTACACAGTATAGTGAACACTCTATTCCATAACAAATCAAAGCAAAACATTCACAGTAAATCAAAGTACAGCATTCACAATATTACAACTTATCACAGAAAAGCAAAACATAGCCTTCACAACAACTTATCACAGAAAATGGCTACATAGTTTCCACTACAGCGGTCACAATGTTTTGAACAAAGAACAATCATTTAGTAACTCAAGCATTCACTAAATTCTTAATTCAATCACAAAGTACAATAGTCAAAGTTTTCCACTCATGGGGCATACTAGGTTACAAATCAATTACTTATTGAGTCATCAATCACTAAGTACAATCATTTAGTCAATCAATCATTCTTTATTATTCCCTATTCAATCATCAGAAAATACACAGACCCTCCACCCCTAGGTCACTAGTAAATTATAATCTTCTTAGTCACTACACAGTATCCAAGTAAAATCTTCTTTCAGCTTAACTTGGGGTGGTTTTTCGGATTCCCTGGATCCCCTTCCATGGTCCCAGATCCTACCTGGATTCACCAAACTGTCACCTGGGTTCAAAGACAGACAGCTCCCAGGTCCTTGTCCAGTTCTCCAAGCAGTTCCTGCTCCGTATTGGAGCTCACAGTGTCCAGTCCATCTCAAATCCTTTAGTCTCTGTTCCCAGGAAGTCAAGGCTTAACAAAGCCACAAACAGACAAACTCTCTGCATCACCAACATGCTTCCTCAGTCCCTTGGCAGCTCTGGCTGGCCCTTGGACCCAGAAGAAGTCTCATCTGGCCCCTGGAATCAAAAATCACTCCATCCAGATTTTCAAAATCAAAACCATTCTCTTCAGCCTGGGGGAGAGGGGCTTTCCTCTTCAGCCTCCTCCCGGCAGCAGCTCTGTCTCTGCGGTGCTTCAAGAAATTCTGACTTAGTTCTTGATTCTCATTTCTCTTCTCAATTCTCAGTCTAGCAGTAGCAGCCCAGCCTCCAGATGCTGCTGAGAGAAACTCTCTCTCTCTCTCTCTCTCTCTCTCTCTCTCTCTCTCTCTCTCTCTCTCTCTCTCCCCCTTCCCCTCCCCCCCCCAGAACAGCTTCTGCAACCAGATTCTTGTCCCAAGAAATTCTTACCATCCCTCTCTGGGGCTTTTCCTTATACACAGGCAGCATCAGCTGCTTCCTGTTTCAGCCAACCCCTTCCTGTTACATCAGCAACTTCCTCCCAAGGTGTTAACTACTTCTGTGTTAATTAAATCGCTTAAACAAGGTGTTAACTTGAAACAAGATGCTAAGTACCTGCTTACTTGCCAATACAAAGGGGTCTTCAAATTCAAATTACATCACCATTACATAGAGACAGGAGGACACTTGCATACATTGGCATTTGCTAATGTCTTCTTGCTCACTTCTTTCCCTATAATAATACCACCGGTGGTCTTTATAATTATTTTGTATATCCATATATACACATACATGTATATATACATATACATACTCCTATAGATACACAATTGCATATATGTATAAATACCTGCATTGTATATATGCATACACATGCATGTGTATAAATATACATGTGTAGATTATATGTACAATTGTATGTGTGTACAAGAATGTATATATGTACATACATGCATGTGTGTGTATTGACTCCTAGGATAGAACATAAGCTCCCAGAGGAAAAGGACTCTCTCATTTTTGACTTTCTATCCCTGGTGACAAGCACAGTGGCTGGACTAGAGCAAGTGCTTAATAAATGCTTGTAGCCTGACTAACCTTAGTTCAGGCCCCTATTACCTCTTACCTGGGCTATTGCAATGGCTTCCTAATTGATCTCCCTGTCCCAAGTGGTCATCTGTATGGCTTCCAAAGTGATTTTCCTTAAGCACACATCTGACCATGTAGTTCCTCTGCTCAAAAGACTCCAGTGGCTCCCTATTGCCTATGGGATGAAATATAACTTCCTGTTAATCCTTTAAAGCCTTCTACAGCCTCTCCCCAGACACCTATCTGGCCTCATTGCATATTACTCCCCTTCCCTTGGCTTGGCTGTCCAGAGGAACTTTGTCTCTGTTCCTCACATGTAGCACTTTACCTCCTGTCTTCATTCTTTTTCACTGGTCATCCTTCTTGCCTGCAATATACTCCCTCTTTACCTTCAGTCAGTCTTGACTTCTTTCAAGTTGCTGGTCAAGCACCAGCTTCAATATGAAACCTTTCTTGATCTTCCTCTCCAAAGTTCCTCCCTTCTCTAACTTGTATTTAGTTAGCTTGTGGTGTATTCTGGGCATACATATACATGTTCATGTTGTCTCCTCCGATAGACTGAGAGCAAAAATTGTTTCATTGTTTTTGTCTTTGCAGGCATAGTGCCTAGAACGGTTTCTGGGTTATTTATGATATTAAGCTCTTACCAAATGTTTCTTGGTTGATCATCCTCTTTGATGGCCCAAGTAGATAGATCACTGAAACTGGAGTAGAGAAGCCCAGAGTTCAGAATTAGCTCAAAGCCTGCTTAACTCTCCTGTTAGCTCTGAGCAAATAATGTGCTTCCTGCCTCAGTTTCCTCATCAGTAAAATGAGGGTAATAATAACACCTATCTCCCAGGGTTGCTTTGAGGATCAAATGAGAAAACATTTTTTTCTTTTAATTTATTTTATTTTTAATTTATGGAATAAAGCATTTCCAGAACATAGTCCAATAAAAAGATGATTGCACATGAAACTGCAAATTTACTATGCACAACTTGCTGTTCCTTTTAAATATACAGCAAAATTATCATGTAAATTTTTTTCTTTCCTCTCCCCCAGACATGGCTACCATTAGACATAAATAGGCGTTTATGTATGTATACATATATCTCCATACACACACACACACACACACACACACACACACATATATATACATATGAAATTATTCTATACATACTTATATTCTATGTATACTATTTATCAGTTCTTTCTCTGGGTGCAGATAATGTCTTTCTTCATATGTCCTTTATAGTTAATTTGAGTATTTATAATAGAAGAAATAACTTATTCACTCAAAGTCATTCCTAAAACAATATTGCTGTTACCAGAAACAATGTTCTCTTGGTTCTGTCCATTTTGATCTTCACTATTTTGTGCAAGTCTTTCCATGTTTTTCTAAAATCATTGAACTCATCATTTCTTATAGCACAGTAGTATTCCATCACACTTTCGTATCACAACTTGTTCAGTCATTCCCCAATTGATGGGTGTCCCTGCAGTTTCCAGTTCTTTGCCACCACAAAGAGAGCCACTATAAATATTTTAGAATATATAAATTCTTTTCCTTTTTTCCTAATCGTCTTTCAAAATAGATCAAGTAGTGGTATAAGATAACATTTGCAAAGCATTTTGCAGACTTTAAAGTGCTGCATAGATGCTAGATATTAATATTATTAGTAGTTTTCTAAATTATTTGAACTCTTGACTTGTGTTAACTATGGCTGCCATATCTCCCCACTTGGCAAGGATATCAAGTGTTGATTGACTGAGGCAGCTTGTGATTTCTTTTGGCCTTCTCATCATGGCAACTGTTTGGCATGGAATAAACTTCTCCAGGAAATGGTAATAGCTAAGCCTTCTCTTTTCTCCATTTCCCATTTTGGGAGTTTGACAGCATCCTTAAACAAGTTGGACTGAGCTGCTGTATTTACAAACACTGTCTTCTCATCTTTATCATTTCTTCTAGTTTGCTGTTTACTTTTACTGTTGCTCTAATTTGTTCATCTGCTGCACACAAACAGATGAATCTCAATTAGAATTTGTCAATAGCCAGTCATTTAATGTCTGTTAGAATACAGTGTGAGAGAGACAGATAGACAGACAGACAGAGAGACACACACAGAGGGAGAAAGGGAGGGAAGTAGGGAGGGAGAGAGAGGGAGAGAGACAGAGAGAGACAGACAGAGAGAGACAGAGACAGAGAGACAGAGACAGAGATAGAGACAGAGACAGAGAGAAAGAGAGAGACAGAGAAGATGGAGAGAATGAGAAAGAGAATGAATGTGTTGCTCAGCATGGCCACTACAGGTGTGAGATTTCTGGTTAACCTCATAAGACTTTTTTTTCTCAATTTCTAGGTCCTGAACTGAATCTCTTTCCTCCACTCCTTGTGTTGTTCATTGTTTGCATCAAACTTGCCAAGTATCAAGGTATGCTTTAAGTTAATTTTGAAGAGTTTGTAAAATGCTTCATTGACTTTCTCTGCTATTTTATCCTCTACATACTTCATAAAATAACAGATTCAGAACTAGAAAGGACTTTAGCGGACAACCAGCCTAAGAGGTCCAGATAGATGAGATAAACGGCCAGGTTTAGAAAGACACATTATGAAGCCAGGTTTTCCAACACTAAGGCCACTGATCTGTCTGTCCATTATAGCACCTGCCTCTCCTCCCTTCACACAAGAACCACATGCTGTTTTGGGCCCCATACTTTTTAGTGTAATATGTCCTACTGAGGCTTTCATTTTGTTGGAGTAACATTTGAGAACCCAGGGTCACTTCCATGCCACAGTGAAACCTCTGAGAAAGACTCTTGTGGACTCTTTGGGCTCCCAAGTAACCATGGCAGAAAGGCATTATTTCCAGAAGAGACAGTTCCTTCTTTTCCTGGGTTTGGGATTTGAGTGGAATTTATGCCTACATATCTCTCCCTTCACCCAAGAAGGAACAGCAGCTACATTTAAATCTCTTGTTTGCACTTTACTAGCTCTGCATTATAAATGTTTTATTGGCTGAGCTTGCAGCATTACTATTTTATTAGAAGGTTGGATATCTTGTGTTCACAATTGAATTACTAAAGTTATCCTTTCTTTAAAAAAAATTAGCCCGATGCTTGTTAGGAAGAGACAGATTGACACTACCTTAATGATACTGTTCCAGGGAGTCTATCTGAGACTTGGGAAATATTGATATCCTAGCTATCCTTGGCATTGTTTGACTTGAAAATAGTTAGAATATTACATTCATTTGGTTCATTGTACTTCCTAGAGTTATAGCTAGTTCAGTACTTTTTGATACCTGATGCAAGATTCATAATATTATACCAAAAAAAGCTTTTAATAAGCTTCAACGAGCACTAGGGTTCCACCTTCCATTAGTATCTAAATTTATACTTTGATGTCTTTTTGAGACATGCCTAAATTGGATTTAAATGACACAGAGTTGCACAAAGTTGTCAGCCTTACTCTTTCTTCCAGTCATTGGAATCCAGTGGTAAGACCAAAGTCAAGCTGACAGGCGATGGCTCAGGGTGCAGTGGATGATCTTGGCGTTTCAGTGTCTTAAGCTCTAAGAGTTTCACAGTGCCTACTTCAATTGCCTTCATGGCTATTGGAACAAATTGTTCTCATCTACCCTTTCCTCCAGGGGAAGTCTTCACATGGTTGGGTTTAGAAGTTCCCCTAACTCACCAATGGGTTATCCTCCACCTGGTTTAGCCCATCTGCTGAAATAGTCTACTAGGTATGGCTACTGTGCAGCTTCTTTCGGCCACAAGTGAGAGCTGGGTGACAATCTTCCAGAGCTTATTCTCTTCTGGCAGAGTCTTTCAGAGCCCTAGACCACATCTTTGCCAAAATGAACCAACAAAAATGGAATTTGTTGTAGGTTCTAAAAATGTAAGGGGGAAGGGTGGGTAAAGCCTAGAAATTAAGGTTTACTGGTTGCTGATATACTTGAATCAGGAATAAAACTTGGACCATGTGTTCAAAATTGAGTCCTGAATGAATTACAGAGCCAAGAAGAATCCAAATGCATCTTCTTAACATTATGGAGGGATAACCAGAATACAGGTTCAAATATAAGTTTAGTGGAATGGTGCTGGAGAAGGAAGTTAAACACTGCCTTTCTCCAGTCACTTGTTATAGATACATGTTGAGTTCTTGTTTGTCAAATTTGATTTGCCAAGTATAACCTGAGAAAGAAGATTTCATAATCATTGCCCCCCAAAGTTGGTTGAAAACATTTTAAAAATCCATTCATTTCTCATTTTGTACTTAAGTTAAAAATGAATAAAAAATTTACATTTAAAAAAATCCATTCATTATTCATCAGAAAGCTATAGATGAGATGACCTGTAATACTATCAAGTCATATAAGTCTATGGTCCATGTGTGACTTCATAAAACTGTCTCATAAATATATTATATATATCATATATCATATCATATTATATTATATCGTATCATATCGCATCACATTGTATTGTATTGCATCGCACTGCATCATATCATATATTTATTATGCCATGTCATGTCATGTTTATTATAGTATGTTAAAACACATTGGGGAAATATAAGCAAACTGTACTTTTCATGTACTTTCTTGGAAATATTAGAAATGATCTGATCAGTTCAGAGGTGAATAACCAATGGACTATTGTCCTTGAAACCAGGAAGGCTGGGGTCCATTTCCCATTTTTGATACATGTTGACTGTGTGGTCCTGGGCAAGTCACCTAAATTCTCAGTGCTCTAGGCAATTCTCTAAGACTTAAGTTACAAATGAGGCACTAACCTGCATTGTGGAGGAAGTTACCTCATCCAGGAGTTCCCTATCCCAACGAAATTATTGCTATAGTTTCCATCCCTATTTCTGACTGATATCTGTAGTTTACTCTCAATGGAATCCTTACCTGGTCACACTTAATTCAGTCTAATGCAGCAAATACTTATTAAGGACTTACTACATCAAAGTCACTGGGCTGGTCTTTAGAGATACAAAGGAAAAAACAAAACAAAATAAGTACTACCCAGAAGTAATTCATATCTACTGAGAAAGTGTGGAATATACGTAGATTAAAATAATTCAAGGTAGTATGTGATGAGAAAGATCAAAGGGCACTAATGTTTTGGAAGAAGGGGAAACTATCATCTCTGGAGATCAGAGAAAGCTTTGAGGAGAGAGGCAGCAAGTGAGCTGAACCATTAAAGAATATAGAGACTCTGAAAGGCATAAATGAGAGAGCAAATGAGAGATGACCTATGCAATAGCAGAAGCAGCAGATAGAATGGTTAGGAAAGAGCTAATGGCTAAGTTTGGCTGGAACATAAGAATATATAGAGAAAATGTGAAATGAAGCTGGAAAGGTAGGTTAAGGGCAGACTGGAGTATTTGATGCCAGCATAAGGAGTTTTGTATTCTATCTCAGAGGCAAAAGGAAATCATTCAGGGGTTCTGAGTAGGGAAGTAACGTGCTCAGACCTATGCTTTGGGAAGATGATTTTGGTGGAAAAGTGGAGGATTTGAGAGAGAAGAGACTAGATACAGAGAAACCACTTAGAAAGCTATCATAGCAGCCTAGCTGAGTAGTGATGAGGACATGAATTAGGGTGAAAACAATGTGAGTGGAGAGGAGATGAATGTTAGGAATGTTCTAGTTAGAATCAAAAAGAATGAATAACTGACCAATTAATCCGTCAAAAAGAATTAAGTGTATACTATGTGCCAGGTACTTGCTAAACACTGTGAATACAAAGAAAAGTATATTTAAAAACAAAACAAAGCAACAGTACTTGCCTGCAAAGGGTTTACATTCTAATAGGGGTTGCCACATGTAAATAACTAGGTTCATACAAGATATATACAAAGTGGGTGACAGGTCATCTCAGAGGAGAAGGCATTAACATCTAAAAAGGCTGGGAAAGGCCCCCTGATGAAGTGATTTAGAGCCAGATTGAAGGAAACCAATGAAACTAAGGAGTGGAGGTGAGGAGGAAGAACACTGCAGGCTGGGCATCAGTCCTTGCAAAAGCTTGGAGATGGGAGATGGACTGTGGTGTGTGAGGAACAGCAAATAGGTCAGCACAGCTGGATCATAAAGGTCCATAAAGGTGGAAGGTAGAATGTAAGAAGATTAGAAAGGTAAGATAAGACCAGGTGGTGAAGAACTTTAATATTTGACCCTGGAGGTAATGGAGAGCTATTAGTATTAATTGAGAGGGGTCTAGAGAGTGACATGGTCATTGGGTTTTAGGAAAATTACTTTGGCAGCCATTGGCTGGTTGAAGAATAAATCTTGCCCTTTATGGTCTTTTTTAAAAAAGAAATTTTCCAATTCTGAAGTCAATCAAGATAGGAGGAACTCTATCTGTCAAAAAATTTACCTCTGGTAATCAAGAACTGAGCCTGCTGTGGAGGAAGAACCCAGCTGTTGGAAGGGAATCATTCCTTGCTTCCTCTCTTGGGCCTCTTCCAAAGTGCAGCAGGGATGTGGGTTTAGGGGGACAAGTTTTCTTCTCACCCTTCTCACCCCATTGCCAATGGTAATGTGCAGCTAGGCAATTCCGGGGAGTCCAGCCTCAAGCAGATGTGCTGCTCCAAGTGAGGAGTTGGTTTAGAGAGTCTAGTGGGGCAGCCCACAGAACAAAGAAGCTGTAACCAAGACGCTATGGGAACCGAAAGGGCATCAGGACCCCATGGTGCTACAGGTGTGAGTCACCTTGGCCAGGCATGTGTCTCTCCACTGCCCACTCTAATCAAACATATTGTGTGTATTTTGGGGGGAGGTTGTGCCCTAGATTTATGGGGGAGATATTCTGTAACTACCTTTCTCACTGTGCCATTTCAATGAATGTCTTTATTTGTATAAATTGGATAATTATTAAAGGTTGGTAGGTCCTTATAGGCTATAATTTTGAGAGTGAAGACACATGGAGGAGCTTGGGCTTGGGATGTTAATGCCTTGGGGAACCCAAACCATGAGATCAAGTTGGGGTGGTGTAGCCCAGGTGGAGCATCACATATTAGAATTTTATTTATGGGGTAGTACTTTCAGGCCTGGACATCTGAGACAGAACACTATTTACTACTCCTATGCGAGGTTGCCTCACAGCCCCTAACACTCTGAGGCTCATTCTCCACCCCACCCCAAAAAAATCTTCCCAAAGCATGGATCTGAGCACATTACGTCCCTACTCAGAACCCTTCACTGATTTCAACTGCTGGTTCATTAGAGAAACTTCCTCCATAAAATATGATTAAGTCATGATTTTTTAGAAAAGAAACGGGCTCAGACAGTGAGAGAGCATTCTGAAGGTCACATAACCCCACATCCATTTCTCATGGAGTACTTGAAGTGAGGACCATCTCTGAGTCTCTTGTTAATGAGGCCTTCCATTGCCCCTGAGGATGTGCACCTGATCTAATGTCTCCAAAGCTACCCCATTTTATAGAAAGCTAACTATACGCCAGATGGACAAGTGGCCCATTATGGGCTCTGGACTGTCAGTACACCCTTCACATGGCAGCAATCTGACTTGTTCCTGCAGTGCATCCCAGGCCCTCGGTGGTCAATAATGCATTCAGCTGGTACATGAAAGGTTATGTGGGGCAGTGTTAATACTCTACTTGCTGCAAAGCCTAAAGGAGGCTGACTTTATCAGGCTGCCTGGCACTGGTTTATTTGTGGATTCGTTTCAGAGCTAGTGTTAGGATAATTTTCAAAGATGATTTTGGTAATAGTACCTAGCACATGGCACATATCCAGCAGATCAAAGTTTCTTTACCTGAGCTTTTAAAAAAATATATCTGTATCTCATTAGAATTTCTTTCCTTTGTAATTCTATGTATTTTATCTTATGCATTTGAGAGACGTTATTCTGAGAAGGGATCCATAGGCTTCACCAGGCTGCCGATGACATTTATGCCACAAAAAGGAATTTAAAAAAACCCAATAGCTACTTGTTGATTGATTAATTCCTTTATCCAGATGGCTCAAATTAAAACACGATATGGTTAAAATGAAGCAATATCAGTGCGATCAAAACTCCAGTTTTCCTGGAGTCAGAGGACCTGAGCTTTAGTCTTCACCTGGTCACCTTAGGGAAATCATCACTTTTCTATGCCTCACTTTCCCCATCTGTAGAATGAGGAGCCTTTCTGAGGGTTCTTCTACTTCTAAAGCAGTGATCCAAGCAATATTTACTAAGAATTAATGTGGTGAGGTGGGGAAAAAATATTGGAGATGGAGTCCTAGGACCACAGTTCACCACCCAGCTCTGCCCTCTAATACAAATGTGACTTTAGGTAAGTCACCTAACTTCCCTGAGCCTTAGTTTCTTCATTTGTTAAATGAAGGAATTTGATGAGATGACCTCTGAGGTCTCTTTGAGCTCTAAATTTACGACTATCTTTGAAAATAAGGGCATGGAAGCAGTCTGTAGATAATAGAGGACCACAGTTTCACGTCCAATCCTCTTTCTGTTCTACTATTTATATGGAAATGCCCATTTTAATGTTAAGGTAAAAATAAAATTTAAAAATCAGAGCATGAAATGAGTTATTTTTCACATTCCTAAGATTTACATATGAAGCAAATTTAAATAAAATTTATTGTAAAGAAAATTTTTTTTTCTGTGCAAGGAAAGAATGTCACTTTTGGTAGAAATGAAATTAATTCGCTGACTGCCCTACTAGTGTGTCTTTCACCTTGGTTGTTTTTTTGTTTGTTTGTTTGTTTTACCTATGTATAGTCAGTGAGCTTGGAAGGGTGGGTTATCAAGCCCTGATTTGTAGCATTTGCCAATTTCTGAAGTATAAATCTCACAATGAAAATTTAACAATTGGCTCCCAAGATGGTTCAAGCTGACTCCAGCACACCCCTGGCTACAAAGATCTGGAAAGCAGAAAACAGATTCTACTCCAAATAGAACTTATATGTCAATGTTCTGCAGTCAAGAACAGAACTCTAGAATTCTAGACTTTAACCTGAGCCACTCCTTAGTCCCAATCTCTAAGTGCCAAGTTGACCAACCTCTGCATAACTCCATCTCTCCCCACCACCCACCTGGAATCTCTGTCTCCTTTTTCTTTCAGTCCCAAGTCTTCAGTGTTGGATAAGGGGAGCACTCAGAATTAGCCCACCCTTGTCTGCCAAATGGCAGAGTAGCTTTCTTTAGTCTGCTAGGTATTGATTCAAAAGGGGCAGCTACACCACGCATACGCAGTCTAAACCATATCTGAACCTCTAGGCAACCAGCTCCACAAGTGGTTATCTAGCCTTTGCTTGAAGACCTCCAAGGAGAAGGAAACCCCTAACTCCCAAGGTAGTCTTTCAACTTTTGGGTAACTTTTCATTGTTACAAAACTCTTCCTTTTAGACAATTTAAGTATATGACTCTGCAAACTCCATTTGTTGTGCCCAGTTCTGACTATAGGGGTTCAAGTAGAAAATGTTTAATTTTTTTCTCCCTGACAACCTTTCAAATATTTGATGAAAGTCATCACATGCCCCTAAACTGTTCTCTTCCCCAGGTAAAACATTACCAGTCCTTCTAACTGATCCTCAATATGCTATGATCACTTATATGTTCTCCTTCTATTAGTCTTTTGTTCACTTTGGGCCTGGAGTCAGGAACGCCTGAGTTCAAATCTGACCTCAGACATTTACTGTCTATGTGAACCTGGACAAGTCACTTTGTTTGCCTCAGTTTCCTAATCTGAAAAAAATGGGTTGAAGAAGGAAACAGCAAACCTTATCTTTGCCAAGGAAACTCCAAATCCAGTCACAAAAAACAGACATGACTGAAAAATGACTGAACAACAATATATTGTATATTGATTAATGTGCTGTCCTCACCACATCTGCCACCTCCCATCCCCAGAAGAATGCGAGATCCTTGAGGTCTTTGTCCAGTTGAAATTTTCTTTTTATCTTTGTTTTCCCAGTGGCTTGCATAGGCATGCATGGCACATGGAGCCCATACCCTAAATATACCCATGGTACCTCCCATAAGGCAGGAAATTAATAAATAGCTATTGAATGAATGACGGACGGGCCTCCAGGTCTTTCCTTGAAGACAGATCCCCTTAAAGAGGAGATCTTTCTGGTTGCCTTTTCTCGGAGCTCTCCAGCTTATCAATTTCTTTCTTAAAACGTGTCACCCAAATGTGAACGTAAAGCTCCAGATGTGGCCCAAGCAAGGACAAACCAAATCCACTACTTTCAAAATGTGACTAGTGTGGAAATAAGGAATACAGGGTGAGAGACCAACAGGAAGATATAGCACGCGTAACAACTGAAATCATTATCTCGCACAAACAAAAGGTCTCCAAAAAGCTTCCAGGACAACACAGAAGCCTACACTTTTGGGAAAACTTTCACAGCCCACCAAACTTCCTGAGTTGTTGTTGTTGTCTTTTAAATTACTATCATTCCATCTAAAAGTGCCAGCAGAATGACCGTTCTTTTAGGAAGCAAGAGACTTTGCAAATTGCTGGGGGAGAATGACTGATCTTTCTGAATCACCAGTAAGCTACAGAAGACAGCAGCTTCCAGTCATATCCCTTTGCATTCTCATTTGACCCAAACCTCAGAGGTATTTCAGGTTTAGTTACTGCAAATAGGAAAACATAACAAGGTCTGCAGATCAGTTAAACACTACCATTTCTCACTCTGCTAATCTGCAAAGCTTTCTAATTTACACAAAACCCCTTGCAGTGCCACCACATTA
This sequence comes from Pseudochirops cupreus, assembly GCA_028627135.1. NCBI lineage: Eukaryota > Metazoa > Chordata > Mammalia > Diprotodontia > Pseudocheiridae > Pseudochirops > Pseudochirops cupreus. The sequence goes on from CM053584.1 coordinate 297,107,600, forward strand.
AAAATAAAAAACCTTTAGCAAGCTGAAATCTTGAAGACTTCACTAGATTAAAATAAATGCGTTACATTGAATTACATTACATATTAAATATTAACTTAACTTAAATTAAATATAGTATATTAAATTCATTGTAGTAAATTAAATATTAAATATAGTATGTAACAGATTGTACATTTATATATTGTGTCATATATTTACTACGCTAGCATATACTGTACTTTATTTTTACATACATAGCATACACATATGTGATATAACTACTAAACAATGATATATGACCATTATAATAATTTGCCTTCACTTAATTCATAGCATTCAGTAATATGAGCAACTAGTACCAGGGGTGACAGAAATGAAGGTAGATGGATGATAGATATAGGAAGACAATGAGTCTCCTGTCTCTGATGTTAATTAGTAAGCCCAGTCCATATATTCCATCTGTTCACAAACTGTGACCCCAACATGCATGCTGCCTGGAAAAAAAGGGAACAAAATATATAAACTAACTAATAATTGTCACAGTTCAGGAATACTTTTTGAAGGTTGGTAGGAGAGTCCAAACTCAGTGTAAAGTTCATTTATCTCTGAAACTAATTTTTTTTTAAAAGAGGAAACAACGATATGACTAACAGTAGACATGTTTCTGTACCTTTCATCCACATTAAGCATTAAACAACTACTATGGTCTTTATTAGATAGTCAAAATGTGTACATTATTGTCCTTGCCCCAAATCAGGAAGAATATTCAGAGTGAGATTGGCTCAAGGATTGAGTATTTTAAAACTCAAAAATATTTTTGATATTTTCAGTGACAATCAGGATTTACTATAGCCATTGCAATCAAAGCATCTTGATTTACAGTAGGAGGGATGGTATGGGTTTCAAGAATACCTGATATGATCACAGAATGAAGGTTTCTGGGAAAGTTCAATATAGAGATAACACCTACGTTGTAGTAACTTTCAACTAGTTGAGGTTCTAATAAGTTTACTCCCTAAAGACAAAGAGGATTTCAGAGGCTTGTAAATGTGCTTTTATATAAATGAATGAATGAATGAATGAAGGAAGGAAGGAAGGAATGAATGAATGGGACAGAAATTGGCCAAGGGCAAAGGAAAAGTACAGATAATAAAGTATGCAACATGGGAAACATATTTAGTAAAAAATTAAAAGGAAATTTTTACTGTTGCCATTAGTAAACCAAAAGTATCTATGTAGTATATTGGCTGTGGAGCCTTTGTTGCCCAAAAGCAATCGGCTTACTTGTCTGGGATTGAAAAAATAATAATAATGACAACAGACTAAATGGGCTGGCTATTTCACACTCCAAAGCAGAATGGAAAAGGCTGTGTGTGGTAGGCAGAGTTGAGTGTCATGCTTCTTTAAAGGTCCTTCCACCGGACATGAAGGCTAGGCCTAATTGGACAAGCATACAGCTGAGCCACATTTGGATGGCTCCCCCTACCCCCAACACTTATGATTAAGTGGAAAAAAGCCAGCTGGGTTTCCAGGGTGTCAGTGTGGAAGAAGCTGCCTCAGCTGGGAGGAATTGAGCTGATGATCTACATGCTGGGGAAAATCTGTAGTGATCCTCCCAATCTTTGACCCAAGAGTGGAAGGAAGTTATCAGGAAGGGAGGAGACTCCTGACTTTTACCCCTTAGAGGAAGGAGGATTCTTTGACTGTTAAATCCTTCCTTTCCTTGACACTTTCATGCTCCCAGCCTGTTTTGGAGCTTAATGAACACTCACTTATTAAAGCAGCCTCCCCATTAGTCTCTACCAATCAATCAATCAATCAAGTATTTATTAAGTGCCTACTATGTGCCAAGCACTGTACTAAGCAAGGGGGGGTATAAAGACAAAAATGGAATAATCCCTGCTCTCACAGAATATGAATTCTGGGACCTGCGGCTAATTCATTTGACTGAGTGTACAGAGTGGAATAGTGGGTAGAGTCCTGGGCTTGGAATCAAGAAGACTGGCCCCAGACACTTACTAGCTGCATGTTTCCTCATCTATAAAATGAGCTAGAGGAGGAAATGGCCAACCACTACTGTATCTCTGCCAAGAAAATCCCAAATGTGGTCATAAAAAGTTGAACATGACTGAAAAACAACTCAACAATAAACAGGGAGAAAAAGACCCATGACAGCCTCAGGTTGTTAATAGAGAGACCCGTCAATTCATGGCACCCTCACTATTTAGTCCAACAGACTAGGGGGCATATGGTGGGCAAGAAAGTCAGGCCTCCAGGACTGAGTCATGATGGAAACCTGAGCTGGGGGTAGCTTGGGGCCAGGTGAAAAAGTAGGAGGAAGTCACGCTAAGTAATTGGCTAAGGACTGTGAGGTCTGCTATAGAGGAAGTGCTGCCCTCCTCTCAAAGCCCCAGTCAACTTCCACTAGTAACTATATCTCTCCATGTTTCAAAATGGAGGTTGTTATTAGTAGGTTAATGGAGGCTGAGAAAGAAACTCCAGTGGTTTTGTTTTGAAATCAGTCTTAAAAGTGGAAGTGATTAGCCATCCTGATCTCATCTTAAATTCTAAGAAAATTCAAGAATTCAAGAATTTCTTCTTGAAATTTAAACAAAAATGATATTTGAATGGGCCATTCTAGGCTTTATAAAGGTAGACTCTAACCTCAAGTGTAGTCAATCCTCACCTTAACTTTGCAAATCTGAGAGAAATGAATCAAAGAAGACTCCAAATTTTCATTGCTAAGAGACAAGAGGTTGTATTTTTCTTTTTTAATATAATATTTTATTTTTACCCAATTACAAATTAAAACAATTTTGAACCCCCCTTTTTTTTTAGCCTTTTTGGAGGGAGGAAGTCAAAGCAATTGGGGTTAAATGACTTGCCCAAGGTCACACAGCTAGTAAGTGTGTCAAGTGTCTGAGACCAGATTTGAACTCAGGTCTTCCTGACTCCAGGGCTAGTGCTCTATTCACTGAGCCACCTAACTACCCCTATTTTGAACATTTTTACAAAAATTTTTGAGGTCTAAATTCTATCCTTCCCTTCTCTCCCCCTCTCTGAATCTGTTATAGTTTATACACATGCAATTATGTAAAATATTTCCATATAAGTCATTTTGCACAAGAAGACTGGAATATAAAAAAGAATGAGAGAAAGAAGTGAAAAATAGCATGCTACAGTCTGCATTCAGACAGTATTAGTTCTTTCTCTGGAGGAAAAGGCTGTACTTCTTATTCCTTTTGTAATAGGTAAGGTTTTTGATCATACCTGCTCTTCCTCCTGACTTCCCTGTTTTGGATGATCATCATTCTCCTAGTCACTCAGTTTGAAAACCTTGTAGTCATTTTTACGTTTCCCTCCCTTCCAACTTCCACCTCTATTCAGTTACTAAGTTCAGTAACAATCCTGTAATTCATCCCTTCCCATCCTCATCCCATCCTCCTCTTCTGAGAGTTGTCTTGCAGTATGGAGGAACTCTGTCTTCCACTCTTGCCTGGTCAGATCTTTTGTAGCAGAGCCATCAATGTGCCTTCATTCAATTGTGTACACACACACACACACACACACACACACACACACACACACAGAAAAGAAATCCTGAAAATTTTCTGAAAATTCAATCGTCATCTCATATTGGTTGGAAGAAAAGCACTTTGCAAACCTCCAAGTATTCTATAAGTCCCAGGTCTTATTCCAAATTCATTGTTCAATCCATTGCCGAGACTGCTTTCATCCTTAGCTGAATGAACTGAACAGCATAAGAGAACTGAGATGAGGAAGAGGGTTTTGAAAGTAGAGGAAGCCCATGGGAAAAGGGTTGTGAGTACACTGGGTTCATGATTTTGCCCGCCATGTTTTAAAGAATCATAGGTGAAAGTGCTTCTTTACTAATCAATTTCTGATTTAGCTTATCCTAATTGTAGTGATTTTTAACTGATGTAATAGTTGTAATAGTTACTAAGTAAATAATGTTTCATGTAAAAATAATAAAACAATCAAAGGACTGAGTCACCTCGATGACCTACTAGGTCCCTTCCAAGTTTAAAACTATGATCCTCTTATTCATGTAACTGCATAGAATATATATCTATATATGTGTATATATGTGTGTGAGTATATACATGCATGTGCAAACACACGTGGTCCCTTTCTAATACCCTACCAGGTTAACGCAGAATAAACACACAACAGTTCTTATCTGCTCTCTCTTACCTATATTCTTTTTCAAATTGTTTGATGTCTAACAAATAACAGTCACTTCTTCTAAACTCATAGAGGCAGCTAGGTGGTGGAGTGGGTAAAGCACTGTGCCTAGAGTCTGAGAAGAGCTGAATTTAAAGCCACCCTCAGACACTTACTAGCTTTATGACTGTGAGCAAGTCATTTAACCTTGCCTTGGTTTCCTCAGCTGTAAAATGGAGATAACAGCATCTACTTCCTAAGGTTGTTATGAGTACCAAATGAGATAATATTTGTAAACTGCTTAACACAGAGCCTGGGGCTTAGTAAATGCTACATAAATGCCTATTCCCTTCCTCTCATGACAGGACCTAATCCAGTCCACTCATCTTTCTCTAGAATATCAGTGGTTCCCAACCTTCCTAATGCCGTGACCCTTTAATACAGTTCCTCATGTTGTGGTGTCCCCAATCATAAAATTATTTTTGTTGCTACTTCCTAACTGTAATTTTGCTACTGTTATGAATCGTAATGTAAATATCTGACACGCAGGATGTATTTTCATTGTTACAAATTGAACATAACCCACAGGTTGAGAACTGCTGCTCTAGATGAAGAACTGAAGGACAAAGAAGTTATGACCTTCTGAAAGTCAAGTGGTCACTTAGAGGCAAAGCTGGGACTAAAGTGTGTGTTTCTGTACTTCTGCTCTAAAACCCGCCACCTCTCATCGATGTGCCTTCATTCCATTGTACACACACACACACACACACACACACACACACACACATGCACACATGCACGCCGAAAATAAATCCTGAAAATTTTCTAAAAATTCAATTGTCAACTCATATTAGTTGGAAGAAAAACACTTTGCAAACCTCCAAGTGTTATATAAACATAAGCTATTATCTCTTTTTCTGAGACCCACATAAAATAATGTTGATACTCTTAAAAACGATTTCCAAGATCTCCAACTGTCGACAAATTGGGATTTGAAGGCTAGTATTTAGCTTCAGGGACACACAATTTGTCCTTTCTCTAGCTTGTACTGCCCTCTGCTGGCTGGCTTCTGAGTGACGTGAGTAGATATCTATACCAAACCTACACTTTAAAAGTGACAAGGGATGTATTATGTATCTCCAGGAGCAAGTGATACTCTGATAAATGGAGAAACAATATTGATAATACTCTAGATCGCAATATTCTTTTGATTATTTTTGCTCAGTGCTTTTTTATATGGCTCATAATTTCACGGGAATTTTTCTGTTATACTTTTGTTTATTGCGACATCATCAAACACAAAGCCCTTGGGAGGGTGACAGAACCATTTTGAGCCTGATTTTTTGTAAGTCTTGATTCAAGATGTCAATTAGGCACTGAGTGTAAATCAGAGAGTGTATAATGAGTTAAATCCAACAACAACCCACTTTCACTTTAATTATATAACTGCCAGAAATCTGTTTCATTTTGCTAAGGAAGACCCAGATCTAGAATCATAGATGTCAGACTTGAAAGGAGAGTAGAGGTCATCTAGTACAGCCCTCTTATTCAACAAGTGAGAAAACTGAGGCAAATTCTGGTAGTTGAGTCTTGGGGGGGATGTGAAGATAAGATCTGTGATTTCACTGGCATAAGAAACTTTTGGGGAAGAAACTCCTGCCAACGAAGAACCTTGTTTTGCAATTTATAGTTTTACAAAGTTGCCTAGAGCAGCGGTTCTCAACCTATGGGTTATGTTCAATTTAAATACATCCTGCATATCAGATAGATTCATAACTAGCAAAATTACAGTTATGAAGTAGCAACGAAAATAATTTTATGGTTGGGGGTCACCACAACATGAGGAACTGTATTAAAGGGTCACGGCACTAGGAAGATTGAGAACCACTGGCCTAGAATAATGGCAGGTTAAGTGGCTTGTCCAAAGCCAGAGAGTCAATATGTGTTAGGAATGGGACTAATCCCACCAACACCACCAATAACAAGCAAAGTACTCTACTTATGTTATCTCACTTGATTCTTATATCAGCACTTGGAGGTAGGTGCTATTATTATCTCTATTTTGCAGGCAAGGAAACGGAGGCAAAGAGAAGATAAATGACTTGCCAAGGGCCATACAGCTAAAAAGTCTGAGGCATGATTCAAACTCAGGTCTTCTTAACTAAGTGCAGCTCTCTATGTACCTCATTACCTAGTTGTTTTGTATCATACAGCAGCTTAACCATGAGTTGGGAACTTTAAAAAGAGGATGTATTATTAACTCCACTTGAAGAAAACCTAGGCAAATCTAAAGTCATAAGAAACTATTAGCCTGCAAACTCGAAATGAGTCAACAAAGTGGTATGACAGTTAAATAAACAAATAGGTAAATGAATGAATGAATGGATGGATGGATAAATGAATGAATGAATGAATGAATGAGTAAGGTAATAGGCTCATATCTTAGGTCAAATTCATAGAACCCTAAGTATTTTTTTTCTAACCAGCCTACAATCTGGACTCTTCATCATGCTGCAGAGAAGTCTTCATCTTTCAAAATCACTTCAGACCTTAAATTTACACCTCAGAAGAACCTTCACATTCTGTCCTCTTCTTTTAATTATTTAGCTACTCCCAAAATCTTCTAAAGAGGGTACCCAGACCACCCATCTCTTCACTTCTCATCAGTCTGAAATTTAGACTTCTTCCATCATGCTCGCATATCTGATACTGTGGGACCATCTCTAGTAATCCTGATCTACGTCTTGCCACTGGACCCAGATGGCTCTAGAGGACAAAGTGAGGCTGGTGACCTTGCACAGACCTCCCTCACTTAAACTCGATTCACTCGCAAGTTATGGCATCATCTTCCTGATATGATGGTCCTCTTTGAGAACAAAAGACAAACAACAACAAGAACAATACTTGGTATCTTCCCTTCCCCCACCCCTTTTCAGCTTTTTCCCGTGTGCTGTCTCCCCCCATTAGAATGGAAGTTACTTGTTTCAGGCACAGTACTAAGTACTGGGGATGCAAAGAAAAGCAAAATAACACAGAAATAGAGACTTCCCTCAAGGAGCTGATACATGAGTAGTAACCAATTTGGACTCGACTCCATGACCAAATTTTCACTGGAAAAGCAGAGAGTGTATAATGAGTTAAATCCAACAACAACCCACTTTCACTTCAATTATATAACTGCCAGAAATCTGTTTCATTTTGCTAATGAAGACCCAGATTTAGAATCATAGATGTCAGACTTGAAAGGAGAGTAGAGGTCATCTAGTCCAGCCCTCTTATTCAACAAGTGAGAAAATTGAGGCAAATTCTGGTAGTTGAGTCTTGGGGGGGGATGTGAAGATAAGAAATCAGACAAATGTGTACCAAGTAACTACTGTGTTCAAGGCACCAATGAAAGTAAATATATATTTTTTTTGCTTTTTGGAGGGAGGAAGGCTGGGCAATTGGTGTGAAGTGACTTGCCCAAGGTCACACAGCTAGTAAGTGTTAAGTGTCTGAGGCTGGATTTGAACTCAGGTCCTCCTGACTCCAGGGTCGGTGCTCTATTCATTGCACCACCTAGCCGCCCTGAAAGTAAATATTATAGCTTCCTCGTTTCCCTATTCATCCCTATTAAAGTGAAACTTCATTTATTTATCCATTCATTAACTTTTCATTCATTCATTCAATAAATATTTACCGGATACTCATTTTGGATTCTATCAGGCTGGGGATGGAGGGCATCCCACAAGTAAATAAAATGAGCTGATCTGGAGCATTTCAACAGAAAGAAATTACTCTCAATTCTGATCTGTTCTCTTCTGTGGTAAAGAGTTCTTCTTTTTTTCTTTTTGGAGGGCAATTGGGGTTAAGTGACTTGCCCAAGGTCACACAGCTAGTAAGTGTCAAGTATCTGAGGTCAAATTTGAACTCAGGTCCTCCTGACTCCAGGGCTGCTGCTCTATTCACTGCACCACCTAGTTGCCCCGGTAAAGAGTTCTTAAAAGCGCGCACATGCGCGCGCGTGTGTGTGTGTGTGTGTGTGTGTGTGTGTGTATGTGTGTGTGTTCTGTGATGGATCCCTTTGGCAGTCTGGTGAAGTCTCTGTACTCATCAGAATAATGTTCTTGAATGCATAGGATTACAAAGGAAACTAATTATTTAGAAATACATCCATTGAAATTTTCTTTTAAAAAATCCAAGTTCCTGGACCCCATGTTAAGAACCTCTCCTTTAGAGTAGGGGCAATGGGGATGAGAGGTGGGATGATGGAGGGGAGGGCAGGATCAGGGGAAGGGTTGCTGGAAGCACACACTTCTGTAAGGGGACAGGGATAGGGTAGAGAACGGAACAAGGCGGGGGGCAGGATAGGAAGGAGGGACATATAATCAGTCCCTCACAATATGTTCATTGTGGAGATGTTCTGCATAACTACACATATACAGCCTGTATTGAATTGCTTGTCTTTCCAGTGGGGATGGGTGATGAGGGAGGGAGGGAAAGAATCTAAAATTTAAAGTTCTATAATCAAATGTTAAAAATATATATGTATATAAATTATTATTATTATTAACTACATGCAACTGTGAATTAAGATATGCAGGCACTGGGGTACGGAGATCCATCTTGCGTCAGAGGGGCGATGGGGGAGGACATAGGAGAGAGCAAATTGGGGGGGTTTATACAGTGGGATGGCTGTTTTGGGGTGGTGGGTGGGGGAAAGACGAGGAGAAAATTTGTAACTCAAAATCTCATGGAAATGAATGCTGTAAACAAGAAAATAAATAAATGAATAAAAAAATTCCAAAAAAAAAAAGAACCTCTCCTTCAATCTGCTTACATCTGACAATTCTACAGCACTTTCAGATTTCAAAGGGCTCTACATACATGCCTTAATTTGAACCTTGCAACAGCCCTGTAAGGTAGTGTGACGGGTTTAATTTTCCCCATTTTACAGATAAGGAAACTGAGTGACTTGGAGAGATTGTATAACTCACTGATGTCACACAGCTATAAGCCAATGAGATTGTATCTTAGACTGAATTTATAGGAGCAAAAGAACTTATTTCTAATCAGGTTGCAATCTGGACTCCATCATGCCCTAGAGAATTCTTTATCCTGCAAAATCACTTTAGAAGCCACAATTTAAACTTCCTCCCAAGTAGATCATTCTTTCCATGGTGCTAAGCTACAGTCAAACTGAGGGCATCAGACTTGGTTCCAAATTGAGCATTTTAAATCAACCTTTCTTTAATGTAAGATGTTAGAATTCTTTATTCATTGATCCCATTGATGTGGGTGGATGGGTGGGGGGATGCGAAGGCATACTGATACCAAATGCAGTAAGAACTGGTGATTAGGCTAAATAGAAAGATATGTGAGTATAAGTTAAAGCTGAAACTCTGGGGTCTAGTCTAATGGTAGACTCCACACATGTTGGCTGTGTAGGGAACATAATGATTTTTGACAATCCAAAGTCCTTCTTCCAGTACAAAAAAAAACAAACCAGCATGTGGAAGTTCAGCACAGGTTGGTTTTGATCAACTTTGGCTCACAATTCCCTCATGCTTTCATGCTTTGAAGGAACTGAGATTTCACTCCTGGGGGTACTTTCTCTGTTGGTTCAGATTGTAAGCCAATGAATCACAGAATTTGAAAGTTGGAAGGATTTCATTGGCCATCTAGTAATGTAGTTTCATGCATGAAAATAATCCCTGCTGTAATATACCCAGTAAGTGTTTGTCCAGTGTCTGCTTGAAGACCATCAAGGAGCAAGGAAACACCATTTTTAGGGAATTCTATTAGGAAGTCTTTTCCTAATGTCAAGACTAAACTTCTACACATTGCTTCTATTTTTTCCCTGGAGACAAATAAGGCTCATTTCATCTTTACATGAGAGTCTTTGCAATATTTGGAGACAATTATCATGTCTCTAAAGAGTCCCAGTTTCTTTGACCAATCTTTACATCACATTAATTCAAGGTCCTTCAATACTCTAATTACCCTCCCTCTGGACATTTTCCAATCTATCAATTAAATTTATCAATTGAACCTTGGTGCCTAGAACTGAACACAATACTCCAGATAAAGCCTGATGAAAACAAAGTCCAATGAAACTTCCTTATTTTTGAAAGTTATACCCCTCTTAATGAAGCCCAAGACTGCCCTAGCTTTTCAAGTCACTTTATCAGGCTGATGGCTTACATTGCATTTATAATCCACTAAAACCCCCAAATCTTTTTCTGAACAAATGGTGCCTAACCATGCCTCTCCCTCATCATGTAGCTCATGAGGTTGATTTTTTGTGTCCAAGTACAAGACTTTAAAGTTTTATTCTGATTGAATTTCATCTTATTGGATTCAGCTTAATTTTCTAGCCCATTAACGTTTTTCAAATCTCATTGTCATCCAGTGTGTTACTCTCTATCAGCTTCATTCCACTTGTAAATTTGATGCATGTACTTATATCTATGCTTCTTATTTAATTCATTGATTAAAATGTTAAAGTGTACAAGGTCAAGTGTAGACTCCCATAGTACTCCAGTAGAGCTCACCTACCATAGTGACATTTAACCACTGACAAATTATTCTTTGAGTATAGCCATCTAACTAGTTGTGAATCAATTTGAATACATTATCATCCAATCTGTATCTTTTCATTTTCTACATAAGAATGTTATGAGACTTTATCAAAAGATTTGCCAAAATCTAGGTAAACTACATCCACAACATCCCCTACAAGTTTAGTAACCCTGTTGAAAAAGGAAATAATGTTCTTGTTCTTGATGAAATCATGCTGGCTATTTATAACTACTGCTTCCCTTTCTAGATGGTCCCCAACCATCTCTTTAATGATCCATTCTAGAATTTTTTCCAGAAATTAAAATCAAGCTTACAAGACCTATAGTTTGTAGACTGTTCTCTGCCCTTTCTTGAAAATTGGGGATTAGTTCTTTAATTTTGTGGTACCTCTTCTGTTCCTCATAATCTTTCAAAAATAACTGATGATGGCTTAGTAATCACATCTGTCAATTTGTTTGGGTTGATAGAATACAGTTTGTCTGGGTCAGGTGACTTGAATTCACTAAAGCCAGATAGATGTAGACTTACAATCTCCTTTCTTAACTTGGGTATCAACTCCCTATTAGTCATTTTTATTTGGTTATTTCCAATGCAAAGACCATTCTCCATGGCAGGGAAAATAGAAACAAAATCAGAACAAAACAATTTCATCACAGGTCTGTTGTCAATTATCATTGTCGCATCCACTCCAAGAAAAGATTCTATTCTTTTTTTAATTCTCCTTTGTTCTCCCAATATAGCTGAGGACTCTTGTTATTGTTCTCAGTCTCACTTGCCAGTCTCAACTCATTCTGAGTTTTAGTATTCCTGATACTATTTTTGGAGAACCACATCCTTTTATTAATCCTGTTACTTAACTTTGTTTCCATCTTCCATGCTGTCTTTTTAAAAATACAGGTTAATTGGTGAGTTTCTTATATGTCTATTTTGATGTCATCAGACAAATTCCATTTTTTCTTCCTCATTGGAACTGCTTCCCTTTGTATCTTTAGAATTCCATTCTTAATCATCTCCTATCCTTCCTAGTCTCACTTCCCTGGAGACAATTTAGTCCATGCAATCACATCTCTTTCTCTCTGAAACCTTAAGAATCTACTTTTCTAAAATCTAGGATGTGTGTCAGACTATACCCAGATTTCCTTTCCTGTATAAGCAACTCTAGTATGGAGTAGTCACTTCCTCCCAGGTTTCTCATATCATTTCCACCCCAGTAAATATTTTCTCTCTGTTAGTATCAGATCTAGAACAGAATTTTCCCTTGTTGGTTCTTCTATGTTTTGAAGGATGAAATTATCACACACACATACACACATACACACACATAGAGTGAGAGAGCTCTCATCCAACCCATTCAACACCTTACGCTGTGGAATTCTGCTTAATATCTTTCCATAAGTCCTCCACAAAGGATCTATACAATGGGCTAGAAGCCTATATTCCTTTTGATATCTCAGAAGTACCAGGGTAACACTCAGGATGTCTGTCTATAGTTTCTAATTCTTGCCTCCCCATCAACTCATCTTTTCAGTCAAACACATCCTTAACAATGTAAATAATGAATAATAGGTGCTCCTTGTATCAGGTTTCTATGTATCTAAACTTCATATGGAGGTGAATCAAGGCATTCATGGAAATAACATTGTCAAAGAACCCTCAGGAACTAGTTCAATAGAAACTCACTTTACTACAATATAAACTCACACACCCCTTGTTTGACTTTGATCCTATACTTTTCTGTGCTTAACAGCTTATCTCAAGACCTTGGGAAGTACATGCTATTAAAAGTACTTTACACATAGTAACATATTCTTCAGGGAACACTGATTTGATAAACATAGGCACTCCCTTTACCTGCAAAGGTCACAAGTCCTCTATGACTGTGGCAAACCAACTCTACACCTGGTAGCCAACCCTGTGATGGTGTCTTCTTCAACTGTGGGAAAGGTATTGAGTTTAGACTCAGAAAAGCTAGGTTCCAATCCTGCCTAGGACACTTAATAGCTGTGTGACTTAACCTCTCTGTATCTCAGTTTCCTCATCATTAAAATAAGAGGGTCAGACTCTCAAACTCCTAGTATCCTTTCTGATTCTAAAGATATAATTCTATGAGGGAGCAGTTAGGTGGCGCAGTGAATAGAGCACTAGCCCTGAAGTCAGGAGGACCTGAGTTCAAATGTGACCTCAGACACTTAACACTTACTAGCCACATGACCTTGAGCAAGTCACTTAACCCCAACTGCTCCTCCAAAAAGAAAAAAAAAGATATAATTCTATGATCCTATGACTCAGTTTCTATAAAGTGGTGAGACTGGACCCCATGTCCTCTAAGATGCTTTCTAGTTCTTGGTATATGATCCAATAAATAGCACAGCTGATTCTAATTAACATACCATGCATGCATCATGGTATTTAGATTTCATTTCTGACTTCAAAACACAAATAGATTAAAAGAATACTTCTCTCTCAGTAGTTTTATAGGCAAAAATAATAAGAACAGACATTGCTACACAATTGAATTTTTTGGCTTTAAGCAGCATTTGTCTGCATGGATACCCCAGGCTATGGCACAATGTAGGCACTTATTTCTTCGAGGAAAACAAATGCATTTCAAACACAAGGAACATAAAAATTGCCACAGGAGGAAAAATTAGACTGAAACTATCTCTCTCTGGTTCATATTTACCCTGTAGTATAAATCAAAACATATTATGAAGTGAAGCTTGCTAGTCAATACTCAATTGGTCAAACAATAAATATTTATTAAGCACCGGCTGTATGCCAGGCCCTATGCCAAGTACAGGGAATAGAAACAATCCCTGCTCCCAAGGAGATCGCAGATCAATAGGAGAAGAAACATGCAAACAACTGTGTACAAACAAACGATATACAGGATAAATGTGAAATAATCAATAGAGGGAAGTCACTTTGGGGACATGTACATTAACTCTTTTGGTCTTGGCCAAAACAAAAATTGAAAATAAATAGAAGTACAGGCAGAAAATTGCTGCTTCTCATTGCAAAGTTCTCCTTGTCTTCAGTAGTAAACTGGAAGTGTTGCCTCTCACAGCTTTAGTGGCAAGCTGTGGGGGTGAAGTCATTCACCGGACAGACCCGTTTGCTAGGCTGGTGGCTCCTCAGGTAGGTTTCTTTTTCTAATTATGTTTTCTTTCAGGAGGTGACAGGTAGGCTCTTTATCTATTTTGTCCACTGGTTCTAAGAGATCTGAACAGTTTTCTTTTACTATCTCTTGAAATATGATGTCTAGGCTCTTATTTTGGTCCTGACTTTCATGTCGTCGAATGATTCTTAAATTTTCTCTTTTTGACTTGTTTTCCAGATTTGTTGATTTTTGTTATGAGACACCTACTAGTTTCTTCTTCTCCTTCTCCTTCTCCTTCTCCTCCTCCTCCTCCTTTTCCTTCTTCTCCTTCTCCTCCTCCTCCTCCTCCTTTTCCTTCTTCTTCTCCTTCTCCTTCTCCTCCTTCTCTTTCTTCTCCTTCTCCTCCTTCTCTTTCTTCTCCTCCTCCTTCTCCTCCTTTTCCTCCTTCTCCTCCTTCTCCTCCTCCTCCTCCTTTTCCTTCTTCTTCTCCTTCTCCTCCTCCTTCTCCTCCTTTTCCTTCTTCTCCTTCTCCTTCTCCTCCTCCTCCTTTTCCTTCTTCTCCTTCTTCTCCTCCTCCTCCTCCTCCTTTTCCTTCTTCTCCTCCTCCTCCTCCTTTTCCTTCTCCTTCTCCTCCTCCTCCTCCTCCTTTAGTTTCTTGACTTTGTTTTGGTATTTTTTGTTGTCTTATTGGCTTTTCTTTGGCTCATTCTAGTTTTCAGGGAATTTGTTGCTAGATAAGATTATGTATCTTCTAATTCTTTTTTCCCCTCACAGCTCTTATTTATTTTTCATTTTTTCCTCTAGAGTTTTCACTTATTTTTTAAAAATAATCTTTAAAAAAAAAACAGCCTCTGGCTTTGTCTTTTCTGTGAATTCTATCTGAATTTGTGCCCAAGCTGTGTTTTTATTTGAGGCTTTGCTTATGGACATTTTGGAATCACTCTCTTCTTCCTGATTTGTTTCTTGAGCCCCACTCTTAGCATAATGGAGCAGCTAGGTGACACAGTGAATAGAGCTCTGGGCCTGGAGTCAGGAAGATCTGAACTCAAAAACTCAGTCTCAGATACTTATTAGCTGTGTGACTCTGGGCAAGTCACTTAACACTGCTGACCTCAATTTCTTCATCTGTAAAATGAACTGGAGAAGGACACAGCAAATCACTCCAATATCTTTGCCAAGAAAACCCCACATGAGGTCAGAAATTACTCACCAACAATTTAGCATAATGACTTTTTATGGTAGGATTCTTTTTGGTTTGCTTTGGCACCAGGCTCTGCATACTCTGAGAGAGAAAGTCTGGGCTGGTTCTGCAGCTACCTTCTTGGGGTATTGATTGTTGTGCTACCATGAATAACACCTCTTTACCTTCCTCCTTTGTGCTTGCACCTCCCCCCCCCCCACTTCTCTGGGAACAGTAATCAAATCAATACTATGATTACTTCTGGAAATAGGCATATTTCTCTGTGACTCTACTCATCATTTCTGTGACTCCCCAGAACAAAACTCCCTTCCTTGGCCACCATGTCCCTGTTTGTGGTACGCTAAAACTTTTGGGACACCCTGTATATGTAAAGCAAGCCTTAACGTGTTATGTAAGTGTTAAATATTATTATTATTATTAGGAGGAAGAGGAATCCAATACCTGCTGAGACAGCCCACTCCACCTTTGTGCATATTTTATTTTGGTTGAATCAAAATCTGCCCCTGCAGCTTCTATCCATTGCTTTCCTTTATCTCCTTTATCCTGCCCCCCCCCCCCACCTTCTCACCAACATACCATTTACCACAATTCAATTCATCCTTCCTCCATTCACCCAACCCTCCGAAGGTAACCCAGGTGTCCCCTCTCCCAGTTTTCATTTCTTGCCTTCCAGATTCTCACCCCTATATGCTGGTCATGCCAAAGGAGGGATAGATGAGGTGAGGAATAGCAGGGCAAGAAAGTTAGAGGTTAATATAAGACTTCAAATACTAGGAAGGAACAAACCATGTAAGCTTTGTCAAAAGATGAAAAAACAGGCACAGAAGAAGAGTGTGGGGGGGGAAGGAACAAGAATTTACTAAGCACCTACTACATGCCAGGCACTGTGCTAAACGCTTGCCATATTTTGTCTCATTTAATCCTCACAACAACCCTGGGAGGTAAGTGATATTATCATTCTCACTTTACAGTTTAGGAAACTGAGGCAGGCAGAGCATAAGTGACTCACCCACAATCACATACTTATTGAGCATCTAAGGCTAGACTTACATCCAAGTCTTTTCTATTCCAGCTCAGAGTTCTATCCACCTTCCTACCTGGCTGGGACACAGAAAGGTCAGAGTTAGAGTTAGAAACTGAATTCAGGAACCTTCAATCCCGGTCCAGGATACTCTCAGATTCAAAGTCAGAAGCCTACCTGTTCTAGCCAGTCTTGGGGTTAAGAATCCTAAAGCTGGGGTGGCTAGGGGGCACAGTGAATAGAGCACTGGCCCTGGAGTCAGGAGGACCTGAGTTCAAATCCAACCTCATACATTTAACACTTATTAGCCATTGACCTTGGGCAAGTCACTTAACCTCAATTACTTTGCCTTCCCCCTACCAAAAAAAAAAACACCATAAAAAAAGAACCCTAAAGCCTTTCTTTTAATTCATGCTTCTGGCTCAATTACCATCCCCCTGTCTAATTCTCACACTTGACTAATGGCAGGACATCTTTTTTTCCAGAACTCAGAGCTAGGCACTTTTCATCCAGCTCCCTCACCTCTGGGACCCTGGTTACTCCATCATCAACTTTCCTTGACTGTTGAGTCTTTCCAGATTAAAATTTAGTAATAGCAGCACTGTTATATAGTATTTTACATACATTAGTTCATTTGATTCTCTCACCTAGCCAGTGAGACAGATCCCATTATTATCTACCTTTTACAGATGGCTTAGACTTGCAGTGGTTCTCAACCTTCCTAATGCCATAACCCTTTAATGCAGTTCCTCATGTTGTGGTGACCCCCAACCATAAAATTATTTTTGTTGCTACTTCATAATTGTAATTTTGCTACTGTTATGAATCTATCTGATATATAGGATGTATTTTCATTGTTACAAATTGAACATAACCCACAGGTTGAGGACCGCTGGCTTAGAGATTAAATGACTTGACCAGAGTAATACAGCTGGTTTCTGAGACAAGTCTCTCTGATCTCGAGACCAAATCTCTACCTGTCTTGCCAAGCTGCCTCTCAGACTGCTAGATTTTAAGCACTAGGAGAAGGATGCTGTGAGACAGCATGACATATTAGACAAGGCAGTGGATTTGGAAACAGAGGATCTGGGTCCAGATTCCTGTTCTGCCACCTGAATTCTTCCCACCTGTGAGCACTTGGAAAGTCCCTTCTCTGCATATCAGTTTCCTCATCTATGAAATAAGGGAGTTGGATTCCATGACTTTTAGGTCCCTTCCAGCTTTAAATCTGTGATTCTACAATTCCCTGTTCATCTTTGTGTTTCCCTTAGGACCCACCCCAGTGACTTACATGTAATATGCACTTAGACCTGATGACTAAATGAACCATCAATTATCTGCAATCAATCACAAACTCATAATCTGAGTGAGAATCCAGGAAACTCTATGATTGCTTTCTTCTGACTCCCTAGGACTTTATGCAAATAGTGTAGTAATCCTATAGTGCTCATTTGGGGGCGACACCAAGGGGAGGATGAGGGGAAATGACTGTCCTTTCTTCCCTCAAGGCAGTGAGAGTACATTTCTTCAGTGTTTTTTGTAGTTCTGCATCAGACTGATACAGCATTTTTTAAAAAGCAATTGTGATTACTACTGCCCTCTGCTGACTACAACTGGAATTTCTCAAATTATTCTTGCAACTCTCAAAACAAATTAATTGAATGCTCAACATTTGTTTCGCAGCTGTCCTTATTACTTTTCTATTGCAGTAGTAAACATTTGAGTTCCATGCTTTGGTCCCTCATAAATTTAGTTGGTAAAAATGGAATCTGATGCTTGCTCTGGAATTACAAGTTGTACCTCATTTTATATAAGAGATTTGTTCCCCCAAAGTAGAAAGCAAATCAAATATTTATAATTTTAGTCAATATTAATGCCTTAGGCAGGTGTGCATTCAGTCAAAGGACCACACTTGAGGACCTAGAGGGCCACATGTGGCTTCAAGGCCTCGGGTTCCCCACCCTTGGGAGATGATATTCCTTTGGGTGAGAAGTGTGTTGTGAATTCATTTTTAAGCCAATAAATCAAATCTTCTTAATTATTTCTTTACATCTAAGTATAGGTATTGACATGCATGTTTACAAATATAACACACGTTATCCATATACATACCACATATGTGCACAATACATAAATGTATACGTCCATATCTGTGCGTACACATGCATATATACTTACATGTGTGTGTGCATTTGTATACGTTTAGATATACTAAAATGATTGAAGAGGGTTTGCTTCACCACGAACTTCCCTGGTAAAGGGATAATCACCTAAGGTACTAACAAAGATTGTAACTGTAAATATTTTTGTGAAGTGAGGTACATATTTACATTGGCATCAGACTCCATTCTTGCCAGCTAAATTTATGTGTGGCAAAGGCATGGAATTGAAGAATTTAGTCATGCAATAGAAAAGGGTGGGGACATATATGGATATAAATGGTGTGTGTATAAAATAAATATATGTATATTAGCAAAAAAGTAGTAACCTCTAATTCAAATCATTTCAGCAAACATTTATTATGCAATAATTACAGGCAAGGAATTTTGCTAGTTTCTGGTAACATGAGGATAATTTTTTTCTTAAAACAGTTGCTACCATGTATAATCTGTATCAGATTCTCTGTGGGAGGTAGGGGGAAGGAAGGATAGAACTTGAAATTCAAAACTTAAAAAAAAAAGAAAGTTTAAAATAACAGTTGCTACCCTCAAGGAGTTGATACTCTTTTTGGGGATGGGGAGATAAGGAGTACATACAACATGTGAAAAAAAAAAAGGAAATATAAGGTAATCTGAATACAGGGGCTCTTAACCTTTTTCTGTGTCATGGACTCCTTTGGCATTCTGATGAAGCCAAAGAACTTCTTTTAAAAATAATGTTTGTTGCCTACATCCTAGTTAAAGGAAATGCTCAATTTCAATTAGTGGTTAGTGAAAATAAAGAAGTCATTTTTTTCCCCATCCAAGTTCATGGGCTCCCTGAAATCTCCCCATGAGCTCCCTGTGAGACCCCGGGTTAAGAAGAGGTAGAAGGGTCAGAAAAGGCATCCCAACTGAGCTGAGCCTTAATGGGGCAGAAGTGAAGAGAGACTGCTTTCCAGTCAGAATAGCTGGTATAATCATTCATAGGAAGGAGACAAAGAAATAAAATTGCCTTGGAGCATGGAAAGCATGAAGAGGCTATACTTTTGTCCTAGAGGCAATAGGGAGCCCTTGAAGATTCTTGAGCAGGACTTGACAAGGTAATAATACCTGTGATTTAGGAAGATTATTTTGGCAGGTATGTGACAGATACATTGAGGAGTAGGAGAGATTGGATCCAGGGAAACCCATTAGACTATTGAAATAATCTAGTTGAATAGTGATAAGAGCTTGGACTAGGGTGATGAAGATATAAAGAGAGAATAAATACGAGAAAGGTTGTAGAGGAAGGCTCAACAACACTTGACAATTGTTTGGAGATGGAGGAAGGTGGGAGGCAGAATGAGGAAGAGGGAAGACTACAAGATTCCAGGATGATACAGAAGGTGTGATCCAGGGAAAAGGATGATGTGGCCACAATGGAAACTGGAAAGTTTGGAGTAGGTTTAGAGGGGCATTAATGACTTCATGAGTTCCATTTTGGACATGTTGAGTTTGAGGAGATTATGGCTAGATATGTAATTCTTGTTAACTCTCCAGTACTGACTGACAAGAATGTTCACTTCTGCCAATAGAAGCAATAGATTTGTCTACAAAAAGCACATAGTGAATTCAAATGTTTCATTAGTTTGTAGCCAACTAGGTGTTTCCCCTGGCCACTGATCCCCATTGAAAGTACCACTAACTTCTAAATATATCTCACTTAGTTTCTGCTTACTTAGCAGTTTGCCCTTTCATTTGTTGTGGTTTGTTTGCCTAGCGTAGCAGAAATAAAGGCGCTGTCTATAAGCCAGCTTGGTTTCCAGGGGAATGGTTGTATACACACACCTTTCTTTAAAAAAAAAAAAGATAGGAGAATTAACAAGTCACTCATTATCTTTCTGATCTAATGGGCTTTTATGATGTGATTTTTACATAATTCCACTAAATTTTCCAAATGAAATAGAGCTGAAATCCCCAGGGGAACTTTCTGCAACCTAGCCTCTGGAAAACCTGGATCATTCTGGACTTCCCAAATGATGTCAAAATGAGAAATAGCTAAAATTCGAAAGCAAAATTTCTAGTACAGTCTAGCTGTGTAAGAGGCTTTCTAAGAAAGAAAATCACTTCCAGTGAGCCATCAAAATGCCATGCTTTACCCATTAAGAGAAGGCTTTGAGTTTTTTGTTTGCTTGTTTTGCTTTTAATAAAGGAATCAATTCTTTAGGAGTGAAGTCCATGTATTTAAATACTGAAAATGATGGGCAGTTAGGTAGTACAATGGATAGAACACCAGCCCTAGAGTCAGGCAGACCTGAACTAAAATTTGGCCTCAGACACTACCCTGGGAAAGTCACTTAACCCCAACTGCTGAGGGGGGGCGGGGAGAGAGAGAGAGACAGAGAGACAGAGAGAGAGAGACAGAGGGAGAGACAGAGAAAGGGACAGAGAGACAGAGAGAGACAGAGAGACAGAGAGAGAGAGAAGAAAAAGAGAAAGAAAAGAAAGAAGAAAGGAAGGAAAGAAGGAAGGAAAGAAAGAAAGGAAGGAAGGAAAGAAGGAAGGAAAGAAACAAAGAAAGAAAGAAAGAAAGAAAGAAAGAAAGAAAGAAAGAAAGAAAGAAACAAAGAAAATGAACTTGCGGGAAGGCCTGAGGTGAAATCCTGTCTGATACTATGTGACCATTGGAAAAGTCTGCTAGTCTCTCTAAATTTCTGTTTTCTCATCTATAAAAACGCAAATCTACTTTATAAAGTTGTTGTGAAACTGAAATAAGATATATGTAAAGTAATGTACAAATTTTAAAGCACTATAGAAATACATGTTATTATTAAGTGTTGTGTCCTCTATAAATCTGAGCTATTATTAGTGGGGGGGAAGGAGGAAAAATTCCACTCAAATGGCTGCCTAGATATTTCCTGAAAAGTGTCTAAGATAGAATCCTTTTTAACCTTTTTTTTCAATGAAAAAATGATTGTTGCTCATGGTTTCCTGCATAAGACATTGGGAAAATCAATTTAATTTGTCATTATGGCTCAATTGAGACATTGGAAAAGTAATTTATTTTGCCTCACTTTATACATATATAAAAGTCAAATGTTCAAGTCTGGCATGGTGAAAAACTTCCAATCACTGTGAACATACACTAGTCTGGGTCCAGACTCGTACAGCAACATCACTAGACAATTAAAGGAAAACATACAAACAAGCTTGGAAGATCAGCAATGCTACAAGGTGGCCAAAGCAAAGGCTTAGGACAAATTAGCAACAGACTTTTCAAAAGTTTGTGAACCAGAGTTCTAACAAGCTTATTTAGCCTGTTCATGCACCAAAAGACATGAGCCAACATATGTGTCCATATATTCATGCAGTAAGGATCCTGATTCATTGATGTTTCATATATTTACAGTTACCCTCAGTGAACTGATATGTGTCATAGATATAATATGTGTATTATTTACAACATATGCATTGTGTTTAGTATGCAATACACATTAATGTATTATATTTATTGTATGTATATATATATATATATTTACATAGATATAAATGGTAAGTGTGGGTTATTACATGCTCAATGGCATTCTTTCTCTTCCCAAGAGACTCCTATCCATTGGATTCTTTTAGAGAAAACATCCTAATAAGTGTAGTTCAAGTCATTCAGTGTTACTCTGACGTTTATCATGAAACTCCCTTGTCCTTAAATGTTCCTAGGATGCTCTTTAACTGTGATGTCCCTTTCCTTATTGATTAAGCTTTTTGACCCTTGATGCTTCTGAGTCCTCACTAGTCTTGAGTCATTTTAAAATGTTCTTTAACCCTTTACCTACTTTCTGGTCATTTGATAAATGACTAATTTCCACAGATAGTTTTCCTATAGGCTAATAAACATTCATGATACATTGACACAATAGTTACTTCAATTGAGATCGAATCAAACAATCTTGCGTGGCCATCAGTCATTCATCAGTCACTGAGTTATCAGCTACCATATGCTACCTCGACCAGCTAGGATCCAGTCAGTCTGCCAAAGACTCAGTTGAGTCAAGTGGGCAGAAGTTCTGAAAAGAATTGGACTTAAGGGACAGCTAGGTGGCACAGTGAATGGAGTCAGGAGGGCCTGAGTTCAAATTGGACCTCAGACACTTAACACTTACTAGCTGTGTGATCTTGGGGAAGTCATGTAACCCCAATTGCCCTATCTTCCCCTCTCCAAAAAGGCAGAAGAAAAACTGGGTTTAAATTACAGAGTGTTATGTTAACTGTTATGGGTGCCAATTAGTGGCCAATCTGTAATGGGCACTTAATAGATACTTATTGATCAAATAACAAAACCCAAAGCCGCTCTATGCATCTGTAGAAATTTTTTATCTCCATATTAACTTTCATATATGTTCAAAGAACCTTATTATTTGGATAAGAGGCATGACAGCTAATGACTCAGACTATAAACTTTGATTAGATAAGCTGACACAAGAGTTTTGAAAAGCATGCTGGGAAGAAAAAACAGGGAATTAGTAAGAATAATGATGTACACACCACATCCTGCTGGGAGAATGGGGAAGGAAGAGTTAAGATTTTCCTTCCTCTTTTGCCAGTCAGATACTGGGCACTGATGTAGCATATTGGTGTGTGCTAAAAAATTGGTGGTGGTTGTTGTTGTTTCAATCATTTCTACCAATCCCTGACTTGGGCACTCTTCTAGACCTTAGATGGAATTCAGCCTCTCATTGGGGCCACAACCGTGACATTCTGATACGCAAGTCCCAGAGTTCCTATGGTGATGAGCACGTTATTATCCAAATGGTTCAGGCTTCCTTAGATTGGAGATCCAGGAAAACCTTGTTGTGAAGACCAGGCTAGACTCACACCCTTCCAGCCCTGTGCCACCAAAAAGAAAGAGTAGTTTGCTTACAGCTGCAGGCATTGAGAATGCTTTCTAATATCCCATAATACTTGCTATCGTGGCATGTATCATCCAGCATGAAAGGGCATTCTTGTATACAGACAAAAATACCTGTGTCTGTCTGGGACTCTTCGAGAAGTTGACTGTCATTCACACCGTGAGTTTTTCATGGGTGGGATCAACATTCTGAGCTTAGTCTAGGGATTGCCTTTGCATCTTCCTTTTAAATCTTGAAGCTCGTTTGTCCCCATCCCTCTGGTTTTTACAATTCTTTAAATACCAAGTTGTGAAAAAAAAAAACCAAGTTGTACCTCATTGATTTACCTCTCCCCAAATCAATTAATAAAATATTTAATAATATAACAAATCACATATAATATGATTCATAATATATAATATAATGATAACATAACATAAATATAATAAATCCATTAATAAAATATTTAATAAAATAATATCTAATAATAAATAAAAGGTAACAAAAATGAAAATTCAAGAATAATTCACATGTAACATTGACATAAACTGTAAGATTGCTGTACCAAGCCCATATCTTCCAGTCCAGAGATTAGAGCTAACACTTAAATTCAGTGATTAGTAATTCCCAGTCAAAGGCTATGCATTAAAATACCAGTGACTCAAATACACCATATGTTGGGTGCTGGAGCTTTGGGGCATCATTCTAAGACCTATGATCAGGAACCATAATCCCATCCTGCAGCTCTTCCTTAGTCAGGCTCCATGCTGCTCACTCAAGATGAAAAGCTTTGCTAGGTTTTTAAAGTCTCTGTTCCCCACTTCCCCCCTACCCCACCCCCTAAGCAATGAAGTCAGTGCTGATAAATAGATACTCTGGAGTGTGTGCCTATTCATCAAAGCCATAGATCTACTATCCATAGTGAAGGGGGGACGAGCATGGTTTGGAGTGTCTTCCTTCTCTCTAAAACTTCTCACGTCTTCCATATCCCTGTGCTCCAGAAATATATCAGCATGACCGCACCCATTACAATATTTTAAATAAATGCATCTTGTTTTTCACTAGGATGTGAGGTCAAAGTGTTTTGGGTTTCAGTGACAGGATCTAAAACAGAGGAATTTCCAGCGGGTGAGGGCAGAGCCAAGAATCTTGAACCTAAGCCCCAAGTTGATTTTCTGGGAATAACAGGAAGGCAGTGCTGGCAAGGCTGCCCCTACACATTGCCTGTTACATTAGTCTTGTAAGAAATGGAACTGAGAGGAGCAACTTAAGCAGGAAAAGTTAATTGTGCCACCATTCTAGTATATGAAAATGATGGTTAGCTGCAGTATTTCGAGAAAGAAGGCTGGTAACTCTAGTTATTTCAGTCATTTCAGCTGTGTCTGACTCTTTGTGACCCCATTTGAGGCTTTCTCAGCAAAGATAGTGGAGTGGTTTGCCATTTCCTTCTCCAACTCATTTTACAGATGAGGAAACTGAAGAAAACAGGGTTAAGTGACTTGCCCAAGGTCACAACTAGTGTCTGAGGGCAGGTTTGAACTCAGGTCTTCCTGACTCCAGGCTCTGTAGTCTATCCACTACTACACCTAACTGTAACTAGGGCTAATACTTACAAGGAGTCATTGTTGCATGGTGGAAAGAACATTGATTTGGAACCCAAGTTGGAATCTCATCTCTGCCTTGTATTCTTGGGTAAGTCATTTAGCTTTTCTAGGACTCTTGTTTTCTCATCTGTAGAAGAAGCCAGGGGGCAGAATATATGACCTCTAAATTCCATTCTAGCTCAAAGCCTATGATTTCTAAGGAATGTAAAACTGGCTAGAATCTTGTTACCTTCAGGTAAAATCAGTGTCGCAGTAGAGAGAAGATTATGAGGCAAGTATTTACTTGCAGCCACACTTGTATCACTAGTTCTTCTCTTTTTGATTTTTATTGACTTATTTGAAGACAATGGGGAAGGGGATATAATTTTGGTGGGTCTGTGTCTCCCTCAATATATTTTTCCTATTGCCCCCAGGCAACATATATCCCATGGTTATACTTGCTACCTGCCTCAGAGTAGGAAGATCAATCCACCAGAAGGAAAATTGTGATGATATAGTAACTCCTGAGACTTGGCTCTAACCCTCTAAGGATATATTTGAGAGCCATAGATCTCACACACATGCACACATATTGTGCACATGTGTAAGGTATTATGCATGTGTGTATTCGTGTATGTGTGTTTAAATTACTACCTCTAGGCTTGGTTGAATAGAAGACTAATGATCCAGTTCTTAAAAACAGCTTTAGATCTAGAGTGGCATGGGTCTGTGCCTAGGCATTCTTGAACAAATGGTACAGTTGTCCTCATCCTACCTGACCACCTCTAGTCACTAAAGAAGATAAAGCCCAACTCCTTTAAGAGATGCCTTCCAGTGAAATCCTCACTTTCTAAAGTGAGGAAGGAGAGGCATCCATGGAATAGGGTTGAATTCAGAATCATAGATCAAGAGATCAAAACGACCTCAGTCCAATGCATTCATTTTATATATATGGAAACTGAGGCCCATAGAGGTTGAATGACTTTCCCAGGGTCACACAAGTAGCGTGACGGGGTTCAAATCCTGCTTCTGATGCTTGTTAGCTCTGTAATCACAGGAGAGTCATTCAACTCTTCAAGCCTGTTTTCTTGTCTGTAAGAAGAAGAGGATGAATGAGATGACTTCTAAATTCCCTTCCAGCTATGATCCTATGGCTCTCTTATTCTCCACCTTTGTTCTATATTTCTCCACGATATCTCCAATAATTTCAAAGCATGTTAGAATGGCCCCCATAAAATAAGTAAAATAAAATTTAAGAATATTTACTGTATGGTTCTTGCAAAAGTAGAATGTGTCCATGGTTGGAACTTTGTATCCCCCAACTAGATTGTAAGGTTTTTGATCATCACAGCACAAGCAACGGAGTGGCTTCTTCATCTTTGTATACAATGCTTTTGATGTTTGCACATAAGTAAATGCTTAATGGTGTTATGTGAATTGAATGTAGCAACTTTACAAACGCATTCTCTATGAGACCCTGGTGGCACTGAACTTAAGGATCAAAACTTTAGGGTCTCTGGAATTATATAGGCTTCTCCTTCTCTTTTCTCTTCTCTCTGTCTCTGTCTCTCTCTGTTTCTCTGTCTCTCTGTTTCTTGGTCTCTGTCTCTCTCTCCCCCTTTCTCTCTCTCTCCCCCCCATCTGTCTCCCTCTCTCTATCTCTCTGTCTCTCCCCCTCCCTTCTCTTCTCTTCTCTTCTCTCTCTCTTTCTCTCTCTCTCTTCCCTCCTTCTTCCTTCCCTCTTCCTCCCCCTTTCTGTCCTATCTCTCTCTGTCTCTGTCTCTCTCCCCTCCCCCTCCCTTCTTTCCTCTTTCTCTCCTCCCTTCTCTCTTCTCTCTCTGTCTGTCTTTTTCTCTCTGTTTCTCTCTCTTTCTCTCTCTCTCCCTCTCCCTCCCTCTCTCTTTTTCTCCCCTTCTCTCCTTTCTCTCTGTTTCTCTGTCTCTGGTCTTTGTCTCTGTCTCTCTGTCTTTCTCTCTCTCCTTCTGTCTCCCCCTCCCTCCCTCCCTCTCTTGGAGGACCTGGGCTTTCATTATTGTAAGAAATTCCAAGGGAGGAAACTCCCTCTCCCCATACAGGTCTGCACTTGTTCTGCGGCTCCCAGTCTCAGCTGTTGCTGGGATAATTCTCAGGGTCACATGACCAGTAATGTCACAAATGGAGTTTGAACCAAGGTCTTAGTGACTCCAAGGCCATTTGTCATTCTATTATGCAACACTGCCTCTCAAATTATTCTAGGTGGAGCATGAAGCAACTTCATTATCTCTTTGCTGATGCTTTGAAGCTAAAATAAAGGGGCCTTTGCAGCATTCTTGTGTCTTTTCCTTTGTTTCCCAGGATGATGGTATAATGGCACTGGACGAGCAGTTACTTGATCTTAGGAAAGATGTTTATGGTTGTATGCTAAGAACAGAAAATGATTTAGGTGCTGTTTTGCTGTTGTTCAGTCATGTCTAACTCAGTGATCCAATTTTGGGATTTTCTTGACAGAGATACTGGAGTGGTTTGCTCATTTTACAGATGAGGAAACTGAGGCAAGCAGGGTGGAGTGACTTGGCCAGGGTCATACTGCTAGGAAACATCTGAGGTCAGATTTGAACTCACAAAGCCAGACTCTGCTAAGTGTTTCACTATTGATCAATCACTGACTCCCAGAAAGGGTCACATCTTCCCAAGGATCCTCACATTTTCATTTTACCAATCAGTTCTTCCTATTGTAGGTTAAGATTGAGTCTAGAATTTGTAGTTACTCTCATCAACTTTGAAATGAAATAGGGAGGAAGTCTTTACAACCCGAGACATCAGTGTATATGAGGTTATATGCCAATGGTCCCTATCATGTGTATCCTGACTTACGTAAGTGTCTTATTTTCCAGAGGGACATGAACTTTGCTTAGTCAGATAATATTCTGTTGTGCTCTATTCCCTCTAGCCTCTATTGGTAGCTAGTTAGTGCAATGGATAGAACTCTAGACCTGGAGGCACTAAGACTTGAGTTTACATCCATCCTTTGACATTTACTAGTTGTGTGACCCTGGACTGGTCTCTCAATCTCTTCAACCACAAAATAAAGAGGAGACAGCTAGGTGGTGCAGTGGATAGGGCACCAGCCCTAGAGTCAGGAGGACCTGAGTTCAAATCCAGCCTCAGACATGTACTGGCTATGTAACCCTAGAAAAGTCACTTAACTCCACTTGTCCCAAAACCCCAATAAAATAGGGATGATGAGGAGGAGGAGGAGGAGAAGGAGGAGGAGGATGATATCTACTTCCCAGGGTTGTTGTGAGAGTCAAATATCTATAAGGCACCTAACATACAGTTTGACACTTAATAGATACTTATTTCCGTGCTCCCTACATGGTAAGGCTGATCCCAACATCAATTTTTTGTTTGTTTGTTTTTCAGTCAAGTGGGAGAAAGGACAGCTAGGTGGCTCAGTGGATAGATCACGAGGTTTAGAGTCAGAAAGACCTGAGTCCAAATTCAGTCTCAGACACTTACTAGTTGTGTCACCCTGTGCAAGTCCCCAAACCCTGTTTGCCTCAGTTTCCTCATCTGTAAAATGATCTGTAGAAGGAAGTGGCAAACCACCCTAGTATCTTTGCCAAGAAAACCCCAAAGAGGGTCACAAAGAGTTGGGCATAACTGAAAATGACTAAAAAACAAGTGGGAGAAAGATGCTCTGGGTTTGGGGTGGGGATAATTTCTTACGCTGAATTGGTTCAGTGAGATGTTACCTTTAGGAATCTTGGGTTCCACACTGTTTGAAATCTTTTTAGATGGTTTTTTTTATTCCTTATTTTTTTTACTAGTTTCATTTTTTGTGCAAAGATGCTTTTCCTTGTATTTACAAGGAAATTTACAATTTAAATAGCCTAGAAAAGACATACCTGTGGTCTTCGTGGTCTTGAGTGAGTAGACAAAGGAGGTAAATGAAGGGAAGATGAGTGTCTGAGCCAGAATATTCAGATATGTATTGGCAGTGGGGACTTTTAGGAGGTTTGTGGTTATGATCATAAAAGGACAGAATACTGAGCTTTCATTGGTTCAGCAGCATCAATCCAGAGCTAGTGATTAAGAATGGAAGAAAACCCCAAACCACCAGGACAGGATTTCCCAGGTTAATCCACAGAAAGAGCTCATTCCTAAGAAGATTTTCAGAGCCTACAGCTTAGGGCATGATAAACCCACAGCTTCTCTTCTCTGATAGATATAATTATCAACCGAGCCAACCAAAAATTTATCATGTGCGTCACTATTAACAGAGAGGAGGGGCAACAGATGTCTGAACAATTGACATCCCCCATTACAATCATACCCTGTATTTATGCCAACAAGGGAAATATGGAACCTCAGATTAATTTTAATTCCTGTCATAACAGAATGGATTTAGGATTATAACAGCAATGACCTAGAAATGACCTCATGGGGAAAAGACAGTCGAGTCAGAATGATCACTTCCAGGATGTTTAACAAAGGACTCTGCCCTGAAAGACCCCAATCTGACAATACACACAAACTTAAGTCACCACATTTCCTTCAGTCTCCCACAGAAATGTGATTTTTCTCCTGACTCACTCTTAGCCAACTCCAGGATGTGCAATGTGAAAACGTTGTTTCAAGGAAGTTTAGCTCAGAAAGACAAAGACTTTACTAAATATACATGTAATACCCTGCTTTAAATTCACATACATTTCTTTCTCAGTAAATATTGAACTTATCATAAAATTGAATAACCACATCAACTACCTACGCAATAAAGGGAAGTCTGAAGCCAAAAACTATTTAAAAGAACCATTAAATTAAAGAACTCACATTAGGAAACTATTATATTTTAAAAAAACAACATAGGGCTCAATTAGGCTGATAAATATAATTGTCTGCCCTGGAAATTTTTTTTTAAGACAACAATATGAAAAAAAAAAAGACCAACCACAAATCTTTTCCATATTTGTGAAATTCTGTAAGTCTAGTGGAGCATTCGTGGTCATTTAAAAGATGTGAAACCATAGAATCATAGTGTTAGAAGGGATGTTAGGGGCCACTTAGTTCAACCTTTTACCCAAGCCAGCAATTCTAGGTACAACATTTCTGAT
This sequence comes from Pseudochirops cupreus, assembly GCA_028627135.1. NCBI lineage: Eukaryota > Metazoa > Chordata > Mammalia > Diprotodontia > Pseudocheiridae > Pseudochirops > Pseudochirops cupreus. Next base: position 297,137,326 of record CM053584.1, read on the forward strand.
GGACAATTATCTGACTTTTGTTTAACTTGCCATGATGAGGAGGTGACTACATTTTGAGGCCAATCATTTTATTTTCAAAGAGTTCTGATGATTGGAAACATCCTGTTTATATTAAGTTAAATATAATACCCATCAATTCTAGTAACATAGTATATGGAGTTACATAGAATAAATCTCCTTTCTGATCTCCAAGTATTTGGAAACCGGTATCATTTCTCTTTGGCTTTCTTTTTTTCCAGGTGACATTTTCTTTTTTTCTTCCACTATTCCTTATAACGCATGGTTTCTAGAAATTTACATTCAATATTCCCTTTGGTCTGTGGTTCCCTGAATTAAATATTTTATTCCAGATATTGTCATACCAAACATAGAATAGCTATTTCTCTCATGACACGGACTCAGCACTTCTATTAATGAAAAAAAGGCAAATGCCCTAATTTTAAGAAAGAGACAAAAAGGTGAATTCTGAAAACTACATATCAGTAAATGGGATATTTATTTCCAGCAAAATTCTAAAAGAAAGTACTGAACAGATGGTTGATGAATTCTTAGAAAGGAAATGGGTGAAAATGAAGAGGAACCAGGAGTTTACTACTAATAAATTATGCTAAATTAAGTTAATTTTCCTTTTTCATAGCATTTCTAGATCAGGAGAATAAGATAAATATGTTTGCTTTTTTTAATTTTAGCAAGGCATTCTCAATGCAGTGGTGAACATGGCAGCAGAAATTCAAGAGTAGAAAGTAACAAGGACTATTCACAACAAAAACAATAGCTCATATTTGTACAGTACTGGAATGTTTCCAAAGTGCTTTCTGTACAATTTTGTTGTGTTTAAAAGTTCCCAAGTGCTCCCATTTTAGTAGGACCTATAGTCAGCCCATATATTTAACCCACAAAGATTAATCAATAGTGCTGGTGTTATAATTGTTGTCCTATGAACAACTCTCATCTCTCCTAATTCTGCTCTTTTTGCAAATGAACAATTGTTTGGGAGCAAGAAAAGGATTTGGGAAATCTGCAAAGGATTTAAAGATAAAAAGTCATTCCAAGGAACAAAGGATGGAAATGGAAGAACACACACATATTCACTCACAAGGGCAAAATAGCCACTATGCTTCAGCTGTAATACCAAAATTCTTGTTGTGCTTACAGAAGATATAGAAATTACACTAACGAGAACAAAAATGGAAAAGGTAGCTGGAGTAGACAAAAGCAAATTCATAAAGGAGATCAGTGCTAGAGGTAAAAACAGAGGAACTGATCCACAGTACACTTGAAGGGTAGGATAATATAGAAGGTGTGAGGGAAAACATTAGATTACATTACTAATGAAAAAGGTAACCAAGAGAACAACACCTACCACTTTATCTGACTAATTTCTAATCTATATAAAGTCTTCATGAGAAGTAAATAGACATGCATCAAGAACATCATTGAAGAAGATATTGGCAGGTAATGGGCTTTTGAAGTGAAATTTCACAATAGAATATATTTTTACCATTGCACAATTGACAGAAAGATGTAGAGAGTATAAGATTGTATTGTGTTTATGGTTTGTTGATTATTTTGAAAAGCATTTGATTAAGTAATGCAAAATTCTGCCTTAAAGGCTCGCTTCCAACAAGTTGATTCCCATTCAATCAAAATTATTTGATTCCTTGAAAGATATAAAAACAAAGGTAACCTTATTTGATGATCCTTTGATCATAAATATCAGGTGAAATATGAAATAGGGAGGCATATGCTTGCCAAAAATGTTTACCACTGTTGTGGAGGAGATTCAACCCAGAGTCAAAGTTAGATATGTAATAATTCAAAAGAGTCTACCTTACCATCTACATAGGAAAATTGAAGTAGTCAAAGAACATCTGTTGGCTCGATTATGACATACAATTATAAAGACAAACTATAGAGTCCATGTCTATATCTATAGCATATAGCTGGGGTAAAATGTATAGATGGATGAGTGAAGCCCGTAATTAAACTGGAGGAAATCAGTAGACCAAATTGCCTTTGGAAAATTTCAAAACTCTCATAATGTCCCCAAACTTATCTCAGAGGCAAACTCTCATCTTTGTAATCCCAAAATTCTTTTTAATGTTGTTGTATAATTACACATCATGGTACATTGTGGTCTCCAAAGGATTAATAATTAATATTGCCAGAGGGCAATGGAGAGGTTTATTGTAGGTTTGGGCAGGCTGAAATATATAACTAATGAGGGACTTCTCTTTTTCAATTTCATCTTTTTAAAAAAATTAAAAATCTATTTTCCCTCCTACACTACACACCATTGAAACGACACAAAAGAAAACTTTTGTAATAAATATACATAGTCAAACAAAGCAAACCCACATTGACCGTGTCTCAAAAGTACATGCAAATGAAGAATTTCAAGGAAGAATAGGAGTGAAGCATGTTGTAGGAAAATGTATAATCAAAAAAGGAAGATAACTAGAGACATAGCAAGAGCAAGGGATAACTGATGGACAGTCTATGTGTTCCACTGTTATCCTTTGAAATAGCGAAAGAAGGTAAAGACCCCTGTGATGAATGAATGGGAAGACTTGAGCTAGAATCACAAAGAATGGACAGGCATGAATTAGTTACAGTCTTCACTACTGGAGAGGACATTTGGTTTAATGAGATGTATTTGAAATTTAATAATTATTATGATAACTAACATATTAGTGCTAGCTTACAAAATGCTTTATGTATACTGAATTCACAGAATCAATGAGTTGGGGAGACCTGAGAGACCATCCAATCCAATCTGTACTTGAATAAGACTCCACCTGAACACAGTATATATTCAAGTAATTATTCAATCTAATCGACTAGTATCCTTTCCTCTTTCCAATATCTTGACATTTAATCCTTCAATACCTTGTAGTTAGGTGGTGTAGCGAATACTGTTAGACTTAGAGTCAGGGAGACCTGAGTCCAAATTTGACATCACAGCTGGCTGACCCTGAGCTTAACCTCTCTCACACTCCGTTTCCTCATCTATAAAATGGGATAATTTGAAAAGTATTTGATTAAGTAATGCAAAATTCTGCCTTAGAGGCTTTCTTCCAACAAGTTGGTTCCTATTCATTCATCAAAATTATTCGATTCCTTGAAAGATATAAAAATAATAATAACCCTATTTGTTGGTCCTTTGATCGTAAGTATCAGGTTAGACATAAAATAGGGAGACGTATGTTTGCCAGTTAGGTTTGTCGTGAGGACAAAATGAGATAACATTTTTAAGACACTGCAAATCCTAAAGCACTATATAGATGCTAATATTATTCTCACTCTCATTATTATCATAAAATTAACACATGTAAATAATATTAACATAAAAATCCTCTGCATACATTTGTTCTAGTCTAGATGCTCTTCCCATCTTCATTTTCTTTAATATCATTTCTGTCTCCTCATAAAGCACATCAGAACTGTGGCCCTAAGAAATGGATTGGCACTATTGTTATTGGTGGAGATAACCAAGTGGATAAAAACAAAACAAAACAAAACAAAACCTGGTTTTGTGAAGAAGAAAGAATTTTCCATATTTTTATTTGTAGTTGGTTGGACAACCTATGGAGCTAACCCATTAGTACAAATATCTTGGATAGACACTGTGATGGTCACTGTGGAATCAACCAGGAGGAAGAGAGAGGTCTAAATGGCCCTTTTAGAAACTGTTCAGTACTTTTAATGATTTCAAGTCTCCCCCTGAAACAAAAGCCCACTTTTAAAAATCATCTGCCCTATTCTGGTGATTTTATATGATGCTATATAACTGAGTTGTGGAATAACACAGTTTCCAAAGAATTACATTTTTGAATCATCCCAAGGGCAAAGGAGAAGTGCATGGTAGATATGAGTAGAATAAAAAGTATTAACAATAAAGATTTTTATGCGAGAATGGATGACTGTGTAAAGCACTATACTAAGTGCTGGCCGTTATAAATACTGCTTTCAAGGGGCTCATATTCTTTTTTCTTTTTGGATGGGGTAAATTTGGGCAATTGGAGTTAAGTGACTTGCCCAAGGTCACACAGCTAGTATATGTTAAGTGTCTGAGGCTGGATTTGAACTTAGGTCCTCTTGACTCAAGGGCCAGTGCTCTATTCACTGAGCCACCTAGCCGCCTCACCACCTACCCACCCCTAGAGGCTCATATTCTAATGGTGGAGATGACATATATGGAAAATTTAAGTGGCAAATTAGATGGAAAGATCCTGTGGTCCTTAGGTGGCACAGTGGCATAGCAGATGGTAATGAATGTTTTTTGATATCTTTTCTCCTGATAAAATAATCTCTGTTTCTGATGTTGAACCATCTGACAGTGCCAAGGATTTTCATAGTGAGAACTTTGGTTTCTGGTCTTCAGTAGCTTTGGCTTATGAGGAGTCATGAGCTGTAGAACCCACAGATATAATTTCCAGGTCACATTTCCATAGGGGTTGTTTTCTGGAATGGAAGGAATAAAGAATCAAGATAAAGGATAACATCAGGAAAAAATATGTCTAAAAAAGGACATAGGCTGGTAATATAACTAGAATGAAGAATAGTCTATGTGGTCCAGTGGTACCCAAGGAATGTTAAGAGATCTAGAGGAAAGACACCAACATATTGACTAAACTGCCTATGGAAGATAGCTGGGATGACAAGCAAAAGAGTTGCATAGTTTGAGAAAGCACTGATAGATTATGGTCTGTACTATTGGAAGGAGTGCTTCCCTCCCCCACTGATGAAATCTCACATATATAGAAGTATAAAAATAAATTCTACTTATCTATCACTTGGTTTTCACTCAATAAACGTAATATTAAGCATATACTATGTGCCCCATACTGGAGAAGGATATGGCAAACCACTCTAGTATATTTGTTAAGAAATTCCATGGAAAATCCATGGGGTCACAAAGAGTCAGACACGACTGAATGACTGAATGACTGAACAACAACAGAAACAACAAATACCCTCTGTGCTAGACACTGGGAAGGTTAAGATAGTTCTTGCCCTCACGGAGCTTATAGTCTAATAGTGGGATAGGTAACAAATAAAAGATGGCCTAAGTGAAAAGAAAATCTGGAAAAATAAAAGAGGGAACTGGTGCTTTCAGATGTGTCCTCTGGCTTACCTCCCTCTTTACAGTTTCGGCCAGCAACATTTTAGTAGTGGATGAAAGGATGGGGAGTGGGGAAACAGATGGAATTGAGCACTGAAGACGCACTCCAGCAGATGTCATTAACACGGATTAAAAGAAGAAAATATTTAATTTAAGGTCAATACTAGAAAATACAATCAATGTATAAGCATTGGAAGAACCAACTTAGTCACTGTGTAGTGTGTGTGGAGAAGTCTGGAAATTAATGGCTGTATAAGACTAAGAGGAATTGTGTTTATGTTTATTCATGGTGCCATATCATGTTTCCCTCTCTTTTATAGGTGGTATGTGAGGGAGGTGATCATGGGTCCCATCTATGTCCCCTAAGTTTTTCTGTGTTGATCTATGATTGGCTTACGTAGTACCTCAGAGCCAAGAGAGCTCCTCAAAAGGGAATTCTAAGCAATAACAATGTACATCATAAATTCATCCAAGGAAGTGTATATATAACCTTCATTAGATAAATTCAGTCCATAATCCCTAGAGAACTGATGTAACCCAGCTGCTGAAATTAAGATCCTCCAGAAAACAATTCAGACTTCATGGATAGGCCAACCAACTATTCATTCCTCTGGATTCCCTTCTTCAAGCTCTGCCTCAATCCATAGCTTGAGATACACTCCCTACCTGACATGTCCTTTCCTCTAGGTCATTGTCATAAATTGCATTTGTTACATATTTACCTACCCCTCTTTCTAATTTACTGTAATAGCTCATCAGAAAGGCCGAGTAGGTCTTCAAGGCTTATTATGCAATTTTTGAGGTCACAGATTGTGTTTAAAAAATGTTTAAAGCTAAGACTCTCATCCTAACTCAATTTCCTTTTGCTTTCATCAAGGACCTGAGAGCTGCCAAAGTTCCTAGGTTAACTGATCTATCAATGGCGCCTCATTCTATCACAATATTCACTTTCAGTGGCAGTTCAAGCACTGAGGCATAGCTTTCATCTGAGGATGTCTGAATGATTTCAAAACACAGAGGCAATTTATTCTAAAACATTAAAGGGGGGAATCACAGAGGGAGATCAAAGGGCATATCAGGATGGCTTCTTGATTCACAAAGTAGTAAAACGGAGCCCAGAGAGGAGACCACAACTTATGGCTTCAAGGAAACGGGCATGGAACTCCCCACCACTGCATGCCAAGTGAACATCACAGATGGGAATGGAGTGAGAAATACAAGTGAAGTTTCCACTCTGGAGGAAATAGGGAAGCAGATTTGGAAACAATCCAAACTGAAAGGTCAAGAAAAACATCACGTACATCTCTCCATGGCTGAAAGTGTGCCCGAGAGCCTGGCTTTCAGAGCCAGGAAGGTAAAGCAATCACCTCGGAATAAAAAAGGAGGAGCTTGAAATGCCTTCCTTCCATTTGTCCGACTAACTCCGGGCTCTTGGAGCCTGACCATTGCCCTTTAGCCTCTTTGGGTCCCCTTTTGCTCAGCAGTGCTGCTGTTTGGCATAGGGTGCCTCTCTTGGCTGCGTCCTAGTTTCTAACAAGCGGCTGCTTCTGGGGGAAAATCCCTTGGCAATGAAAAATATGGGAAACTTTTTAAAAGAAATTCCAATGTATCCGTCTTCTGGGCATATGCTCCAAGAAGGCCAAAGGCAGAAAAGGCCAAGGTATGCTATAATATTCACAGTAGCACTTTTGTAGTAACAGAAAGCTAGAGATAAAGTGGGGACTTATCAATTGGGAAAGGACTAAATGAATTGTGGTATATGAATATGATGAAATATAACTTTAGCAAAAACAAATGAAAAGCATGAGGAATTCAGAGAAACAAAGGGAGACTTGTATAAACTGATGCAGGATTAAGTAAGCAGAACTAGGAGAACAACATACATAATGATTATAATGAGGTAATTGAAAATAACACTAATATATGGGGGAAAGAGGCCATTAACCATGAGTTCTCTCTTCTCCCTTCTTCCTCATCTCCTATTATTCAGATGCCTTCTGCCACTTTCTTTTCCTTCACTCCTATCTTACATGATGAAATGGTCTTACTCCTTACCAAGATTAACCCTCTACTTGTTCAAGTGATCCCATTTCATCCTGTCTCCTCCAACAGTTTGCTCTCTCTGTTATCCCCACTCTTTCACTTATTTTCAACCTCTCCCTGGCTCTTTTCTTATTGCCTACAAACATATTCATGTCTTCCCCATCCTGAAAAACCTCTCACTTGACCCTTCTATCCCTATAAACTATCATCTTATATGTTTTCTGCCCTTTGTAACTAAACTCCTCAAAAAGGCCATTTACTTATCCTGTATATAGCTTGCTTCGTATATATTTGTGTTCATGTTGCCTTCCTCTAGACTGTAAGCTCTCAGAGGGCAGAGATTGTCTTTGGTCTTTTTTTGTATCCTCAGTACTTAGCATAATGCCTGGCATATAATAGATGCTTAAGAAATGCTTATTGATTGATTGCTATCCTGATTAATTGCAATGACCCAAACCTGGTCCCAAGAACTCATGTTGAAACATACCTCCCTCCTTGAAGTGAAAAAAAATTATAGGAAGTGGAATGTGCCACTGTCAGATGTGAGCACTTTGTCTTGTTGGTTATGCTATAAATGTATCTTTGTTATTAAGAAAGGTACAATCAAGTGGTAGATTACTATGGAGGAAATTTTGGATATAAACTCATAAAGCAATTTTTTTAAAGTTCCATTGAACAATTTGAGGGAAAACCATAGAAAATTGGTTAATACATTCAACTTTCCCTTCCATGGTTCTCCTTGCTTATATTTAGTCACTTACAATCAATCCCAGGGTACATCAAACTAAGCCAATCCCCCTAGGCTCTATATGGGATGGTGGTAGAGGACTGGCTCTGTGACAATTATTAGATTATAAATTCTTTGAGATCAGAGAATTCATCTTTGTATCTCTGGCCCATAGGTCAGTGCCTTATTCATAGTAAGTACTTAATAAATATTAGTTAAATGAAATGGAAGAGATGGAAGGAAGCAGTAAAGGAGAAGGAAATGATACAGAAAACTGCTGCTGACACCAGATAACACGGGTGAATTTAATCACCTCTTCAAAATACTTTGTTTCACAGACGTGCACCAAAAAAACGTCACCAACTCGATATTGTAGAAATGGGGAGAACCACGTATTTGATCATAATAATGAGCTTGTGGCAATAATGTATACATCACAGCAAATTATGACAATGAAAAATGAAAATTCACCTTTGTGATTGGCTCTTTATTGTACTTATAACCAGCGCTTAATAAGGAGATGGGGGAGAGGGAAAGTGTTGGGATTGGCTGCCTGACAACAACTCCCCATCACCTTCTCCATTTCCATGTACTTCTTAGCAGTGATTCTCAACCTTCCAGTGCCGTGACCCTTTAATACAGTTCCTCATGTTGTGGTGACCCCCCAACCATAAAATTATTTTCGTTGCTACTTCATAACTGTAATTTTGCTACCATTATGAATCGTAATATAAATATCTGATATGCAGGATGCATTTTCATTGTTACAAATTGAACATAACCCACAGGTTGAGAACCACTGTTCTTAGGTTTCCACGTAAAATGGCTATGGAGAAGTTACAGCTTATTCCTCCATTTTAATCACCCTGATAGGGACACTTTTGCAGTTGATTGACATGGTCCATTTGTACTTTGGACCTTGTATGATGAACTTTGCACAACTTCAATTAATGTGGCAGAGTTCCTCTTTGGGCCTGCTCAATTATTCCCAACATTGATTAACTTTCGTGATATAAATGAATAAAGAACAAGGACAGATGGAGCGACATTCAAAATGCGTTCTTGCCCTTGTGAGTTCAGCCTTGCATATGACATATGCTTAATAAACACCAGTTTGAATGTTTGTTGAAAGCTTTAGTTAAGTTTGGATGGAGGTAGTCAACGCAAGTCTCGAAATGTTTATTAACCCCTCTCCCCAGTTAATAATTCAGCAAAACCAACCCTTGTTTTTGAACATGGTGCAACATGTTGAACAATAAAAAACCTGGCAAGTCCCATTCGCCAGTCTCCTCCAAAGACCCCCTCCAGGGAATCTCTCCATAGTAGTCGGCACCATCTTTTAGCTTAAGGGTAATATGGCACTACCGTTATGTCTTGGATAGCGTTCCTCTCCACAAATTCCTTAAATTCAACTGAGATAAATATATTCCCATTGTCAGAAGTGATGGTATCTGACAATATACTTGTGCAAATATTTGGCATAGAGCAGTTATTGGTTCAGGAAAGATTGAAACTGGAACATGGAACATTTCAAGCTATTTTGAGAAGAAGCTTACTCTCCGAGAAGTCCTAAGTCTCCCCCTGAGATTTTCCAACAAAATCAATATTCATTCTTGATGAAATTTCCTTCTCACAGAAAGGTAGTTCTTTGGTAGTTCACACCAAGTAACCTGGCATGTACCATACTTTTTTTTTAAACAACCGTTTAAATATCTGAGTTAATTTCAGGTCACCAAATATCTAGTCATGACTTTCATGAAAATAATCTCCAGATGTGCTGCAAATAGCATGTTCAATACAATATGATGACTCCCTTTTGGAAATGGCTAAATGGTTTCTCAATAAAAGGCCTTCTTTATGGGCAGATACCTCATGCTGCTTGTGAAGAACACTTTGCCTCAGACAGTTGATCTACTTATTCAATGGTTAGCAGAGTGCCTAGAACATAGTATGTTAAATGTTGATTGATTAATTGATCACCTTCTCAACACCTAAGGTTAACACCTAGGGCATGGTAATAATTGGTTTTTTACTCATTAATTTATTTGCTTCTTCCCTCATTAAGTAAGATTATTTTGTAGAAGTAACCTTGAAGGGAATGTTTTTCAATGATCTTCTGATTATCTGATTGATCTGGGAGTCTACAAAGATAGGGGTATAGCAGAAAACATTGGACATGGAGTCAGATGATCCTGCCCTTGACATTTACTAGCTCTGTGGTCATGAACAAATCACTTGACCTTCTGATTTCTCTGTTTCATTATCTGTAAAATGGGAATGATAATACCAATAATACTCCCCATTATAGGGCTGCATTTATTAAGTAAGTACTTAGCAAGTGTTTGAAATACATAAATGGCAGGAAGCAGTAAAGAAGGAAGGAAAGGTAAAAACTGGGGCAAATACCAAATAAAAGGATAAATTTGAGCACCTCTTCAAAACACTTTGTTTCAAAAACATCATTAAAGAAAATGACAAGTTTATATTGCAGAAATGATGCATACCACATATCAAATAACTGGTGTACAATCTCTTACAAACCTTAGCAGAGTTCTTAATCCATTTTTGTGTAAAGGATCCCTTCGGCAGTCTAGTGATGCCTATGGATTCCCCTGAGTTATTTCATAAATGTATTAAATAAAAATTCACAGAAGTACAAAGGAAACCAATTACAGTGGAATACAGTTATCAAAATTAAAAACAAAAACCTCACAGACCATAGGTTAAAAACCCCTGCCGCTTATAAATGCTGACTTTGATAATTAATCTTACGGTTTGGTTAGCACACAAGGGAAGAGTTACTGAATGGCCAGAATTCCTGTGAAGTAGTCATAGAACAGTAGGGACTCTTTAGTGGCTGATGGCTTAGGTCTTAGGATAATGTCCTGAGCTATTGCTCTTTCATATTTTTAGACAAATTCATTGTTGTAGGAGCTGAACACGAAGGTTTCAATACTTCATCCATAGGAACATAATGACAAGTGTAGGCTTGTCCAAAAATAAGTGTTCCTCAAAAGATTGTTACCAACTAGATTTGTAAAGACACCTTTCGTGGAGGTAGTTGTAAAAATTCTTGACCCCTATAGAAAAGTGAGTGCTTCTTTGCACATTTGTCTTGATTTAGTTCCAACCTGTAATTTAACTCGTTATTGGGAAGTAACCAATCATTGCCTCACTCCTTCTGGTATTTAGTGGTCAAACAGAGTTTTAACACAACGAGGTGGAACATCTCTAGAAAGAAACAATGGTTTGGGTTCTTCATGATGAATTCCTCTTCTGCTTGTCAAAGATGCAAGATGGTAGGGAGGCATTAATGTAAATTCTGGGGTGTGCTCTTTAAACTGGAGAGAGGATGAGGCTGTAGCAAGTGTGCTTCACAGTCCAGTTGGAAAATTAGAGGATTTAGAACTAACCTCCTTATTGGGCAATGAGAAGAAGCATAGTTAGGACTTAAGTCATCCCAGCAATTCGAACCTCACCAACACACCAGTGAGCTCCTGGTAGTCTTTGGTTAACTGTTAGGTCTTATTACCACCCTCCTCCCCACCCTCACTGCTCCACACATAAGTGCTCAGTAGTATTTGTTGATCAACTGACTAGAATGTAAGCTCCTTGAGGGTAGGGACTGTCCTCACTTTTGTTTTTGTAACTCCAGTGCTTAGAAAAAGACTTAGTACATAGAGAGGGTTATGGTAATAAGTGTTTTTTTTATTCATTCATTTATTTGTTCCTTCCTTCATTCAATACGATTATTTTATCAAAGTAACCTTGAAGAGAATATTTTCCAATCATCCTCTGATTATCAGAATAAAACATAAATCAAGGAGATATACACTTGCTAAAGCGTTTGCTTCTGTCACGGGGGATATCCTGAGTAGAGTCCAAATGGAAAATGGAAATGAAGTCCAGATGCTCCTGTTTGCAGACAACATCATGTTCACTGCATCAAACCCAAGGCTACTCCAGAATCTTCTCAAAGAAGACCTCCAGGTTCTTTTGTGTTGTATAGCCACACTTATGGACAACAAAGCATCCCTGAGTTCTCATGGCTACTTGGGAAGAAAAGCTTGAGATTAAGACTGAACTAGACCTCTGCAACCACCCTGAGGATCCATTTAAGCCCCAAGTCCTTTGTTACACTATTGAGTCTAAAATATTCTGATTCATTGAGAGGTGGGAACAGGAAGGGGAAGGAAAAAGGGGGATTCCAGAAGAGTCCAGTTCTCTTAGGATTAGTTTTGACTGCCCAGCTATCATTCATTGATGAGTCATATAAAGTTTTCTGTAGCCTCTTACATAGCCAGCCTGGGGTATCTCCAGGAAGTATCTTGCTTCTCTCCAGGAAAAAAAATAGCTTTTTTTCTTGTTCTTTGACTAAAAACACATTTCACTCTAAAATGGATTCTTTTAGCCTGAGCATGGACACAATTTTAAGCTCATTGTGTCAAGGAAGTCTATTTTATATTATAGTCTTTTTTGCTATGTGCATGCTATGTGTTATTACTTGTATTCCTTATGTGTGTGTCTGACTCTCCTGCTCTAGACTCTAAAGTCAGAGATGTCTTTTGATTATTATTGCTAGCCCATACCACACTTCTCTGCTCATAGTAGGGACTCTATAAATGTTTGTTGAATAGTGTAGTGATAGCAATTTTATACCTGACGTTAGGAGAACTGGGTTTAAATTTTAACAATTTCTATTATAGCCTTTTCTACTCTTCTTTATGTCTTGAAATGTTTGTATTTCAGAAGAAAGTAGAAAGTTCAGAAGAGGATGCAGACAAGCGGGTGTTGTGGGTGAAATCAGAAACTGAGATCATTTTAGCAGTGGAAATGACATCAAAGAAGAGCTCAGCCACTACACTCCAAGGGCCATGGGACTTTTCCATCCGACATGCAACTAAAACCTTCCATATATGTTCTACCCCTTTAGAATGTGAACTCCTTGAGAGTCAGATGGTCTTATTTTCCATTTATATTCTTACCAATTAGCACAGTGTTCTGCATATAGTAAGCACTTGTTAAATTCATTCATTCATGCCACCATATTAAATTTAATATATACATAAAGAAAACAAGCTATACATTAATAAAAATTCAGTTTTAGATATAAATCTTTTTTTGTAGGTGGAAATATTCCTTCTGTTGATGTTTGTTAAGTCCACAAAAAAAAAAAGGAAAAAAGAGAAATATTTGTGTTGCTGAAAATTGTTAAATTTATAGTAAAAGAGAAAACGTAAATGTCAGAACAAAATAACTGTCCTTTTCCTAGATGCTCGAACATTTCTGGGCCTTAGGGTCCACATTTATATGGGGGTGAGAGGAGATGGATAAGCATTTACCAGAGCCTGTACTAAGCTCATTTATCTATTACCTCATTTGAGATTCACATGTTATTATCTCCATTTTACAGGTGAGGCAGAGATTAAGTGACTTGTTTAGGGCCACATAGCTAGAAAGTATCTGAGGTTGGATTTAAAATCAAGTCTTCCTGGCTCCAAGTCCGGTGCTCTATCTACTGTACCACCCAGCTGCCTCTGTAAAAGGAAGTTAATAATACTTGTACTCTCTGCTGCACAAGATCACTGACAAATACACACTTTCCCTTATCTCTGGGGGTGTAAATAATATAAATCTTTCCCCTCCCCCCTTATGGGGGGGGGTGAAGAGAAATAGTGATAAAAAATATAAATTTCAGTAATTATGGTTCTTATTAAATTGACTGAGAGCTACCATATCCTAGTGGATATAAAGCTGGCCTTGGAGCAGAAAGACTTGGATTCAAATCTCACCCCTGATTCCTACTAGCCAAATGATCCTGGGCAAGTCACTTAACTTTTCAGTACTCTAGGTAATTTCTCAGATTACAAATTACAAAGAAGGTAATAACCTGCATTGGTAGAAGGAATGCCCTTACCTGAGAGTTTCCTATACCAATGACATCTCAGGTCCAATCTCAAACCCTACTGAATTGAAAAAAAAAATCACAATGCCACTGGCACTGTAGAACTTATAAGGTTAGAAATTGAGAAACTATGATCACCTCCACTAATGAGAGATCACTATTCATTTCCTAACAAATTCAGAACTGGGCAGAACCTTAAACACATGCAAGATGAGTAAACTAAAGCCCAGAGAGGCTAGGTGACTTACCCACAATCACAAAGTAAGTGAGCGGCAGATTCCAAACCAAAACCTATCTTCTTACTCCCAGGTCCAATGCATTTCTACTACCATGTTGCACCATTTCTCAGTTTGCAACATGGGTCATAACATTCTTGCATATAATTTTCTATATCTGAAACCTAGATCTTTTTTAAAGGTTAGCGAAAGTCTACCAAGATCTGGATGAATCCAATGTCCTCCCCGTTAACTGAGGAGTTACCCAAGTTTGGTTTTGTTTGGGGCCAGGAACAAGTTAGTCGTAGCTCTCTTACTAATATCGCTACCACCACCAGTATAAATAACAAGAAAATGGACTAAATGAGCAAAATTTTATGATCTATGGCCTGGACCACGTAGTAAAAATATTAAGCCAAAAGGAGAGTAAAAGAATTTACATCATAAATAGGTTTTGATATTAGGCTCCTGCTCTTAATTATTTTTTTGGTGAGGGATGGGAGGGGTTGCACAATTTTCACATATTATTTACTGTACATTAAGGTATTTTTCCTTTTGTGAACCTGGATTCTAGTGAACCACGCCTCTGGGATAGTGCAGGATGTGAATCATGACTCATTAAGACAAATACACGGAAGTGGATGGCACAGGTAGCCAGGCTAGGGAAAGCTGTATAATGCTCATCAGCTCTAAGTTATCTCAGCTGTGCCAATGAGCACCTAGCCAGGGGAGTCTCAGAAAGAGAAAGCTGGTGGGAGGTCTGCAGGAAGAGTAAGACTGGAAGAGGAAACAGAGTTTAGTCTGGCAAAGGCCTGTGTTAAGAAGCCTCCAGGGCCCTAGAAGGTCAGGGAAGAGATCATGGCAGCATGGGAAATGTGATCCAGGTATAAATGACTTCCAGAGGAGAGGACAATTATTTGTTTTCTTTCTTTGTATTCCTGGCACTTTATGCAGCATCCTACACATAGTAGAAATTGGTTGGATTATATTGAAAAGGGTAATAGAGTAAACACACAAAATTCATTACAAGCACAGAACCATGTCTTAGCACCATAACATCCCTTTTCTACATGTTTGTAATGTTCAGATCAATTCCTGTGCAGATATAGTTGCCTTCCCACATTGCTTGCAAATCCCCCACTCTGCTTTAATTGTGTGGCAGGGATTTGGCAGGGGATTTTGATAGGAAGTGAGGAGAGAGACGTGGCCCAGGCAGAGAGGTGCCACGCTCCAGCTCAATATCGGAGGAAAATGATGTCAGGATTGTGGTGGCTTGTTCCTCACTGGGATTGGCTTCTAAGTACAACTCACTGTGCCTTCAATAAGTTAGCCAAGGCCAGAATAATAGCAACTAGTATTTATATATCCACTTAGGGTTTTGCAAAGCATGTAACCTACGTTAACTCACTTGATTCTTACAATAACCCTGTGGATTAATTGCCATTATTGTCTTTACAGATAAGTAAACTGAGGCTAGGAGAGTTTAAAAAATTTGGTCAGGGTTATACAATTAGTAAGGCATCATTGAAACTCAAGTCTTCCTGACTCTAAGCATAGGTTTCTAGCCACGGCACCACTTGTTTGCCAGAAGTTGTCTGAGGACTTAAACAACAACCAAAAAGCTGAAATGTTGTGGGTGGGGTGGAGCATCAAATGTCCTAAGTTTCAGTTTACAGCAGATCCTAAGTACCATAATCTCACGCTGAGAATCCTATGTCCACCTCCCTGATGTCATTGGTCTTCTTTGAGAATGAAGATTGAAAAAGACCCTACATCCAACATTTCTCCAAGGTTTCTGCCACTGTTTCTAATGATTGTTCCTACTGGAAATGTAATTCTAACATTCTATGAATACTGTATTTGTTCATCCTCCTTTATCTGCTTTAGGGGGGAAACACAGTGATGGGGAACTAAGGAATCTCAATATGTATTATTTGTCATAGAATTCCTGAGCGTAGATCATGGGTGGGGAACAAGGCCACATGTGACCCTCTAGGTACTCAAGTGTGGTCCTTTGACTGCATCTAAACTTCATAGCACTTGAGGACCTAGCGGCTGCAAGTTCCCCACCCCTGGGACCCTAGATCAATCGTATGTCTGGGAGAACTTTTTGTGTTGAGGAGAGAGCTTACAACTACTTGGCCAGAGTTAGATTTTTCTAAGTTGTCACTTTGTTATTAAGTACAATTTGCTATATTTTATAGATTATGTTCTATGCTGAGAAAACAACAACCACCACCACCCAGTAACAATTATATACACCATTCAGGCATTTGTGTCAGCCAAGGTGGAGAATCAACTTAATTATACCTAGGACGCATAATTAACACTTGAAAAAAATACTATTAAATCCAAAGGAAAGAGACTGGATTTTTCCCAGTGGATTGGAATTCTGAGCTAAATTCTAAGTAGTCAAATCCACCAGTCTACACACCCCCTTAACAAAGAGTTAGTGGGGACAGGTAGGTGGGGAAGTGAATAGAGCATAGGTCCTGGAGTCAGGAGGACCTAAGTTCAAATCCAGCCTTAGATACTTAACACTTACTAGCTATGTGACCTTGGACAGGTCACTTAACCCCAACTGCCCTGCCTTTCCCCCTCCAAAAAGACAAAATAAATTTTTTTTAAATTTTAAATATTAAAAAATGAGTTAGTGCTACCTGACTAAGAAAAGATGGAATTTATACATCTTAATAAATGTTAGATAACAGTTGAGGCTGTTATGTTCTGCACTTATTCCTTTTCCAAATCTCTTGGGTCTTTGCTAAGAAGGCCAGTATAAAGAATCTCCCCACACAACATTTCTACCAATCAATGAACAAACATTTATTAAATCCATACTGGGTGTCAAACACTTCACAAAGTGCTGGGGATATAAAGGAAAAGAAAGAACAGTCCTTGCCCTCATGGAGCTTACATTTTAACAAAGGGAGCAGAATTTGGGAAGTAAGCAATAGTGATATAGGTGGGGTCACATTCAGGCTCATATGACCTATCTGAATTCTGCCAGCCAAGCTTGCTTCCACTTTCTTCCTTTCCGTGGAGGAGGAAGCTAAAGGAAACTAGAGTAGGTAACACAAAAAACCAAGACACATGTCAGACTGCATCTGCATTAGTTAGAAGTCAATCTAACTTGATCTAACAAGTTCCAGCTAAGTAGGTTGGTCAAGCCCAAGAACAAGATCAGGAAGAAGGGGCTGAGTTACGCAAGAGAAGAATGACTAAGATCTGAGGCTTAGTTCCCCATATGGTAGAACCTGGATTAACTGTTATACTTTTCGTAATCTTGTAAACTTTCCCTTCTTCTTTATTTTTTTAACTGTAAACCCTACTGTAAGTTTCCTTATAGTGCTATTGTTAAACTTTTAAATGCAAATAAAAGAAAGATCTTGTGTTGTCTTCAGGAAGCAGGAAGCAGGCTGAAGGAGAAAGGAAGATCACTCATGTCCTCTATTGAAGGGGTGACAGGAATCCAGGTAAAGGGATGGTAGTGAGAACTAGCCACAAATACTACCAAGACAAGGCCGAGGCTTACTGGGAAATGAAAAGTGGGATTACTTTACTTTGTTCTGTTGGTCAAGGATTTGGCATGGGGACAAAGGTAAAAATGTCCTTCGATACAGAGAAACAGGATTTCTATGGTTGACATTGGTCTGATAAAGGAAAGTGACCACGCTTAACATGACCCATTTTCAGTCTTCTGATTTGTAAACTAGGGATGATAGGCTTACTTCACTGGGTTTTTGTGAGGATTTAGTGAGCTAACATATGTAAAAGAACTTTGCAAACCCTAGAGAGCTGTAAAAATCCTAGTGATTGAAATGTCATTGCCTCTCAAACAAAACAAAACAAAAACTTTAAACAGAAGCGAGGACTTTGGGACCTGCTTAAAAGATGGGGGGGGGGGGGGCGAGGGAACAAAGGAAATTCTAACAAAATGGTAGTGCTTTAGAAAAAGTGCTTTCCCCAAGGTTCTGTCCTTGGCCTTTCTAATCTTTTCATGGAGCTGCAAAGTCACAGAATATCAGGGCTAAAAGAGACCTGATTTTGTCTCTGCATGCTCTCCCTCCCTCCTACCCCCTTATCTTGACTGAAACCAGGCTTCTACATCACTTCCTGGTCATTTCCAAACCACTCTGCCTACACTCTGGTATCCCTATCCAACTTTTTCTCCTCACTCTCCTCCCACCTGAATCTTGGACTCTGTCCCTGGGATTCTGGACTCTGATAAATGAGTTTTTGCTTTGGTTTTCCTGGAACCAGGCCTCCACATTACTTTCCAGCCATTTCCAAAACATGCCATTGTGCACCTATAGGTATGTTCTCTTTTCTAGCTCCCCTATATGTGTTACCTTCCCTGATTAGAATACAAATTCCTTGAGGGCAAGAATTATCTTGTTTACTTGTTTTTGTGTCACCAGTACCTAGATCAGGGATGGGGAATCTGAGGCCTTAAGGCCTGGTCACTCTTAAGGATTTAGAAGGCCTTAAGGCAGCAGTTCTCAATTTGTAACAATAAAAATACATCCTGTATATCAGATAGATTCCTAACAGTAACAAAATTACAGTTATGAAGTAGAAACGAAAATAATTTTATGGTTGGGGGTCACCACAACATGAGGAACTGTATTAAAGGGTCACAGCATTAGGAAGGTTGAGAACCACTGCATTAAGGCCTCAGGTTCCCCATCCCTGGCCTAGATTATAGTAAACACTTAACAAATGTTTTGTCATTCATTCATTCACTCTCTCACTCAGGAATTCATTCACTGCCATAGTTTTAAAACCATTACTATTGGAATCTGGATTTCCAGTCCTTACCTCTTTCCCAAACCCCACTTCTACATTTTCAGTTGTCTACTGGACATCTTTATCTGGATCTTCTACTGATTCCTTCAAGTCAGCACATCCAAAAGTGAACTCATTCTTTCCCACCAAAAACCTCCTCCTTCTTCTAATTTCATTGTTTCATTCAGTGTCATAGCCTCAGTCATAATCTCAGTCACCAACGCTAGAAACTTCAAGAGGCATCTTTGATTATTTTGTTTCTTTATTACTCCCCTTCCTCATCCTCCAATCTAGTTATTAAATCTCATGGAGTCTCCCTTTTTCAAAGTTCCTTATTCTTGTACTCTGGCAATAACCTCTTAACCGGTCTCCCTTCTCTCTTGTCTCTCTACAATGTATAATCAGTCTTATACAACACTAATAGATCTAATCTTCCTAATTCCTGACTTTTTTTAGTAACTCAAAAAAAAAAAAGTAAAATCAAAAAACTTCATTGGCTCCAAAATGGCTGCTAAATGATATTCAGGTATCTATTTTTTTTTTGCTTTTTTTTTTTTGGAGGGGGAGAAGGGAGGGCAATTGAGGTTAAGTGACTTGCCCACGGTCATACAACTACTAAGTGTTAAATATCTCATGCTGGATTCAAACTCAGGTTCTCCTGACTCCAGGGCTGGTGCTCTATTCACTGCATCACCTAGCTGCCCAAGATGTTCAGGTTTCTTGACCTAGTATTCAAGGTCTTCTCTAACTTGATCCCAACACGTTTCCAGATTTGGAAACATACTGCTCCCCAATATGCATCTTATGCTACATCTTAACTAGAATACTTGATGTTGACTGAATACTGTATGTTATGTCCTAAATTCTCCAACTTCCCTTTGCTCACCATTTTTACATCTGGATTACCTATATCCTTCCTCTCTCATCTCCACCTATTGAAGTTCCCATCTGTCTGCAAATATAAGTTGCAGAGAAAGTGCCAACCTAAATTGATAGAGTTTTCTCATCAGGAAGTTCCCTATTGCATCCTGTTCTATCCCATCTTCTCCAGCAGATTGCCTCTTTTATCATTCCTGCCCTCACTTGATTTTTTTCTCTGCCTCTACTGGTTACTTCCCTACTCTCTACAGACACACCTATCCCCATCATTGAAAATCCTTCACTTGCTCCATCCATCCTGTATCTTTCTTCCATTTTGTGGTTAAACTTCTTGAGAAGTCCATCTATAATTGGTGCTTCCTCTTCCTTCCCCCTACTTCTTAATTCTCTGAAGTATGGTTTCCAGACTCATCATTCAACTGAAACTTCTCTCTTCAAAGTCACCAATTAGATTGCCAAATTGAATGGTCTTTTCTGAATCCTCACCTTTTGTGACCTCTCTGCAGCCCTTTGAAACTGCCAATCACCCTCTTCTCCTTGATACTTTCTTCCTTGTAGGTTTTTATGATGCTATTCTATCATGGTTCTTCTACCACCTGTCTGACCATTCCTTCTCATTCTCCTTTACTTGATCCTCAGTGATGCTCACTCACAAGGAGTATCCCCCAAGGCTATTTCCTTTGAATTCTTCTTTTCTCCCTCCATAGTATTTCATCTGATGATCTCATAAGTTCTCATGGAGTCACTTATCATTTCTATGCTGATGATTTCTAGATTTACCAGCCATCTCTAACCTCTTTCCTTATCTCTATTCTCAAATCTCCAATTGCCTGTTGACTATCTCAAACTATGCCTCATGGACATTTTAAATTCAACATGATCAAAACTGACCTTAGCACACTTCCCCCCAAACCTTCCCTCTTTCTCATTTTCCCATTAAGGGATGCCAGCATCCTCCTAGTCACCTAGGTTTGCCCCCAAGGTATCATCGCTCACTTCTCATTGTCTCTTATTCCCAATATCCAATCTGTGACTAAGTCCTGTTGATTCTGCCTTTGCACCACCCCTCTTATCCTCTGACAATCCTCTTCTCTCCTTCGACATTGCCACTACCCACGCAGTCCCTCAGTACCTCATTGTAATAGTAATCTGTTTAGCAGGATACTTAGCACTTAGTACTAAGTGCTAAGTGTAGATGGGGCAAACCCTGTCCCATTGTTGAGAAGGCATGAACTCCCCTGTTGATGTGGAAGAAGGGGATTGGCTGAGGTGT
>CM053584.1:297158780-297188932 GCA_028627135.1 Pseudochirops cupreus
TCAAAGGGTATGCAATTATTTATAGCCCTTTGGGCATAGTTCCAGATTGCTCTCCAGAATGGTTGTATCAATTCACAACTCTACCAACAATGCATTAGTGTTCCAATTTTTCCACATCCTCTCCAGCATTTGTCATTTTCCTGTTTTGTCGTCTTAGCCAATCTGACTGGTGAGATGTGGTACCTCAAAGTTGTTGTGATTTGCATTTCTCGAATCAGTAGTGATTTAGAGCATTTTTCCATATGCTTAAAGATATCTTTAATTTCTGCCTCTGAAAATTGCCTGTTCATATCCTTTGATTTGATGATGATAAATGATCCCCATTTATCAATTGGGGAATGACTTGTACTCTTATAAATTTGACTTAATTCCCTGTAAATTTTGGAAATGAGGCCTTTATCAGAGACATTGGTTGTAAATATTCTTTCCCAATTTCCCACTTCCCTCTTAATCTTGGTTACATTGGCTTTGTTTGTACAGAAACTTTTCAATTTAATGTACTCAAGATTATCCACAAAATGAGATTTCTAAAGTACATAATTGACCATGCCACTACCAAGCTCGATTCAGTTTCAATGGCTTTCTATTGTCAGTAGGTTCAAAAACAAACTCTTCTGTTGGGCACTGTGAAAGGCACTTAAAGACTGTTACAACATGGTGACAATCTAGTTTTTTAGCCTTATTATACATTTTTCCCTTTCATGCACTCTAATCCACTCAGGCTGGACTTCTTCCTGTTCCTTACACATAACATTCCATATCCTATATCCATGTTTTTGTGTAGGTAGCATGCTGCCCATACCTGGAGTACACTCCTTCCTTACCTCTACCTTTTAGCCTCCCTAGATTCCTTCAGAGCTCTGCTTAAAGGAGTCACCTTCTAAATAAAGCCAGTCTTTACTCCTTCAGCTGCTATTGCCTCCCACACCTACCCCAAATAAAATTAACCTGTATTTATTTTGTATGAGAAGCAGCTATCTTTTTGGTGGATGGAGAGTTGGCCTGGAAACCAGGATGATCTGTGTTTAATTCTTGCCTCTGACCAATGCCATGTGACCCCAGAGAAAGTCATAACTTTTTAACACCCAGATTACTTTCTAAGTTAGTGGAGGGAATTTCCTAAGCAATTAGTCCCTACGTAGATAATTTCATAGCTCTAGTTTAATAGATAAGTATATATGCATATGTATTAGCACACATAATATACATATATGTGTGTATATATTTATGTAATTGTGTATATATATATATGTATATACACATTAGAATATACTTATATGTTTGAATGTTGTCTTTCCTGATAGAATGCAAACTCCTTGAAGACAGGGCTTATATAATTGTTTCCCCTTTATATCTCTAGAGCCCATCACAGTATCTGACACAAAAAGGTATTTATCTAAATGCTCATGCTCTGACTGATAATAAATGACTTATATTAAGATCTGGGATTTCCTTTTTCTTAATCAACTCATTTTCCTCTTCTCACTCCATTATCCTCTTCTCCTTGAACAGATTGGAGTAAGGTGAAGGACTGTCCACTTGGAATTCTACTCCATTATCCAATTCAGCTCAACCCAAGTCTTGGGGATATATGTTGAGCCCTTGAAACATCCCCAATCAAAAATGGTTATGAGTAATTCTGGGGCTTCCAAAGGTTATGAAAAGACAATCATCTCCCCGTGATGATTTGTGGGAACCTGGGAAGAACTCCCTATCCCCAAATATCTGCCCCATTAACCTTGCTAGTGATGCCTTGCAAAAGAACAACTTATTCTCTGGGCTCTTAAAGGGTTTTGTTGTTGTTTTGGTTTGTTTTTTTTTTCTTCAGGAGTCCCTATTCAAAATCAAATATACATACCCCTAGAATCCATAACAACAGAAGTCTCTATCAGCTTATTTTAATAAAGGACTTTCCAGAAGAGTTGAGAACAAGATCTTGAGTGAAGTAGACTCAGGATAGTCCCTGAGGAAGAAAGGAGATGACTCAGTCAGTCAATAAACAAACATTTATTAAATGCGTACTAGCAGGACACCTGTACTAGGGACTACAGACACATAGACAGAAATGAAACACTTCCTGCTTTCAAGGAGTTTGTATTCAATCATATTCACATACAAGTATATACATAATAAATACAAGGTAATTTGGGGGAGGAGATGGCTAGTAGTTGGGGAGATCGGGAAAGGTCTATTTTCCAAGGTGTTGCTTGACCTGAATTTTGAAAGAAAATACAGAATTGTAAGAGACTGAGGTGAGGAGGGAATGCTTGCAGGCATTGAGAGAGTCTACCTGTACAAAAGCATGGAGATGGGAAATAGATTTCAGAATGAGAAGATAGAAGGTCACCAATTTTAATGACTTCTCAATCTTTAAGACTGACCAAAAGATAAGATACTACCCAAGGTCATCTGGTATTTTTTTTTTTGTCTTTGATTAGAAATCTCCAGGAAAGTACTAGAAATGCTTCCCAGGTTTCTTTAGACTTGGGATATTAGGATCTACCCTTTTTCCTTTATCTTCCATCCATGAGTCACTGTAGACTGGTTTGGGCCTTCCTAGACATGTACTCTCTCCTGCTCCATTTTACCTTGAATACAGACTCACAATCCTGAACTCAACTAAAGCCAGGGTAGTCTCTTGAGGTGGGTTGGATGGACCACTAGGCCAATGTCTAGTCCTCTGATATCACAGTTTCTATAGAGACATGGTGAGAGAGAAGCTAGACCTTCTTATGGCCATTATTTTAAGAAATTCAAATTCCTTAGCTTTTAATTTCTTTTTAGCATCCCAAAAGCAATGCCAATAAGGAGCCATGCTTTTCTTGAATGTGCACTGGAACAAAGAGGACAACATACCCCACATCTTGCATATTAACAAGTCAAGTCAATGAGGCAACAAACATTTATTAAACATCTACTGTGTGCCAGGCAAAGTTCTAAACTCAATAAAAAACTAACAGAATAAAGAAATTAATATGTCAAGTTGTCCTTACTACTAAATTAACCCCACAGCTGTACACTGTGGTGTGGGACACAAAAGACCAAAAAAAAATATTAGAAATAAGAAGGTGGCCCAAAGAGATCATAAAAGTGGAAGGAAGATCCATATGTACAAAAATATTTGTTGCAGCTCTCTTTGTGGTGGCAAAAAACTGGAAATATAGGGGATGCCCATCAATTGGGGAATGGCTGAACAAGCTATGGTATATGAATATAATGGAATACTATTGTGCTATAAGAAATGGGGAGGAGATGGACTTCATAACTACCTGGAAAGGCTTATACAAACTGATGCTAAATGAGAGCAGAACCGGGAGAAATCTGTATACAGTCATAGACACATCATATGTGTGATGGCTAACCTTGATAAACTGGACTCTTCTCAGCAATGCACAGTTATAAGACAACTCTCAAAGTCTCAGGATGGAAGGAGATACCTACATTCAGAGAAAGATCCAGAAAGAACAGAGTTTAAATGGGGACTGAAGCAAACTACATGCTATCATTCTTTTCCATGTTTGGTTTTGTTTCTTCTTTTCCATTGTTCACTCCATTGGTTACAACCCTTCTTTACAACCGGACTAATGTCCAATGTGAAAGTATTTGCAGATCCTGTACTTGATTGCACGCCGCCATGGAAGTGGGGGGAAGGGAAGGGAGAAAATTGGAAACTCAAGGGATTCTGGAACTGAATCTTGTAAACTAAAAGTAAATAAACAAGTCAATTGATAAAAAATAAATAAACAAATAAATGAAAGAAATAAGGTGAGACAAGTGAATTTCAATTTTTATCTATCTGTATATATGTGTGTACATATGTATGTGTGCCTATATACATACATAATACATACATATACACACATGTATAATACATACATATACACACATGTATAATACATACATACACACACAT
This sequence comes from Pseudochirops cupreus, assembly GCA_028627135.1. Taxonomy (NCBI): domain Eukaryota; kingdom Metazoa; phylum Chordata; class Mammalia; order Diprotodontia; family Pseudocheiridae; genus Pseudochirops; species Pseudochirops cupreus. Next base: position 297,162,694 of record CM053584.1, read on the forward strand.
TCCCAGACCAATGCATTTTCAGAGCTCCAAATGAAGCAATCAGGAAGACCTAAGGGGACAAGAACAGTTTGTTCTTTGAAATCCATCTGATAGGAGCAGACAGACCCTGCTTCCCTCAAACCATTCAAAAGGGGAAGTATGTCGGCCTTGGACAGTAATCAGACAGTGTGGGAATTCCCCCTTCACTTTGGTCTGCTCCACATACCAAGCTTCGTTAGAACAAGTGATGGGCTATTTCCAGCTGTTTCCTCCCCCATCTGGGGCTGTCTGAAAAATAAAATGTTGGGAAATGTTTAAAGTTAACCTGCTACTAGTCTGGGGCTTTTTGGGGGGGAGGTGTTTTGTTTTTTGAAGGCAGTGATAGTGAAGGAACTAATATCTTCTGTTTCTAGTTTTATGAAGCTAATCAACTTGGCCCAGGAACAAAGATATGGTGGCCCTTGACCAACAGATGGCAGCACAAGCTCCATCTTCCCTTCCTTCAAGTACCCCAACCTGCTCTTAGCTTTTGTCAGTTTCCACCCCAGAGCTCAGTGACTCTGTTCTCCTTTTCCAGGGTTGCTGGTATCATCAGATAGGTGTGCAATCAAACCTTAGGGGGTTTCTGCTGTTGCTAGCATTGTTAGAGGTTGGCTGTTTGTTTTCTAGATTAAGCCTCTCTGTGACCTCAAACCACAGTCACCAAGATATAGTGCTATGACCTGAAACAAAAAAAAAACAACAGTGAGAGAAATTTAAAAAGAAGAAAAAAAATCTCACAGTGTGCTTTTCTTTAGGGGAAAATGAGACTATGACAAACAGGAGGTATAAACTAAGCCAAAGGTTGAAAAAAAAATGAAGCAATCTGAGCACTGGCCTGCACAAGTCAGGGATGTTGATGCAGACTGATGATCCCTGGAGGATTTAGGGAAGTCAAAGGATTAAAAAAGAAGAAGAGGAAGACAATTTCCCACAGTTTGTTGTTGTTCAACAGTTTATAACTAAATGCAGAAGAACTTCTTGGAACGTTAGTTCTGGAGTCAGAGAATTTGAGTTCAAATCCCACTTTTGATGCTTATCACCTCTATGACTTTGGGCAAATCATTCAACCTCCATAGGCCTCTGTTTCTTTACTGGTAAAGAGGGAGAGAGTTGGATTAGATGACTTTTCCTTCCGGGTTTGGTTGAAAGAATGTTAATTAAGGAATTGGAGAACCTGGGTTCAAATCCCTCTTTTGATACTTACCACCTGTATAACTTTGGGCAAATCATTCACCTGTCGTTTTGACTCTTGTCTTGCCACAAGAGTCTGATGACTCTGGAGGAGAGTGAGGCTGATGACTTTGCTCAGCTCTGCCTCACTTAAATTCAATTCATGCATAAGTCAAGATATCCCCTTTATGATGTTGACAGTCCTACTGGAGAATGAAGGATCAACAACAACTTCCCTTTATTGGTAAAGGATAGAAAGGGTTGAACTGGATGGCTTCTGGAATTCCCTCCCAGTTCTATATCTATGAAATCTGCCCAAGTTTTCATGTCAGTGAGGATGGGAAAATGCTTCTGTTTAAAAGAAATAATTCTCCCTCTTGGCTGGAAAGAATTTTTTTTTTTTTAATTTGGAATAGCACTAAGGTACCCTTCACAGTCTTCACAATCTTCAAGTGCAGTGGTTCTCAACCTTCCTAATGCTGCGACCCTTTAATACCCGTATGTGGGCATATCTGCATGTGGGCGGACCCATTTATCTGGAGACGATAGAGGAGCTGAGCGGTGTGTTTTCTGATGGTCTTAGGCGACCCCTGTGAAAGGGTTGTTTGACCCCCAGGTTGAGAACCACTGTTCAAGTGGCAAGATAAAAGCAAAAGATGTCCATTAATTTAGCTACCTTTCCAAAATACTGTCAAAATATGCACTATTAACCAAGAAATATCAAATCATACCAAGAAAGCCAGCATATAAATTAGGTCACTAATATAGTAAGAGTTAGCACCAGCATGGTAAAATGGATTAATAAAGATTGAGTTCAAAAGTCTGTCCTTTACATACTGACTGTGGTATCATAGACAAGTCACTTAGCTTTTTAGTGCCCTGATTCAACTCTCTAAGATTATAAGCTAAAGACCAGTTGAAGATCTGGCCTACTCTTATACTGATGCTTAGACCAAAAAAAGAGAAAGAAATAACATTTTATAAATATGATATCACATTGAGGATTGATTTATGCCCAACAAGTCATATGGGTAAAAGACTTAAATCCACTGTAGTGGATTCTGTTACTGAACCAATTTTTGCATTTTGTAGGACCTATAACTCATAAAAGGAAACCGTGGTATAGTAGAGAAAGGGCTGGCCTCTCAGTCAGGAAGACCTGCTTTCAAGTCCTTTCTCTGGTACATGTTTGTCTAGACAAACCTTTTAGGTTAAATGTCCCAGGCAGTTGTCTAACTCTACAAGTTGTAGGTAATCTAGGCTGTACAGGGTATAAAACACGAGGCCTAGAGCCAAGAATGCCTATGTTCAAATCCAGCCTCAGATACTTAATATCTTTGCGACCCTGGGGAAGTCACTTAACTTCTTTCTGCAACAGTTTCTTCTCTGGAAAATGGGAATAATAATCATACTTACTTCCCAAGATTGTTGTGAGGATAAAATGAGATGATATTTTTGAAGTGCTTTACAAATGTTAGAATGCTACATAAATGCTAGCTATTAATAATAATAACAATAACTTCTTATTATTAACAAATGCCAGTCATTTTTGGTAGTTTCTTAAACCAATGAAATGATAGGTCTGTTCCAGAAGAAACATTAACAAAAATCCTATGGGTCTTACTGAATGTCGAATGAATATTGAATGAAAAGACAATCTCCAGTGATAGTATTATTCTTAGTTACTCATTCCTTTACTAAGATACTATTATTACTTATTATTAACAAATGCCAGTTATTTTTGATAGAGGTTTTTAAACCAATGAAATGATAAGTCTATTCCAGAAGGAACAATTTTTTTTAAACATCCTGTAGGTCTTACTGAATATTGAATGAAAAGACAATCTCCAGTGATGAAATTCTAGGAGAGGTGTGTGTGTGTGTGTGTGTGTGTGTGTGTGTGTAGGTTTCATAGGGGAATGGAAATCTTGAGGACTCGTATGCATAATAGGACATTTGTTCATTCCATTGTTGCACAAATGTTTGTGCGTTCTATAACTTAGAATCATGTCAACTGCCCATAAAAAAAAAGACAAAAGAAATGTTACAGGAACATTAAAACAATTTAAGATGTGATGAATAGGCTATCCCTCACTTTATAAAAACAAGAAGTCTAGTTTCCTTTCAACTCAGCACTATACCTCCTTCCTTTGTCAAAGGACCTGGCTCATAGAAGAGCAAAATTTACAAAATTCAACTTTCATTTCCTCCTTTGTTTTCATTTTCTTTACCCTAGCCCCATTTTCTTTCTCTAATCTTCCTGTTGGTCACCACGCTCTATATCCAATCACTTCAATAGCAAGCATTGAACATAAAACACTTTTAATCTCAATTTCTCCCTCATGCGGTTCTGTAACCAGAATCTGGGGAATCAGCTGGCTTTATCCTGAATTATTAATAAGTGGATTTTCTAAGGCAAGATGAAATAGTTAATTCTTTCATTGTGCATTAATATTTACATGGCACTTTCCTCAAAAGCAAAACCAAACCCTGTGGAATGGATAGGATAAGTGTTATTTATATCTGTTTTCCGGATGAAGAAACTGAACCTCAGAAAGGTTAAGTGACTTGTCTAGGGCCACACAATTAGGAAGCATCAAAGCCACACCTCAGACCCAAGAACTTCCTGATGCTAAGCCCTAAGTTTTTTCTACTGCAATACTAACTGGCAATTCTTAGCTCACAGAGGAAACACTGTGTGGCAAGTAGGATGAAGAGAAAGTATAAATTTCCTTGATTTACCATAGCATTGTCATGTAAGTGTAATATGGGGTGGGCATATGCTTCGACCACCTAAGATGATATCATCCGTATGGAAGATGCCAAAGGGCCCGTTACTGGGAGACTGAAGAACAGGAGCATGCATAGACATTTTTTTCTTCATTGGCTTATCATATGGTTAGAAGTAAACTTTTTTATCGTTGGTGTAGTTGAAATCTTAAAAAAAGAGCTGCCTCAGTAGAAGGGGGGTCATTTTATGGCTTTCGATCTAAGGATAAAGCACTCCTTCATTCACACAATGCAACAAGTTAGGAGGTGGATCTGAGGATTGCTTCCTTTTCCCTTTCTCCTTTGGGCCCTGTGTTCCTGAGACATAGGCCCAAGGCTTTGTACATTGTGTTATAGGTTCAGAGAGTAGAGTTTCCGATCTGGTTGGAGAGTACAAGCCATGGGCATCCAGGAGTACAAGAGTCCAGGCCACATATTGCAGCCTGAGCTCAGTAGCCCTGAGAAGCAAGGATCTAGGGTTGCTAGCCTATTTGGACTTGAATTTGGTGGGACTGATGTCATGTAGGAACTGAGCTAATTTGTGAGCCTAACTCCTACCCCCTTTCCAGATACCAAGGTGATGTATGTAGGAGGATTATGCCTCTAAAGTACAGGGGGAAATGTTTCTGGTTTTTTTGTTATATCCTTTAAGGAAATAACCCTTTGTAAAAGCTAATCTGATGTTAATTGGTTAAATGGAACTGTGGTACTACTCACTGTGTTTTTCTCTGCTAAAATGGGGAGAACACATGGGGTTCAGGCCAAAGGCAGAGAAAAGAAACTTTGGTTTCTCCTCCATAGAGCTGTCACTTCACCTCCCTTCTCTCCTGCTATAAATAGCAACCTTAAGTTTTATGTGACTTCAGAAAACTAACCCATATAAGGGGAAGGCAGATTTAGGACTTCAGGGAAGATAGCTTCTTCCTGTAGCTATGTAACATTTCAGTCCCATGCAGGGTTACCCTCCCAAAAGAGAATGTCAGGACCCATCTCAGGCAAGGTCTTCTTTTGTCCAACAGGGTACTTTGTAGCCCCAGAGGCACAAAGAATATGACTGGCATGCAGTTACTCATTCCTTTACTAAAAACTGATGCCCAAAGCCACTGAATGAAATCTTGACCCAAACTTCATTTGAGCTACTTAGACCTGGTCTTAAGTGTCATACTTAGAAAACTAGGTAGGCCAATTAGATTATAAGTGAGCCCCTGGCAACTGGTACTCTTTCCAGAATCTTTTGTTTTCTGAAAAGGGTGATGGAGAATACCTTGCTATGTTTGAAACAGGTCAAGAAAATCAAAGAAATCCCTTCCAGTTTGACTGTGTGTGTGCATGTACACACACACACACACACACGCATGCACACACACACACACACAGAGATTTTTCCTTGTTAATGAAGAAAACAGGACAAATTAATTAGCCACTACTGGAAAATTATTTCAGGAATATAAAATATCCCCTACTGTCCTACAGCATAGAAAAACAATGGTTCCAAAGGCCAAATATCTTTTTTACACTGAGTCTATACTTAAGAAAATATTCTTGCCACATGGAAACCACATTTTATACAAGTTTTGGTGCTGAAAAAAAGGTTACATAAAGTAGGGCAGGCCCACATAATAGGGGAATAGGTTATATATCACATTGTTTCCTGAGCATTTGTTTAAGAGGCCACTTTGAGTGGGTGGTCTTTCTAATCTATTCTTAAGAAAACTTTACTACACATAATGGATATATAGCTTGATAAATATGGATGGGTCTAAAGGAAATTTTTATAATCTAATACCTGTGGAAGCTATGAGAAGATTATGTTAGACCAGAGATTCTTACTCTTGAATGCATCATGGACCCTACTGGCAGTCTAGTGAAGCCTTCAGCCTTCTTCTCAGGATGATTTGAAATGCATAAAATAAAAACCAGTCAGTTAACAACCATTTATTAAATACCTACTATGTACAAGGCTAATGGGCTAAGCATTGAGGATATAAAGACAAAAGAGAACTCCCTACTCTCAGGGAGCTCACAGGAAACATGTGAACAACTCTGTATAAATTACACACACACACATATATACATACATATATGTATATATGTATGTATATGTATGTGTCTGTATACACACATATGTGTGTGTGTATATATATATACATATGTATATATATATATATATGATAAATTGGAAATAATCAACAGAGGGAAGGACCTAATATTTCAGGAATATCAGGTATAAAAGGCTCAAGGCATGCTTGGGTAACATTGTGGAGAAAAATTTATCTGGACCAGAGAATTTATGTAATAAAGTAGAGGGAGATAAAGCTAGTAAGGTGAGCTATGACCAGCAATACCTTAAAAAAATAGCTAATAATAATTTGTCATTGGGTTGTGTCTGACTCCTTGTGACCCCATATGGAGGGTAGAGGGGGTCAAAGATACTGGAACAGTTTGTTATTTCCTTCTCTAATTGGTTAAGGCAAACAGAGATTAAGTGACTTGCCCAGGGTCATATAGCTAATAAGTGTCTGAGGCCAGTTTTGAACTCAGGTCTTCTTGACTCTAGGCCCAGCTGCCTCTGCTAATAATAATAGCCAACATGAATATGGGACTATGTACTAGGTGCTGCCAAGCATTTCAAATTATTATCTGACTTGGTCCTCATAACAGTCCTTGGAGGCAGGTGCTATTATAAATGCCAAGCTGAATTTCCACTAAGGAGAGAGGAATCTCAGGACAATTCTGAGCAGGAGACTGACCTGATAGAAGTAGGGTAGGAAGACTAATCAAATGGCCTTGTTCAAGATGGATTAGAGAGGGAAGAGACTGATCATGAAACAGTTGCCATACACAGGAATATGTTCATGGCAACACACAATGCTGTGTGTATGTTGCTATAGGGGCAACTAGGTGGTACAGTGCATAGAATGCCAGGCCTGGAGTCAGGAAAACCTAAGTTCAAATCTGGCCTCAGACACTTAGTAGCTATGTGACCGCATTTGCTTCAGTTTCCTCATCTGTCAAATGAGCTAGAGAAGAAAATGGCAAACCACTCCAGTATCTTTGCCAAGAAAACTCCAGAGGAGATCACAAAGAGTTAGACATTAAGAGTTAGACTGAACAATAACAAAATGTTGCCATATACAATATAGTCATAAGGTAATAAGTACCCAAACTAGGATGGTTGTAGTTGAAATGGAAAGAAAGGACCTGATATGATAGAGGTTATATAAGAAGAAATTAAGGCTTGGTGACTGATAAAATTTGTGGAACAAGGATTAGAGGAACATTGATAATGTCTCCAAGGTTTCAAACACATGAATGACAGAGGGAAAGGTGGCACCATTACCAAAAAAGTCTTATAAAATCGAAATTGCATAGAGCTCAAAAGATAATGGAAAATGCAGTTAGCTTTGATGGAAAGATGCATGACTTGTGTATGAGAAGTGACCTGAAGGATATTCTTAATGATGGTGTTATACTTCAGAAAAGGAGGTGAGCTAATCATCTTGCAAGAATGATGGGTAACAGATTGCAGGTACTTTGAAATCCCTTGTGCCCACATTATTACAAGAACTCGAGATAGGCATACAACTCATATTATTAATCCTCTAAAGAGGATTTATGGGCAATATGGACATTGTACCCAATGATAAGAGGGGGAGGTATAATTTGGTGTAGATATGACCCATACTGATGGTCTCACAGGTCCATCAAAGCATCAAAGTGCTCAGGTTTTCAGTCTTTTCATATGTAAAATGAGTCAGACAAGTCATTCTCTAAGACTGTCTTTGACTCTGAACTTTTCCAGTTCTCTGATGCCAGTGGTGTTTGAGATTCTGTTCATTGTTTTTTTCTCCTCTGTATGTATGTAACATGAGTTTACCACCTGCTATGGGAAAGACTCTGTGTTAGGGCAAATTAGTAGACCCTGCCCTCAAAGAGCTTACACGACATTCTGGATGATAAGATCCTTTGATGTATCTATGATTTCATTAACATGGCTTCTCCTTCCAATGGTACAGAACATTCATGTTTTCCTGTCCTATAGAACTCTTGCCCATGCCTCCCAATCCTTTGTGGTGTTTGGAGAATCTATTGACATTGCCTGAATACTAATGAAGCTTTGGGTACCAATGGACTGGTCGTCCATCAGTAATAAGACGTTCACTAATGCCTAGATGTGTACCTGTCTTTCCTAGATGTAGTTCCCTGGACGAAGAGACAGGGGGAGCTTCAGAGACAAACTCAGACATGCTGAAATTCATTCTCAGATGACCCTTATTAAGTAAACTTTATGACTCGGGCCCAATTTGAGTTCTTGTCTAGGGCTCACAGCTATGTAGAGATTAATGTAGCACCTCACCAATGCTCCCCAGCAAACACACAGAAAGATAACCTTCATGAGGTCAAACCTACATGGGTAGATATCCAGAAAAGAATACTAACTCCCACTAGGGAAAGAATGAATAGGACTTCTAGCCTAGATCAGGTGCAGATCTCTGGGGACGGGGAAATGTCAACTTTGTTTGAGTTTATATCATCAAATTAAGACAGCTTTCTTAGATCAAGACAGCATGGTAAAGTGGATAAAAAGTGATGAATATGAAATGAAAGGACTTGGATTCAAGTTCTGACTCCAGTCAGATTGTGTGTTATCTTAGTCAACACATTTAGCCTCTCTGATTCTATTTCCTCATCTATAAAATAAATGGATCAGATCAGAAGATCTTTAAGGTTTTTTTTCCTAAGATCATGGAGTACACATCTTATAAGCATTTTTTCATTCATTTAACCCTAGCAAAATTCTAACGTAAAGGACTAACTTTAAGTTCAGTGGATAGAGTGCTGGGCCTAGAGTCAGGAAGACTCATCTGGGTTCAAATCTGGCCTCAGATACTTACCAGCTGTGTGATCCTGGGCTAATCACTTTACCTCTTTTGCCTTAGTTTCCTCATCTGACAAATGAACTGGAGAAGGAAATAATAAACCACTCCTGGATCTTTACCAAGAAAATCCTAAATAGGGTCATGAAGAATCAGAAACAGCTGAAAAATAACCCAACATCAACAAAAGACCAAATTATCAGCAGCAGCTATCTTGTTGTTATTGTGCTTTTATGGATCGAGGTGAGGATCATTATCAAGCATACCCTATCTGTACTGCTATCGCTACTATTCAGGCCAAGCCCCACAAATTTCTGGTCCTTTTGTCCCTTCTTCTAAGACAGCAGCCTCTACCCTTTGGTCTGCCAAAGTTGGATGAGCTTCCATCTGCTTGAAATCCTATCAGTTATCTGCTATCATGTGAACCTCCTGCCTTATTTGTGCTTCTAGGGTAGGTATGGCTTTCATGACTGTTCCTGGTATTATTTGTTCCCTGTCCTCAATTCTACTTGCTTGGGAAAAGTAGTGTTTCTTCCTTGGTCTGGTTGTGATGGTAATCAGAAATGAAAATAGGATGAAGTGGAAATTTTTTTTGAAATTCTTTTATAATTAAAAAAAAATTTTTTTTTTGAGTTCCAAATTCTCTTCTTTCCTTTGTGAAATTATGTTACCATTTTCTTTGGTCAAATCACTTCAAATGTGCAAATGCACAATTTAAGAAAATGTAACAGAAGATAAATTGGCTTGAGTCAAATAAGAAATGAAATGAAAAACAATGTTTAAAATAGAATAAAGTAGGAGGCTATTTTGTAGTATACTTCCTTCTCCATCACTACTCCCCTCATCCTGGCCATACCCTAGGTCAGTGGTTCTCAACCTGTGGGTTATGTTCAATTTGTAACAATAAAAATACATCCTGCATATCACATATTTACATTACAATCCATAACAGTAGCAAAATTACAGTTACAAAGTAGCAACAAAAATAATTTTATGGTTGGGGGTCACCACAACATGAGGAACTGTATTAAAGGGTCGCAGCATTAGGAAGGTTGAGAACCACTGCCCTAGGTGAATGGCTGTCCTTTTCCCCAAACCTCCTCTCTTAGGTAGTAGTCTCTCCATCACCATCCTCATGATTGTCCTAGGGTCTTGGTCTTCTAACCTCCACCAGTGAATCTATCTTTAAAAGCTGATTTAAAGTAAAATTTTGTGAAGCTTTCCCTAGGTGCTGAAATTGCTAGTTACAACTCTATTGACAACTATAGCAATAATTAGAATGTGAGAAAGAAGGACAGTATAGTGGAAAGAGCACTGGCTTAAGGACTACAGTTCAAATGAGACCTCTTGAGGGTTCCCACCTGTATGACCGTGAGCAATTCATTTAACCTCTATGGATTTTTATTTCCTTATCTGTAAAATTAGGGAATTATGCCCTTAACAAGGTATTATGAGAACTGAGGAAAAAAAACAATAATCACTGTCCCTAGGGAAAACAGGAAAGATTTATGGGAGAAGATGACATTTGAGCTGGGCCTTGAGAGTTGGATAAGATTTTCCTAGGCAGAAATGGGGTATAGGGAATGGCATGAGTATAGGACCAAAGTTAGGAGAGTAAAAGATATGTTCTCTTTGAATGTCAGAGAGAAAGATGGCAAACTAAAGAAGATCGCAGAAGATTGGCACATAAGTTTTGGGCCATGTTTATGTGAGGAAAAGGGTAGTGATTTCCTATAATTATTTTATCTGTTGGACTGTTTCCACCCTTTTGTTCCTTGTGTATACAACCCAAATCTTATAAAGCAAAAGAAAGAGAAAAAAAGAAAGAGAGAGAAGACAGAAAGGAAAGAAGGAAGGAAGGAAGGAAGGGAGGAAGGGAGGAAGGAGGAAAGAAAGAGGAAAGAAGAAAGGAAAGAAAGAAAAGGAACCTAATTACAAATGGTATGATCAGTCTGAAAACATTCCATGTGTTTTTCAAGTGACCTTGACCCTTTGCTATTGCATGTGTCAGGGGGAATAACACAATATGACTGGAGACATGTCATGCTTGTCACGAATGCTCAGCTGCCTAAACTATAAACCACATGGGGGAAAATAAAATTTAGGCCTGGGAGATTTTAAGCAAATAAGCTATGAAATACTGGTTTTGAATTCCAGTACTATCAATGGTTTTGAATTCCAGATGAATTGCTAATGAATGTAGGCAAAGGGGCACTTTAACTGGTGAGATACTCTGGCCTGGAATGCCTGTAGAGTAGAAAAATAATCTCACATCAAAGGCATGAACAATCACCAACATTTCCTATGTTGCCCCAGTGCTCAGACTGGTAACAGGTAAACATCAAATGGAGGACAGAGCACGGATTTGTACTCAAAATAACTAAGTATTTCTATTGAAAACGGTTGTTTTCAAATCATTTTTCACTGATTCATCTAGCTGATGAAAAGCAAAAGCTAATGATGCTGTCTACCCCAGTTTTGGTCAGCAAAAAGATAACAAGGTAGCAAGGACTAAACTGGCAGAATCTTGGACCTAGAGACCTTAGCAACCACTTATTCCAACTCTCTTGTTGACAGATGAGGAAGGTCAAAGGAGTGAAAATGGCTTACCCTACTAGTTAGTGGCATAGGGTAGCTAGGTGATGCAATGGATAAAGTTTCAAGCCTGGAGCCAGAAAGACCTGAATTCTTCGGGTTTTTGTCATGGTTGGCCCATAGTTTATTTATAAGAATTTTTATTGTAAAAATTTTATTCTAAACTTTGATTCTTAACTTGAGAAATAAAACAAGCATTTCCATAATCTAGTAGAATAGAAAAAAAAGATTTATCACCCATGAAACTGCAAATCTGCTATGTACAACTTGCTACACCTTTTAAATATATAGATGTATATATATATATATAAATTATTATATAACTTTTTTCTTTTTTCTTCTCTTCCTCTCCCTCTGCCTTAGAGATGGCTGCCATTAGACATAAATAAGTATATTATGTAACATCATTCTATACATACTTCTATATATCAGTTCTTTCTTTGGATGAATACAACATCTTCTTTCATAGTTCCTTTGTAGTTAATTTGTGTATTTATAATAGTCCAAATGGGTTCTTAAAACAATACTCCTGTTACCATATACAACATTCTCTTGCTTCTGCTCATTCCACTCTTCTTTATTCTGTGCAAGTCTATCTATGTTTTCTAAGATCATAGAGTTCATCTTTTTTTATAGCACATCAGTATTCAATCACATATATGTTACCACAACTTGTTCAGCCATTCCCAGCAATTTACCAAATAATTAAATTATTAAAGACCTGAGTTCAAATCTGACCTCAGACACTTATTAGTTGTGAGAGACTGATATGGTCATTCTCACTTTATTTTGTTCATATAGTTCATATAAGTTTTTCCAGATTTTTCTGAAATTGTCCTACTTATCATTTCTTACAGCACAATACTGGGCAAGTCATAACTCTATTTTCCTCAGGTTCCTCATCTGTCAAATGAGCTAGAGAAGGAAATGACAAGTCATTCCAGTATCTTTGCCAAGAAGTCAGACAAGACTGAAAAGACTCAACAACACTAGTCAGTGACTGAGAATGGATTAAACTGAAGTTTCTTGGCTGCCTGACCTGTGTTTCAAGTAACATTCAGCTCTACAGCAGTCTCAAAAACATTATAGGAGGGCAACCAAACTGTGCATACCCTTTGATTAAGCAGTACCACCACTAGGGCTGTATCCCAAGGAGATCATAAAAAAGGGTAAAGGACCTACATGTGCAAAAATATTTATTGCCCCTCTTTTCATGGTGGCAAAATATTGGAACTTGAGAGGATGCCCGTCAATAGTGGAATGACTGAACAAGCTTTGGTACATGAATGTAATGGAATACTATTGTGCAATAGGAAATAATGAGCAGGCAGATTTCAGAAAAACCTGGAAGGACTTGTATGAATTGATGCAAAATGAAACGAGCAGAACAACAACAACAACAACAACAACAACATTGTACACAGTATCAGTAACATTGTGTGATGATCAACTATAAATGACTCAACCCTTTTCAGCAATACAATGATGCAAGACAAGTACAAAGGACTCGTGATGGAAAATGCTATCCATGTCCAAGTAAGGAACTGATAGACTCTGAATGCAAATTGAAGCATATTTTCCTCACTTACTTTATTCTTTCTTGTGTTTTTTTTCCCTTTTGATCTGTTTCTTCTTTCACAACTGTGACTAATATGGAAATATATTTACATGATAACACAAGTATAAACTATATCAAACTGCCTAGTATTTTCAGAAGAGGGGAAAGGTGGGAGGAAGAGAAATTTAGAATTTAAAATCTTGCAAAAATGAATGCTACAAATTTTCTTGATGTGTAACTGGGGAAAAATAAAACTATTTTTTTAAAAATTGGATTACAGATTTAGATAGAAGGAAACTTCAAACACCATCAAATTCAACTCCATTATTTTACAGATAACAACAAACAATAATGGCTAACACTTTATATAGTACTTTCAAATGTGCAAAAACACTTTATAAATATCTCATTGGGATTTAGATGGACTGAGAGATTAATTAACTTACCCAACGGCAAACATATTGTAAGGGAAAGTCAAGATGTGAACTCAGTTTCTCTGACTTCATATCCAGTACATTTTTCATAGTAAGGGTCTCACAGGATAAAATGGTGGCTTTGATGGAAAACTATGAAACAGCAACTTTTGGGGATGGGGAAAGTGAAGAAACTTCTCTTTCATTTTTACCTATTAGCAGTCATTTCTTCCCACTCTTAAAGGAGGTTCTAGCCTATGGTTCCCTTTTTAGAACATCTGGCCAATAGAATCGTGGAAATGACCAAGGCCTCTCAACATGGAGGAGAGGTGTAGGTGGTGAACCATACTAATCACTCTCTGAAATGCCAATATAGATATATTTTATGAAAGTGTAATTTAGACTGATTAAATGGGCTAGATTAATAGCCTAGATTCTAAAATTCTCTATAGAGCCCCATAGGCCCTGCCAATGTACCTAATGCATTTGAGAGCCCACACTTTTTAAAGTCAATCAATAAACATGTACTAAGTGGCTATTATGTGCCAGGCATTGTGTTAAACATTGATTAGGAAACACCAATAGAAAAAGAAAATGATAAATGCTGGGGAGGAGCTGGGAAAATTGGAATACTAATACACTTCTGGTAGAACTGTGAGTTGATCCAACCATTCTGGAGAGCAATTTGGAACTATGCCCAACAGGCAATCACACTGTACATACCCTTTGATCTAGCAATACCACTTTTGTAGTGCAAAGAGATCATAAAATAGGGAAAAAGACCCATATGTGCAAAAATATTTATAGCAGCTCTTTTTGTGGTGGCAAAGAATTGGAAATTGAGCATCAATTGGGGAATGACTGAACAAGTTGTGGTATATTAACGTAATGGAATAATATTGTGCTGTAAGAAATGATGAGCAGGACAATTTCAGAAAAATTTAGAAAGACTTATATGAACTGATACAAAATAAAGTGAGAAACACTGCTAATTCTCCATTGTCAGGTCTCTGAAGGCAGTTGTGGACATCAGATAATTCCTAACCCATTCAGGAATCATACCTTAGCTGTCTCCTACTCATGCATATATCTTTTTCTAGACAGATAGAAACCACACCTCAGTTTACCTAAAGGTAATGCCATGGCAAGAAGTGGCATTATGCAGTGGATAAAGAGCTGGCCTAAGGAGCAAGGAAAACCTGGGTTCAAGGGACCCAGAGGGCACATATCGGTTATGTGGCCCTGGAAAAAATCATTTAACCTTTCAGGGCCCCAGGCAATGCTCTAGAGTTTAAGTTGTTGAACCATTGTTGATTGGCTTTGGTAGAAGAAGCTTTTTAACTAGGAAGTCCCTACTCAACTAAATCATAGCTCTGGACTCTGACCAAAAGTGGCAGACCATTTAACTCTAGTTAAATAGATACAACAGTGTTGATAGCATCCTATCAATATTAAAGCACATGTCCTTTCTGTAAATAATCAGCAAACTTTAACAAGTGAAAAGTGACCTCTGGTAGGCACATCATACTATTATATGGTTTGCCTTTGGGGCATGGGGATGGAGAGGTATACCTTGTGGAGGAAACTGGTATTTCTTGAGAAATGTCTATTATCTGAAAACAAAAAAATATTTATCAATAAGCAATGTATATAAAATAGACTTGGGATCCAAAAGACCTTTGCTCAAGTTCTGTCACTAATATACATTAACATAATGTGACCATAAACAAGTCACAACACTGAAATGCCTCAAGCAATTAAGATTATAATTTATAATAGAGGAATAGTTCCTATGCCTCACTGGGGGGAGTTTCAATACTGAGAGTTCTCTACATGATTGAAAGCACAGGACCAACCTGAAGACTTATAAATAAATAAAAAGCAATACTTAGTGAATGGCTCAATGGCTAGAGTGCTGTGCCTGGAGTCAGGAAGACCTGAGTTCAAATTCAGCCTCAGACACTTACTAGCTGTGTGTCCCTGGGCAAGTCACTTCACCCCGTTTGTCTCAATTTCCTCATCTGTCAAATGAGCTGGAGAAGTAAATGGCAAACTACTTTAGTATCTTTGCCAAGAAAACCCCAAATGGGGTCATGAAGAGTAAGACACTACTGAATAAAACAGGAGGGTAAATTTTATTTATTTAGAAGGCAGCTAGGTGGTACAGTAGATAAAGTGCTAGACTTGAAGTCAGGAAGACCTGAATTCAAATGTGACCTCAGAGACCTACTAGCTATGTGATTTTGGGCAAATCACTTAACCTCTGTTTGCCTTAATCCAGTGGAGAAGGAAATGGAAAACCATTACAGTATCTTTGCCCAGAAAACTCCATGGACAACATTGGTTTACTATGGTCTATGGGTTCACAAAGAGTTGGGCAAGACCAAACAACTGAGCAACAATAATTTGATAGAAAGCATACCATACCACTGCATGTTCTAATCTAATTAAATCCCCCTCCCCTCTAGTGTGTGTGTGTGTGTGTGTGTATGCATATATATACATATATATATATATATATATATATATATACACATCTATAAACATAAATATAGGTATATCAAAATCAGCAACTTGATTTGTATCTAGCTGTGAGCTGGCGATGACTGGGAGCTCTACCACATAATGCAATCACCTGAAAGGCAACGCTGTCTAACCTCATTACGACAATTGAGTTTCTGTCAAACGGAAAGATTTTCCCCTTGACTGTAGTCCAAAAATTAGGGACTAAGTGAGCAAACACAAAGAGAAATAGTCTTTCTCAATAGCGAGGAGAGAGACCTGTTGTGTGGTCTCATAGGCTACATCAGCTCTATCACTATCAAATTTATTAAAACCTAATTGGTAGTCAAGGACATGTTACAAATAAGTGATACTAGGGGAGCAACAGAAAGTGCACTGACTTTGAAATACTGAAGACCGGGGTTTGAATCTAGGCTCTACTGCTTACCTCTGTCTGACTTTGGGTCAGTCAATTAAATCTCTCTGTGCCTCAGTTTCCTCATCTGTATAATGAGGGGTTTGCACTTGATGGCCTCTAAGTCTTTTCTAGATCTATTTCCCTATGCATGGTATGAAATAAGGTAGGTTGAAACAAGAAAGACATCTTTTCCAGGGCCCTGTATGAAAGGCTTTGTACCAAGAATCTATCAAAGGCAGGTTGAAGCCATAAAAACATTAGGAAAGAACCAAATTTTACTACAAGCAGCTAAAGTACCAGTTGTTTACAGAGCATTATGCTAGCCACTGGGGTAGATACATTTAGATAAATTATAATCTCTGCCCTCGTATAGTTTATAATCTACTAGGCTACCTCACTCATATTAAAAGAGAGAGAATGACACTTGACTAGTCAAGTGTCTGATGGTATTTTTTCTTTTTTTTTCTTAAATAATTTTTATTGATGCCTTTTGCATTTTGCTTACATTCTCCAGGAACCCTGCTTATTCCTAATATTGGGGAATTTGGCTCCATTAGCCATTTATTTGGCCTGGAGAAATTCAAGGAATACTATCCATGTACCAAGAATCAACATAGTTTGGATAGTTATGCTACTACCAATAGAAATGTTGATAGAATTTTATATTTTCTGAAATATGGGAATGACAAATAAGATAGATCAGACAAAGGGTCTTAATTATAATTTTCAGAATTAGAGTAGTTCTTCTCCTTTCTCTCTGTTCCAGATGCAGTATAAGGAAGAGACAGCTAGAAATTGAGCAACCTGGTTCCCACTGACTTTAAACATTTCATTGAGTCACTGACTGTGATATCACTGTTTAAAGCCTTTAGAGAACTGCTGAAGGAGCACATTGTCTGCCTATCTCAGAGGTGATGACAGGATGAATGGGCAAAGTTCTAGTCCATACAAGGCCTAGGACACTGGCATTCCTGCTGCTACTGCAACATCTTCTGCCTCGGAAAGTCAGAATGAGATGTAAGAGGAAAGTCTTTCCAATGTGAACCCACTAACATTCCAGTCACATGACATGGCACCAGGTTGAGTGACTATCACCAGTTGTACTATGATGGTTTCTTCTTTTAACTACAAGATTTTGCAAGTCTGGAAGTTCCAGCTGTACAAAAGAGATTGCTGGAGCCTTTCTGGTTTTCACAAGCACCCAATTCATTTTATTGTCATGCATCAAGGGTAAGTTGAATCTAAAGGAAAATGAAGTTTTGTTTTCCCAACTCCATATGATATCCACTCTTCTATTGTGGGGGCTTTGTCATACTAGGGGATTCCAGAAAGCACTGCTCGATGCTTATATAGTCAATTCTTTCAAAACAGTAGGTGTTTCAGCAGTAAAGTGATGTGAGAGGGAAAAACTTCCCCACCTGAACTGGTGGACTTATCCACTTGGAGCTAGTCTTGGGGATGAGGACTGGTGGAGGACCAAGGGTTCAGGAATAAAGTGCTAGACTCATGGTCAGGAAGACCTTGTTTCAAATCCTGCCTCTGATAATTCTGTGATTATCAACAAATTATTTAATATCACTGAGTCTCATTTTCCGCGTCTATAGAATGAGGAAAATACCTACAGTATCTACCTCACAAGGGCTTTTATGAGGCTCAAATGTGACAATGCAGTCAACTTTAAAAATCAAATACATATGGGGTGGCTAGGTGGTGCAGTGAATAGAGCACCAGCCCTGGAGTCAGGAGGACCTGAGTTCAAATGTGACCTTGGACATGTAACACCAAAACTAGCTGTGTGACCTTGGGCAAGTCATTTAACCCCAATTGCCCTCCCTTCCCCCCTCCAAAAGCAAAAATCAAATACATATGTGTGTATACATACATGTATGCATAAATACAGATAGATATATATTATTCTTATTGTGATCAGTAGAAAAGAGGGAAAATAACTTGGTTGTGGAAAGATTATACATACATACACATACACACACACACATATATGCATGCATATACACACACACACATATACATACATACATACATACATACACACACACACACACACACACACACACACACACACACACATAGTTATGACTCAGGTTCCACCATGATCCTGAAAGAGTGGATGATAGAACCATAACAAACAATGCCAGACCTCACAAAGTCTCCCTTAAGTTAACAACTCTATCTTTCTGGTCCGTCTTGTACTATGGGAACCAATGCCTTTGGAGGTTGGTGCATGAAACATGGCAAATCCAGTATGTCCTCTGAAGGCTGAGTTGCTGATGATTTGAACTTTGCTAACAAGTTTTTTTCATTCCCCACTATCATAGAGAACTAAGAAGAACATCTATCTATATTTAGGTAAAAGTGAAGGGAGGAAATCAGGGGAAGGAAAGTCCCAGTGACTTGGCTAGTCTCAAAAGAAGTTCAAGAGATCCCTCATGTGACAGCATTTAAAGTAAATCTCAAAGTTTTACCCATTGGGTTTAGTAAATTGTTGTGGCTAGTAAGTATGACTGGAGAAGGTTTTAGTTTTTCCATTGAATTAGGGACCCAATGGGTAGGACTCTTTCCCCTTCCTTTTTTCTTTTTTTTTTCTTTTTTTGGATGGGGAGGTACTCAAGGCTTTCTAAGTAGTCACTCCCCTTTTAAAGCTGTGGTCTTCCCTTTCAAGTACCTGGTGGGTTTTCAGGGCAAAGGCCTTGTTGCTTACTTACTCCCTCGCCTATCAGGCTTTTATAGATGAGAAGTATCTGGTCACAAGAATCAGTCTCTTTCTCCTTCAAATGTACTACACTCTCAATTAGATATTTAGTTTGAACCTTGAACCAATTTGCACTGACAAAATAAAACTTTGGAAAATCTGATTCTTTCCCAAGGTTCTGTCCTTCCTCTCTCCCCAGTCTCCCTGATGGCAGAGTTAACATAGATTAAATGGTCATCTGTATTTTAATATATTGTCACACACATGCTGAGAAAACACAAAATAATGTAGCTTACAGAAATTTGAAGTTTTAAAACTGATCACTGACTGCTGTTTCAGGTGGGGAGAGGGGAGCAGCATTTGGCTGACCCTCTAACCCAGTGGTTCTCAACCTTCCTAATGCTGCGACCCTTTAACACTCATATGTGGGCATATCTGCACATGGGCAGACTCGCCTGGAGACAGATAGAGGAGCGGTGTCTCAGTTCCTAAGACCATCAGAAATATGTGTTTTCCGATGGTCTTAGGCAACCTCTGTGACCCTTGTGAAAGGGTCGGTTGACCACCAAAGGGGTCGTGACCCACAGGTTGAGGACCACTGCTCTATCCAGTTTCTCATTAGGGAATATTAACTGAGTTAGAAAACAGGTTTGAGGTTCTCACCCCATCCCGAAAGGCCCCCTGGAAAGGGAAGCCTAAGGTGGGGGAAGTCTCCCAAGTTGCTTTTACCAACAACTCCATTCTTGTATCTCAGATGGTCATTAGCCAGTTCTGGGATCTGACTCCTCAGTTCTTGCTCTATGGGCAGCTCACAAGGAAAGAATTCAGCATATAGACTTCAGCATGGGACACTGCTCTGGTTCCAATGTCTGCTCTGTGCCCATTCTCCAGCTCACAATCTTTAGTCCTTCATTCTTGCTTTTCCATATCTCTTCACTTGCTTGGCTTTGCTTACCCACTATGCCCTTTCAAGGTCAGTGTCAAAAAATGCATTCTGGGTAGTTTATCTTTAGGTCATCAGAATCCCCTTGCAATTTAAAGAGTATAAGGAAGGGGCTTGAAGGCAGTTCTATCTTAACCCCCTTGCTTTGTATCTCAACTCTCTTTGAGGAACTTCAAAGGATGGGTTACACATATATTGGGTGGTGAGGCGGTACAGTGGATAGAGAACTGGGCCTGGAGTCAGGAAGAACAGAATTCAAATCCAGCTTCAGACACTGACTAGTTGTGTGATCCTGGGCAAATCATTTAACCCCATTCACGTCAATTTTCTCACCTGAAAAAAGAACTGGAGAAGGAAATGGTAAACCATTCCAGTATCTTTGCCAAGAAAACTCCAAATGGCGTCATGAAGCGTCAGACACAACTGAAATGACTGAACAACAAAAACACATACATACTCTTATTTGAACCTCACAACATGGGCAGCCAGGTGGTACAGTGGGTAGAGTGCTCGAAATCCATCTTCCAATATCTGGTAGTTGTGTGGCCCTTAGCAAGACATGTAATCTCTGTCTGTCTTTGTTTCCTCATCTATGGAACAAGGATAATAATAGCACCTGCCTTCTAGGGCTGTTGTGAACATAAATTGAGCTAATGTTTGGAAGACATTTTGTAAACATTAAAGCATTATAGAAATTCTAGTTGTTTGAGACTCAGAGAAATGAAGTAACTTGGCCACGGTCATACATGTGATACATGTCAGAGGCAGGATTTGAACCTAGGTCTCCTTGGCTCTAAATTCAGCACCTTCACCATCAGTCCAGGTTGCCTCTCAGCATATGCCAGAGTTTTAATAAAGCTAAATTTGCTAATCCACTCTAATTATTTATTCTTATAGTCTGTGACTTTACTTCTTGCTTGTTGTTGGGTCATAGATAGACCTAGAGCTTAGAAGGGACTTTAGAAGCCATCAAGGCCAATCCCCCCATTTTACAGATAAGGAAAATGAGCCCCAGAGAATCTGTGGCTTCTTGAAAGTAGCGATAACTATCACATTGATGTCCTTTGATACCAAATTGCATTGCTCTACCAGTGCACAATGGTCTTTGTATTTCCTCATCTGTAAAATGGGGGTTATAATATTTGAATCAGTATCATAATTTCAGAGCTGGAAAGGAAGAGGCCACATCATCCACCTCTCTGCCCTTACAGATGAGAAACCTGAAGTCCTAAAGTCCAGGGAGGGGAAGTAATTTGCCCGATATCATACTAGTAGCTATTATCAGAAGCAGAATGTGAAGCCATGTCCTCTTCCTCTGATTCCCTAGATCTTTCCATGGGGCCACCAGATCCATACTTGCACTTCCTATCTCAAAGTCCTATTGTGGGGAAAGTGCTTTATGAGCATGTTAGGAGTGAGCCATTGTTATTGATTTCAGAATTGACAAGCAGTTCTGTCTCATTATGACTTTTTATGGTGGATTTTGACAGTTCAACTCCAAATCTTATGATCTTAAGTAATTTTGATCCATGTCTGCTACTAGAGAGTAGGAAATCTATGCCTTTGGTGTAGTTAATAAATCCTCCACGGGAAAATACTTAACTTGTAACTTAACTGCCTCCTCCCAGAGTTATCAGTTAACTGGATATGTTAACTGGAATTAAGATATCACAATTCCAGTGATTCCAAAATTTAGCAATTTGATGATATAGAACTCTCAACCCTTCACTGAAAAGATAAAATTCCTTAGCAAGGCAGAAGTAACTAGAACCACAAACCCAACTGTTTGTCCCATTGGTTTTTCATAATGTGGTTGCCTTTCAATGAGCTGTCTCCTTCTTACATCCTTTCCCTACTTCAACACCCACACTTTACCCTTAAATTACCACAGCACTGAATATTAGCTTGGCCATAAACCATGTCCCAAGAACAGGCAAACAACTGCATTTAAGACTTTCTGGGATTTCAGGGAAATCTTGCCTATAAATTCTCATGAACAGCTAAAGATGAAACTGAAACAAAACTCAGATACCACCCACTTTGTTGTTGTTCTTCAGTCATGTCTGACTCTTCATGACCCCATGAACCATATTGTCCAGAGTTTTCTTAGCAAAGATACTGCAGGAGTCTGACATTTCCTTCTGCAGTGGATTAAGGCAAACAGAAGTTAAATGACTTGCCCAAGGGTTACACAGCTAGTAAGTCTCTGAGGCCAGATTTGAACTCAAGTCTTCCTGACTCTAGGACCAGTGTTCTATCCACTGAGTCACAGACCTGCCTCCTACCAGAAGCTTAGTGTAAATTCAATTGTGGATCCTGGTTGAATTTGGGCATAGATATAAAAGGACACAAGTTTTTATGACCCCGCCAAGGAAATCCTGATCACAAGAAAGATTGTTGGCCCTGGGTTCAAATTCTGACTCTGCTACTTACTACCTATGTGACTTTGGGCAAATTACTTCACCTATTACAATGTCAACTTCTTCATCTATAAAATGAAGTTGGGCTAGATGATCTTTGAGTACTTTCCAGACCTAAAACTATGATGCTATGAATATATCTATACTTCCATGTTTCAAAGATTGGTGGTTTCATTGATGTGATTGCTTCCTCCATCAACATGTATCCTAAGCACCTCAGTTGAGTGTCTTCATGAGTTGGTGTGGCTTAAAAAAAAATTACCATCTGGCAGCTGAGCTCTGGTGATGAATTCCCTGAACTTTGGTTTTTACATAACATGGAATTCATCATTGGGCTCATATGCAAAGTCTTTCTAGGCTCAGAGAAGCACTTCCCAAAATGCTTCCATGTGGCCTTTGAGATCCTATGATCAATTTTACATCATTATTTGCACATCATTTCCCCCATTAGACTGTGAGCTCCTTGAGACTAGGGGCTGTCATTTGCCTTTCTTCCCTGGTGTTTAGCACAGTGCTTGACAATAGTAGATGCTTAATGAATAGTTATTGACTGAGTGACATCATCATAAGAACTAGGGCCATAGTGGACCATAGTGAAGAGGAAATGTCTTTCCATGAGGATAATCGAATTCTGCATGCTTTTACTACTTGTCATCTATGTATGAGACCTTCCCTCCACTTCCCATTCCCACCCCTCACACTACTCTATGCAGTGTTCTGAGCTAATTAGGGCTTTGTGCCCTACTTTTTTGACAAATATTAAACAAGGTACCCCAAGGCAAAACAGAAGAAAAAAATCAAAGTAAAAGGTTTAGGTCAGAACAATTGGATTTTTAAAAATAGAACCATTTAAGACATAGAATAAGAATTTCAGAGCTGAAAGAAGCAATCATCCAGTTACTTCTCTTGAGAAAACTGAGTCCTAAGGAGTTTCAATGATTTGCCTGGTCACACAGTTAGTTAGAGGCAGAGCCAAGACTCAAGTTGAGTCTAATGTTCTTTCTGCTACTTTAGGATTCCCCTTGCCCAGTCAATCCTATGTTTGTGTGTTACAGGGACTAAAAGCAAACATTTACCTGAGATGGTAGACCCTCAAGACATCATCGAACAAAAACACAGATTTACTAAAGTTTCTGATGTTTGACAGAGAAACATCAAGACATAATGAATGGAAAAATGCCTTTGGAGCCAGGAAGAACAGGTTAGGTTAGAGCAGGGGCTCTGAGGTTCGTTATGAATCCGATGAAGGGGAATGAATAAATGAGTGAAAAGTCTTGCCTTTGACTTGAACACATACTGGCAAGTGACAACCTCCTAGTGCTCGAGGCATCTCTAAAGACTTTAAGTTGTATTCCCAGAGAAAATTGCTCATTGGAAATTCCATACACCAGTGACATTGCGGGTCCAGTCCCTGTCCCTTTTGATATTAGTAGGATGTAAACTTATTGAAGGCAGAGATCATCTAGTTTGTGTTTTCCCAAGACCTGTCACATTGGTGGCACTGAATAAATAATTCCTGATGGATTTATTGAATTATTATTAGTAGTAATAATAATAATAACTGGCATTTTTATAGTGCTTTAAGGTTTGCAAAATACATTCCAAATATTATCTCATTTTGTCCTCACAACATCCCAGGAAAGTAGCTGTTATTATTGTCCCTATATAACAGATTAGGAAAACTGAGGCAGACAGAGGTTAAGTGACTCACTCAGAGTCATGCAGCTAGAAAGTGTCTGAGACCAGGTCTGAGATCAGTTTTCCCTGACCCCAGTTCTAGCATTCTACCTGCTGGGCCTCCTAGCTGCTTCTGAATTGTCATAAAGCAGATGCATACTGAAGAATGATTTCTCCACATTATACCTATTCGTGACTGACCTCTTCTATTACTAATTATGGCACCACATTTGAGTGTCTGTGCAATCAGTTAAGCTTGACTAATGATAGTCTCCTTCCTGGATCTGCTCTCATGTTTCCACTGGCACGTTGCTTACCACACATCTCCTCAGTGGGGTTGCCTCTACTGGCAAAGGGCAGCTGAGTGGAGAAGGAAAAGAATCAAGACATTTGTTTTCTCTAGTAAGTGAATCAATACCAAAAGTAAGTGGTGGCAGTTGTAAATAAAAAGCAGAAGCCTCTGTTAATTCTTTCTGGGATTAATAAATAATGTTTTAAAAAGTCACAAAGCCAGAGTCATAGAGTTAGTTGCTAGAAGTTTGCATGCTGAAGCAGCCTCAAGAGTTAATTTCCAAATGTTGAGAAAACTGTGGGCCAGCTAAGAATCTAGTGGTCTTGTGACATTGACATTATGTTTGTGCCATGGGGAGGCCACCTCCAGATGACAGACAATATGGAAATTTGGAATGGTTTTAAGGGGATGAGAAGACATTTAACAGGGTAGGCTAGAACATATAATATCAGGGCTATGGTGAACCCTGTGAGGTTGGATGAATAAATGATGAAAAGCATTTATTAAGCATCTACCTTATGCAAAGCATTGTGGTAAGCGCTGGGGATACAAATAAATCCAAGAGCTCTGGAAATATTAGCAATTCTCAGATTCTTGCCTCCCCTGTAGCCATCATCCAGAAAAGTAGCATCAGCAGAGAAGAGACTCACCTCTACCACCAACGCCAACTGTCTTGGACAATAGCATTGTCTACCAAACTGATCAGATCAGTTCTGTGTCTTTTTAAAAAAAAATTGACCCTATTTATAGTTGATTTATTTTGTTTCATTACTTCCTAAGTCATTGTTTGTCTCTGAACTTAGGCCAGAAATTTGGCTGGTCTGTAATGAATTAAGTTTAGTAATCAAGTTCTCTTGTTAATCACTGTTCTATTCTTCCTTAAGGAAATCTATTATTCCTGAGGGTTGCAGGTGGGTACCACCAAGCTATCCTTCAAGGATACCTGGTTTGCTATCTAAAGAAGTCTGGTCCACAAACAATGAATATTTCTTAGTCACAGGAGAGTAGGAGGAGGTTGTTGCTAGCCCCTCATTCCCAATTTCCAAGCAATCATATTGTCCCCCATGCCTTAGCTCTTTCATGACACTGAGCTCTTTTAACCGATCATAACTTGTTCGCCACTACAAAGTTTTGTTCTTTTTTCTGTACTCCCCAAAACTATAAAAGAGATCTGTCCCCCTCATTCAAGATTTTAGTTTTGCTGAGGAAGCTGAGATCCTATCATTGGTTAATTTCTGCTTTACTGATAAATTGATCATGCTCAGAACTTTGTGCCTTAGTTTACCTTATTTTGACCACAATATTACATCATTGTACAATGACAACTCTAGAAAAGATGATATTCTTCACTGATGCTTATCCACTTCTGGGTTATGATAGAATTACCTGCATACCCTAAGGACCACAGTGTGGTCCAATTTGATTGGAATCACAGCTAAAATCTCCTGTTTTGCTTTCCCTTGTTTGAATTAAGCTCTTTGAGGGCAGGGATCACCTTGTTTTCCTATGTGTATGTCTAGTGCTTAGCTGTTGTTCTTTGGACACGGAAAGTACATCATAAATTCTTTTATTCATTCAAATTTTAAAGCAAGAAAGTCCAAGGAGAAAGGAGTAGACAATACATTTTCAGGAATGATGGCCGGAAGGATATTTTAGTTTGGAAAGTCACAGGGATTGTGAGCAGAGGCATAGTAGAGTTGACTGGCATACTTTTTCAAGAAACAATGGCAGAAGATGGCGGCGTAGAAGCAGCAACACATCGCAGCTCTCACATAGCCACCCCAAAATACCCATAAAATAGGACTCTAAACCAATCCTGGAACTCCAAAACGCACACAAAGATACTTCCCACTAAAGTCAGCTCGGCTACGAGG
>CM053584.1:297189432-297201774 GCA_028627135.1 Pseudochirops cupreus
AAAAAAAAAAGAAACAATGGCAGTATTGGTTTCATTATAATTCTCAGAGCAAGAATTAGAAGAAGATTAACAGCAATGAGGATGGCAAAAAGGTGGCTGAATGGGATATAAAGGTTGGAGTCTGGTTTGGGGAACCAAGAAAAGGACATGATTGTCATTGATGCCACTCACAAAAGAATGCTGCTTCCAATAATGAAATTATATGTAACAAACTATCATTTTTTGCTGATACCTATCACTCTCATGTCAATAGTGTATTTTTCTGACTTTCTCTATATTGAACTCTCCAAACTTAGATTTCATATTCCCTCTAACTCCTGCCTAGCCCTTGGATTTGGTTATCCCATAAACTCTATATGACCCAACATGGTATTCCATTAATCTTCCGGACTATAATTGGCTCTCCTTTCCACAATAAGGTCCTTTTCTACAGTTCCTACTTATTGCCTTTAATCACCCATTTTAGGGATTGGAAAATTGACATGGAAATCCATGTATAGGGTATACCCAAAGACGAACTACAATATCCATTGATAACTGATTATCATGTGGTTTCTGCTGCTGGACACTCCCAAGGGGCTGGTTATTTCTTTTTTTCTTTTTTCTTTTTTGGTATTTATTTACTATTTTGTTTTTCCCTAGTTACATCTAAAATAATTTTTAACATTTGTTTTTAAAACTCTGAATTCCAAATTCTCTCTCTTCTTTTTCCCCATGCCCCCTAATTGAGAAGGCAAGCAATTTGATATAGGTTATACATGTATAATCATGCAAAACATATTTTAATAGCCATGTTGTGAAAGAAAACATAGACCAAAAAATCTCAAGAAAAATAAAATTTAAAAAAAAATATGTTTTAATCTGTATTCAGACACTATCAGTTCTTTCTCTAGGGATGGATAGCATTTTTCAAAGTCCTTCAGAATTATCTTAGATCATTGTATTGTTGAGAATAACCAAATAATTAACAGCTGATCATCTTACAGTATTATTGTTACTTTGTACATAGTACATTTCACTTTGCATCAGTCCATACAAGTCTTTCTAGGGTTTTTCTGAGAGCATCCTGCTCATCATTTCTTATAGTACAATAGTATTCCACCATAATCACATACCACAATTTGTTCAGTCATTTCCTGATTGATGGGCATTCCCTCAATTTCTGATTCTTTACCCCCAGAAATGAGTTGCTATAGATATATTTGTACATATAGACCCTTTTCCTTTTTTGTTTTTTATCTCTTTGGGGATACAGAACTAGTAGTGGTATTGCTAGGTCCAAGGATATGCATGGTTTTATAGAGTTGTTTATTTCTAATTAGTCACAAGGTCATGCCAGGCGTTTCAGAACAATGGCATCTGATCCAATTTAATAATCAGCTTCAGAAAGTGTGTACAACAATTTCATGCCCTGCTCTCTTTCTTACTAATTTAGCACATGAAATCATGCCAAATCCTCACATATAGTATCTCTTCCCACAGAAAATTTCCACAATATAAATATTAGAAAGAGGAGAACTCTTGCAGTTCTTTAACAGGAAGACAGTTATTTCTAAGAGTCTGGTTACTAACTTTCTGTGTGTCTTTTGGCCAATCCTTCGACAAATCACTTTGCTGGGCCTCAGCTTCCTCATTAATAAAATGAGGAATCAGACTTGAAGCTCTTCTAGCTCAGGTAATGCCGAGACTGATAAACCTTCTTAAGGACCTATAGTTGTGGCACTCTTTGGCAGCTAGTTCCATTAGGAAGCTAAAATCATTGAATCATAGCTTTGGAGCTGAAAAGGGACTCTAGAAATCACCTAGTCAAGACCCCTCATTTTCTTTTGATGAGAAAACAGGCTCAGAGAGATTCAATTACTTGTCCAAGATCACACAGGCAGTAAGGTATAGGACTAGGATGTGAACCCAGTCTTCCCCAAATTAGGATTCTTTCCATGAAATAGTTAAAATACTCTTACACCACTGCTGTCCTAGTCCCATGATACAGTGGGTAGAGTGCCAGGCTTGGAGTCCAGAATATATCTTCCTGAGTTCAAATCCAGCCTCAGATATTTACTAGCTATGTGACCCTGGCAAGTCACTTTACCCTGTTTGCCTCAGTTTCCTCATCTGTCAAAATGAACTGGAGAAGGAAATGGCAAACCACTCCAGTATCTTTGCCAAGAAAACCTCAAATGGGGTCATGAAGAGTTAGATAAGACTGGAAAACGACTGAACCCATGTCATTCATCAGAGTTTAGAGGGGGAGATCAAGAGAGATGTTTAATTTGCCTATTTTTTTCACTCTTGCCTCTTTCTGTCTCTGGTAGGAAGCCTGACTGCCAATGCATTTAATCTGGCAATACTGTAACTTGTGATTCCTATTTGCTACTCAGCTAATGAATGAGTTCCCTAAGAGTCACATACCAGAAACAGAAGCTCTAATGTATCTTCCAAGAGAAAAGCCATTGGAAGGCAGGATCATTGCTGAATAGGAATGACTGATCTACCACTTACTTTCTGGGTGATCCAGATATTTTTGCATTTCTATGTTTATCTTCACAGTTGTCCCTCATGCCCATCTTCTCTATGCCTCTTGTCTTCACCAATGTCCTGCAAGTCTCAGCAAAAATCCCAACTTTTTCAAGAAGCCTTTTCTAATCCCCTTCAATAGTAGGGCCTTATCTTTGAGGTTATCTCCAATTTACATATGTATTTGTATGTTTGTTCACACACTGTCTCCCCCATTAGACTATAAGCTCCACAAGGGTGAGGGTTGTTTTTACTTTTCTTTGTATCTCCAGAGTTTAGACAGGGTGGGGAACCTGAGGCCTCAAGACCACGTGTGGCCTTCTAGGTCCTCAAGTGCTGCCCTTTGACTGAGTTAGTGAACTTTGGATTCAGTCACAGGACTGCACTTGAAGACCTAGAGGGTCACATGTAGCCTTGAGGCCACAGATTCCACACCCCTGACTTAATACAATGCCTGGCACATACTAAGTTCTTAATAAATGCTTGATGACTTGAACAAGCCGTTTGATTTCTATGAGTTTGCATTTCCTTATCTGTAGAACAAGGAGATTGGATAGAGTTATAATTCCAATATCTTTTGATGTCAGTCTTCTGAGGATTAGGTTAGATATGGATTATGGATGACAGATAAGAAGGATATTTCTGTTATCCATACATCTAAGGAAACTCTTGGACGATAGCATGAAACTAAGAATTTCTTGACTTGCCTTAATAATAATCTCATCCTTCAAAAGATGAAGGAACCAACAAGGGGAAATTCTATTCTGCATCTGATTCTTACTAAGGAGGATCTTTTTACTGGAGTGGAATGATGAAACCTTAGGCTGATGTGAGTACTCCATCTTAGAATATGTAACAGAGAAAGGAAAGCTGGGAATAGTCTGACATGCACTCCATATTTTCGGATAGAAGATGTCAAAGCATTCAGAGAAAGAATAAGCAGGATCCCAAGAACTAAATTCTATAGAAGAAGTCAGTACATGAGAGGAGGAGAAGTTTTCAAGAAATTCTGAAAACAAAAGGTAGCCAGGGTCAGTGAGGAAGAAAAGGAGCTCTTCCACAAGGAACTCAGTAACCAACATATATCCATATACATACTCATATTTGTATATGTGTATACATATATATATATATATATATATACAATAACAATAATAATAAAGGAGAGAAAACAGAATGAACTCAAAAGCATGTGATGATCTTTTAAGAATAGTTTCAGGATCACGTAAGCCCCAAATGAGCTGGGGTTGATCGGAAAAATGAAGAACAAAAGGGGTTTTTTTTGGGGGGGGCGGTGTTTAAAACTGTATTGGATAGGAAAGGAGGATCAAAAAGGGACAGGATGAAATAATGATACATTCCTCGACACTTACTTTGCTACTGTTTTCTTTGCCAAGGAGAATGACCTTTGAAATGGAAAGGACAAAAACTGGCTAATTGGTTATCAAGTCAATTGGAGACAAGTTAACTAACTGGTTGATTCCCAAGATAACAAAGGAGATAATAAGAGAACATTTAGCTACCTTTAAGTTACCAGGTACAAGTGAATAATACCATAATGTACTGCAAACACACACACACACACAATTGGCAGATGTGTTGGCTAAACCACTATCAATGACCTTTGAAAGACCCTGGAGAATGTGACAGGTTATGCAGGACTGGAAAGGTTAAGAATTTCCCAATTTTCAAAAAAGAGAAGAGAATGAAAACAACAAATTGTAAGTCAATGGGTTTGACTTCAACCTCTGGCCAAATTCTAGAACGTATTCTTTAAAAAACTGTTAATGACCACCTAGAAAAGGAGAAGGTAACTAATGACAGATCATGCCAGAGTCATCTTATTTTCATTTTTAAATAGAGTAACTAAACTGACAGACCTGGAGAATACTATACATAGAGTTAACCTACCACTTAGGGAAGTGTTTGACAAAGTAGCTCATACTAGTCTTATGGAAAATATGGGAAAGTGACACATGACAGTGTAATTGGGTAAATTCAGAATTGATTTAATGTCCAAACCCAAAGACTAGTTAGTTGGATGTCAGCTTTCGAAGGAGCTCTTTGATTTACTGCTTCAGTGATCGGCACTTGGCCCATTGCTATTTAACATTTTTATAAATGAATTCTAAAAAGGGATAGAAAGAGAACATCCATTGTACCAATGACATGAAGTGAAGGATGATGGTTAAAATGTTACATGAGAACAGTCAGAATTTTTGACAGGGTAAAACTTTGAGGCACAAAGACTAGAGACTAGGCAGCTAGCTTGGTTGCCTAAGTAGACAGAGCATTGGACCTGAAGTCAGGATGACCTGAGTTCAAATCTGGTTTCAGACACTTACTAGCTGTATGACCCTGGGCAAGTCACTTAACCCTGTTTGCCTCAGTTTCCTCATGTGGAAAAGGAAACAGCAAGAAAACCCCAAAAGGAGCCCTGAAGAGTTAGACACCACTGAAAAACAACTAAAACTTTAAATTTATGACCCTGTAAACTATGGATGTTTAGCCCTGAGATGAGAACACTTAGAAGATATATTCTCACTGTTTTCAAGTATCCTAAGGATTGTCATATGGAAGAAATTAGACTTGTTTTGCTTAGCCCCAGAAGGCAGCACTAGAATCAATCAGTAGAAGTCAAAAGGGGGAGAAGGATTTACTTTTGATATAAAGAAAAGCTTCTTAAGAACTGAAGTTACTCAAAAGTAGATTGGATTGCCTCACAGAATCAGGAGTTCCCCTTTCCTGAGGTCTGTAACATAGATTGGATGATAACTTGTCAGGTATTTTGTAGAGGGGACTATTTTTTTTAGGCACATGTTGGATTAGATGGATTCTGAGTTCCCTTCCAACTCTGAAATGTTGTGATCTCCTAATACTGTGACTTTCCAATCTCTTCTCTCTCATCTAAGAGAAACCTGGTTGTGACAAGCTGTAGCTTAACTACTCACAAAGTTTTTCTCTTGACCTTATCCCCTGAGCCTGGAATGCTCTGCTGCCCCCTCTCCACCTTTCGTTTTTCCTGACTTCCTTTAAGACCCAGTTCAAATCCCATCTTGTTCAGTTCTTTACCAGTCAATTCCAGCTACTAATGCCGTCCCCCTCCCTTTCCATCAAACCTCTCCATGTCTTATAATTGGGAGAGAGATGTTGAGAAGTGCAGTTGATGTCTTAAAAAATTTCCCAAAGCAAAACAAAAATCTTTCCTTCTCACTAGAACTTGTTCCTAGTTCCCTGGATGGGTAGAAAATAGGACCTTCTGTGTTTCAAGTTCTTTGCCAATTTCTAAGGTAATGACAGGTTGTTTCTTTTTCATGAATGGATCAGTTTGGAACAAAAGAAGCTTTTGTTCTGTTTAATATCCCCCCCCACACACACACTCATATATACACATTATACCTCCCCTGTCCAGATGCATGGCCCATTCACTGTCCCCTTCTTTGAAACCTATCATCCTGTTTAGAACTGAAGGTGGAGTTGGCCATAATGTTAAGTCCTCATGTCAACTATTTAGAATGTCAGTTGTCTGTCAAGTAATAATTACAATCCTAACTACTCGTTAGTCCTGTCCAAGTAAGACAAACTTGTAAGAGCCGTTTAACTATAAATGTTCTCCTAAGGCTCTTTCACTTTATTGACTCTTACCACAACAGAAAGGACTCTACTCAAAATATCCACTGTATAGAATATAGGGCTTAACAGTTCCAAGATGCCAAAGGGAAATGTATATACTTTAATTATATTCATAAGCTGTTTATTTTTTCCTGGAAGATCTGAACTTGTATTTATTTCATGCTTTGTCCTGCATTTTTAAAAATCAAGTTGTTGAGACCAGTGACCCTTCATCACAATTTTATTTTTGATTCAGTTTTCCTTGTTCATATTTAAGAAAAATCATCATTCTTCTTTCTGTCTGATAGTATTCTTTTAGAGAAGGAGAAAAGGAAAAGAAAAACATTCACAAATTATTTACTGAGTAGAAAAAGTACTTTTTCATGAGAGGCCAGAGTGATGCAGTGAGTTTAGAGGGCTTAATTAGCATCAAGAAAAAAAAAATCAAGGTTCAAATCCGACCTCTGACACTCACTAACCAGGTGATGTCTCCAAACCTAAGTTTCGTCATCTCTCATATAGTAGCAATGATAATACTCATGGTACTTATTTCACTCAAGTTGATTCTCGTGGAACAAATGAGCTGATAATACTGCAAACTTTAAAGCACCATGTAGACACTGTTATTTTCTTTTCCCCTTCCCACCTCTGTCTTCCCCGGGTTCATCAATTCTTCATTTTAAAATGATTGAGTGGAGTTTGCTCAGTGGAAAACAATTATAACCTTTGGAGTGAGACCAAATCATTGAATTTTCAGGAATATATGCTTGAAAATAAAGAGGTAAAATATTGGTAGGTTCAACTTGTTTTCTCATTAATGGGAGTACCAAAATAATCAGAGAAAGAGCCTTAGGAAATGCTTTTAAGGAAATGCTTAAAGGAAGCCACCTGTCATTTTAAGTCATTTGTTCTCTGGGTAGGATTTTGTTTTCCCAGTGGATTTTTATGCTACCCTTAGATTCAGAGGTTAGACAGAAAAGCAGAAAGAAATTTGGGACTTTCCCATTCATTCATATCACCTAGTTATGCAATGCAATCACAATGGGACTGATAACAAAATACCTAGTCTCTGTGACCTACACTAACCCCCTAGACCATTCATTCAAGTCTGAAGAAAGTTAGAAAAAAATGATTTATCAACTGTAATCAGTTCCATTATCTCTTCCGAAACTTACCCTAAATTTACTTCATTACAACTTTAAGAAACAACCTCTGATTCTCAAAGAGAGTTTTAAATTTTCTCCTCAGATACTCTTGTCCCTCCCTTGTTTTTGTCTGTACCCCCAAAAAGTGACTAATGCAATCACATTGATAAAATTCAGCACCTTACTTTTAAAAATACAAAAAAGCAAAAATTTTCCCTCAAAAAGGTGTTAGGGTATTTTAAACTACATTGTCTCTATTGGTTTTCTGTATTCACCAAATCTAGTCTGTAATTTCTTAAGTTACTAAATGACAAAAGTAATTTATGATGGCTCTCTAGCTCATTCTCCACAGTAGCTGTCCTAGAACTTTTCTATTCATAAGATTATATATTTAGGCCAAGAAAGGACCTTAGAGTTCATATAGTCTAACTCCCTTCATTTTACAGATAAAGAAGCAGAGAGAACCCAAAGACATTAAGCCATTTGCTCACTGGTAGTAAGAGAAATAGCAAGGATTTTTGCCCAGGTGATCTGATCCAAATCCAGAAGGTGAATCTGTCCAATAAAGAGAATCTAGCTACTGGAGTAAAAATGATGAGAATCTTGGGAGCTTCAGTAATTCCATATTGCCTCTTGGATAAAAGAAAACCTTTTCTGTTTCCAGAAGCTTCTTATGGATGAGAAATGGGTAGTTGTTTTTTGTATACACTTTAATATTTTGTATACCTGGCTCCAAATACAATGCCTAATGGGTGATTAATAAGTGCTAATTGATTGAAGTGACCACTGCATCTTAGAATTCATATTGGTGGAGAAAAAAGAAGGATCAGAGAAAAATTAGAGATTTGAGAAAAAATAAGATCGCAGTCATACGTGCTAGAAAGAAGCTCAGGAGTCACATAGTCCAATTCCCTATTCCATATCAATCACTTTTCAGACGAGGAAGCTGAGTCCCAGATTGGTTAAATGATTTGTCTAAGGTCCCTTTAGTAGTAAATAGCAAAACCAGAATAACTCTCCTACTAGACTGAAAGTTTCTTTAGGTCATGGACAATACTTGTTTTATTCCCCTCAGTACCTAGCAAGGTTCCTTGTATGTACCAGGTGCTTGATCCTTGTGTTCTGTTAAAGGTGTTAGGTATATATAGTCCATAAACAAATCACAATACCCATCCTCTAAGATAAACGTTCTTAAAATAGAGGGAGAAGAAATGGAAGCAGTATCAGATTTAATATTCTTGGGTTCAACAATCACCACAAATGGCAATTGCAGTCATGAAATTAAAAGACACCTGCTCCTTGGAAGAAAAGCTATGGCAAATCTGGACAGCATACTAAAAAGCAGAGACATCACCTTGCCAACAGAAGTCTATATAGTCAAAGGCAAAGCTGTGGTTTTTCCAGTCACAACATATGACTGTGAGAGTTGGACTATAAGGAAAGTTGAGTGCCTCAGAATCAAGGCTTTTGATTTATAGTTCTGAAAAAGATTTTTGAGAGTCCCTTGGACAGCAAGGAGATGAAACCAGTCAATACTTAAAGAAATTAATGCAGACTATTAACTGGAAGGTCAAATACTAAAGCTAAGCCTTACATTGACCATATAATGAGAAGACAGAACTCATTGGAAAAGACTCTGATTTTGGGAAGGGGATTGAAAGCAAAAGAAAAAGGGGATGGTAGAGGATGAAATGGATAGATAATGTCATGGAAACAACAAACATAAACTTGAACAGACTTCAAGAGATACTGGAGGACAGATGGATCTGCCATGCTATGGTCCATGGGGTCACAAGGAACTAAATATGACTGTATGACTGAATAACAACAATATTGAATCCACAAGGTGAGGGAAGTCTGTGGATAGACTTCAAAAAGTCCACAAACCTGTACAGCAAAAAAAAAAAAGATCTTAATTTTCACTAATCCTTTATTTCATTTGTGTTCTTATATATTTAAAAACATTATTCTGAGAAAGGGCTCAAGAGCTTCACCAGACTGCCCAAAGGGTCCATGATACAAAAAAAGGTTAATAGTCCATCCTCTAAGAGAAGGGAAGACCTCTTTCCCTCTTGTCTTTCCCCATTCATCTTTCCCTTTCCCCTGGGCCATCCCAGAACTCATCCAGGCTTCACACAGCTTGAATGGGAAGGGGGTCAACGATGCTGTACATTCTGACAAAAGGGAAGACCACAAGTCCTTACCATTTGACTTGCTACTGTCTCCAAAGGTCCCCTCGATCTTACCATCTGCCCATCTGCCCCAGAGCAACCTGACCTACTGTAACCGGAACCCCAAAACCTGTCGATATGAAACTCTTTTCTGTGTCATGTGACACCCAAAACTCCAATTCTCTGTCATTATCTTTAGCTGTGCTTTCTAACTTCCTTCTGCTTGTATCATTTGTTCTCATTTGGATTAACAGAACGGGGTAGAGGTCATTGGGTTTTGAGAGTTTCCTGAACAGTCTCCATTGCACCCTATAAAATGTCACAGGAATACAGAAGAACTTTGTCTGGGCAAATCATTGAATCTCTCTGAACTTCAGTTTTTTCATCTCTACAGGGGGCATAATAGTATTTGTGCTGCTTACTTCACAAGGCTATTATAAGGAAAGTACTTTTGTAAATTCCAAAGAGCTCATCAGGGCCACTTTTAATATCATTCCTCTTTTCCCAGAAATGGGGAATTACCTAAAGGCTTTGTAAGGTCTGTGTTTTTAAGGTGGGTGAATCAGAATCAGCATGGCTAAAGTCATCCATTACCAAACTTTATAAAAGGTCATTAATCACCCCATAAATGTTCATAGAAAATACCCCTGTGGTGTATTGCTATGGGAGTAGAGTAAGTGAACTGGTACTTAAGACCTACTCCCCCCTTTCCCACTTTCCCAGTCCCCTTGGAGGTCCCACAAACTCATCCAATTTTCTAACTGGCTAATGAAAAACTGCCTTTTGGGCCTCACTAGTGACTCCTGGAATATTAAGTGAATTATTGGGCCTAACTGTTGCCTGGCCTAAGAGGCCTGTGAAAAATTTTTCAGAAGAACTGCCACTACGTAGGCTTAATCTTCACTATTTGCTCAGAAAACCTCACTACTCTTTGTCTACAATATCCTGCTACTGCAATAAAGTGTATTTCCTTGACTACTTTTTTTCTTTTGGCCTCCTGTGCACATTTTCTCACCATTGTTTCCCCAGGAACACTGAATTCAATTCCTTTATTTCCGAAATGGGAGGTTTTGTATCACATCAAAAGCAAGAGGCTTTTGATTTTAAGGGCCAAACTAGTTCCATCAAAGGGGCTTTCCAAGATGGGCTGTGGTACTCTCAGGGGTGCAAATGACAGGGAAACCCCTTTATGCCTCCTGTTCCCCCAACCAACCTACTTGTTTCTAGGAAACAATGAATAAGAGACCCAATGGAGACTTTCTAAGATTTTATGAACCCCAAGACTGTAGGAGAGAAGAAAAGACTGAGTGGGCAGTGATATTTATGCCTATATGTAGAGCTAAGAAAGATGGATTGTGAGGTACCCAAAGGTGGGAGCAAGTAAGTGGAGAACTGATGGGGGGAAAAAAGAGCTGAATTGTTAAGCCAGCCAGGCTTCAGAGGAAACCATACATCCTGTAAAAGTTGTCACTCTTTTTTTTGGTCTCCTCTCCTCCTGTTTCTTCTTTTAGTTATCATCAGAACCAATGTGTTGGAGTTAAGAGACCAAAAAAAAAAACCCACCTAAATAATTATTGACGAAACTAGAAACCTCATGGGAAGGATAGCATTTTAGGTTTTCTAATCCTATTTTCAATTTAGTCTCCTCAAAGGGCTGAATTTTAGCTCTTGGAATTCATCCAAGTGACACATATCTAATGATTATGGACCAACTTTGAATATGAAAGATAACTTCATGGGGTTTGGGTTATGGTGAAATTACAGAAGAACAAAATGTACCAGAAATGAAGTCAGACTAGGAATTAGTATATCTCACAACCAAATACTTCCTATAAATTCCAGGCTTTGGAGGCTTCACATGACTCTTTGTATATTCCTCCCTATCTTTTCTTAGTCTCATTATCATCAAAGCTAAACATAGTCAGGCTAGGGCAAAACTAAGTACTGGATGAAATACCAGAACAATGCTGGGATAGCACATTTCAATATTGTGAGCAATGTCTAGAGAGAAAGGAAGGAATGAAACTCAAAAACTTGTATTATCTGGGAGAGTTAATATAACAACTAGCAAATATTTTATTTTTGTGCTTTGGTTGGTTCATTCACATCTGACTCTTCATGACCTTGCTTGGGGTTTTCTTGGCAAAGATAATGAAGTGGTCTGCCATTTCCTTTTCCAGCCAATATTTTGGCAGGGATCAGTTTATGTAATTAATAATCTATTACCACTCATTGTCATCATGCAAATAGTAGTTTCAAGGTTTGGGATATAACCCTTCCCCACTGTGGAATGTCTTCTCTCCCCAATACATTCACCTATTGTGTTCTATTTATCTCACCTTAGATGAAACCTCTTCCATAATATTTTCTTTAATTCTCTCAGCCAGAAGTCATCTCTACACTTTCATAGTGCATTATTTATATCTCTGCATGGATGCTCATTTTTTTTTTACAGTTACATGTCTTTTCTCTTTTTTTCATTGGACTGTGAGTTTCTTGAAAGCAGGAGCTGGTCTGTAATGTGAAGATGATAACTTACTTTTATACTTGCATCAAATAAGATCATTTATTAAAAGCGTCCTACAAAACTTGAAATACTATATAACTGTGAGATATTGCTACCATCATCATCATTATTATTTTCACCAATATTACCAATAAGGGCTAGGGGCTTCAAAAGAGAAAGGCATATTTAGGAACTGAATAGCTAAGAAAATGGCATCTGCCAGGCATGTGGTGCCTACTTTTAATCCCTGCTACGGAGGAGGCTAGCGTTAGTTGACAGCTTGAGCTTAAGAACTCTAAGCTATTGTGTCCATACTAAGTTCAGCATTAGTATGATGAATCCCCAGGAAGTTGGAGCATCATGAGATCACCTAAATTAAGGGACAAGCAGCCCA
>CM053584.1:297201874-297218712 GCA_028627135.1 Pseudochirops cupreus
GAGGAGGAGGAGGAGGAGGAGGAGGAGGAGGAGGAGGAGGAGGAGGAGGAAGAGGAGGAGGAGGAGGAGGAAGAGGAGGAGGAGGAGGAGGAAGAGTAGAGTAATAGAAAGTTGAAGAAGGAAGAGAAAGAGGAGGAAGGAATGGAGGAAGAGGAGAAAGGGTGGTAGAGAAAAAAGGAGAAGAAAAAGAGGGAGGAGGAGAAGAAAAGGAGGAAGAAAGGAGAAAGAGGAGAAGGGGTAGAGAAAAATAAAGGGAAAGAAAAGGAGAAGAAGGATGATGGTGATGATGATGATGATGATGAAGAGGATTAGGAGGAGGAGGTTTAAGAGGAGTAGTAAGAGAAAGTGAAGGAAGAGTAAGAAGAGAAGGTAAAGGAGGAGGTGAAAAAAGTAGAGGAGGAGGAGGAGGGGAAAAGGAGGAACAGGGAGAGGAGGAGGAGCAGAAAGAAAGGGAGAAAGAGGGGGAAGCCAACAAGGGGACCATGGTTTAAAAATATAGGTATGATTTACTCTTGG
The DNA here is from genome assembly GCA_028627135.1 of Pseudochirops cupreus. NCBI lineage: Eukaryota > Metazoa > Chordata > Mammalia > Diprotodontia > Pseudocheiridae > Pseudochirops > Pseudochirops cupreus. The sequence continues at coordinate 297,202,391 of CM053584.1, forward strand.
TAAAAGATGGAGTGTATATAACAATGACTGGTATAGAGTTATTTACCTGGAATCTCATGATCCTAATCAATAAGGCCCTAAATCAATGAGGGCAGTACAGACAGAGAACTGTCCACAGTGATCTGACAAGTCTGGAACCACAGAAAGGGACAGGAAGAATACAGTAGAAGAGAAGAATAACAGAAGACCAGCAAGTAATTCATGGCAGACAATGTTCAAGAAGAGAATAACAAACAATAGAATCCATGCTCTTAGATGTCTATAAAGAAAAGTACAAAGTACGGATATTAAACAGAGTGATCTTAATACAAGAAGGTAAACTTGACCTCAGGTACATACGCCTGATAAATGGTGGGACTAGATTCTGACTAGAATTTGATTTTGGAAGATACATCTTTTTCAAAAGAAATACACCACATCCAATTTGAGGTATGTGGAGATAACATAGTATTTTAAATTAAGAGTATATCATCATATGAAAAAAATCATGAACCTGGGATGTGGGCAGGGAATAGTAGAGAGACTTTGTGTGAGGATGAAGAATGAAGTAAAAAATATGTGAGTAAAAATAGTAAGGCAATAAGTGAGGAGTAAGAGCGGTTCTGGGGATGTTTCAGAAGGAGTTATGGTTCAGATATGGGATGAATTAGGGGGTCTCTGAGATCTCTTTCAAACTCTGAGATTCTGGGCTTTTAAGATTCCAAAACTCTAACCCAGCTCTTCAGGCAACAAGTCCAGCACTCTTTCCAATATGGTGCACTAATTCAATTAAAATTGTTTTTGTTGTTCATTCTTTGTTTTCAAAGAGGACTGATGATGTCATGGGGGTGAGGTTTTGACTTGTTTGTGAATTGGATTTAAGTGAGGCAGAGTTGCCCAAAGTTGTTAACTTCACTCTTTCTTCTTGAGTCATCAAAGTCCAGTGGCAGGATAAAAGTCAAGGCAACTGGCGATGGTCCAAGATTCAGTCAATGACTTTGATGTCTTCAATGCCTGACCAATCTCTAAGTGCTGCACAACACCTGCTTCAGCTGCCTCCACGGCCATTGGAACAAATTGTTCTCATCCACCCATTCTGTCTTCACAAGCTTGGGGTAGAGATCTTTCCAACTCATCAACAGGTTAGAGATCTGTTGGTTATCCTCAACCTGGTTTAGCCCCTCTCCTGTGATGGTTTTACTGGGGTGTGGCCACTTTGCATGCCACAGATTCTTGGAGCCACAAGTGAAAGTTTGGTGAAAGGTGGACAACAAAGGAGGAAAGCAACCCTTAAAAGGGCTCAGCAGCCCTCACACCAGAGGTACTAGTCCTCCTTGAACACCCCAAACACTCCAATATTGTTGCATAGGTATGTTAAAGGCCAACCAGACAAAAGGAGGAATTAGATGAAGAATTAGGCAAGTAGAGTGTAAACCTGGCATGGAAGCCACCATAGTAATGTAGTCCTAATGCTATTCCAGGCTGCAAGCAGAGAAGGTTAATGCTCAAAATAAGGGAGATAATAATTCCACCGTAAATTTCCTAGTCAGATCACATCTGAACTATTATGTTAAATTCTAGAAAACATATTTTAAGAAAGACATCAATAAGCTGGAGTTTCCAGAAGAAGTGAACTAGTCAAGTAAAGCCAATAAGCATTTAGGAAGCACCTACTATGTGCCAGATACTGTGTTCTGGGGATACCAAGAAAGGCAAATGTCAGTCCCTGTTCTCATGGAGTTAATAGTCTAATGAGGGAGACAATATAACAATGCATGAACAAGTTATTTACAGAAAAAAATGGAAATAATCAACAGGGGAAGCACTAGAATTAAGGGGTATCAGGAAAGGTATCCTGTAGAAAGTGGGGTTTTCACTGGGATTAGAAGGAAGTCAGGGAAGTCAAGGACCAGAGATATAGAGAGAATTCATGGAATTCAGTGAAAATGCTCCTAGTGGGGAGATAGAGCATGTTGTTTGAGGAACTTCAAGGTGTCCAGTGTCACTGAACTGCAGAGTATGTGGGGGAAGGGGAAGGTTTAAGAACATTAGAAAGAAGGAAGTAGATCATGAAAATGGGCTTTGAACACCAAATGGAAGATCTTGAGAATGGAAGCCATTGGAGTTTACAAAGAAAGGGTGCTATAATCAGACCTGCCTGTGAGGAAGATGACTTTAGTAGCTGAATAGATGGATTAAAGTGGGGAGAGACCTGTGGCGGGGAGACCAACCAGCAGGTTACTGCAATAATCCAGATATGGAGCAATGAAGATCTGTGCCAGGGTGATGGTAATGTCAGAGGAGGGAAGGAGGTACATTCAAAAGATATTATGAAGGTAAAGTGAATAGAACTTGGCAACAGATTGGTTATGAGGGAGTGTGAGAGAGTGAGGAAATGAGGATATTACCTATATTGTGAGCCTAGTTAACTGGGAAGGTGATGGTGTCCTTGACGTAACAGGGAAATTCAGAAGAGGAGAGGGTTTGGGGCAATAATAATTGAGCTCAGTTTTGGACATGTTGAGTTTAAGTTGTCTAGGACATCTAGTTCAAGTTGTTCAATAGACAGAGATGTGAGACTAAAGGTCAACATAGACTTTAGGGTTGGATAAGTAGATTTGAGAATTATCAGCACAGAGATGATAATTGAATTCCTGGGAACTGATGAGATCACCAAGTGAAATAGTGCAGAGGGAGAGGGAAAGAGGGTTCAGGACAAAGTCTTGGAGAACATTTATGGTTAGTAGATGTGATCTGAATAATGATCCAGCAAAGGAGACTGAGAAGGAGCAGTCAGATGGGTAGGAGGAGAACCAGGATAGAATTGTGTCATGAAAACCTATATAAAGAGAATATCAAGAAGATGACTGACGGTGTCAAAAGCTATAGCGAGGTCAAGAGGGACAAGGATTAAGAGAGATCACTGATAACTCTGGAGAGAGCAGGTTCAATTGAATGATAAAGTCAGAGGTCAGAGTTTAAAGAGTTAAGAAGAGAGAGGAAAATTGATACACCAATTTTAGATTACCTTCTTAAAGACTTTAGCCATAAAAAGGAGGCAAGATATAACTAACAGGAATGAACTGTTCAGGTAATTATCAGAGTGATAATAAGAAGACTGAAGAATGTACCTTGAAAGGATTAATTAAAAGAATTTGGGGAATTTAGACTAAAGGAGAAAACCTTAGAGGGTATATGACAGCTATCTTCAGGTAATCAGAGGATTGTCATGTGGACGAGGAATTCATTTCTGCTTGGCCCCAAAGTGCAGAACAAGGAGCAATGGGTAGAAGTTGAATAGAGGCAGAGTTAGACTTGATATAGGGAAAGAATTTCCTTACAATTAGGACTATTCCAAAGTTGAAGGGGAGTCTTTGGGAAGTTGTGGATTCTCTGTCAGTAGAAGTCTTCAAGAAGAGATCACTTAAGGGTTAGAGATTCTTGTTCATGAATGTGTTGGAATAGATGACCTCAGAGGTTGCTTCAGCTGTCCCTTAACGCAGTGGTTCTCAACCTTCCTAATGCCATGACCCTTTAATACAGTTCCTCATGTTGTGGTGACCCCCGACCATAAAATTATTTTCATTGCTACTTCATAACTGTAATTTTGCTACTGTTATGAATTGTAATGTAAATACCTGATATGCAGGATGTATTTTCATTGTTACAAATTGAACATAACCCACAGGTTGAGAACCGCTGCCTCAGTGTCTTTGATCCTTATCTTCCAATCCAAGTCTTCAGACTTTCAATCCATGGCTCTTTCCAGTTCACAACACCATGTATATGTGTGAATTAGAGCTTTGTAGGTTCTAGTTGTTGAGGTTAAAAGGAAGTTAATTAATAAAAGGGGATATGGAGTCTAATTATTTGTATCATATGCTTCTTTCAAATGTAATTGAGAAAATAAACCATAATATCAAGTGACTATTACAGATTGAGACAGAAAAAAATAATTGTAAGGTGATTGAGACACTTTTCAAAGTGGGGGGTAAAGAGAAATGAAGGAGAACTATTCTAAAAAGGAAGGGAGGTAGAAAGGAACTGTATCTATTAAGAACCTACTATGTGCTAAATGCTTTGTGAATATTATGTCTTTTTAGTCTCACAACAACCCTGTGAAGAAGGTGGTTTTTTTAACAGTTAAAGAAATTGAGGCTCAGAGAGTTTAAGTGACTTGTCCAGAGTCACACAGCTATTAAGTGTCTGAGGTCACATTTGAACTCAGGTTTTCTTGACTCCAGGATTAGAACTCTGTATACTGCGCCATCTACCTACGAAGAGGGAGCCTGCAATGGAAGCATAATACTATGTGATTGTTGAAGTCCTTTGATGTATTTAAGAATGGGGGAAGAAGTAAGAGGACTGATTTACAAGGTTTTGTCAAACCAGAGACAGGCCATTCATTGGGTGAGTAGTGTATGAATGGAATGTTAGTTACTTGGAGATAGAAGTAGCTATTGGTCCACATTTATTTTTAAAAATCGTGTGAATATTGGGAAGGAGTGAGAAAAATGGTAGGATTGGCCTGAGTTTTCTCCCTTTATCTGGGTGATTGTAGTATGTGAGATGTTTACAAAGTCATTTTGGGTCATGTCTCTTTCCTTTCCCTGTTGTGTTTCTGACTCATCCAGACTTTCTCTAAAGTGCCCCAGAAACCTCTTTACCTTGGAAGTTCACTCTACCCCTGGACTTCTTCCCCTTTGTCCTTTCCCTTTCATTACTGGATTCTCCCGGAACTTCCATTTTAAGGAAGATGCGTAGGCCAAGCCTTCATTCCTCTTCTGGGTGCATACAGTCTGACTCTCCAGGACTTCTATATGGTAATGCTCCACCCTTTTCAGCTTCCTTTTAAGTGTAGTCTCTCCCCATCAGAATGTAAGTTCCTTGAGGGCAGAGACTAACTTCCTGCTTATTTTTGTATTTCCAGAACTTAGCACAATTCACTTGATAAATGCTGGTTGACTTGTCTCATGTGAATAAATACAATATACATTTATAATGTACACAATATATTCCCTACTCCACTCAAAATCATAGTGCCTCTCCCCTTTTTCCCAGTTGCAGTGGGTCAGTCCTTTCAAGACTCCCTATAAGGTAAACACACTGATACACCCTAAGGATTCCTGGGCATTTTCATTTGCCCTGCTGTTGAACTTTAGAATCCCAGGGCATTTCCCTCCGTCCCTCAGCTGAATCTTCATATATGTGTCTTCTCCCCCAATTATAGTATAAGTTTCTTGACAACAGGGATTGTTTTCTTTTTCTATCTATACCTCCATTGTTCAGCTCAGTATTGGGCACATAGTATTTGATTTTTTTTTATTTGCTCCTAAGGAAGAAAACAATGATGATGCCAAATCAGATCCAGTCTAGTACTTTTCATTTTAATCATTTCGGGAGATCTTCCTCTTTCTTTCCATTTATAGAGAAAGCACCCCCATCCTGGTGACATCACATAGCAACCTAACAGTTCCATCAACAAAATCATGAAGACAGATTGTCCTCCCCCTCACTTTGGTTGGGATAATAATATTACAGAGCCTTGGGAAACAGTTACAGAAATTATAGCCACTGACTATGAGAATCATAGAAGATTGCCCTAGCACTCCCCTCCCCCCCCATACCAGCTGTTCTGCAAAAACAAGTTATTCTATCTGTGACCCATGCTCAGGAGCAATGATAAACTTCAACATTTCTGCGACTATTCTAGGATGTCAAGTCCCACACTTTTTCCAGTGATCAGGTTTAATTGACTTTCACGGTTGATAAGCTAGGAAGGGCTGCACTTGATTGAGCAACATCCAAGATAGAGGGACACGTCACCAGGCAGCCACCAGAGATTTGAGGTAGAGTTCTATTAAATGCTTGATGGCCCACGTGGAGCACAATTTACTCCAACTTCAGTGCTAAGTATAAAAGAGGATACAAGACCTTTGTTTGAACCCAAGAATGAGTTTAATAGGTTTTGAATGATACAGGATCAGAAGGAACATTCTGGTGAATATTTTAGTAACATCTTTAATACAGGGTTTTAAGTCCACTTAGCAGGCCACCCACATGTGAGATTACCTAGTAGAATTCATCAATAGATTCCTCTAGTTAAATGACTGGTTTGAATACTAGAAGAGAGAACAAGTCCTGAACCAAGAACAATGGAGAGTTTCCTACAAGTTTCCTTTTATATAAGGCCCAAATTCATGCCACTGGGGACCACCAGGCTTCTGAGCATTGACAACATAGTTTCTTGTGCACTATAGGTACTTAATAAATATTTGTGGATTTGAAGTACGGTTCATGACTAGTTTTATGTGTGGAGCCCTGGATCATGTGATTTCAGTAACATCTATGGTCCTGGTCATCAGAAAAGAATAGAACCTTTGAAAAGGGAAATGGGAAATAGTCCACTAGAGGTCAGTCAGAGACCTCAGTCCCATGGAATGTGGTCAAACTGAACCTCTTTTCCACTGTATGGGTCTTGGTCACTTTGACCAGATGATCTAAGCAATGCTATCCTTGAATTGGTGGAGAACTGAGTAAAGCATTTTCTTCAGATCAGACTCATAATGATGGTTCCAATACTCTGCCTGTTGCAATTCCACTATTGCAGACAGAATGTAAATCCAGTCATTGGGATATAGGTTAAGAAGTTAAAGAAAAAAAGAATAGAAAAAAATGATCCAGAATTCTACCTGCTCTGTAAGGGGAAACTAAAGTAAAAACTTGTGAAACTAAAGTAAAACTAAAGTAAAAACTTGCAGGTGGAATTGTGGAGGGGACATAATCTTTCAGTTCAGGGCTCCACTAAGGTAGAATAAATTCCAGAGTAAAGATCAGAATTGGATTCTTTGTATTAGCCGAGGATATCTTTGGACTGCTAAGTGAAGAGGCACATAGATGCCATCATTTTTCAACATAAAGGGAAGGCTTTTTGGGAGAAGTTAAGGAGGATAATCAAGGAATGCTATCTTCAGGGGCACTATGAGACACTTGGATTAGGAAGAGGACTGCTGTATAAAATTAGGGGCAAGCAGCAACTAGTCATTATTTGGAGAAAGAGAGATTGAGAGGAGAGTGTGTTGCATGTGTCATGAGGTGTGAGCATGCTCAGAGATGAGTATTGAACTATGTCATAAAGGTAGACATGTCCTATTACTAATTTTCTTTTTGTACTATTCCGTTAAATGCCTTTAATTTATCCTGTTATATACCGTGACTTTAACACATCAATGGGGACAGATAAGGACATAGAGGTCATCTTGGAAGGAGAGATCCATATGAGCGATGGAGGCTTAGGTACTACATATAAATCCAAAGCTGAGTGAAACAGGGACTGTATGAATGTAACTGTACTTTCATCCATGCTTGGAGAGTTTGTGTGCTGCTGTTCTTCAGAGGAAAATGTGACTCAATTAGTTAAGAGAATGCCTAGACAACACTTTAGAACTTCAAGAGGGGTAGAACTCTTGGGAGAGAGATGCATGGTTCTAGATATTGCTAGGGAAAGAAAGATATGCTTTGAATGCTGCAGCTATGTAGAGGAAGCTGGCTCCTTGACATGGCCCTGGTGCCCAGGTTGCTCCCTTAGAGACTTTGGAAAGAGAATTTCCACTTTGCCTGTGACCAGGGCCTCTCTCTCTCTCTCTCTCTCTCTCTCTTCCTCTCTCTCTCTCTCTCTCTCTCTCTCTCTCTCTCTCTCTCTCTCTCTCTCCCTCTTGTCTTGAGCTAAGATATCTCACTCCTATCTGGAGAGTTTATTCAATCTTGTGTATATCACAGTATTTTCCAATATATATTGCTTCTCCTACTTCTCTTTGCCAGAATAAATGGGTTCCATAGCTATTTACTGTTTGTGATGGATTTGGGGGGAGACAGTAATTGGTATGAGGATGTCATGCTCCCCCACTAAGCTAAAGAATATTAGCCAGGGAAATACTTTTTGTTTTGAACCCCTAAAAATAATACTCAAAGATCAGCATATTTGAAGGGGCAAAAAATATAAATCTAACCTAATGCCACTTTTAGAGGTAGTCAAGGGAAGAATAAGCACCTAGTCACAGACCTTCCACTTCTCTCAAGGCAGGAAATATCAGACTTCTTCGATTTGGGTCGGATTCCAAATATACATGCACATACCTTCCATGAGCCACATCTATATATTTAGACAACACATGTGGACATGCACATCTTATGTGGGCACACAAATCTTATACCTACTAAATAGATACAGGATTTACCCATCTGTAAACTGAAACAGGGATTGCCTGAGAGCTAAATATTTTAGCAAGATGTCTATTATGAACATGTACTTCTCTTTTATACATATCTCAAGAAAAGTCATGAACTTGAAATCTCTATTCTTGGGCAATAGTATGTTTTGGCAGAGTGTACCAAGAAACTTGGGGCAGCTAAGTGGCACAATGGGTACAGCACTGGGCCTGGAGTCAGAAAGACCTGAGTTCAAATCTAGCCTCAGAGATTTACTAGGTGTGAGACCCTGGGGAAGTCACTTAATCTCTTTTGGCCTCAGTTTCCTCATCTGTAAAATAAGCTGGAGAAGGAAATGGGAAACTGCTCCAGCACCTTTGCCAAGAAAACCCAAAGTGAGGTCACAAAGAGTCACACGCAAGTGAACAGCCTGAATGACAACAAAAACCAAGCAACTCACACTATCATAGGTCTTTCTTTGAAAGCAGAAATGTAAATTGATTAAGCAATACAGACTTAAAATGGACTCCGATTATCCTCATAATTAGAGCTGGCATTTATATAAGACTTTAAGGTTTTCAGAGTTGGCAAATATTATCTCATTTGATCTTCTCTTGGGTGGAAAGTGCTATTATCATCTCTATTTCACAAGTGAGAAAACTGATGGGAAAAGAGCTTAAGTCACTTGCTCAGGGTCACATAGATAATAAGTGTTTAAAGCTGGATTTGTTTTTTGTTTTGTTTTTGCTTTTTGGGGGAAGGCAGGGCAATTGGGGTTAAGTGACTTGCCCAAGGTCACACGGCTAGTAAGTGTTAAGTGTCTGAGGCCAGATTTGAATTCAGGTCCTCTTGATTCCAGGGCCCGTGCTCTATTCACTGCACCACCTAGCTGCTGCTAAGTCTGGATTTGAATTCAGGTCTTCCTGACTTGGAATCCATCACTCTACCCACTAAGCCACCTAGCACCATCAAAAAAAAAACAAAACATGCCTCTACTCTTTAATAAAAATGTTTATAGAAATATAAGCTTGCAAGCATATAAACATATCAAATACATACATCTACATACATACACACAAAAATTTACATGTATTTGAACGATATCACATATATTATCTCATTAGAATAAGGAATTCCCTCTAAAAATATAGATTGAAATGTGCTCTGTAACTTAAACATGTGTATGTGTATGATACATACATATGTGTGTGTGTGGTAGGAGTTGTACACTATAGAAACCAAGAATAACTTATGGGAGCTGATATTCAAAACAAACGTCCAAGCAGGATAACGGGCTACGCCACCCCCCAAAACACTTTCCTTAGAATTTTTAAATTTAATTTGGTTATATTGTCTAAATTCTACCAGTAGAGATTTATTTGGATTGATAATACTTCTCCTTTTAAAAATGCAAATACTTCTTAAGGGTGTAAGTGACAATTAGTCATTCACACATTAATGAAACTATTTTAATTAGCCATTTTCTCCTAGTATACAGTTGCCCTGGAGGACATTGAGAAAATGGAAGTTTTCATTGGGTGTGGAAGGAGAGGGCTCTTGAATGTTGAAAGAGCCTCTGTGGGGTAGTTTGGTCATCTGGGATCCCTGGGCCTTTTCTTCTGTGAACCTCAACTCCTAACAACCAGGGCTAGGTCACCTTCTTTTATCCTAGAGCTCACATTCCTAAGAGCTAGCTGTCTTCTGCCTCAAGTACATCTTAGAGAATACGTCTTGCTTTTTCCAGGGTCTCCATTGGCATAGTGTTTCCTTCAGCTAGCCAGTGGCTAGTTTCCCTACAATTCTGTTATGGTGAACTGTAAAATTTTGCCACACCTCATAAGGGGCTAACAAAGTGTATGTAACTCAACTCCCAACTAAACTGGGGATGGGTCAGGGAGCCCTGTGCTGCATGTTGCCCACAGAATGTGATTCCAGATTGGGGAAAGAATACGTGTGACTGACTGTGTGAAGAATTGGTTTAAGAGCTTTTGAGAGGGTAGACATTTTTTTTATTCCTTATTTAAGAGAAGACAGACCTGGTTCCAGATTCTCTTGTGTACTGGCTGCAGACACAGACAGTCAGACTTTGGAAAGCAGACATGTAGGAGAAGCCAGCATTTCAACATGTTTCTGATTTCCAGCTTGCATCCCTAGGGACTTTGGGGAATTTCCCCTTGGAATGAAATCAGGGTGCCTCTCTTGCTTGAGGCAAGATCTTATCTCACTCTCAATAAAGAACTCAGTCATTGAGTAGGCTAGCATTTAAGTTCCTACTGTGTGTCAGTTATTCTTGTGTATTTTCTGGTGTGTTCTAATCTATATAACTTCTATTTCTACTCACAATCTGCTTCAATAAACTGGCTTACTTGTTCACAATTTGTGGTATTCTTTATGTAACTAGCATTTGGTGGAAAGAGGCCAAGTAGGAGTGTATTAAGTTGGGTCCCCTCTCCCTGTAAGAGACAGAAATGAGGGAAGCTAGGGGCTTTTTGTCTTTTAAACCTAAAAATCATGCCTCTACACCAACAACATGAGGCAAGAAAAACAGATGTAATTCGAGTTTGATACCCTTCTCTGAGTAGGAAATAGAGTAGTCAGTCTCATGTCCCCCAATCTTATTATCCTCAAAGCAGGAATCATAGTCTTCCTTGAAGTAGGGTAGGAAAGATTTCAGAGATATCTACCAATGTTTCACCTCCAGACTCTTGTCTATACACTTAGATATAGAAGGTAGAGCTAGGTGGCACAGTGGATACCAGGCCTGGAGTCAGGAAGACTCATCTTCCTGAATTCAAATCTGACCTGAGACTCTTACAAGCTGTGTGATCCTAGACAAGTCACTTAACTCCATTTGCCTCACTTTCCTCATCTGTAAAATGAAATGGAAAGGGAAATGGCAAACCAATCCAGTAAGAGTCACACATGACTGAACAACAACATGGATATAGACATCTTACATCACTGACAACACATACTTATCTTTTATGTAGATAATTCTTTGCATGTTAAAACCTTAACACATCTTGTTATTTGTCCTTTAACTTCTATAATTCTATTATTTGGGTTGGAACAAGATTATTTAATAGTGAGTGTCCTGATATAATTCTGATCAACCGTACCTCTCCTTCAATTCATTTGTAATAGTGTCATACATTTTGTGACTGTGCCACGTGGCCCCCTATCCAAAGTTATTCTCTTCAACCCTTGACCCACAGAATGAATCCCTTTCACCAGCCTGAAAATTTCTTATCAATGAGCATGCTCTTAACTTCAAGTCAGGTATTTACATGACCCTGGTACTAAATTAAAGAAACTCAGGAAAATAAGGATACAACCTTATCTATACACATCAAGCAAAAATTACTTACTAAGATGATGAAATTAGATGATGGGTCAAATCCCTTCCAACTCTACATTTTTTTAATCCTGCAATTCAATGCCAGCTTTGTTGTGTATAAGACTTAGGATGTTCAAGAGCTCATTAGACCTATGCATTAGCCTTCTGGCAGTAAGCATCTAAGGCAGTTCACAGAAATATTTATATGTCTCTTGTGCTCAAAGGAATCTGTGTTTTGCTTTGGTGGAGAAGACAAAAATCTTCCCACTAGACCCCTCTCAATTCTGGTCTTAACCCAGGCTTATCCTAGTTCAAAAATAAAAAAAAAATGAGCACTGTCTTATGCCAGAGCTCATTCAGGAGGAGTAATAAATTTTCTCCTCCTAAACAGATCTCTGGATCCCCGTGGGAAGAAAAAGTGAGCTGTGTTCTCAGGAAGTAAATGGGGAAGTAACCAGGGCAACTATGCTTTGAGAAATTTGGATTCAAGCAAATTTATGGCTCAGTGACATCATTTGGAGATCTTCCTATGAGAGACTGGGTTTTGTGACACTCTTCCTAGCATGTTGATTTGACTCCCCTAATGACACTCTTATCCTTGTGACTTTCTTCCTACGTGGACAAGTGGAAGTAGGAATGCGTGACCTACTATCAGGTCTGTTTCCTCTTGACTTCCATATCGCGTCCATAGTTTATTTACCCTTTGACTCAAAGTCTTAGCCACTGTTTCCAGGATCTGGAGCTATTTTTGTCTTCTGCTCGTGCTTAATGCACTGGAGCCACTGGGAGTGTGTCCAGACTGATTAGCTGCCCCAGTTCCATTGTTCCAAGCCTTCAGGCCCTAGCCCTTTGCTCAATCATGTCTTAAACAGAGCTTTGATGTGGTGCTAAAGTCGTCTTTCCTACTCATCCTGGGCATAGGATGTATTTCTCTGTTGTTGCTGTTGCTGTTTCTATTATTATAAATTCTGCAACCTATTACAATGTAGGTCAAATTTTCCCTATATTTACTTTTGCTGTTGTTATTATTAGTACCATGTATATAATATTAGTTTTAAAGTTTAAAAAGCACTTTACTTCAGTTATCTCGTTTGGGTCTCATAGCTTCCCTGCGAGATAAATGTTTATTACCATCCCTTTTACAGGTGAGAAACATGGGGTTCCCAGAGGTCCAGTGACTTGTCTAGGTTCCCATAACTAGTACTTGAGACAGGTTTTGATGTCAGGTCTTCATTGTCCATTTAAGAGAGGACCAAAATCTGAGAATGAGAGAGAGCTTGCTCAAAGGAAATCCTTTGCAAACATCTAGATATCTTTTCATGTTGTGACATGTGCTTTCTCTCATGCTTGTGAAGAAAGGCGATATCTTGGTAAATGTTGAGGTGCAAAATTAACCACAGATCAAACCAGGTTTTGTTTGTTTGATGCTTGTGGAAGGGATAGAAAGGCAGTAACATGATGTAAAAAGATCACTAGATCAATACTAAGAGTTTGAGTTTAAATTCTGCCTCTCCATTTACTGAGCGTTTGACTTTAGGCAAATCAGTGCATCATCCTAGGCCTATTTCCTCCTCTGTACTGAGGAAGAATGATTAAATGGCTTGTCCAGGTCCCATCAGCTCCGGATCCATGCTGCTGCTGCCCTACTGTGAGCCTGTACCTCTGATTTATGACTGCCAGTCTCTCAGCTGGCACAGAGCAGCAAATCAAATGTGACATCATCTTAATTAGTTGCCTGAGGACATTGAGATGTTTGATGACTTTCCTAATATTACATACCTAGTATCTACCAGGGGCAGGGTTTGAATGCAGGTCTTCCTGACTCCAAGGTTGGCATATACCATTATTGCCTTTCCAGTGTTGATTTTTAAAAAAAGGTATAATTTTTATTTTCTGGGGACACGTGCAAAAGACAGTCACGAATTCTTGGCAGTTGGGCCAACAGCCAACCACAAGCATGCTAGGTAGAGATATGGATCCTAGGTGGAGAGCTGGAAGGAATGCTAGAGGTCATTTACCCCATTAATTCCTTTAAGATATGGATACAGAGGGGCAGCTAGGTGGCTCAGTGAATAGAGCATCAGCCCTGAGTTGAAATCCAACCTCAGACATTTGACACTTATTAGCTGTGTGACCTTGGGCAAGTCACTTAACCCCAATTGCCTTGGCTTCCCCTCTCCAAAAAAAAAAAAAAAGGAATGAATATAGATAAAGAAACAAAGTCCGCAGGAAGTTAAATTGTGAGCCCAAAGTCACAAGAAATAAACATCTTGGGTCCTCTGACTCCAGAACCAGTATCTTTCTACTATACCAGGGCCTATCTAATTGGTAAGGAAGGGACACAATGACATAGTTAATGACAAAGGAATGGCCTGAATTCTCATTGCTTTGCTGACTGATTCAATATTTAATACTCAAGACCTTCTCAACTCCCTCAGTTACCTCTCCTCTCTGATTGGAGGACTGGGGGAAAAAACAATAATCTCCTCCCAAAACCTTCCTTTATAAAAGGCTCAGGGGGTGGCTATAGTGGCACAGTGAATACAGCACCAGCCCTGGAGTCAGGAGGACCTGAATTCAAATCTGGCCTCAGACATTTAACACTTACTAGCCATGTGACCTTGGGCAAGTCACTTAACTCCAATTGCCCTGCTTTCCCCCTCCAAAAAAAAAAAAAGAAATTATTGGGCAACTAGGTGGCACAGTAAATAGAGCACCAGTCCTAGTGTCAGGAGGACCTGAGTTCAATCTGGCCTCAGACATTTGACATACTTACTAGCCGTGTGACTTGGGGCAAGTCACTTAACCCCAATTGCCCCCCCAAAAAAGCAAAAAAATAAAAAAATAAATAAAAGGCTCAGAACTTTCTGAACTTTGCAGTAAATTCTCCATTTGCCAGTAGCAGCTCTGCTTCATTTCAACTCTCCAGGCTTCACATCCCTGAGCCAGGTACCCACTGCTGCTCCTCCTTTTCAGCTTCCTTTTGTGTGTTGCCTTCCCTCATTAGATTATAAACTCCTTGAGGGCAAGGACTATCTTTCTTTCAGTTATTTGTATTTCTGTACCCTGCCTGACACGTAGTAGGTTCTTAATAAACGTGCAATGAATTAAGTTAAAAATTAATCTTGCCTCTGACACTTATAAGTTGTGTGACCATGAGCAAGTTGTTCCACTTGGAGTCTCAGCTTCTTCATCAATAAGATGAGAATAATAACAGTCCTGACCTTTCAAGGTTTGGGGGAGACTCAAATAAGATAATACGTATAGGAAGTTTTTGTTGTTGTTCTTAACCTTCGAACTCTACATAAATGTCAATTGTTATTGTGATCCTGCACCATTGCCCGATGTACCTTGCCAAATGAAGCACTGTGTTCCAAAGTCACCACTTCCTTGCCCACATCTTGAAAGCAGCTTTTCTTGCTAATTTATGATTCTGTAAACTGAGACCCAAGACCTTTCTCAGGGGCAGCCAGCTATAATAGAAAAAGTCAGTACCCAATAAAAAAAAACCTGGTCAAAGGATTTGGACAAATTGTCCTTAAAAGAAGAATTAAAATTGTAAACAATCTTGTGAAAGACTGTCCCAAACCACTAACATGTAATAAGAGAAGTGAAAATATAAAATTAAAAAAAAACACAACTCTGAGTTTTCAACTGATATTGAGCAAATTGGCAAAGATTGTAAAAGATGGAAATGGTCAGTATTGGAGTTGGAGTCAGGCATACTGTTTCTCTGTGGAAATTGGTGGATCTGTGATTTGGTCCAACCATTCTGGAAAGCAACTTGTAATCATTTTAAAAAGATAACTGGGGAGCCAAGATGGCAGTGTAGGAGCAGCAAAATACAGCAGCTCACACACAGCCACATCAAATACCCAAAAAATATGACTCTAAACAAATTTTAGGACTCTAAAATGCACACAGAATACCTCCCACTGAAGGCCAGTCAGCTCAAAGGGACCGTCTTAGTGCTGGGAGCCAAAACCCGCTCAGCCTGAAACCACAGCTTTGCCCCGGGGGTGCCTGGATGAGCCAAGCTGAGCTGTAGCTAGAGATTCAGGAGAGTGGATCTGCAGCAGCTGTGGCAGTTTCCAGAATTATCAAGCCATAAGAAAAAAGGACTAAGTGAAAGGTCAGTGGAAGTCAGCTAAAATTGGGGAAGAAAAGTGGTCCGGCCAAACTGCCTCCAGGGCAAGGAAGCGGCAGAAGCGCAGCCCTGCAGCCACTTCCACATTGCTGCTTAAGAGCTCTCAGCCTGCAGACTTCAGGGGGGCCAAGCGATTGTTCAGAGGCCAAGTGCTCTCGTGTTGAGTGGCCTGGATCCGGATTGTGGTCTTGGGTGGTGGTCCTGGGGTGCGTTTTCAGTGAGCCAAAGCTGATGGAGGCTGCAGCAGCCTCCTAAAAGCTCCAGCAGCTGGGAAAACCCCAGCGATTTGGGACAGAGCTTTCCCCTCTGGAAGCAGAGTTCCACAGAGCTAAAAAATCATTGACTGGCGGACCATGAGCAGGCAAAAGAAGCAAAGTAAGAATAGCAACCAAACTCTACATTCCTTCTTTGGGGACAAGAAGGATCAAAGCAGGGAATGGGAAGAAGACAACACAGTCAGAAGTGCCACACCAAAAGCTTCCAAGAAACATGAAGACTGCCTAAAAGCTAGAGATTAGCTTAAGATGGATTTTGAAAACCAAATGAGAGAAGTGGAGGAAAAATTGGGAAGAGAAATAAGAATAATGCAAGAAAATCATGAAAAGAGAGTCAATAACCTGACTGAAGAAATTAACACCTTAAAAAATAGAT
>CM053584.1:297219212-297254685 GCA_028627135.1 Pseudochirops cupreus
GGAAGGAGGGACATATAATCAGTCTCTCACAATATGCCCACTGTGGAGAGGTTCTGCATAATTACACATGTACAGCCTGTATTTAACTGCTTGTCCTTCCAATGGGGGTGGGTGATGAGGGAGGAAGAGAAACAATCTAGAATTTAAAGTTCTATAATCAAATGTTAAAAATATATATGCATATATATGTATAAAATTATTATTATTATTATTATTAACTACATCCAACTGGGACTTAAGATACACAGGCACTGTGGTAGGGAGACCCATCCTGCCCTACCGGAAAGTCAGAGGGGTGATAGGGGAGGACATAGGAGAGAATAGATTGGGGGAGGAGTTATACAGTGGGATGGCTGTTTTGGGGTGGTGGGTAGGGGAAAGATGGGGAGAAAATTAAAAAAAAGAAGATAACTGATATGTCTGTACAATTTATAACTATACTAAGAAAATGACAAAAATATCTATAAAATTTGGAATTATACTATCAAAGTGAGGAACATATCTCTAACTTTTGACCCAGAGATCCATGTATAATTCCAAGAAGGGCAAAGATGGGAGGAAAGTTTCCATATATACCAAAAATATATTTTTATATTAGCAAAGGACTGGAAACAAAGTAGGTATCCATGGATGGGGCACTAAATAAACCAATTGTGGTACACAAATGTAATGGCATATTACTGTACCTTAAGATATAGTAAGTGTGAAGGATATGGAGAAGTATGGGAAAATTAATATGAACTAATGCAAAATGAGATAAGGAGAGTGAGGGAAGCAATGTACACGAAGACTATGATAATGTAAATGGAAAGAACAGCAATAGAAATTAAAATGAATGCTGTCTAATGATAATGATCAAGCCTGGCTCTAGAGAGGAGAAAACACTACTCTCCCCTCAGAGGTGAGATGCCATGAGTGTAGAACAGTGCATAATAGACTGCCATGATTAGTTGATGTATTGCTAAAAGCTTTACTAAAGTGTGTCCCCCACCCTTTTAAAATCTTTGTAACAAGGGATGTCTCTCTGGGGAAGGAACCATTTGGACATGAAGATAATATTGATAGCACTTTTAAATATAAAAAGTCAGAAGTCTCAGCTTTGATATTCACTAAGCTCTGTGACCTTGAACAAGTCATTTGTACAAAACTCTAGGAAGGATCTGCCAGAAGGCATTTGGCAGCTAAATGGAGCAAGGGATATAGTGCCTGACCTGGAGTCGGGAAGACCTGAGTTCAAATCATACCTCAGATACTTACTAGCTATGTGACCCTGAGCAAGTCATTTAACCCTGTTTGCATCAGTTTCTTCATTTGCCAAATGAACTAGAGAAGGAAATGACAAATCACTCAAGTGTCTTTGCCAAGAAAATACCAAAAGGGGTCATGAAGAGTCAGACGCAACTGAAAACAACAAGGATCAGGAAGGATTTCTCATATCATCAGTGTGGGAACTCCCTCCACCAAAGGAGATCATGCCCTTCACATGACTTCACATGACTTACTAGCTTAATCCTGAAGAGTTTTCTAGTAGCTAGCATTTCTATAGTGTTTTGTTTTGTTTTGTTTTTTTCCTGAGGCAAACCAGGTTATGGAGTTTCCCAGGGTCACAGGGCTACTAAGTAAGGGTCTGAGGCTGAATTTGAACCCAGGTCTTCTTTACTCCAGGGCTGGTGCTCTGTCCATCATGCCACCTAACCATCCCTTCTATAGTGCTGTAAAGTTTGCAAAGTATTTCAGGACAATCTCATTTGATCTGCATAACAACCCTGGCAAGCAGATGCGGTTATTATCCCCATTTTACAGATAAGGAAGCTGAGGAAGAGAGGGGTTCAGTGACTTGCCCCTTATCATGTAGCCAGTAAATGTCAAAGGTACCCAGCTCTTCCTTCCTCCAAGCCTGGTCTCCTCATAAGTTGAGGATGATGCTGGCCCTGCTGCCTCATGGGATTGTTGTGAGGATCAGATGAAATTAGGGAAGGCTACATTGCAAAACTTGGAAACGTTCTATGCCAGTTTAAAGGGTTTTTTTGTTTTGTTTTGTTTTGGTTTTTGTTTTAACTTCTGGGGCACTTGTAATGTAAACATAATGTAAAATGTAGTGTAAAATGTAAATGTAGAAATTTGGCTGCTAGGAAGGAAAGCAGGAAAAACAGCACTTACTTCAAGCACACAGGCTTCACACTTTAATGGCATGAAACCACTGACATTCACATTCTGTTCCAATTGGAAGCCCATTTATAGCTTAAAAACTTGGCTATGACAACCAGTAAATAGATGAATTTGTAACACACAGGTCCATGTCCTGTAACACAAACTTACTGAAGTTTAAATCATTCCATAAAAAGAATCATGATCCAATTTCCAACATTACCCCTGTGAGACATTGTCATTTTCCATTTATTTCTATACTATAGGAAGTGCCTGGGATAGGGGGGGCTTTTATGACTGATTATGATATCACAGTGATAAATTCTGACTCTTTTCATGTCATACTAGTGGCATCCTGGAAGGATATCCTGTAGGGACCTTAGAGCTTCCAAGATTGTGCTTATCAAAGGATCTCTTACAGTCAGTTCAAAAAAATTTTAAATAACTTAGATTCTTTGCTCTCATTTACCCCTTTAGTGCATTGGTTTCTTCTTTTTTTTTTCAACCATGCTCAGAATGCTGTCATATAGAACCTGAAATTTTTGACCCAAGTTTCTGGTATGCAGAGTAGATTATTAGACTTGAATTTTCATAAAATTTAGCTGACAGTACAAAGAACAGAAGGCAGTATGGCACAAGAAAAAGCTCCTTGACTTTAGAATCAGTGATCATGGGTTCAAATCTTACCTCAGATGCTTATTACCTTGAACAAGTCACTTAACATCTTGGAACTGCAGTTCCAGCGTCTGTAGAATGAAGAAGCTGAACTTAAGGGGTTCTTCTAGATTTATAATCCTAATTTTGATAATCTGGTTCCTTGCAAAGCCCAAATTCTTTTAGGGAAATAATTTGCATTTGTTTGTCCTAACCTTTTTACAGATGACTAATCTAGATAAAATTAGTACAATCGCAATATTTCTGCTGAAGCTTGTTTGAAACTGTCCTACAAGGACAGGGGGTGTCCAGCACATGGATTGTTTTCCTGAGGTCCTGGACAAGTAATCCACATAGAAGGTGATATTGCTCAGATCACAACCGTCATATGCCAGCAGAGGGGGCCCCAAATGTTTCTGGATAGGGAGCAATATTTTATTTTACTTTAAAGTCTTGAGATTACTGACAAGTCAGTTGTGGGGAAAGTGGAGGGGAAAGGGGACTTATGGGACTGCAAGTTGTAAAGATGGGGGTGGGGATGAGACAATGATGCTATGGCCTTTTCAGAATATGCTGTGAAATGAAGGTATTCAAAAAGGAAAGAACACATATTGATTTTGTCCTATAGTTCCAAGGGGGCAGGTAGATAGCACAGTGGATATTGTGCTGGGCCTGGATTCAGGAAGACTCATATTTCTGAGTTCAAATCTGGTCTCAAGCACTTACTAGCTGTGTGACTCTGGGCGAGTCACTTAACCCTGTTTACCACAGTTTCCTCATCTGTAAAATGAACTGGAAAAGGAAATGGCAAACCACTCCAGCATCTCTGACAAGAAAACCCAAATGGGGTTACAAAGAGTCAGACACAACCAAAACAACTGAACAACAACAATAATAGTTCGAAGGTGTCAGACATGTAGCACATAAGTCACATGAAGAACACAACACCCACAAGTATGGCCAAATCAGATTAAAATGCAAATGCTAAATCTTTTTTAAATAAATAGAAACGCAGTAAAATGTAGGTAATATATTTTAAAACTAAGTTAATATTTGGCCCATAGAAATCATGTGTGAATTAGTGGTCCCCATTTCTATTTGAGTTTGACACCACTCTTATAGTTGTTAAGGGATGCAGCAAAGAGGTTCATATCTCTTTGTAGGTTACTGGTTAGTTAGAAGGATTTTAACCCAATTTCTTTATTTTACAGATCCTATAAGAGAAGGCTGGGGGGCGGCTAAGTGGAGCAGTGAATAGAGCACTGGCCCTGGAGTCAGGAGGACCCGAGTCCAAATTCAGCCTCAGATACTTACCACTTACTGGTGGTGTGACCTTGGGCAAGTCACTTAACCTCAATTGCCCTGCCTTCCCCCTCCAAAAAAAATGCAAAAAAAAAAAAAAAAGAGAGAGAGGGCTAGAAATGACCTTAAAAATGAAGGCCACTAACTCCACATTTTAAGGAGGAGAAAATTTCATATGTTAATTCAAGTTACTTTTCCACTCTGACCCTCAGTTGTGAAATGAGAAGGTTAGATGAGATATGTTCTCCAAGGTCCCTTCTAGTCCTTGGTCTAAAATTATGATCCCATGTTCCTACTACTTGCATAAAGTCACAATGATATATTAATTGATTGCTACTTCTCCCCAACCCTAAACCCCCTTTAACTCATGAGCCACCACTTTGTTCCCTTCTATTCTCGATTCTCTCTAAAGACCTCTCTTTCAACAAGTTGTTACTACTTAGAGCTATGATTAGGCCATGATGTGGAAGTCTCTTCCCTAAAAGAGTTAGTCCATAAGGGTTGAATTGGGGCAAAAGTAGGGAGGCCCCTGAGAGAGAGGGGATGCCTCTAGGCAAAACCAATGGAAGGAACGGAAAAATGAATTAATTTGCTCTCTGATGCCATGGAGAACCAATAATGTATCTGGTAAAGGTTGGAGCAAGGACTCAGGCAAAGGGGGTCCCCCAAACAGGAGAATGGAGGAAATGTTGTTATAGCTCTGAGGAAATTTTTGCATGGTTTTCCCCAGAACTTCAAAGAGGAAATCCCAATATCTTCTTCCTTCTTCTCTCCTCTCCTTTCTCACAGCCCAACCCCATCAAGGGAGAGGGCTTGCAGACTGGCATTCTGATTCAAATCTTTGTCGTGGCAGGGAGGGAATGGGAATGGAGGTGATGGGAGGAGGGCAAATCTACTCTGTCTTCCTTCCTTGGGAACTTCTCAATCAGAGAGGAGTAACACAACTGAGCTTCCAGTACCCTTAATTGTTCCTAAGTGTTTCTATTTATTTCAAGATTTCACCCCAACCAAGATGAAAATGAGCTTCATACATGTGTCCCCAGTGATTGCCTTCACCCCATTAGGTGTCTTTTATACATCTTTTCATCCTAGTCATTGAACAAAAGCTTGTCATCTACCCAAAGGATGATTTTTGTAAGCTGGCTTAGAACTCACAAAGAAATTAATGGAGGAAGAGAAAGCTGCTAACTCCCATAGACTATGATATGTCTTTTCTTGTCTATGATATTCTCCATATCTACATCATGGAAAAGCTTCAGTAATATTACAATGATAATTGTAATCAACAAAAAAAGGTATAATACCTTAAAAAATGTCTTGTTCATATAAAGGAAATTTACCATAAAGATAATAAAATATAGTGAATGGAAAAAAAAAGTTACCACAACAGAATTTAGAGTAAATGTTGCAGAATTACAAAGAACAAGCAGCGCCCCAAAGAAGATAAGTGAGAAGACACCCCCTTCTCACTCCTTCACAGAGGTGAGAAGTACATGGGTGTGGAACATTACATATGTTTTCAAACTTTTTCAACATATTGATCAATTTTGTGATTTTTTTTTCCCAATTCTTTTTTCTTTAAAAAAAATTCTATGTTATATGAGATGACTCTCTGAGAGATGGGAGAGGCGGTAAAAACAGAGGGGATGTAAAAACACAACTATCAACAAATATTTATTTTTAAAAATACAGTAATTCTTTTTTTTAGGTATGGGTTGGACTGTTTTGTCACTGAGACCCTTTTCAACTCCAAAATTTTGTGATTCTGTGCATTTTTTTTTAAAGTTATCTGGTCATTCTCCATAAATTTCTTGGATCCAGGGGCAGTTTTATCCCAACATCTATGTAAGATATTTGGTGTCATGGAGAGATACCTGATGTGAGATCTGGACCACCCCTCTGCAAGGAACACTTTGATTTCCTCCTTTGTTGAGGAATAGAAGGAAGGTTATGGCTGGGTTCCTGTTCTTTCCCTTAACCATCTACCAAGAGGGGATTGCACTAGAATTTTATCTATCTACCAAACTTCAAATATTAGTAGTCTAGGGGTATAATACTTGGGAGAGGGTCAAGATCAAAGCCATTTACCCTGATGCATCTCAAGGTAAGGATCATACTTAGCTTACTACCACCAGCTTAGCTGTCTTCCTCCAAATGTTGGTTAAACAAAAGAACATCACAAATATCAAATAATGAACAAACTATTTATCCAAGTAAACCATAAGCAGAAATCAGAGACATTATGTAGATTAGAATAGGCCAAGATTATCCAAAAGTAAATAGAAGCTTTGGCTGAAATAAGATATTAGTTAAAACCAGGAGAGAAAAATTTCACCAAAGGAAAGTCCACTCAGCAGCCAGTCTAGGGTCCCAGGCACTGAAAGTCAAGGGGCATTAAAGGATGGGTGTGGGAGTGTGGGGTTGAAAACTTCCTCTACATGTCTTCAGTTCTAAAGGTTCCTTGCAACCATTCAAAAATTCATATTTTGCCTTCCCTTAACCCATCTCTTTCAAGCTTCTTCTCCAGAATGTTCCTTCCTCCTCTGCTCTGGTGCACAATCTTATGGCTCAAGAACATTCTATCAGCAAATCATGTTACATCTATTTACATTAGTGAAGAACTGGACAGTTACCTGATGAATCTTTAGAAAAATCTATCCAACTAATGTAGGTGTAACACCTACAACAGTAGGTATATGTATGCTCAATGTATGTGTATTGAATAAGGAGTAATTGGGGGAAACACTTGGTCTGCTGAACTGGGCCCCATCTCATGGTGGTTGGCATGCGCTTCTTGTTCACGGTTGGATATACACATCGTACTCTTGTTGAAAGATACAAATTTCTTGGAGATGTTATAAGACCTACAACTTGAGGTTCTGTCCTATAGGACTGGACTGGCCACTGTCATGGGGCATAGACTAAAAGTCATAGATTTAAAGTTAGAAATTACCTTAGGAGTCAACTGGTTCAATTAACTCATTTTATAGATTGCCCAGAGAGACTAAGCAATTTACTACAAGTCACACAGGTAGCAAATAATAGAACTTGAATTTGAACTCAGATTCTCTAATTTCAAATTCAATACTTCCATTCCACCATAATGAGTAGGCTATAGGAAGAATGATTAAAAACTTACACTGTTCTCTTTGGGAGAATTCTCATTAAGGAAAGATTCAGTACTTTCTCTTATTTGAACTTCCAGGGATGGGAAAAGGAAAGAAAAGGATTTCTCACTCCTACCTTCTGTAGTTTGAACAATCAACATGTCTTCAGCTAATGAACCTGACACAATATCCCCATGTCACTCATCTTTTCTGCTTTGTCTCTAATTGGAAGTGAATATCAAACCTAAAAGATGGATGTTTCCAGACTTGATCTCTTCCTCATGAGTTCTAGAACTCCTAGATTCCAGAGTCAGTGACAGTTTCCCAGCAAGAGATTTTGTCTACCACTATAACACTCCTGACAGAAGATGACCCTCAAGGACAGAAAGGCCATGCCTGGATAGCCAGAAGATTTGGGCTTTGTGAGTTATTGGGACAATGCAGATCTGAAGTAAATGAGGAGAAATCCAAGTGGAAATATCTAGTAGGAGAGATGGGACTGGAGTTGGGGGCTATTGAAATATTAGAAATAATTTAGTTATTAGGAATAATTTATTTCTTTATACCTTTACACTCATTTTACAGAGAGAATTTCCTCCCTTTTCCTCTCAGTTGTTTTCCTTCCTCTTTTTTCTTCCTTTTTTCCCCTCTCTTCTTTCCTCAGGATTATAGATCTAGGACTAGAAGGCATCATGAGGTCATAGATTTAGAGTTAGATAGGACTTCAGAGGCTACCTAGTCCAAGCTTTTCATTTGACAGATGAGAAAATTAAGACTTAAATAGTTAAATGACTTGTCAAAGGTCACAAAGTAAATTTCAGAGGTGGGATGCAAACGCAGGTCTTCTGATTCTAGAGCCATTGCTCTTTCCATTTTGCATAATAGTGCTTATTCTATTTTTCTCTTCCTTCCTTTCTTTTCTTTCTTTCTTCCCCCTCTCTTTTCTCTTTCTGTATTTTCTCTTTTTGTTTTTCTCTGTCTTTTTCTCTTTTTTATTCTCTGTCTTTCTCTTCCTTCTCTTTCTGCCTTTTTTCTTCCTCACTTTCTCTCTCTCTCTCTCTCTTTCTCTCTCTCTCTCTCTCTTTCTCTCTCTCTCTCTGTTTCTGTCTGCTTCTCCTCTCTTTCACTATCTCCTTCCCTTTCTCTCCCCTCCCTCACTCTCCCCTCTCTTTATATGTCTCTTCTCTTTCTGTCTCAGTATCTCTGTCTCTGTCTCTCCTGGATCTGTGACTTCATCAGGAGAGGAGTTCCTGCTATGAAAGTTCCCTTTACCAATTTTTCTTCAGTCGTGTCTGACTCTTCATGACCCCATTTGGGGTTTTCTTGGTACAGATACTAGAGTGATTTGCCATTTCCTTCTCCAGCTCATTTTACAGATGAGGAATGGAGGTAGAATTAAAAGACTTACCCAAGGTCACACAGCTAGTACATGCTGAGGTCATATTTGAATTCAGGAAGATGAGTCTTCCTGACTCTATACCCTGTGCTCTACGCACTGTGCAATATACATTAGTAATTCATCCAGAATTTTCTGTTTCAGAGGGTTATTTTGGACTCTAAATGACTTTCCCGTGGGCACACAATAAGTTTCATAGACAAGACTAAAGCCTAGTTCCTTATTCAAACAATGGTTCTCTATCCACCACAACACATTTCCTCTTTCCTTTTATTTCTCAAAACAATGGGTCCTAATAAAGAAGCAAATTATTTGTGTTTTGTTTTGCTTTGTTCTTGCTATCACTTGTATTTAAACATTCAATAGTTCTCATTGCTTACCAAGTACAGCCCAAACTTCTTAGCCTAGCATTCAAGACCTTCTCAATCCAATGCTAACCTTCCTTTCCAATCTTACCTTGCTCTTGTATTTTTCATGAACATTAAGTCCCAACAAACCCGGATAATTTTCAATTCTGATGATCCTTCCTTGAGGCAGGAAAATGTGCTTTGGAAATTCCCCGCCCCCCCACCTCTACTCTCCCCTGGAGACTTTGAACTTTGAGTGTGATAAAATATGTGAGTTATCACATAGGAAATAGCAATGTGGAGTTTTCTAGCATGAAAATATGTACACACTTCAAAGATCTGAAATTTGGTGAGGGTACTCCTTCCACACTGTAACCCAAATAGCAACTCCCCTCCATGGTCTTTTTAAGAGTTGTCAGGACCAATAATAATAATAACAATAAATCACTGAGGTCAACCTTGTGATGAGCTCTTCTGAGAATAGTTAGGTTGGACCTGGACAGTAGAAATATCATCTACCACCAGCTTGGTGAGACCTAGCAGAGTTGATGTTCTGCTGGTCTAATCCTTTGAGAACTTTGATCACCTTTGCCCCACAGTGAGGAGGTCCTGGAGAACTTCGGGGAAGGATGTACTTTAAGAAAATATTTATAGCAGCTTTTTTTGTGGTGGCAAAGTATTGGAAATCAAGGGGATGCCCATCAATTGGGGAATGGCTGAACAAGTTGTGGTATATGAATGTAATGCGCTATAAGAAATGAGGAGCCGACAGACTTCATAATAACCTGGAGAGACTTATATTAACTGATGCTGAGTGAGAAAAGCAGAACCAGGAGAAATTTGTACACAACTACGGACATATCATACGTGTGACGACTAAGCTTGATAGACTGGGCTCCTCTCAGCAACGTAAGGTTATAAGACAAGTCCAAAAGACTCATGATAGAAAGAGATATCCACATCCAGAGAAAGAGCTACAGTCTGAATACAGATTAAAGCAAACTACTTGCTCTCTTTTTTTTTCTTATTTTGTTTTGTTTCCTCTTTCCCATTGTTCATTCCATCAGTTATAATCCTTCTTTACAACCTCACTAACGTTTAATCTGAAGGTATTTGTAGATCCTATATTTGACAGAATGCCGACATGGGGAAGGGGTGGGGGAGATGGTGGGGAAGAAAATTTGAAACTCAAGGGATTGTGGGACTGAATGTCATAAAATTAATTAATTTTTAAAAATAAAAATAAAAAATAAAATTATTTTCCTATGGAAAAAAATTTCATACTAAAAGGTCCTGCTACTTTGCATATCCCCTAGTGTAGTCCCTATATTCTGCAGTGTTCCTCTTTTCTCTCCCAACGCCATACCTTTACTTATCCCATTCCTTTCCCATCCTTCGGTGGGCCATCTTCTCCATCTCTCTCTCCCATCAGAATTTCTCTAATTCTTTCTTTCTCTGTTTCTCTAGCTGTGCCTACTTTTGTCTCTTCCTTTCTCCATCTCTGTCTCTATTTCTGCCACTCTCAATTTCCCTACCTCTTTCCCTCTAATATCTCACAGCATTTTCCTTGTGTCTCTTTAATACATTTATTGCAATTAAGTTTCCATTGGAGTAACTGTGTCTCTGTCATCTTCTTCAATGGATAAGCTGCAAGGCAAAACTAGCATCTTATTCAATTTTGCATCGCCAGCATCATGCACATAGAAATTACCAACACATTTATTGAATTAAATTTTATACACCTCTTCTTAATTTTAAAAACAGATATGTTTAATGTAAGTCCCTGAAGGACAGGGACTATTCAATTTTTGTCCTTGCATTACCATCACCTAGCTCAGAGTCTGGCCCATAATGAACAGTTAATTGATTGATTGCCTAAACATTTTTAAACATTTCTCTGTTAAAAAAAAAAAAGTAACTCTTTGCTTGTATGACCCCCCCAATAAATCTTTGGGTTTGTTTCTGTCTGACTCAGTCCTTTTTCTGAGGTACTGAAGGAGCCAGAACAACTTGCTGGCTGCCAATTGGTGGGTTTGAGTCTACCCACCCACCTACAGGCTACATATACAGATGCCTTAGGAATGACAATAACAGGATAATCAATGGATATACATGACTACTAGGGCTTCTGAATCACTTGCTTTCATGGGCAGTGATCCAGGCATCAGCTTCATGGGACAGTTTGTCCAGAACTCAGAAAAATTGCTTATCAATTAGCTGTTGTTTTTCTCATAATCACTTTCAAGTCTTGTGCTCATGGGTTTTGGTTCCTTTAAAAAAGCATGTCTTGTGATTGTCAACAGTGCTGGTTGTTTGGGTTTTTTTCCCCTCTACTTTGCTAATTCTGCTAACAGTTTATATGCTCCCTTTTCACTAAGTCTATTTTCAAATGCACTTCTATGATAGAAGGCCAGAGAACAAAATCAGAGCTGGGTGGGAATTCTGAAGCCTTGCTACTTTAGCAGCTTCATTTTATAGATGAGAAAACTTGAGTCCCAAAGAGCTTCATCTGGGCAGTAAGTGACTTGTCCAGGATCACTCAGATAATATTGCATCCAGGATACAATTCTAGAAGAGGCAGCATGGTACCTTGAAAAGAGCTCTGGAATCAGGATTCTAGGTTCAAATCCCACCTCTTGTACTTGCTACTTGTGTGATCTTAGGCAAGTCACTTAAAGTCTTTGGACTTCACTTTCCTCATCTGTAAAATTAAAGGGATTCAACCAAATTTCCTTTGAGGCCTTACATAGCTTTAGGTCTGTGTTTCTGTGACTGCAAATGCACTTTCCACTATACCAAGCTAATTGATGACAATAAATGAGCTCACCTGGGAAACAGTTTGCACTCTGAGGTATCTCTCCCATATTCCAGGTAAATTCAGTTCCATTTGTATCCCCGATCAGTTGCATTATGTCCTGATCACTAATGTTTCTTCTCCTCTTAGGAAGCGTTTCCAGCCTTACCTTGCTAAGCACTGTATACTTCACTTTTACGTGTCTGAGCTGATCGGTCCTGCCTTACAATGTTTAGGTAATTTTCATAAATTTTATGGTTTGGGGATCTCCAGGAGAACAGCTAAGTTGATCATCAATGGAGGAGATCCTCAGTTTGGCATTCAAGAAGTTATAGCTACATCTGAATTTTTAGTTTAGAGGATCTGCATTTCTATGAGTGCTACTGAACATCTGCATATTGTCCTTTGCCTCCATTCAATCGCTATGATTGTGAGTTGTAGGCTACCAAGACCAAAGTTGCCTTCCTGACTCCCAGTCTTTGTTTCCTCTTACCCATCCACATCAGCCCCATTTATCTGGTGTCCCTATCTCACTCTTCCCTACCATCCCATCATGCTCTCTGAAATCCTCATTATTCTCTTCAAGAAATTACTTTGTATATGGTATTCTACCTTGCATAGGATCAAATGAGAAAATATTTATAGAAGCACTTAATGTAGTGCCTGGCATACAGTAGGTGTTATATAAATGCTTATTCCCTTCCCCCTTCTCTAACACCACCCTCACCACCACCACCACCATAGAACATAAGCTTCTTGAGGGCAAGGCTATTTTTTTTTTCTGACTTTGTATCTCCAGGGCCTAGTATAGTGCCTGGAATACAGCAGGCATTTAATAAATTCTTACCAAATACTGAATATCATCCTAATGACTATTTTGTTTTAATTTCAAACATATTACCTGTGGGAAGATGGGGCTTGGTAGGGGGATTAGACAGGGCTGGGACCCGTGCTTTTCCAAGAATGATGACTATATACCATTCAGGAATAACAGTAACTCATTCGTTACCTCTGGGGCATCACAAAACACTGTACAATATTCCTAAATAGACCAAACACGTGAAGTGTCTGGTCTTCCAGGCAATACAGATATGAATTCCTTTACCTCTTCTATCTCTGAAATTAGGTGTGTCTGTCACCCTTTCACAAATGAGGAAACTGAAGACAAGTCACTTATCCTGGACCCCCTAAATGGACCTGAAATGTCAGAGGTATGGAATACTCATATGTGATGGCTGGATAAACACATATTGCTCTAAAGCAGGACCAATGAAATAACTATAAATTATAACTTTTGAGTCAGTGAAACACTACTTCCTATAGTGCCCTGGGAATTTTCTTGGAAGTCTTCCATTCAAGTACAAACCAGTCCAAACCCAAGCTTTTGAGATCTGAATGAGCTTACAAAAGAGAGCCATAAGCAGGCCTCTGTTGTCCCTGGAAACGTTCATATCTCAATGAAAGTCTTGGTAGATCTTCAAAGACAAGATCTGAAGGAAATAGAGAGGGAAGAACAGTAAATTAAAAAGAAAATTCGAAATGAGAATCTAATTAGAACTCTTATTTCCTATATGCTCTTCAGTTCTAATATTAGGTCTTCCAGCTTCTCAATGAAAGGGGAAACACACATCTGAAAGCTTAGAATAGAGGAGGAAATTTACAGAGTTTCAAGTTCCTATTTGAATGGTACTCATGAAAGCTTATGTGTTACTTTTATCCAAGTTTGACTGAAAGGACTTATTTCTTTGGGATTTTTGCAATCTTTAAGTGACAGTTATGTGCACTAAATACCAAACAGTAAAGGCAAAGAGTAAGGATTACCATTACTTCATTCTTTGAGGGAGCCACAGGAAGATTCCAAATCAGTAGAGAAAAACATACATGATATAGCTTACCATTTAAGGAACTGGGTCCATAGTTTCAATAAGCATGTAATAATTATTGTGAACAGAGTGAAGAAGAAAGTTAATTGTGAAGGGGAAAGCTTGATAATAGAGTTCTCCAGCCTTTCCAAATTTTCTGCCAGGAGTAAATACCTGAAAAAACTGATTTTCCTTTATTTTGTGCTAAAACTATCTACCTGGGAATAATGTTCAATGTGTTTAAACAGTCAATTGCATTTTTTAATAAAATGTTGAACACTAATAAAACAGAAACCCTCTATTAAAAATCTACTGCTGTCCTTCGTCAGGAAATAGAAATTAATTTGGGTTCTTAACGATCTGTAATCCCTTTAAAGGCAGGGATCATTTCTTTCTGTTCATCTTTGTTTGCATGTCTAGCATTTAGCACGGTGTCTGTGTGTAGTAAAAGCTAAGACATACTATCTCTCTGCTCTGGACAATTTTTTCTAGCTGTCTTCAATACCTGCAATGTTCTCCTTCCTTATCTACCCCTGCTGGCTTCCCTAACTTCCTTTAAGTCCCATCTAAAACTCCATCTTCTACAGGAAGACTTTTCTAACCCCTCTTAATTCTAGCACTTTCTTTCTAACTATTTCTCTGAGGATCTTCTCCTTCCAGACTGACTCTTTTGTGAAAGCTAACTAGACCATCTTTTGCCTCAATTCTTACCTAGCCTTTAACTACTAAATGGATGTTGCCTCAGACAAATTGAGACCTAGGAAAGACTTTAGCTTAAAAAGGTCAAGATTCTCACTGTGTCCAGGACCATGGTCAGTCATCCTGACCTATGACTTGCCACTGGATTCCACTAACTCTAGAGGAGAAAGTGAGGCCGATGATTTTGCACTGCTGTGCCTCTCTTAAATGCAATTTACTTGCAATTTACTGGTGTCATTGGTTCTCTTCAAGAAGGAAGGATAAGGGGCAGCTAGGTAGTGTGGTGGAGACAGCACTGGCCCTGGAGTCAGGAGAAGCTGAGTTCAAATCTGGCTTCAAACATTTGATGCTTACTAGCCATGTGACTCTGGGCAAGTAAGTTAACCTTGATTGCCTCACCATAAAAAAAAAAGAAAGAAAGAAAGAAGGATGAACAACAAACAATCTTGGTTGCTTGCTTCTCTCCCCCATTAGAATGTGAGCTTCTTGAAGACAAAGGCAACTATTTGCCCCTTTTTGTATCCTTAGCTCTTAATCCAGTGCCTGGCACAAAATATTTATCAACATTTATTAACTGATTGACTGATGAATTAATCGAAGGCTAAACCAATGGTTAGTCCGACCCAGCCGAAAAAATTTCAGATATAGATAGTCAGCTTACTGTAGTACATAGAATATTGAATTTGGAGTCACAAAGATGTGGATTCAATTCATACCCCTCTGCCACTTACTAGCTGTGGGGCTTTGAGGAAGTCATTTCATTTCTTTTGAGCCCTACTTTCTCTCATTTGTAAAGTGACTATAAAACATTAATGCCCCTTCCAATTTGACACCTATGATCCTACATACTTCAACACTAATGTGTATTTCTGTCCTCCAAAGACCAGCCTAGCTAAATTCAGAAAGGCCTATTATCAGAAGGCTAGCTACTAGTAGTGAAATTTTTCATCATAGCAACTCATCAAGTCTGTCTGCTACAGGGCTAGTACTTGCATTGGTGCAGCAAGTGCCCACATCAATGAGATAATGAATCCTCAAAGTATTCAAGCAAAACATAAGTACACATGAGGCAGCTGGTGTCTTGACCTTGGGGCCAAAAGATCAAAGTTTAAGCTTGGTTCTTACTAGGTATATGATCATGAATAAGTCAGTTCATCTCTCTGATTTATAAAATGAATGATTGCACCAGAATATAGACCAAATCTGGTTCACGACCTGTTTTTGTACATACTAGCAACTAAAAATGTTTTTTTTTTTACATTTTAAAATAAAGTTTTATGAAGGTTTCTTCTGACATTCTATAACAGACTATATTCTGCACATGCCTCCCAGGAGGTCTTTTCAATTTATTAGAAATAAATTTCAAATAGGAAAGGGGTAGAGGTTTTAAAAGGTCAGGGCTGCCATTTTCCTTCCTATCCCATAACTTCACTAGTCTGATGGGGGGGAGGGGAATTCTTATGATGAGTGTTGAAGCTGAGCCCCACTCAATCCTTCTCCCATTTCTCACTCTTATCTACATCACCCCTCTCTCTCTCCCTTAGCACAAGACCTGGCATATAGTAGGAGTTTAATAGATGTTTAATAATTGATTGATTTCCATAACACATACATACACGCAAGCATACACAACTCATTCTCAGCCTTTCCTCTTTGAAAATCTAAGAGTCATTCCTTGGAGAGAAATCTCAGATTCTGGGAACAAGACACACAATCTTAGAATCAGATTTTCCCTATTGGTTTTGAGTTGAATTTTTCCAATGTTCATCTTTGATCACATCACTCAACTTCTCAAAAAAACATCAATAGATCATTTGCTATCAAATCAAGTCTCCTTCACTGAAGATACTATGATAACCTTAGGACTGGAAGGGACATTAAAAAATAATTTAAGTCATCCTGTACCAGATAGTTTTGATAATTACTGCCTTATAGTTTACGATCTGATACTGCCAAACTCTTTCCTTTACATTTTTTTCATTATTCCTTTGATAGTCTTGACTTTTTGTTTTTCCAAATGAATTATGTTATTATTTTTTTCTAATTCAGTAAACAAAATTAGTAATTTAATTGGAATGGCATTGAATATATAAATTAGTTTAGGTAAAATTGTCATTTTTATTATATTGATCCTGCCTACCCATGAACAATTAATATTTCTCCAATTATTTAATTCTGATATTATATGTATAAAAAGTGTTGATTTTTAAAAAATAATTTTGTTTATATAGTACCTGGGTTTGTTTTGGCAGGTGTACTCTCAAGTACAACTTGAGTTATCTTCAATGGAATATTTAAAATGATTTATTTTAAATGGAATATTTTTTTACTATCTCTTCTTACAGTGTTTTGTTTGTGACATTGTAATGCTGATGATTTATGTGGATTTACTTTACATCCTGCTACTATGCAAAAATGATAAATTGTTTCAACTAATTTTTTAGTTGAGTCTTTGGGATTTTCCAAGTATATCCTCATATCATCTGCAAAAAGAGATAGTTTTATTACCTCCTTCCCTCTTCTGACTTCTATTTCTTTTTCTTCTCTTATTGCTATTGCTTAGGATTTCCAATATAAATATTTAATAATATTGGTGACCTAGATATCTATTTGTGCCTAATGGTAGCCATCTCTAGGGCAAGGGAGGGAGAGAAAAAAAAACAGAAATTTACATAATTTTGCTATGTATTTGAAAGGAATAGCATTGTTCATAGTAGATTTAGTTTTACACGCAATCATCTTTTTTTATTTTACTATGTTATGGAAATACTTGTTTTATTACATAAATTAAAATTAAATTAAAAAAAGAAAGGTCAAGAAAGATGAAGACTTAATAAAGTCATTGAACTTACCCATAAAGAAGTCTGATCTCAGAAAGAGTAGTTTTAATCAAATGATAGTGATGTCTTTCTTCCTTAACTCCTTTGTATTTGACTCCATGTATTTATTTTGTATATATTCACATTATATATACATATGTATGTGTGTGTGTCCTTGATAGGAAATTCCTTATGATCTTTAAAAAAAGGTGGTGGGGGGGGAGAAATTACTTAAGGCAACAACCTCATTGCATTAATATAGCAACTAAGCACCCCCTCTCCCTGCCCCCTCCAAAAAAAGAAAGACTGAGCTATTTGACCAATATCACATAGCCAATTAATTAGAGCAGAGATCAACTAGAACCTCAAATCTACTAGTCCTAATCTCAATGGGTTTTTTTTTTCTACTATATTGTGCTGTACAAACTCCTTTGTCTGACATTCAAGTGTCAACTTTATCCTCTAATAATAATAGCTCATATTTATATAGCGTTTTCCAATTTACAAAGCATTTTTTTTCACAACAATCCCATGAGGAAGGTGGTAGAAGTTTTATTATCTTTAATAAACAAATGAGGAAATTGAAAAATTAAGTGACTTCCTCATAATCACAGAACTTGTGAGTGTTAGAGCCGGGGCTCAAATGTAAGTTTCCTTATCCCAAGTTCAGTATTTCCACTCTACCATGCCTCTCATTATCAAATGAGATAATATTTGTAACACACTTAACACGGTGCCTGGCCCTTCTTCCCATTCTTCTTTCTCTGTGACATATTACTCCCTTTCACATACTCTGTATTCCAGTTACTCTGAATTATTAGCCTTCCATTATATGACTCCAACAGTTTTTTTTACTTCCATGTGTTTTCTTTGTCTATGTCTAAAACAGTTTCAGTCTATGTCTAAAATGTTTAGTCATTTTTAGTCCTATCCTACTTTTCATATCCCGTTTTGGGGTTTTCTTGGCAAAGATACTAGAGTGGTTTGTCATTTCCTTCTCCAGCTCATTTTACAGGTGAGGAAACTGAGGTAAGCAGGTTTAAGTGACTTGCCCAGGATCACACAACTAGTAAGTGTCTGAGGCTGGATTTAAATCCAGGTCTTCCAGACTCCAGGCTCAGTGTTCTATCCACTGAACTCTTTTGAGTTCAAGTAGAAGATTCCAGGCATATATAAGCCCATATTCATAGTATAATTTCTATCCTCTGGTAGATCTGATTCTAAGCACTTTCCATTTTTTAGCAACTTTGGCGATCAAGAAGGTCATCCTTACGTTGAGTTGAAGTTTACTCAATTGTAACTTTCCCTTATTGGTTAAATTCTCCCTCTGGAGTCATGTACAAGAAATCTAGTCCTTCTTCCATATTATAGTCCCTCAAATAAATAATTGGAGACAGCTATCATGTCTCTCCTAAATCTTTTCACCATACTGAAGATCCCAATATCTTCAACCATTGTCCTTAGGAAATATTTTTAAATTGTCTCCCAATAACCCCCGCCCCCAACTCATCACTGTCACCCTTCTCTGAACATGCTCCAAAAAATGGGGAGGGCTTGGGAGTTCAGTGGTGTGGGAACCCCCCAATGAGTTCACTGGTGTGGGAAACTCCCAAAGTTGCTAATAATAATCTGCAAGCAATCAGTATTTTATAATCTTATCGAACTGCTCAGGAGCACTGAGAGGTTATGTGCTGTGCCTAGGGTTACAAAGCCAGTCTATGTTAGAAGTATGACTTAAACCCAAGACTTCCTAACTCCAAGGCCAGCTCTCTATCTGCTACCTCTTCACAGTTAGTCTATAAAAAGTGGGACCCAGAAATGACCAAATACTCCCAGTGTGGTCTGACCAGAGCACTGGTCAGTAAAGTTAATCCCTCCCTCATTCTGGACACTCCTTACTTTGGTGCTCTGATAGATACATAATCTCATCAATGCAGGTACTCTCTCTACTGGTATACATGGCACCCCTTCCCTGCTTACTTATTCTATAAAATCTTTGTCCATCGCCTTCCATAATATCTCCATAGAGGATTCACCCAATGGGCCGGAAGCCTTCCCTCTGTTCTTTCAATATTTCATGGATATTGACACAATACTTGGGCTAGCCTTGTGGTAGCTCTCATTCTTGATATGTTACTGGCCCACCCCCTTTATTGGGATATTGATGACTTTGATGTCATTTATTACACATACACATCATTGTTGCTACTATGATACAAGTCTACTTACACCCACCATATATCTATATACCATATTGCCCTTCGGGCAATGGAAATTCTGGACTCT
This sequence comes from Pseudochirops cupreus, assembly GCA_028627135.1. Lineage (NCBI taxonomy): Eukaryota > Metazoa > Chordata > Mammalia > Diprotodontia > Pseudocheiridae > Pseudochirops > Pseudochirops cupreus. The sequence continues at coordinate 297,238,627 of CM053584.1, forward strand.
ATGCCTAAGATCACATTATCTTTTTTGACATCCATGTTATACTATTGACTCATACTGAGCTTGCAGTCAACTAATACCCCCTAGGTCTTTTTTACATTAACTACTGTTTAACCACATATCCCCCATCAAATATTTTTTGCAATTCAAACTCCTTGGCTTGGCAGGAAGCCCACAATCTTTCTCAGATTTCCTTTCTAACTTTATCTCCCACAATTCCCTTAGTCAAACTTCTAGTCCATTTAGATTATTCTACTCATAGGCCCCTGAAGAGCTCTTTCACTCAGTCATTAGAAACTTAGGGATAGAAAATATCTCATATATCTTTTCATCTACCAAAGCCCAACACATGGTGAACTAAACATGAATTGCTTAACACACACGTTAACTGGTAGTCTCTATAGCTATTCCCTGTATCTACCACAATCCACACATGGTATTGACAGCAGGCATGATGCCATGCCAAATACTAGATTTAGAGTCTCAATATTTAGGGTTAGGTTCTAGTTCTATTATTTACTTGTCTCCAGAGCAGTTGTGAGGAAAGTGCTACTTTATAGGGATGAAGTTTTTGTTATGGTCTGTTTTAATCAGGTGGTATGGAGATAAAGAAGTTTCTATTCAAAGCACTTCTTATTAATCAATTAATAGGCATGTATCAGGAAGATACTACACACCAAGGGCAGCAAGGTGGTACAGGGGATAGAGTACAGGGGTTGATGTGAAGAGGATTCATCTTCGTGACTTCAGATCCAGCCTCAGACACTTACTAGCTGTGTGACCTTGGGCAAGTCACTTGTTTGTTTTAGTTCTTCATCTGTCAAATGAGCTGAAGAAGGAAATAGCAAATCACTCCAGTATCACTGCCAAGAAAATCCCAAAGGTGGTCATGACAAGTCAGACACGATTGAAATGACTGAACAACAACAGCTATGCATCAAGCATGTTGCTAGATGCTAGACATTCACAAAAAGTGAAATAACTACTGCTTTATGAGAGTTTGCATTTAGGCACAGTGAGGTGGCACAGTGGGTAGAGCCCTGGCCCTGCAGTCAGGAGGACCTGAGTTCAAATTCAACCTCTGACCAGACACTTGACATACTTACTAGCTGTGTGACCCTGGGCAAGTCACTTAACCTCAATTGCCTCCCCCCTTCCTCCCAAAAAAGCATTTGCATTCTATTGGATGGATTCAACAGATAAATAAATCTAGGATTAAAATAAAAATAAATAATAAACATAACAAAATAATAAAAATATTTAAACAAAATAAAAATAAATTCAGGAAAAGCTTTTTGTTGGAGGCAGTTCGTGAGTTGAGCCTTGGAGGGAGCTGAAGGTTCAATAAAGCAGAGGTAAGAAGGAGGACCTTCCATACATGGGAGATAATCTGTGTAAAGACAAGGAGGTAAGAGATAGAAGGCCATGCAGGGCAGCAGTAAGTAGGCAGAGTGCATGAAAAGATGAAATGTATAATCGGTCTGGTAAGAATGAGGCTAGAAATCCCTTTTGACTTATAGATTCTCTCATTCTGCTTATGAAGTGACATTTGAAATGTTTGGAAAGATAAGTAAGAATCCAACCAACACAGAGAGGGGAAAAGAAAGGGCATCCCAGCTGAGAAGAACGGCACAAAGGAAAAGCCACATATGGGAAAACATTTCCAGAATCATTTGATTTACATAGAATCCAGTGTTACTGTAGAGGGGTTTTATGAGGTTAAGACCCTGAACACGGATTATGACCATGTTGTAGGACCCATTCAGCTAGGACCGCAACAATTTAATTCACATCAATTGGTTCATGATGTTTTTCTGTGACAGGTAGAAGGAAGTATGTTTGATTATAATTATGTAACTACAGAATCTATTGTTCTTCACTCTAGGGAATGAAAATGAGTTGGTATAGTTTGCTATAATGCGTGTGTGTGTGTGTGTGTGCGTGTGTGTGTGTTTAAGTAATTTTTATGTTGTATCTAACTCTTTGTGGTCCCATTCGGGGTTTTCTTTGCAAAGATACTTGAGTGGTTTGCCGTTTCCTTCTTGTCTTTTATAGATGAGGAAACTAAGTCAAACTGAGTTAAGTGACTTGCCCAGGGTCACGTAGCTAGTAAGTTTCTGAGGCCAGATGTGAACATCAGCAAGGGTACTCTACCCACTGTGCTAGGTAGCTGCCCCCATATACATGCATATACATATTTATATATAGCTATGTTAATAATTAAAGGGGTTAATAATCCTAGGGTTAGGATCTTTGTATATTGAAAATTATCTTCCCTTTCCCACCCTACCCAAGACTCCAAGTTAGTATTCATATGTAGAATGTGGCAGGGAAAAAGTCATAAGCATGTCTTCCCAAAGCCATAGACCCCTACTCTGAGAAAAGAACCAAAGGCCATCTTCCTGGCACTAACCAAACAACTTAAAATGAATAATTCCCTGGCAAAAACCCCATGCCCATCTTACCTGTCTACTACCCTGTATGCCTACAGAGTTTTAAATGCTTGCTTCTTTCTTTTGTTTTGACCCCTGAAACAAGCTGAGAAAGTCTCCCCCTGAATTCCCAATTAGAACTTCATAGATAATCGTCCATCTGGGCCCAAACAGCCCCAAAGTGCCTGAAGTCATAGATAAGCTCCTTCCTCCTCTAGTATGCCAGCTTTGATTTGTTTGGGAAATATTCTATCCAGGCCTATACTTTCATCCCCCTTAACCAATTATTGCATTCAAAGCTCTGAAAGCATAGTTCTGGATGCAGAGTACTTAGTGTTTACAAAGACTTAGTGTTTATAAGCGGGGAACATCTCCAGCAAACTTCAGAGATGGGATTTTTCCCATACAAAAGGGAAAGTTTGGGAAGCTATCTTGGAAGTACTCCCATACCAACACATCATCCCTATCTGGACATAGATTCAGAGGGTAGCAGCACCACCCTCCTCTCATCCCCACCCAGCTATAAAGACTATCCCTTAATACATCTCTTTTGGGTGAATAACTCATACATGGACTTCTTCCTTTATCCCTTTCCAGTACCAACACTGGATTACCACATAATCATTCATTTAGAGAGGAATTTGCCAACAATATAGGAATTTAAATGGATGAGAAAAACTGGTCAAGTTTCCTAATTTTAAAACTCCTCAAACTTATAGAGAACTCTCATTCTAATTTTTGTAATAAATGACACTAATTTGGATAATAATGTCAAGATCTTGAAAAACTGATTGTCTCCTCATTTTAAAACTGCTTTAACTTACACAGGGATTTCATTTCAATTTTTTGCAGTAAATTTTAAGAATTTTATTTATTTGTTTTTAGTTTTCAACATTCATTTCTCTAAAATTTTGAGTTCTAAATTTTCTCCTCCTCCCTCTGCTCCCCTTCCCCAAGACAGCATGCACTCTGATACATGTAAAATCATATTAAACCTATTTCCACATTAGTTATGTTGTAAAGAAGAATTAGAACCAAAGGGGAAAACCATGAGAAAGAAGAAACAGTGAGAGAAAGAGAGAGAGAATAGGATGCTTCAATCTGCATTCAGACTCCATAGTTGTTTCTCTGAATGTGGCTAGCCCATTCACTTTCTTTTAGAATTTGTGGAAATTGTCTTTTGCAGTTGTCTTAGATCCTCATATTGTTGAGAAGAGTTAAGTCTATCAAAGCTGGTCATCACACAATGTTGCTGTTACTGTGCACAATGTTCTCCTGGTTCTGCTTACTTCATTCAGCATCCGTTCATGTAAGTCTTTCCAGGTTTTTCTGAAATCAACTTTTTGCAGTAATTTTTTGCTCTAAATTAAATAATATTGTAGAGCTCCTTAAATGTCATCATGATGGTTTTGGGGCTTAACTTTATAGTTAATGAGTAACCAGTAAAAGTTTCTGGTCTGGAGAATGATGGAACTGAATTGATACTTCCTAATCTTCCCAAGATGGACCTGACCATCATGGGAAGTATGGATTAAAAGGAGAATAGGGAGATCAGTGTTGTAATGGGTCACATGAGATGACTGAAAAACTTTTAAGGGTCTGAACTAATAAAGTAGTCAGTATGAAAAAGAGGGGATATATGGGAGACAGAATCAACAAAATTTGGTGACCAAATCGATGTGGGAGGTTACGGAGAGGTAAACATCCGACATGACTGAGTTTTTGAGCCTGGATGATTAGTAAAGTGATTATGCCATTGAAAAACTAAAAACAAACAAACAAAAAAACCCAAAACTTCGCAAGATAGGGGAGTAGATACTAGTCAGCAGTTTGTCTGAAAAGATACCGGGAATTAATAGATGGCGATCTCAGCATTAGTCAACAGTGAGATAAGGCAGCTAATGCAATCTTGATCTATAAGAAGAGAGCAGGCATCCCACAATTGCATTCTGCCCTGATCAGGCCACATATGAAGTAAGTGTTCAGTTGCCCAAGATCAAAATTTAGTGCTTTTCTCACTCCATCATGACAATCAGAGAGAGGAAGTGTAGAGAGAGAACTGTATCCAGGTCACAACATAAGGTAAATCCTTCCTTTAAGGAAAGGGAGAAAGAAGAAGAGTGGTCCAAGGAAACTTAGAAGCTATAGTTGGAGAGGTAGGAGAAGAATCAGGGAAGGGTCACCAATGCCGTGCTAGGGAGAAAAGAGCACTGGCCAGGGAGTATGAAGACCTGAATTCTAGTCCTAAATTTGACATTTGTGCCTTGGACATATCCCTTAACCAAATAAGTCTCACTGCCCTCTTCTGTAAATTGAAGGGACTGAACTAAATGATCTCTGAGTTGAGTTTGGGGGCTAGAAATAATAATCAAAGAATGGAAAAGGTTTGGAACAGATCTCAAAGAAAATCAACTCTGAGACCCTCATTGTCAAGTGGAGGTGACTGGAAGGATTGTGGAGCACCAATAATAGCCCAGCTGAACTTGAACAGTCATTTCTAGTGGATCTAACCAGAGTTTTTTGTTTTTACTTTTTTTCCCAACAATCCACAGCAGTCTAGGAAATGGAGCTAAGAAACTAGAGAATAGAACCTACCCAAACTTGAGTATTATTAAGGAGAGATGCCTAAAGGGTCAGGGGGAAAAGGGATTCCAGGGCATCTCATTAAAATGACTATAGTCTAGGTTTGATAGGGAGGTGAGAAAAGATATAACCAAATTTACAGACTGGGAGAATGGGGAAGGGGCAAGGGATTCTATGAGATCTCCATGAGAGTGAAAAACAGATTTAGTCTGAGTGAGAGGCCATGGATAAGGTAGAAAGATAGAAAACTGATCAGGAGAGGAAATTTCAGACTTTTGGATCTTCAGGCATGTCCCCACACTAGTGGGTAGGAGGAAGGAAGGAAGGAGGGAATGAAGAAATGCAGGAGAGGAGAAGAGAGGAGAGAGAAAGGGAGGAGAGGGGAGGGAAGAGGAGGGGAGGGGAGGAGAGGAGAGGAGAGGGTAGAAGAGGGGAGGGAAGAGGAAAGGAAAAGAGGAAATAAACCTATAGTAAGCATCTATTATTATATGCCAGGCACTTTGCTGAACTTTACAAATATTATAATTTGATCTTCATTTACAACAACCCTGGGAAGTAGTTGATATTATGATCCCCATTTTGCAGTTGAGGGAATTGAAGCAGAGTTTAAGTGACTTATCCAAGGTCACATAGCTAGTAAGTGCTTGAAGCCAGATTTGCACACAGATCTTCAAAATTCTAGGTCCAGAGATGCTGAGAAACTATGAAGCAAAGGTGTTGGAGTCATCATTAACATTCATTATCTCACTATTACTCTTTTATATTTAAGGTTCTTAGGAGTGCTGGAAAAAATGACTATTTTTTAAAAAATAATTGAATAAAAGTTATTGGGACATAAACTCATTTTCCATAGACCCACTGAAATTTCTGATGATGACAGGAGATAAGGGAAAGAGAAAAGACTATCGAAAATCGGTACTGAAATGATTTAGGAAGGTGGGGAAGTATCTTGGAGGCCAGTAAGTGACCTACTGGTATGGGGAAATAGGTATAAGAGGATGTCATGGTTATCAATTGAGAAAAGACTAAAAAACATGTGGGATATAAGTATTATTGCACCCTAAGAAGCCATGAATGCAAAGAATTCAGAGATTCATGAGAAGACATATGAACTGATACATAGTGAAATAAATAGAACCAATGTGTGAAGACTGCTATCTATGAGGGTTCCTCCTTCTCCTGGCTACCAAGATTAGTTGCATTTTTTCTAAAAAGGGAAAAAAAGATTATTTCATTCCATTATGAAACCTAAACAGGGGACTGTCCTGAGCCAAACCCACCCCTTGTAACTGGGAAATAATTTGAACAATAACCCAAAAAATGGAGTTCATGACCTCTGAGATCTCTTTTAATTCAAAATCAATTATCCTATTCCTGTAATGTATATATGCATATGCAAAAAAAAAAACACCCAAAAAACAAAAGAGACAGAGAGAGAAACCAAATGTAGTATAATTAATAATGACCAAACCTGACCCAAAAAAAGAGCTGTGAAAATGAATCCCTTCTTTTTTCTGTAGATATGGGGGACTATGAAACATCACAATATTGACTTATTAGAATTCACTTCCACCAGTGCTTGTCCCCCTCTCTCTGTTTTCCTTGGTTTTTCAAGTAGGAACAGCTCTGAGTTAGGCAAAGTGCTTCCTTTCCACCTTTCCACCCCATTTTAGCCTATCAGTGAGCTCTCCTCGGCTGTCTTCCAACCCATTTCTCCTTCCTTTGTTATAAAGCCATTGCTTATTACATTCCTCAGCATTGCAAGGGAACAGCAGCCCCCCAGGACGCTATGGCATACTTGATATAATCTTCTCAACACAGTGGGTGATTTAGCAATTCAAGAATCTCAGTTACCATGAGCAAGAAAAGGAACTACTAGGTTGTTCCCTCCTCATAGAATCTATAGCCAGACCACCTTCTTAGAACAAAGATAAGGAGGATGTGGTTTTACTTACTGGCCTTAAGACACACTATAGGGGAAATAGATCCCTTATATTCTCTATCCAGATCAGGAAGGAGTGGAAAGCCCCTAAAGGAGACCAGGCAGAGGGAGAGAGAGGGCCATGCCAAGAAAAATCTTCAACAACTCTCCCTCCAAAACTGTAGACTTAATAAAACTCCCCTTTATCTTGCCTGGTCATAGAAGTAATAGGGTTCACGTCTACCACATGACCTGGGCCAGGCTGAGTCTTCCTCAGACGGGACAGGTTAGGGCTTTGCTAGACAGGCAAGCTCAGAACTAAGTAATCATCTGCTGGGAGCAGAGCACTTGGGAGACACTAGAAAAGGTTAGGAAAAGAGGTTAAAGCAGAAACAGGCAGAGATTCTCTGCCAGAGCAGAGGCTCAGACCGGTGTCATAAGTAGTTAAAAGAAAGTGGCATTGGCAAGACCAGGGCCCAGATTGGGACTGGAGAGTCAGAAGATTGTGTGACAGATGCTAAAGCCAGTATCTTACTATGGGCAGCCTGAAGCTTCTCTCTCACAATGAACCATACATATCTCAAAGATTCCATTCTATTGGAGGGTGTTCTGTTTCTCCAGCATTACCAGTTGTAATGCTTGATCTAAGACTCTTCTGTGTCTGCTTTTGAACTGGCATGTCCTCAGGACCCATTGAGGACTTGGATAGGCAGAATAAAGCCTAATGACTCTCAATTCCCTGGGACATCATTGTCTGATTTTTTTCCCAACCTCCAAACTTCACTCTCCTCTTACACACACACACACACACACACACACACACACACACACACACACACACACACACACACACCACACACACACACGGAAAGGTCAAGGATCAGGTCCAGGAATAGGGGGAGGGTGTGTCACTATCTGCACATTTGTCCAAACCCTGACAACCTGAATTTCAGGACTAGCCTGGAATTTCCTGAGATATTTCAAAGGAGGTCAGTAAACATAAATTAACTTAGTGAGACTGAATTTATGGGTAAAACCTCATTTGAAGCAGAAATTCCAAAGTACAAACAATTCTGCTAAATGTGCCATTGGTCATTGCTGTATATGAAATGTACACTACACAGCCAAGCAGCTCCTAAAAAGATACACACATACCTCCTGCTTGCACTTCACAGCTAGGCCCAGGCTCTCATGGGAACTGGGTTCCTTCCTCCCAGACACACATTCTTGCAACTATGGGCCATCCTCTGATCTTCACCCTCACTCACCTCATATATTTGATCTGTTGCTAAATCTTAGCCTTTGTAACAATCTTGTATATATCCTTTTCTCTCCACTTACAGAATCACTATCCTTGTCTAGCCCCTCCTTACAATGTATAAATTAGTACAATACCTTCCTAATTATTTCCCCTCAAGTCTCTCCAGGAGATGGAGTATTATATATATGCATATGTATATATTTATGTGTGTGTATGTATGTATACCTACACATATATACTATATGTTGCATATATATTAGATATAATCTAAGTGCTTGTATATAGATATCTATGAATATAATCTATATATACATGTATATAGAGAGATTCTCTCTCTATATGTATGTATATATGTATATATGCATCTTGCATCTACCAAGTTATTTTCATGCCTATCTATTTAGAACAGCAGTTCTCAACCTATGGGTTGCAACCCCTTTGGGTGTCAAATGACCCTTTCACAGGGGTCACCTAAGACCATCGGAAAACACATATTTCCGATGGTCTTAGGAACCAAGACATCGCTCCTCGATCTGTCTCCAGGCGGGTCTGCCCACATGCAGATATGCCCACATATGAGTATTAAAGGGTCGTGGCATTAGGAAGGTTGAGAACCACTGATTTAGAATATATATCCTTTTCTCTCCACTTACAGAATTATCATCCTTGTTTAGCTCCTCCTAACAATGTATAAATTAATGTAATACCTTTCCAATCATTTCCCCTCAAGTCTCTCCAGGAGATGGAGTATTATGTGTGTATGTGTGTGTGTGTGTATATGTATATATATACATACATATATATTTATGTGTATATACATGTATGTATACATACATGCATGTGTACTATATATTATGTATATATCAGGTATAACCTAAATGCCTATATATAGATACATATGAATATAATCTGTATATACATGTATATATAGAGATTCTCTCTATATGTGTATTATATATGTGTGAATTGTGTATGTGTGTGTTTATATATATGTATGTATCTTGCATTCACCGAGTTATTTTCATGTTTATCTACCCATATAGAATGTGATCTCCTTGAGGGTAAGGACTATTTTTGCCTTTCTTTGTATTCCCACTGTTTTAGTCCGTGCCTGTCATATACTAAGCACTTAAGGTATGTGGATTGAGTAACCACCACAATTACCTTTTCTTAATTTGTATCTCTTTTGTATATACTTATCCATGTACTAGAGGTGATACATGCTCTGATAGCTACTCTGTGTTACCCTGGGTAAGTCACAATCTCTCAGTGCCCTATGAAACTGTAAGTCAAGAAGTTGTAGCAAAAGTACTAATCTTTATTAGTAGAGAGAGTTCCTTCATTTGGGAGTTCTTTATACCAGTAAAATCACAGGTTCAAACCCTACCCCTATCATTTTATATGTGCACATGTTTTCTCTATTGATAGAATAGAGAAAATGATACTCCTTGAGGGCAGGTTTTGTTTCCTTTTGGGGGGAGGGTATTGCCACATTTAGCACCATGTCTGGCATATAATAAGTACTTAACAAATGCTTATTGATTGATTGATTGGTTGGTTGGTTGGTTAATATTCAGGCAGCCTCCATCACTGAGAAAAAGTCAAAAGTTGTCTCTTTAAAATATTCATATTTTATAGGGAGAAGTACCTTTCAAAAATATTCACGTTGTCCTGCCACCCTATGAGTTTATTAAATTGGTCGGAGAACTCATCCAATTGAACAAAGAGTCTCTTTAATCCCTCCCCTTTACCTTATTAATCTTCACAATTATAGTCTCCCAACAAATAGCATAGTGTCTTATACCTAGAGAATGATAAATACTTGTTGAAATGAGGTTAAGAGCAGATAACCATGCAAATGAACTAAAAAGGTAACAATGAAAACAAACAACAACAATAATAATAATTAACATTTACATAGTATCTACTGTATGCCAGGCCCTTTACAAACATTATCTCATTTGATCATGCCCTGTGAAGGGCACGCATCAATGAGTGGAGTTGTTGACTTTGGGTAGGAGCCAACTAGGATTTGGTACTGCTCTTGTTCTCAAAGATGAAAACTCTGGTTAGGTGGAGCCCGTAAAGGGTAGGGTTGTGACTGGAGATGATTTTCCAGGGCAGTGGTATAGAGAATTAAAAACTTGGCTCTAACATCACTGAATGAGTCATAGCCCAAACCCCCAAGAGAACAAAGGAAAAGGGGGAGGGAAGATGAGGCGCTGTAGGAAATAGAATTGGAAATAGTTCTGGAGTTAGTTGGGTGAATGACGGAAAGGGTGTAACAGAACATCTTTTGAGGTCTTTCTATAGACTCCTGGATACCTAGGAAGGCTCTTGTGAGTCATACCTTATGGAGCTGCCTGCATGTTCCACCTATGAGTATGATGGATTTGGTCATTGGCGTTTGTCAAAACTTAACATTGATTTGTAAATTCAAGTGAGATAATATTTGTGAAGTGGTTAGCAAAAAGCCTGGCACACAGTAAACACAGTCTAGATGCAATTATCATTAAGATTACTGTTTATTGTTGCTTGGTATTATTGCTGTTGATGAGGTTAGGGATCTTAATACCAGAGCTTAAATACTAGAGCTAAAGAAAGAAGAAAAAAAGAATGCAAAAAAACTTAGAGATTGTCTAATTCAGCCCCTGCAATTAATAGATGGGGAAACTGAGGCTCAGAGAATAAATCACTTGTTAAAATTCACATGAATAGTAACTGGTAAAGTCAATACTTGAACCTCAGTCTCCTGACTGGGATCTTTACACAATATTATGCTATCTTGCGCTCCTTTATAGGGCCAACATTTGATACTTGTTTAATACTAATACATACATAATACATGCAATACATGGCTGATATTTGTTCTTGGTCACGATGCAGCAGCCTACTCTGGGCTGCCTCACTCCCCATTCGTGCTTATAGATCGGGTTCCCCAAGGTATAGTCACTTCTTGTTCAAGGTACCTGAAACTACAATTCATGAGCCCCTGCTGGTACACTTGCCTGTAACAGTGAGCAAGTAGGCACAACTAGCTCAAAGCAAAAGCATTTACTAAAATTACGTATGAAGAAGAGTAACTAGGAAACATTTCACCCATAAATCTAGGATACACTTTCCTGCAAATGCACACAGCATCACTGAGAGGAGTGGGAATATGTATATGTATGTATGTATTTTATATGCATGTAAATTGCAATTGCTGGTAGTGAAGCATGATACTAAGGAACATATTACCCAAAACAAATACACTTCGAGTTCTGCAGAGCACTAATACTTTTTTATTTCTCATTTTTGTCCTTACACTTCTTCCCCCAAGTATAGTATCTCTTCTTGGCAGGTCGCTCAGCTCCGCTATCTGGATCCATTCTTCTCTGTAGCTCTACTCCTGATTGCCAGGGTTAACTCTCCCTTAAACCTATAAACTATCTTTTTTTTTCCTTTGCTGATAAGGGTCACTTTCCTCTGAGCAGGCTCAGCTGACCATTTTTTTTTTCTTTTGGATGCTTCCCTCTGGGTACATGCAGGTAGGCTGTAATATAAGATGCCATTTCCCATGGGGTAGGAAGAGGAGGAAAAGAAAAGTTCCCTCCATCTCTCTCCTTCCCCCTACCCCGCCCCGACACATTACCCTCTGGGAAAGGCAACGCACTCACTTTCAAGAGTCAAGATCTTCCTTCATAGCAAGCTCCACTGTAGGTGACTAAGTGGCACACCCCGGGTCTGTTTCCTGCTTTGACTGTCTCTAAGGAATGTTATCTTTTTCGCTTTTTTTTTTTTAGGCAATCAGTGTTAAGTGACTTGCTCAGAATCACACGGCCAGTAATTGTCTGAGGCCAAATTTGAACTCGGGTCCTCCTGACTTCAAGGCCAGTATGCTCTATCCTAGTGCCACCTAGCTGCCCCTATGCTTATTTTTTTTTTGTCTTTTAAAGCTCACCAGAAATGTGTCCTATTCTTCGCCAGCCAGTAACTAGCTGTCCTCTAATTCCATCGAAGATAACTTCTTCACTCTTTGCAAAGAGTTGACTAGTATGTTTCATTTAATGTATCAATATCTTGTTTTCTCTATGGTCTAACCCTTTTGTGTTTTTATCAACTAGACTGGGGGGTAAGCGGCAGGGAATTAGTTGATCAGGACTGCCCTGACCAATCCCCCCAATAACAATGATTGAAATCTCAAGTTTTAAATAAAGCAGGATCTAGAATCCTTGTCCTTCAAAACAAACTCCCCCCCAAATTTAAGCAAAATAACATATATCTACATTCTCCTTCAACTTTTGTAGAGGCTTGTCTTCCCAACAAACCCATGAGATATAGTATACGAATATTGTTATACTAATTTTACAGTTAAAGAAACAAACTCAGAAAGATTAAGTGATTTCCCTATAGTCCCATTGTACTTGTTGAAACTAGAATTTGAACCTAGGTCGTTGGATCATGAATCTAATACTTTTCCATAAAAACCCAGATGTGGGCACTTTTTTTCTGGAGTTAGGAAAAGTCAGAGAAATAAAACCTGGGCTTATGAAAAAAGGTAACTCCAAGGGAGGCTGAAGGATATGGTGGAAGATAGACTAGGGAGATAGAAAGCCTAAATTTGAGTCCCAGGCTCCTCCCTTCTTTGCGGATTGTGGTGTCTTAGACAAGTCTTGGTATCTCTGAGCCTCAGGGTTTCATTATCTACAAAATGAAGGGGCTGGACCAGAGGATACAGGTTTTCTTCTATCACTAAAATCCCACAGTTCTTTGATCTTTCAGTTTTACTAGTACCAGTAAGATCCATTGTCTACTCACTTCCTTTGAAAATGGTGTGCCCAGCACACATATTCCAGTAGAAGGAAGAGTAAGCAGTTATTTCCACAATGAGTAAGCATGTGTGTATATTAGTAAAAGTTTCTTTCAAAAAGACATGTGTCACTGTTAGGAAATGATGTCCATGTTAACACAGATAAAGCTATACTTAATATTTGATATTGTAGGTGTGAAACTCAGTATGCATCACTAAATTCAGCATATGAAGCCACATGAAGCATGTTCTTCCTCACCAGAGAAATATCTCCTATAGAGGTAAAATTGTAGTGGCTGTTGAGTAGCCCCAGCAAGACGATATGACCTAAAGGAGTCCCATAAGACCAACCTAAAAAATACAGTAGCTTTGAGTCAGTCAGTCAGTAAAGCACCTACTATGTTCCAGATAATGTGCTAACTGCTGGGGATATAAAGGAAAAAGATTTTGTTCTCCAGTAGCTCACAGTGTTGTGATCTAAAGCTTTGATAGTTTGGAAGGGTATACCTGAAGTTGTGAGAAGGTGTGAAGAGGTGGAGAGTTATCAGAGATTCACTAGACTAGTCTGAAAAGTACCATATTGATGTTTGAGATGCATTATGACAGAAGCCAGAGGCACTGTGATATAGTGTGAAAGGGCACTGAAGTTGGAGAACTCAGAAGACCTGAGTTCAATCTGACTCAGTAACTTACTATGAAATGAATGTCCCCCACCCCCATTCCTACCCTGTTCCCCAAGCATTCTTGGCTCAAATAGTTCTGAATATTCATAATGTCTAAACCACGAGGAAAGGGAAGGGAAGGGAAGGGAAGGGAAAGGAAGGGAAGGGTAGGGGAGGGAAAAAAGTGTGTAGGGAGGAAGGAAGGAAGCAAAGAAAGAAAATTAGAAGAAGAAATCAAAATCATGTGGGACCAGGAAGAAGTAATTAATATCACCATTATCTGTTCTAATACTGGGGTTTCCCCAAGGATACTTTCAATGAGGCTACAAAAGATGGACCTTCCTTTCGTTATTTGTATTCAGTTGTAAAGTCAGTCATTTTATCCATCTGCCCAATAGGTCATCAAACACTCAACATAGAAGAATAGTCACTTATCCCAGAACTATTTCTCTCTAGCACCTTCTCTGATTGGTGATTTCCTGCCCAGGACCACTACTTCACAATGAGCCCAAACCATCCATGCTCACTTAATTCTCTCCTGGCTCTGTTTCTGAAACTCCAGCTTCTTCTACCTCTGTGCCAACAGCCTTCTTCCCTGAAGATGCCTCTGCCCCTGGAGCCCTTCCTTGATTGGTGAATCCCTACCCAGGATCATTATTTCATAAAGAGCTCAGGTCACCCATGCTTACCATTCTCCAGGCTCTGCTCTTGACTCTCTAGAGTGTAGACTTCTCAATCTGTTCCCTACAAGGTACCACCCCCTTCTCCACGTGGCCACCCTCTTTTCCAGTTCCCTTATATATGTCATCTTTCCCCATTGGAATGTTCACCCCTGCAGGCTCTCAGATAGCTTCCCAGCTTAACAAATTATTTAGACTACCTTAGAGTTTGTGCTTCCATGCAATAATTCATTCTCGGCATTTCTCAGGAAATGTATATATTCTTCCAAATCCTGAATCCCAAGACAATTCAGTCAATAAATTGGGGGAAAGTATTATAATTCTCCTGTAAGAATTAAGGGTTAAGATCAACATCGAGACATTACTGGTTTTAAGGAATCCAGTGGTGTCAAGTCAAAAGCAAAAGTAAGAGATGCTGACAGAATCTAAGGTTAAAGGTTGACATTGCCAGGAACCAGGATTGGAGCCCAATGGAAAGATCTATTCAGTCAGTCTCTCTTGTAACTGTTACCTTATAAGCATGTATTCATGGCCCAGTATGCTACTAATGGTGGGCCATTCTTACAAATAAAATAAACAATTACAAATTTATGTGCATGGTATACTTCATATAAATCCTGAGAACTTTTCTAAGAAATAGCAAGTTTTAGAAGAAAAATAAGTTATTAAATTAGCCATTTGCTTTTAAGTAGTACTGTTAATCTTGCTAGGAGATCTGAATACTATGTTATTCAAATACTACCTAATGACATTTCCCTGTGTGAATATTTGCTATAGGCCACAGTTCATTGTAAATGCTATTAAACGTAATATTTCCTTATTCATTTTTAAAAAATGTTTTGATATCCACAAGACAGTAAAAAGAATGTTAAAAACATTTTAAGAAAGATAAAGGAAATCAGTAAGTTTTGTTGCCAGATGTGTTTTTAATCATTATCACATTATATTGGTTCATAATAGTGATCATAATAAATTAAGAATTTATTTTTACATCTATTTAAATGGAAAACCTCTAAAACTTTTAGTATAACCCTATTACAGAAAAAAATGTTCACTGTTTATTATGGTCACTAATTAAAAAAAAAACCTAGAACATTATAAAAATAAAGAATAAAATGATTTTGGGAATTCCCGTGATTCCCCAGGACTTCTGATTTATTATTCCCAAATTGTGAAGATTAAAATCCGTCAGGAATCTTGAAACACTAGTTGATGCTAAGTTCTGTTTTTTCTATGCAACTGAAATACTGCAAGTGCTATCAGCACACCTCTGTATTCAGTGGCCGGAGGAAAGGCCTTAAATACCCTGCTCTAGTTAGGGCACAGGTCTTACATGTTAAGAACAAAACTCAGACACAAGTGTCCCAACACAAAAATGATGAGCAAGAATTGACAATGTAATCTCCCAAGTGAGCTTTTTGTTCTCACTCATTTTTCTGTTTTCTATTTCTCTTCTAATGTCTATTTTCTCACTCGATTTTCTGTTCTAATTTCTATTTTCTCATTCAATTTTTCTATTTTGAAATCATTTCTATTAGCTAAAGCAGTTCTTTCATGAATGTAGAGTTATTATCATCATAGTTCTTTTTTGTTGTTATTATTTATTTTTCAAGAATTTATCTCTCCCTCCCAATTACTGCCCAATTGAACAGTAAAAACAAACAGAAATTCCAAATCACTCACAGCAAATGAAATACTTACATCGTTTTACATGTATATGTCTATATCGAT
>CM053584.1:297255185-297309146 GCA_028627135.1 Pseudochirops cupreus
TATCTCTCCCTCCCAATTACTGCCCAATTGAACAGTAAAAACAAACAGAAATTCCAAATCACTCACAGCAAATGAAATACTTACATCGTTTTACATGTATATGTCTATATCGATATCAATATAGATAGATAGCTAATAGATAGATATATAGATATAAATAGGTAGATAGATAGATAAACACAGATAGATAGATAGATAGATTAGATAGATAGATAAGTAGAGGTGATAGACAGATAAACACATATATGTAAAACATTGTGGGGATTTGATATATATGTCATATATATATATATATATATATATATATATATATATCTCCATACATATACATAACTATAGCTACTATATCCATATGCATATATATTTAAATACATGTCTCTTTTTGGATTTAAAGCCCATCTCCTCTCTGGCAGGAGGTGAGGAGGCATGCATGTTTTAGACTTGTGGTTTATGATCACATTGCCACAGTTATTAAACAACAAAACAATGAAGTCCAAAAGACCTCTCACTTTCTTCCCCCACTCCTTATTACACAAAAGGAGAAAAGATTCAATTTCAATAATTTGTTTTTCATCCATTACTGGAATAAAGCTGAAAATGGCAACAATTAAATAAAGGAAAGCCCCTCTCTGTCATTTTTGTGAACATCATTATTAGCATTCAGTGTATCTGGCTCTATGCTAAACCAGGGTAAATCCAGAGATAATCCCTGCCCTCAAGGAAGTAATGCTATATCTAGGGGAGGCATGTGAATGCATGTGAGATGCACACAAATACAGAAAATTGAAGAACAACTAGCAATGAGAAATACAGAAGTATAACCATGACATTACAAGTATCTATCTGACTACGCCCACAGTGTCTTAAAGATCAAGGGAGGTCTTAATTTTAATTTGGAAGAACAGCACAGAGACAAGGATTTGTTAATCCTTAAGCTCCAGTCTAGCATGACTTCTATACAGTGGCATAAATTTAAATTCTGTTCTTCCAAAGCAAAAGTTTTGCAAAGGATCTTTTTAAATCTTTATTTACAAAATAAAGATCATGGGCAGAAAAAGATCTTCCTTTGATCAACTTTCTTCTTCCCCTCCCTCACCCCATACTACTCCTTGCCTTCCAATTCAAGGACACTTGAGAATATTAATCTCAATGAGGGAGCAAGTGGAGACCATTGGCTTCCTTGCATTAATTCAGCTTCCTTTTCAAGACTTTTCTACTTTCTCCCCATAGACCTGAGCATTGTAAGAAATTAGAATCACACAATCTTAGGGTTGAAATAGTTATCTAGAGTAATGTGTCTGGAAACTTTCTGGTCTTAGGACCCTTTTACACTCTTAAATGTTATTGAGGACTACCCAAACAGCTTTGTTTATGTAGGCCATATCTATCAATATTTACCATATTAAACATTTAAACTGAAAATGTTTTACATATTTAATTCATTGTAAAACAACAGTAATAAATTCTTTACTTGTTAACATAAATAAGATATTTTATGAAAAAGTGACTTTATTTTTCAAAACAAAAAAAAATTTAGTGAGAAAAGTGGCATTGTTTTTACATAGTTTTGCAAGTATCTTTAATGTCTGGCTTAGTAGAGACAGCTGGATTTTCTTATGTTTCTTCATTCAGTCTGTCAGATATGTTGGTTTGGTTGAAGTTTTTAAGAAAACCTGGCCTCACACATATGTAGATGGAAAAGGGAGGAGTATTTGAACAGGTAAAAAATAATTTAGTATTACTATAAAAATATTTTTTACCATACAGACCCTCTGAAAGGGTCTTGGGGACCCCCAAGGATCTGTAGAACACACTTTGAGAACCATTGATTTAGTCCAGTCTCCTAAATTGGTGAATAGGATTGGACTGAATATGAGATCAGTTTAGTGAGATTTGTTCTCAGCAAACCTATGCTGACTCCTAAATGTAACCTGATTCTTTTCTAAAATATTCCTAAATCATTTGCTTGATTAATATGCTTGGAATTTTGGTGAGGATGAGCATCAGGCCGACCTACTTGAAATTCCAGAGATCAACCTTCTTCTTTGTTGAAAAACTGATCATTTACCTGTCTGTAGTCTCCTAGTCCTCCCACTCTCTAAAATTTCTCAAAAATTACATATAGATCATATGTACATTTAGATCAGTGTTTCTGAGGTTAAATTAACCTCAGGAAATAAAAAAAATCTTCAGAAAATGAAAATCTCCTACCATAATAACAAGACATTTATATGACTTTTGAAGGTTACAAAACATGAAACATATTATCTCAGTTCTCATAATAACCCTGTGATTCATACAGTATAAGTATTCTTCTATTCTTTGTATGAAGAAACTGAGAATCAGAGAAACTTATTTGATGAAGACACATACATGGAGGGCCAATTCATGGACAACTGCTACTGTCTTCTGGAGATGTCCACAAACTCTCCTTGCCTATTTCAGAATGCTGCTCTGTGATCTCTTTCATCCTCGGCCTCATAATCTTTGGTACTGTATTCTGCTCACTGGGCTTTACTGCCTCCAACTTCTGGTTCATCTGTTATTCTTGGGTATCCCTTCCTCAGAAAAGAGTGACTCCTGATACCATACTTTTAGCCTAAGCCTATAATCTTTTTTTTTTATCTCTTGTTAGAAATAATAATAATAATAGTAACAGCAAAAGTAATAAGGCAGAAAACTTCCTGCCAGGAAGAATCAGCAAAAAGCTTTCCCTGTCTTTTTCTCTCGGAGCCTTGACTACTGGGACCTCTTATCTCCCTAGCAGGAGATTCTCCATCCCAATTGCCAAGCTTTCTGGCACCTCAAAGACAGATCCTGACAAGGGGCTAATGTCTTTGGGTTTAATTATTTTCTTTGCATTCTTCTTTCTATTTCAGAGATTAAACTTCTCAGTTAGAGACTTCAGCATGGTTAATGGTAAGTATTCCATATATTTCACAAATTTTAATTTCTGAAGGTTAGACTATAAACCAGGTACTTATTATTTTCCTACTTAGTACCAAACAACTTTGGAATTCTGGATTTTTCTGTTTTCAAACTTTTAAGTCAACCCATCAACAAGCATTTATTAAGTGCTTACTGGGTACCAGGTACTATGTTGGACGTTGCATATACAAAGACGAAAGTAAAATAGTCCCTGTCCTCAAGAAAAATTCTATTCAGAGAAATAACAGATGAAAATGCAAATATATACAAAATATAAGCTAAGTGTGTAGGGGGAGGAAAGCTGGAATGGGGGTGGGAATCAGAAAAGGCTTTATGTGGAAGGCACTTGAGTTGAGTATTGAATAAAATGAGAGATTCTAAAGAGCACAAGTAATCAGGAAGTCCATTTCAGGCAGGAGGGACAGTGGGTGCAAAGGCATGAAGATAGAATGTGGATTGTCATACATGAACCAATTTAGTTTGACTTTAGTGTCTGAAGTGGAGTAATGTGTACCAAAGCTTGAAAGGTAGGTTGTGGTCATGGAATAAGTGCCAAGAGGTTCCAGGGAGCCACTGGAATTTACTGAGTAAAAGAGTCAGAGCTACACTCTAGGAAAATCACCTTGGCAGCTATGTAGTGGATGAATGGAAACAAGGAAAGCCTTGATGGTGGTCACGCCCATTCTTGCAGGTAGATGAGCAGCTGGGAAGGGAAGCACAGAGAGGTAATATAAATCCCTAACCCAGGGGTCAAGAGCATGGCCTCTGCTACCTACTCAGTCATATTCCCAGCCTTTTCATACCCTTCATATACAGATGTGGTCAAAGAGTCCCCGACTGAAAGGGACAGTTGGTCTTGCAATTAACAAGAGAGCAATTTAAGGCTTATAAAAGCACTTTAAAGACTTCTGATTTAATCCTCTCTGAAGAATGCCCAGTTGCTGGAGAAGATGCTATGGGCCCTGGTGTGTTGTTCTGCCAACTACATGAAAACTTAGGTCTGAAGAGGGAAATTGGACATGTTGAGGACAGGGGTAGAGTGACATCCATGTGTTTTAGGGGCAATGGATGAGGGGGCTTAATGAATATCCTTATTTGTGTTCAGAAGTGGGACAGAAAGAGCAAACTTACTTTCTAGAGCTTTTAACAGGAGCTATGGGTTCCGTGAGGTGTTCATCTCTGGTGCAGAAGCTTGCTGAGCCCTTCTCAGGACTGCTTATACACCTTTGGTGTCCTCCTCTTAGCCAACTCTCACCTGTGACTCCAAGAAGTCATAGCAAGCACAGTGGCCAAACCCCAGTAAAACCATCTTGACAGACGGGCTAAACCAGGCTGAGGGTAACTGATAGGCCTCAAAATCATCAGTGAGTTAAGGAAATGTCTACACCAAGCATGTGAAGACACCCCACAATGGAATGGGTGGATGAGAACAATTTGGTCTAAGGGCCATAAAGGCAGCTGAAGCAGGTGTTGTGGAGCACTTAGAGCAGTGGTTCTCAACCTGTGGGTTATGTTCAATTTGTAACAATGAAAATACATCCTGCATATCAGATAGATTCATAACAGTAGCAAAATTACACTTATGAAGTAGCAAGGAAAATAATTTTCTGGTTGGGGGTCACCACAACATGAGGAACTGTATTAAAGGGTTGCGGCATTAGGAAGGTTGAGAACCACTGACTTAGAACCTGGTCAGGCATTGAAAACAGCAAGGTTGTGCGCTGCATCCCAGGCCATTGCCCGTGGTCCTGACTTTTGTGTTGCCACTGAAAGAGAGAGTGAAGCCGACACCCTTGTGCAACTCTGCTTCATTTAAATACAATTCAAGACCTTACCCCATGATGTCATTGGTCATCTTCAAAAACTAGGTGACAGTGAGTAGAGTACCAGGCCTGGAGTCAGGAAGACTCATTCTTCCTGAGTTCAAATCTGGCCTCTGACACTTACTGGCTGTGTGACCCTGGGCAAGTCACTTAACCATATTTGCCTCAGTTTCCTCAGTTATCAAATGATCTGGAGAAAGAAATGGCAAACCACTCCAGTACCTTTGCCAAGAAAACTCTAAATGGGGTGATGAAGAGTTGGACATGACTGAAACAACCAAACAATATCAAAAACCTTTTGCATCATACTATTTTTTTTTTGGAGGGGGAAAGGCAGGGCAATTGGGGTTAAGTGACTTGCCCAAGGTCACATGGCTAGTAAGTGTTAAGTGTCTGGGGCTGGATTTGAACTCAAATTCTCCTGACTCCTGGGCCAATACTCTATTCACTGCACCACCTAGCCACCCCCATTAGACTACTTTTTTTTACCTTAACTAGCTGGATGAGTTTAGAGAAGAAAATTTTTATTTCTCTGGGCCACAGTGCCCTCACCTGTAAAATGACAAGGTTGCACAGTCTTGAGGGTTCTTAACTTTTTAGCATCATATTTTTAACTGTATAAAAGAAAATACATAGTATTAAAAAGGAAATCAATTATTCTGAAATGCAGGTGTATAAAGATGTCTTTTTTCATGGATCTCAGATTAAGAACACCTGCTCAGACGAGATGATGGGCTTTAAAATTTGCTTCAAAATCCTTTGATCATAAACTGAGATCCATGTGACTGAATGACCTTTTGACACTTAAAAGTTGGGGGAGGGAGGAGTAGGGTGGGTTAGAGGGATTGCTTTTACTTTCCTTCTCTTCCCCATACATAGGAATACCAACATCCATTGGCTTCAATGAGTTTCATTTTCATTGCTCCTGCAGGGGCTAAGTTCTTGAGAAAGCCTGGCCCAATAGAAAGAACACAGGCTTTGGAAATCAAAGGGGTCAGGTGCAAATCTTGTCTGTGTCACTTACTAGCTCTGTGACTTCATGCAAATCACTTTCCTAATTCCTCATCTGTAAAAGAATAGAGATTCCTTCCATTCTTCCACGTAGAGATGAGTGGAGACTAGGTTTTTAAGGTTGCTTTCAGCTCTAAATGAATGACCTTAGGTGAGGGAGGTATTGTAATTGTACATTTGTTGTTCAGTCATTTTCAGTCATGTTCTACTCTTTTTGTCCCCGTTTGGGGTTTTCTTGGCAAAGCGACTGGAGTGATTTGCCATTTCCTTCTCCAGCTTATTTTTTTACAGATGAGGAAACTGAAACAAATGGGGTTAAGTGACTTGCCCAGGGTCATACAGCTGGTAAGTGTCTACGGCCAGATTTGAACCCAGGAAGATGAATCTTTCTGACTCCAGGCCTGGCACTCTATACACTGTGCTACCTCACTGCCCCAAAGTTGTACATACAAATCTTCAAAAACCCCAAAATTGAATCAGATCAAGACAACTGGGTGGCCAGTCATGGTAAGGAAGGCTTACAAAAGTAGTAGAAAACCCAGTGCCCTGCAGGAAGGAGTTTATAGTTTAGATTTTAGCAAATCAATGACTTCTCCTTTTCATTCCTCTCTTTCAAGTAGCATTGTTTTTTTAAATGAAAAGTACCTTTACAGGATGCTGATTGGGGGTGGTTAGCCATCCCTTCCCTGTCCCTCCTCCCTCCCACCCCACAAAATAGACCAAAAAGGAGGGACTTATACTTCCTGGGGGAATTCAGATCCAGTTTAAACTAGATATTGTTGACAGAGTGTATCCTCAGCCACCAGCACCTGGAGAGGATGTGGTGCTGTGGACAAGCTCATGTTTGACAAACTGGGGAGATTCATCTGTCATCCAAGGTCAATGTCACCAAACAGACTATTCACCAGCTAAATGTGGTGCAAAGCCTCACCAAACTCCATTCCTCCCTCTTGATTTCTCCTGGCCATATTGAAAATCAAGGAGAAAACGGAAGGGGGCAGGCTAGTGCCGCCCCTCTGCCCACCACTTTCCCAGGAAGCCTGGATGCACTGACCTTGCCTCTGTGCTGTATAACATGTAACCTATTAAAAATATGCCTTTCCTCCTTTGACAGCCAACTCCCACTATGAAACCCCCATCTCTTAATCTAAAGGCCTGGACTGTACGGAGGAATAAGCATTGGAAACATGGCCAGAAAATGTGGGTTCAGGTTCTAGGGCTCTGCTCCTGACTACCCATGAGACCACGGACACTTGACCCTTATGAATTTCAACTGTCCTTATCTATAAAATGGAGCTATTAGGACCACAGCCAGGTTGCTATGGGTAAGTACTTTGTAAATTTTACAGCACTGTAACATCCAAGCTACTGTTGTACTTAATGTGGTCTATGCTTTGAACTATTATGAGGAAGTACAGGTTGCCAGCAATGTTTTTTTTTTAATGTAGTGTGAACTGCCGCCTCCCCCACTCCTCTACTACCTCCTCTCTATTCGCTAGCTTGTTTTCCTGTCTGACCAGTCCCTTGCTTAGGTCTCTTGCGTAGTATGTTGTGGACCTCCCTTCTGCTTCCCTTTTTCTTCCTAATGGGTTTCTTTGCTGTTGAATTCTGCAAAGCTGAGAACCACAGTGATCACAGAACTAAGCTAGCATGGACTGTCCATCTTTTATGCATACGTGAGTCCTGTCATTTAGCTAGAGATGAATCACTATGTTAGGAACGGTTCTTAGCCAATGCCATGTTTTGCTGGATGCACTGTTGGCAAAAATAAGAGAGCCTAGTAAAACCACCAGAGGCCGATTAATAACACAAGTTGATTTCCCCCCCCCCCCCCAGTTTCTAGTCACTGGTGACTGATTTTATAAATATAAAATATAATAGCTTAAACACACACACCCACACACACCCTCATTTTAAGGTTATATTTAGTGTTGTCCCATTCAACAACGTTTGTTGAATTGAATGCCTACTATGTGCTGGACACTGGGCTACGTGCTGGGCATATAAAGACAAAATAGTCTCAGCCAGCGGTTCTCAACTTGTGGCTTGTGACCCCTTTGTAGGTTGAATGACCCTTTCACAGGGGTCACAGGGGTTGCCTAAGACCATCGGAAAACACGTATTTCCAATGGTCTTAGGAACCGAGACGCTGCTCCTCTATCTGTCTCCAGGTGGGTCCACCCACATGCAGATATGCCCATGTACGAGTATTAAAGGGTCGTGGCATTAGGAAGGTTGAGAACCACTGGTCTCAGCCCTCAATAAGGTTAGATTTTACCAGAAGAAAACAACATATAAATAGATAAGTAAGAACCAAACATGTTCCTCGGTGGCATTGTATTACCCCCCACACAGAGCATTACACATCTGGATGGAGATAAGGGCTTCACTTAGCCCTTCACTGTCTGAATCCCTTAATGAGAATATTGAACTGAACTTTCTTTAGATTCTTCTGATTCGTTAGTCAGACCAACTCCAGTCCTGCCAACACATTCTAATAATTTCCAGTGACCTCCCACTTCCCCCATTAAGACTTCTGGGCCCAGATAGGGGCTGATCTTATCCATGGGAAGTGTAGCAATCACAAGCAGACGGAGGATACTCAGAGCAGATGCCCAGGCTTAGGATGCTTACTATGAGAACTATGTTTTCCTTTTTTCTTCTGCTATGACACAGAAATTTTGCTCATAGAAAAGTCAACCCTGAGGGTGTTAGCTTTTCTTTTGCTTTTCTATTATTATCTTTTGTTCTTTATAACACTCTCATTTCCAAAAACATACCTTACCCCCCCCCATCTTAGAGAATCATCTGTGAATAAAAAAGACAAAGAGAGGAAAAAACAGTTTGACAAAACTGACACATAAGTCCACAGCCAACCCTCCCCACCTCCATCTCTGCAAAGAAGGTGGGAGGAGGATAAAGTGGGAGTTAGTTTTTCTTAACGAAACCAAAAATCGCCACCACAATTCCAGAGCTTTCCTGTAATTGAAAGCATCCTAAACCTTTCTGCTTAGTCGTGGTGTCAACTAATCATACAAATGTTTTTTTTTTTTGCCAAAAGTTGACTGTCACCTCTCAGAAAGAACAATTCACAAGTTGAAAGTATACATTCTGAAAATACATTTCCACCTTTGCTGACACTGTCTTGCATAGTTAAATCTAAATATTTTCATGTAAAAAATGAGACTCTGTACTAAGAGCAAAAAGTGTTATATGAATACCAGTTGTTGTTGTTATTAACACACATTCTAACAGTGATTCTGATACTGGTTGCCATTCTTTTCTTATAGTGTTAAGTCTTTACACCTATGGTGCTCTGGATAGGAAATTGTATTGAAGCCTTTTGGCAAATTATGAAGTCAGCCTAATCAACCATACTCTGCAACCACTTACTCTTCTCGCCACCCCAAATATATTCCATTTCTGTGGCACTGGAGACAACCTTCTATTTGGAAACAGTCAGAAGAATGGATTCAATTTAGAGCAGCAGTCGCCACCACTGAGAGAGAAGGAGAGAGAGAGAGAGAGAGAGAGAGAGAGACAGAGAGAGAGAGACAGAGAGAGACAGAGACAGAGACAGAGAGACAGAGAGACAGAGAGAGAGCCATCTGCTGTGGCTTTGTAACAGAAATAATCTTTATAGTTCAATGAAATAAGATAAGGATAATTGACTCTCCAGTTTCTTAAAGCAGGAAGGATTTCCCCCCACTCAGCATAGTACATTAGGTACATTACAAGGGGGGTTTCTGTGAAACCCAAGGCATTGACCATTGCCCTAGGAAGTATATCAGACTGAACTCAACAATAAAGAATACCTACTAGATATGTCAGCACCTGTGTTCCTGACAGGGAGGAGCTATTGGCACTTCATCTATTCCACCAGAAACCAGGGTTTTTCTAATAAGAAAACACACCTTGGTACTGAGAGTCAGTGTCCAGAGAATATTCAACTTGGAAGTGGAAGATCTTGGATCTGTTCCAAGATACCAAGTTTACTAGCTAATGTTACTTAACCCTATCTCACATGATTATCGTGAGGAAAGTGTTTAGTCAACCTTAAAGTACTTTATAAATGAATTGTTATTCCTGTGCTTGCTTTTTAATACAGGAATCCCCTAGGGTGTGTGTGTGTGTGTGTGTGTGTGTGTGTGTGTGTGTGTGTGTGTGTGTGTGCGCGTGTGTACGTGTGGCGTGTTTCTGATTCAAGAACTGCTTTTAATTTCTTTGGTGTTAGACTATCACTGGGGAAGGGGGGGAGCAGGGACAATTTAAGAATTTTGTGTTCTGCATTATAAAATGGGAGAGGGTGCTCACCATTGTTCTACGCTGCCTAAGAAAACATCAACAAGTATGGCTCCCTTTCTGCTATTATTTTTTTCTGAATTTTTTTTTTTTGGAGTGGGGTTCATAGAATGATGGAGCTAGAGTTGTAACAGGCCTTAGAGGCCACCTAGTCCAACACCCTCATTTTTACAGAACAGGAATTTGACTGAAGCTCAGAGAAATTAAGTGATTTCTCCATGGTCTCACAGTAAGCATCAGAATTAGCATTTGAACCCAGGTCCTTTGACCTCAGAGCTAAGACACTTTTCTACCTTTATTACTCTGTCTCATGACTGGAAGTTCAAAAGAAGGGATCCTAAGTCTTAGTATATGAAAAGGAAACAAGTTTCCCACAGTCTCAGGGGATGTCGGTCAGATGTCACATCTGGAGCCACTTTAGTAAAATTCAAATTGACTTTCAGTTTTTACTTTCTTTTTCTAAATGAAGATTTTGACAGGAATACAGCCACTGTATCAGAATCACATCCTGAAATAAATCCTGTTTGAGGGATATGGAGAGTAGCACTTGTGGCTTTGAATCTCGGAAGCAGAAGGTGTGAAAGTTGGAAAGAACCCTAGAGATCACTGAGCCCAACCCTTCTTCTGGTACAGAGGGAAGTAAGGTCCATTGACACTCTTTGCTCTCCAGAAATGAAACTCCCCTCCACCTCCCTACATAGCAAGCTCTCCATGCATGGCTTTGCAGGTGCTTTGCCTGCAGGGGGGGAATGTTAGTTGCACCTGCCCAGAAGGGAAGAGAAACAGGTTAGGAACTCATTTCAGCTTTTCTCTGGTTCTATTGATAATGGCCAGGTCAGTTACCAGCAACACCAGCCCAGGGCTCTGACCCTCCCCATTCCCAGCCCCCACCAAAAGTCCTTTTTATCATGCAGCCACATGGCCAGCTTTGAAAAGAAAACCCCATGGGTTTCGACATCTTGTGAAGAAAATTCTGTAATCTAGATAAGAAAACTAATGAGAGAGAGGGAAAATGTGTCCTTGAACCAAACACCCCATAAACTAGCTCCCCCCCACCAAAGCTGCAAGTGTGTGTGTGTGTGTGTGTGTGTGTGTGTGTGTGTGTGTGTGTGTGTGTGTGTGTGTGTGTGAGTGTTTACTTTGTGTTTTTCCTACACTGGTTCTCAGAGCTCCAACCTGAAGCAAAAACAGAAGTACCAGCTATTGTGGGAAAACAGCATTCCCAGGGTATTTCCCATTGGCCTGGCAGCAATAAGCAACAAACATAGATCTAGGAAGTCTGATCTCATACAATCCACAGACCTGTTTTTCTGCCCTAACAGGTTTCAAGAATCTGTAAAAAGCTTTAGAAAAATATTGGAATTCTCGGGGTACAAGCTGGTATAATAGAAAGAAGAGAGAGCAAGGAATCATAAGATCTGGGCAGCAAAATGGGTCAGGAGACAGAAGAAGTCAGATGACCTGGGTCTGAGTTGTGCCTCAGACCTTTACTAGTCATATGACCCTGTCTCGGTTTTTCACATCTGTAGAATGGGGATAATAACACCTACCTCCCAGGGTTGCTATGAAGATCAAATGAGATAATTTATATAAAGTGCTTTGCAAACCTTGAAAGGTTATAGAAATGCTAGCAACTATTATTTTGTGTCCAGTGTCTAGGAAAAGGATTATAGTGGAAATGAAAAGCAAATTTGCTGAAGAGTTAGAAGATTCTGCCATTACCTCTGTGACCCTGGACAGTTTTCTCCTCTCTAAGCTCAAGCTCCCTGAGGGTGGGTGCTATAGTATATAGGGTTCTGGGCTTAGAATCAGGAAGATCTGAATTCAAATCCTGCCTCAGTCACTTATTGGCCCTGTGACTCTGGGTAAGTCATTTAATCTCTGTGCCTCAGTTTCCTCATTGGTAAAATGAGGGGGTGGACTCGCTAGTCTCTATGCTTTTTCTAGCTTAATCTTTGGTCCTGTCATCTCTGAAAATGGAATGATACACATAGTACACTCTGTAAACTAGGGAGAGGCAAAGAAAAGGTACGTTCGAGATATTAGGGACAGCCTATACAAAAGTTTGGAGGTGGGAGAAGAAAAAGAACCAGGGTGATTTAGTTTGACCATATAGTACATGAAGGGAAATAATGGATAATGAGACTGGAAATGTAGGCTGAAGACTGGCCATGACTGAGTCAGTTAGAAATAAGTAAGGCCAGCAATTCATGTCCACCCTTAACACACTATATAAATATGATGTGGTTTTTAAATTTATTTTTATTAACCCAGCCTTGGTACGGAATTCACAACTTCATAGCATCCATCCAGACATGTCCTCTCCCCCTAGATAGTGCACACAGTTGGTATCTGAACAAACCACTGCTGCTAATTTGATCTTCCCTGCCCTCCCACCCCAAATTGAACTCCCAACCATCAATGGTCCAGTAATAGCTCCCATTTCAATATGGGACCCTGTAATTTATGAATAATTTACTTTCAGCAAATCCCTAAGATGGGTAGGACAAATATGACAATCCTCATTTTATAGATGAGGAATTTGAGTTTCAGAGAGATTGAGTAATTCCCTTACTTTCAAGATAGAACTCTGTAGCTGAACCAAGACTTGAAACTAAGTGTCAACTCAAAACTCAAAGATCTTTCCACTACACAATAAATGTGGTGCAAGTCAGCAGGCCAGAGGTGCTGATTGTTTAGGACTAGAGAGAAAAGTCATCAAAAGAAAGAAGATAGCAAATGAAACTCCTGTTGGTTTTCAAATAACAGGAGGGGAGAGGACTCCCGGACAGAGTGGGGAATTTTGTTACTCTACTGTTGTATTTGGGGAAATTGCATGGAAGTATAACAGTGCAAACAGAGGCAGCTAGACAGCTCAGTGAATAGAGCATTAGTTCTGGAGTCAGGAAGATCTGAGTTCAAGTCTGCCCTCAGATACTTACTAACCATGTGACCCTGGGCAAGTCATTTAATCCTCTTTGCTCCAATTTTCTCAGGTGGAAAATGAGCTGAAGAAGGAAATACCAAACCACTCCAGCATCTCTGCCAAGAAAGCCCCATGACAGTAGTGGCATGCTAGAGTCTGTGGAGTCACAAAGAATCAGACACGACTAAACAACATCACAGCACAAACCGGGTTTCATTTTCTGTTTGCATTTTCATTTAGTGGTGTTTGACAGTGAGAAGAAGGAAGGAGAGAAAAAAAAGGCACAAGTCTGTAGCAGTCCAGATCTTGGTTGACAGAATCACAGACCTTCATAGTTAGAAGGGACCTTAGCCATCATCTCATCAAATTCAAATCAAAGCAGGAGTTGCCTCTACAATATCTCTGCCATGTGGTCATCCAGGCTCAGCTTGAAGACCTTCAGCAATGGAGAATTCACAATTTACGGGACAATGCACAGGACTTTCAGCAACATTAATTTCAATATCCATTCCTAAGCTGCAACAAACCTATATGGAAAACCCTTCTGGTCATCCTTTTCACCCGCTCCTTCTTTTCCCCTTTTCTGTCTCTCTCTGCTGTCTTCTCAAAGTCTGAAGTTAAATTGGGTGGGGTAGAACAGATGGGGAAATGAATGGGAAAAGGAGTCCATGGTTTAGGATGAAAGGGAAACCATTCCTATTCCTTTCTCCCTTCCTCAAGAACTAATCTTATTTGAGTCACGAAATCCAGGAATCAGAAAGGACTAAAGACAATAGCAAATGAAACTCACTCCCACTCAAAGACATCTGGCAATAGAGAATTCCCTCCCATATGAAGAAGCACATTCCATTTTTCTGAAAGCACCCAATGGTATCAAGCTGGAAAATGCTCTCTTATAATTTCAACCGTAGGATAGTCCTAGTTCTTCCCTCTGGAATTTTATAGGATAAATCCAATCCCTCTTCAATATGCTGGCCTTTTCATTATCGGAAGAAAGCTATCAAGGAGCAGCAAGGTAGTATAGTGGATAGAATACTGGACCTGGAGTCAAGAAGACCTGAATCCAAATCTGGCCTCATATACTTACTAGCTTCATGGGCAAGTCATTTAACCCCTCATTGCCTAAAAAGAAAAAAAAAAAGCTATCAAGTCTCCCTTCCTCTCATCCCCCTATCTTTTCTCTAGGTTAAATGACTCTCTCGGTTTCATTACTCCTCATAAATTAATTTTGAGTCCCTTCATTACCTTCTGGGTAAAAACTCATTCTAAAATGTCTTAAAACTAAGCACAACACTTCTAAAACCAAGCATAAACACACAAAACTCCTTACTTTTCCCATTCCCTACTTATTTTCAATGTTATTTTAAATAAACAGGCCATTGAGTAGTTAAGACTTGGGAGACATTTTTTGTGATGTAGATTTATTTTCAGGATAGCAGTAAGAATTTTCTGCATGATAGAGTAGAGAAAATGGCACCCAAAAGAAATACTAAAACAGGAGTTCTTAATCAATTTTGTGTGTCATAGACACCTTTAGGACTGTGAAGAAACCCATGGACCCCTTATTCTCAGAATAATGTTTTCAAATTGATAAAATAAATTCATAGGACTATAGCAAAAACCAATCATGTTGAAATTCTTGTTATCAAGATTCTTTTAAACTGAAGTTCAGAAATTCCAGGCTAATAATACTCACACTAAGATCAAACAGCCAATCTCTGGAAGGCTGATAGTGTTGTTGTATTAGAACTTGACCTGTTTTGAGGGGTGCAGAATCACTACTGATCTTTGGGTCTTTCAGTGTGGTTCATTCCCCTCTATTTCATCTCATTTCTTTCAGGGGAGACAAGTAGATGATTGCTTTGGTAGAAATTCCATTATTCCCTTTCTTCCTAGTTATTTCAACTGTCGAACTATTCCTCATGTGGTCAGTTCTCTTCTTGGTAACCTATGCTACTTCCCTTTCCTTAATCTGGAGACTTGCTTCTAGTTTCATTTTTCTCAGATGCTAGAATAAATCTTTAACTGATCCATGCCCTGGAAGAAAAAAAAAACAAAACAAAAAGGGAATCCTACTGACCCTTCCTTATCTTGTAACTATGAGACAAGGATCTATTACATGTGTTTGAAGTGTTCTGAACTTCTAAGAAGAAAGTATTTTAGAAATAAGATATTTTTGAGCCAAACCACTGACTGTTTGGAGGTGTGCCTAACACTAATTCCTGTCAACAGCTGCTAGAACACCCAAGATGGTAAATCAAAGTGAAATAAATGACCTGTTCTCTTCTCTGATCTGGGCCTTTGTATAAGCTTGAAATGGAACCTATTGAAAAAATTCACTCTAATTCTACCAGCTATCCTTATTTAACATTTATAAGTCTTTTCATTCAATAAATATCATGCTATCATTATAAAATTTTTGATCTGGAAAGGGCCTTGGAGAACATCCAGTTAGACACCCTACCTCCCGCAAAGTTATACACTTGAAGAAACTGAGTTCCAGAGAAGTTCAATGACAAGACTAAGGTCATACAAGTAACTGGTGCCATAGCTGAACCTAGAACCAAGGACTTCTGGAGCCCAGTTCAACTATATACTAAGAAATTTAGCTGGCTCTAGATGTAGACACTGAGGATTTTTTTTTTTTTGGCCACCAGGCCTACGTTCTAAAAAGCCTAATTGAGGCTGAGTAGAATGAAACAAGTTATACCTGACCCTTATGAGGTTATAATTGATGATAACTATCCTCTTCTCTCTAAATCTTTTCTTCTCCAGGTTAAATTTTCTCACTTCCTTCAATCTGTCCTCACATTGCATGCTCTCTCTAGATACTGCCCAGCTGATGTGATACTTAGAAATGAACACAACATGGCAAAGGTAATCTCAAGCAGAGCTATGATCTCACTAAGCCTTTCCTGTTTGCTCCCCTGAATGTAGCCTGAAGTTACAATCTCTTTTTTTTCATCCCCATATCCCACTGTTGATTTTTTGTAAGTTGGTAATCCAATAATCAATATTTCAGGTCTTTCCCGGGTTACCAGCTGCCTAATTATACTCCATTTGTATTGGCAAAGTTGATTCATTGAACCCACATGTAAGTCCTTTTTACCAATTAAATTTCATTTTATTAGATAGCTATGTGGCACAGTGGATAAAGCCCTGAGCCTAAAGGCAAGAAAACCTGAGCTCAAATCTATCCTCAGACACTAGCAGGGTGACTCTGGGCAAGTCGCTTAACCTCTGTCTGCCTCAGTTCCCTCAGCTGTAAAAGGGGACATTAATAATACCTCCCAGAATTGTTATGAGGAGCAAATGAGGTAACATTTGTAAAATGCCTAGCACAGTGCCTGGCAAACACTAGGTGCTTAATAAATGTTCATTCCTTTCCCCTTCTCCCCCACTCAGTTCAATGTTTGGCCTATCAAAATTTGTTTGACACCTTTGTCTCCTTGTTTCATGTCATCCGTTAGTTCGAAAATATGACATCCTTGCCTTCATCCAAGTAATTAACAGTAATGTGAAGCAGCAGAGAATCAATTACATACCTAAACACTATATTAGAGATGTCTTTCTAAGTTGACATCAAGCCATGATTATGACTACTCTTTTGGTCCCTCCGTTCAACTTGTTTCAAATCTTCTTCACTGCCTAGCCCATGTTTCTCCATCTTCCCCATGAACATAACATGAGGGACTTTGTCAAATGCTTTGCCAAAAATCTAGGCAAACCAAATCCATTGTGACTGCCAGAGAGTCAGCAGGGTGTGGCAGACAGAGAACCAGCCTCAATGCCAAGAGGACCTGGGTTCACGTTCCGACAAACCACTTAACCTGTTGGTGCTCTAGGTGGAGAAGGTGCTGCCCTGTATTGCTAAAGAAAGTGTCCTTACTTGGGAGTTCCCTATACTAATGAAATCATAGGTCTGATTACTATCCCTATCCCTGTTATTTTAATAACCTGTCCAAAACAAAGTCAACACAATGTTAGTCTAGCAAGACCTGTTCTTCAAATAGAACAGGGATCACATCTTGATTATCTCTATTCTCTATCTCCTCCAGTTTCTTACATAGTGCTTTGCACATAGTAGTTATTAATAAGTGGTTCTTGAGTGGATGAATAAACTAGATTGCCCCTTGGGCAATCTGGGTTAAGTGGCTTGCCAGGGTCTACAGCTAATAAGTGACTGACACTAGATTTGAACTCAGGTCCTCCTGACTCCAGAACCAGTGCTGTATTCCACTGTGCCACCTAACTGCACCCTGAACCAGAGTCTTCATAATTCTGACAGGTCATTCTTCAAAAGAACTAGAATGGTTTAGGGCCTCTAGAAGAAGAGCAGGAGATGGAAGCAGTTTAACACCACAATCTCCCTGCCCCCATCTCTCCTCCCCAGTAATGTCACATACCTTATAAGCCAGTGGTTCTCAACCTTTCTAATGCTGCGACCCTTTAATACTTGTATATGAGTGTATCTGCATGTGGGCGAACCTGCCTGGAGACAGATAGAGGAGAGATGTCTTGGCTCCTAAGACCATTGGAAATATGTGTTTTCCGATGGTCTTAAGCAACCCCTATGATCACTGTGAAAGGGCTGTTCAAAGAGGTCGCAACCCACAGGTTGAGAACCGCTGTTATAAGCAAAAGGTATGAGGTGGGGGAAGGGATGGGCTTTGAGGGGGGTAAAGATGGGGTAAGAATTATAAGTAGTAAAGAGGAGATGAGGTTAATAGTGTCAGCTGGGGATAGGTTAGTTCCAATGGTCAAAATGGTGACCTGTCACATCGTGCTCCTCCCCAAATCAGATACTAATTGTGAAGAGGGCCAGGAGAGGACTGGTAGTGGTCAATGAGAGGTTCACGGCACTCCTTGCAAGTTAGAACTCATGTATTTTATTTACGAGAAAAGCAGGCCAAAGTTAAAAAGCCAAGGATCTGGACTGTTATATACTCTATTGTATTCCCTATCATAAATGAAATATTTAATGAAAGTTCAGTTAAGTTCCCTAAAGGATTTTTGAAAGAATGTTAATGAGTGTGGCCAAAGGCCAGTTGCTTCAGTTAAAATTCCCAGGTCTATAAACCACAACAGGAAGATGTGTCTGCCCTGGAAAATTCCCAGTGTCAAGTTTGGGATCAGAGTTGAAATAAAGAGAAGAAAAGCCTTAATTCTTTCCTAATTGAGAGAGATAGAAAGGGAGGAAAGGAGAAACAGAGACAGGCAGAGATAGAAGAACAGAGACAAATGAAAGAGAGAGAGAAACATTTGACATAAGTTGTAAATTAGTTGTATTTTAAAGACTTTTCCAGAATTCTTCAACTACTTTGATTAGTTAATTATGGTTTGATAACTTGGATAAAGGCAGAAGTAACATGCTTGTCAAAATTTGCAGCTGGCATAAAGCAAGGAGGGATCACAATGTTATCCTCAGAACTGATTATACAAGTAAACTGTATAGATTTGGGGATATTGCCACCATAGCTGTCTAGTATTGTGCAGACTGCTTAAGTCACCAGGTGTTTATTAAAGGTCTGTTGATTGTTCAGCACAGTTGAAGACCAAATCTCTGCCCTGGAAGAAGCTTATTTATGGAACAATTGCTAAAAGAAGGTGATTATATATTTGTAGCCTTGGTCATAATAAGCATCAATTTCTTTTGTCTATCTCAGTAGAATAGGGCTTCTATGAAACACAAACAAAAACAAGCAGGTAGTTTCCAGAAGATGAGTTGCCCTAACAGGCCTCTTGCTCACAGTACATTTATTGTTTCCATTAAAGAGTATGTTACAGACATATTACTCTTACATTATGTAAGAGTGGGAGCCAATTCAATCGATCAATCACCCTACCCTACTTAAAGTATCTAAAAAGATTCTCTGGTCCTGATATCTTTATCAGTGGAGACCAGGACTTTAATCCAGGTTTGAAAAATCTTTGATTAGTTTGGAAGGAATGAAAGCCATTTGATGAAATGAAATAACGGTACACAGCAAATGCATTGAGATTGGTCAAAGAGGCTCGGTCATGCCCGGAAGACAGTGAATAAAATAGCATGTCTACTTGTATTCTGGAAATCCAGTATCACAGTGCTAGAAGCAGCTCTAGTCAAGCTTTTGAGAGATAATTGCTTGAGAAAGAGGAGAGAAAACTTCAGTAAGAGAACCCCAGGACCAGAGGATGATCTTATCAGCTTTAAAAGTTTCAAAGATTTCAGACCTCCCATGAACATCCTCCCAATGTCTGTAGAACAACAGCAGCTAATGGCAGCATCTATCTGGAGAGCTGAGGAAAACCGGACAAGCAATGAAAGACAGCTTCAGGATACTACAGGAGCTCAGCAGCTTTAAGCCACCTGAGGGAATTTCATGAGTATACCACAGAAATAAGAAAAAGATTTCTAGCAACTAAGAGCTGTGAGTTGCCCTTTGCCTAAGGTGCTCTAAAGATTAAACTTTGTCCTGATCTCTATATATACTTAAGGGAGACTATGCTACCAGGTTGGGAAGATATTGTCTACTATCTGTTATTATTACACCATTTTAAAGAGCTAATTAAGTATTGTTGGCTAATTGATATCAACTGATAATCAATGGGGTTGGAAAGGTGGCGGCTTGTGAAATAGTACAGAAAAAAAATTCAAATGCTCAATTACTCTGGAACTTTGAGTGGAGAAATATTAGCCCCTCTCTGGGGATCTAGCTTATTAGTCTGAGTACAAGCTGGGAGAAGTCACCCTACATACATAATGGAAAATGTTTCCATATCAGAATATTTTTTTGTTCCAACCATAAATCAATAAATGACCACTTAATGAGTTCCTATTGTGTGCCAGGAATAGTGATACGTAATGGAGATATTAAGACAAAACAGAAACAATCCCTACCCTTAAAGAACTTGCATTCTATCAGTACAGACATATACAAATATATGTATATATATATATATATATATACATATAGGGGGCCAGGAGGAGGGGGAAGAACAGCTATGTATGACAACGGATAGAGTACTGGGTCCAAAGTCGGGAAGACTCATCTTCCTGAGTTCCAACCTGGTCTCAGACACTTATTAGCTGTATAACCCTGGGCAAGTCACTTAAACCCTGTTTGCCTCAGTTTCCTCATCCATCAAATAAGCTGGAGAAGGAAATGGCAAACTACTCTAGTATCTTTTCTAAGAAAACCCCAAATGGGGGCATGAAGAGCTTGATACAACTGAAACAAGTGAACAACTAATGTGTATGTTGCAAGGGGATTGTTGTTGTTCTCAGTCATGTCTGATTCTTTGTAATCACATTTGGGGTTTTCTTGACAAAGATACTGGAGTGGTTTGCTATTTCCTTCTCCATCTCATTTTCCAGATGAGGAAACTGGGGCAGAGTCAAGGGATTTGCCTAGGGTTACACGGCTAGTAAGTGTTTGAGGCCCAATTTGAACTCAAGAAGACTCATTTTCCTGACCCCAAGGTCAGCGCTCTATCCACTGCACCATCTAGCTGCCCCTTGGGAGGGGATTAAAAGCTTCCAAACAAAGGATTTATCACAAGGCTCAATAAGAAAAGAAACAGTTGAATGAAGAAATAAAAAATTCCCAACAATTTAAGCTGTCTCAAAATAAATTACGTTACATTAGGGGATAGTGAGTCACTGGAGTATTTCAGTTAGGGTCTGGATGACTCTTTGTTGATGTTGTAAACTGATTCATAGTTTGAATGCAGTTTGGACTGTATGAGCTCTGAGGTTATAGGAAATAGTTTTAACTAGCAAGCAATTAGGAAGCAACTAGGTGGCTTAGAGAATAGAATACTTGGCCAGGAATCAGGAAGATCTGAGTTCAAATCTGGCCTCAGACAGTTATTAGCTGGCTGACCCTGGGCAAGTTACTTAACCTCTGTTTGGCTTAATGTAATGGAGAAGGAAACGGCAAACTACTTCAGTATCTTTTCCTGGAAGACTCCAAGGACTGTCCATAGGGTCATGAAGAGTCAGACACAACTGAACAATAAACACCAAGCAATGTGGTGTAACAGAAAGAGTAATGACTCTAGAGTCAAGGGGGTCTGATCATTAAAATCTATGTGCCCTGGTACCAGACATAATCCCTCTGAACCTCAGTTTCTCCCTCTGGAAAATCACTAAATGATCTAGTCTCTTCCAGCTCTGGATTCTGTCAGTAGACTTTTGTCATGTCAAATCTGACAAATATTTATCAATATTGCAGCATTAGGAAGGTTGAGAACCACTGTTCTATAGGTTCGTTGAAAACATCCTTGGTACCATTGCAGCAGCTGATAGGACAGCATGGATGACGTGTACCTCTCTCTGTTAGGTCTCTATAATTTCAATGCTGTAATAGTTTGAGTGTTGGCCTCAAAGTTCTTGGTTCAGCTCTTGCTTCTGGAATATACTGACTATGTAACCCTGTGGAAGTCACTTACGGCCTCAGTGCTTCAGACATTCTCTAAGATTTGAAATTTCAGAGTAAGTCCATGTAGGGAGTTACCTTGCTAGGAGTTTCCTATCCTGATGAAGTTATGGAGGCAACCCTAGTCTTCCTCTCACCCCAAATGAAAATGTGCTATATATGTGTACTGGGGATACAAGAACAAGAGTGTATAATCATTGGTGAACAAAAAAATCACACATCAACTCTCCCTCAGGTTTGGTCTTGGCTTGTATAGACTTTTCAAGTCAAATAGCTTACCATCAATGTGGTAGCCTTCGTTGCTGTCCATCTTCTCCAGTCAGAGGGAGGGGGAGACCAAGGGGCAGAGGTACTGAGGAGATAGGAGTTTCAGAGCTGACATATTTCAGAAAGATGAGTTTCAGGAGGCCATGGTGAAGTTCAGGTGAGTAGTCAAGTGGGTAGTTAAGAACAATTGTCTTCTTTCTTCTATATCTCTGTTCTCTGATATGTAGTAAAGCTATCCTCTACATGTCTCATGGGGAAGAGGAGATTGTTTTGTGGCCAAATGGAGGGAGAATAGACATCTCTAGCCTCTTCTCCCCCAACCCTTCTTCAAGCCCTGTCAGGAAGCAAAACAGGAAGTTGGGACCATAGGCTACCACCCTGCTGTCCTCAGAAAGAGGAGTAGTGGGCTAGAATTACATCTATCTGTCCTCCCTTAAAAATAATCAGCATTGGGGTATGATTTGAAGTTCAAGTTAAATTTCTGATAACTATTCATTAGTGGGAAAAAGAGAGTCCCATTAAGCTCTATAATCAAGGCTTGATTTTCTTCCTACTGAATAAACATTTGCACAATGAAAACACACATAGCAAATAGCAAAGAAACCATTTATCCAAACTGATAGCAAAATAGAAATAAGAGAAACTACACAAACGAGAATATATACCAGGTAAGACAGTGAAGTAGTTCTTCCATTGGGAACAAAGTAATAATTCAACTAAGAGAGTCCAAGATCTCACCCCAAAGGGAAATTCCGCCAAGTCTCTAGTATCGCAAGCTGGGGACAGGGACGTAAGGGAGACTGCTCTTCTCAAGTTATCTTCTTTTCAGTTTTATTCTCCCTTCAGCAACCTGAAGTGGGGTTAGCATTCTCCATCCTTGTGAATTTGTTTGTGGAAATACAGAGGTTTATAATGGCCTTCTAGGAGCAGTTCATTGTTACAAGAAACTACAGAAGGGTTATCCTTAGAGAGCCTAGAATTAATGAACAATATAGATTACACAATGAATGGCAAAGACTGAGCAACATATCACTGTTGGGTAGAAAGATTTACTACCTACTGAATACCTAGAAAGATGTGATCCAGTTAGAATTATATGTTATTGTTGTTTGGCTCTTCATGATTCCATTTGGGATTTTCTTGGCAAAAATACTGGAGTAGTTTGCCATTTCCTTTGTCGGCTCTTTTTACAGACAAAGAAACTGAGAAAACAGGGTTAAATGACTTGCCCAGGGTCATACAGCTAGTAAATATCTGAGACCAGATTTGAACTCAAGAAGATGAATCTTCCTGACTCCAGGCTAAGCAATCTATCCACAATGCCACCTCGCTGCCACCTAGAATTAATTATATATCAGAAGCTTATCAGAGAAGCAGATAGTTAAGTCAGCAAATAGAACACCAGGCCTGAAGTCAGGAAGACTGAATTTGGACAGTGACTAGCTGTGTAACCCTAGGTAAATCTCTTAATCTCTGTCTGCCTCAAGTTTCCCCAAATATAAAATGTAGATAATAACAACACCTACTTCACAGGGATGTTGCAAGGATCAGGTGAGATAACACTTATAAAATGCTTAGCATAGTGCACAGCATGGAGCAGGTGTTTAATAAATGCTTGTTCCCTTGTATGGACTGGCAGATGGCAATTTCTACAAATACAGACTTTGCTAGACCTAATACATAGTAAATGCTTTTTCATTTGTTCAAAGTATCTCAGAGAATTCAGTCAATAGAACTGAAGTGAAATTGCAGTATTTGTCACAAGCCAAGCTGTCACCCATAACCACCTAGAAAGAACAAGATTGATCCATTAAAACTTAAGGACAACATTTTTAACAGATGCTCTTCTTCTAAGTACTCAATCTCCAAATTAGGAAATTAAAAGCATTGAAATTATAGAGACCTAGCAGAGAGAGGTACACGTCATCCATGCTGTCCTATCAGCTGCTGCAATGGTATCGAGGATGTTTTCAACGGACCTATAGAACAGTGGTTCTCAACCTTCCTAATGCCGCAACCCTTTAATCCAGTTCCTCATGTTGTGGTGACCCCCAACCATAAAATTATTTTCATTGCTACTTCATAACTGTAATTTTGCTACTGCTATGAATCGTAATATAAATATATGATATGCAGGATGTATTTTCATTGTTACAAATTGAATATAACCCACAGGTTGAGAACTGCTGCTATAGAAGATGAGCTTATATTGTCATGCTTTTATTCAACTACAAGAAATAGCTATTTTACTCACTTGTACAATAGTCCTTAGAACATTAAATATTTTTTTAAATATCAAGATAGCAATTTGTCTCAGGACTATTTCTATCTGCACTTTGTGAAAAATCTAAGAAAAATAATATAATGAACATAAACTTAAAACTACACAGAATGGAAAGCTTTCAAACTATTGAGACCTAGCAGAAGAAATCAAAATCATGGGGAAACAAGATTAGAGACACATCATCACCATAATCCTGTCTGCTACTGGAGTTGTAGCAGGGTGCTTTCAATATTCTAATACTTTTATTCAGTTACCAAAAAACCAATTATTTTATCCAATCAGTAGAGCATTAAAAATGAAAGAATAATTACAGGATAGCAACTCATATTCCAGAATTATTTCTATCTGAACTCCATCTAAAAAGATAAGAAAAAGATATTAAAAATTGTTTTTACATGTAACTGGGTAAAAATAAAATACCAAATAGAAATAAAATAAATGAAGCAGAAAACAATAACAAAAGGATGAGAAAGATGCTCGTTGTTCCCATATCTATTGCACCTTACAAATGACACATTTTCCTCATATCAATTCAATGATAAGCATAAGTATTTTAATTCCATTTTACAGCTGAAGAAGCTAAGAATAAGAGAAATTATGTGACTGAGCAAAGTCACTTTAACCTCATTTCATTTTGCTAGGAGGAAAGTCACATTGTCACAAAGTAAATTTTTTTTTTGTCTTTTTGGAGGGGGGAAGGCAGGGCAATTGGGGTTAAGTGACTTGCCCAAGGTCATACAACTAGTATGTGTTAAGTGTATGAGGTTGGATTTAAATGCAGGCCCTCCTGACTCCAGGGCCAGTGTTCTTTTCACTGTGCCACCTAGCTGCCCTGCATAGTAAATATTTGATTAATTTTTTTTTGGTAGGCAAAAAAAAAAACCCCACATATATATATATATGTATATTATATATATATATATATATATCTGTATATACATAGGTACTGTTATTATCAGCATTTTACATTTGAGGAAACTGAGGCAGGCAGAAATTAAGTGACATATATACATACATATATATATCCTATACATGGGTCAATTGTAACTAAATATATATATATTCTTTATTATACACATATGTATATAACTAATATGTATGTATGTATGTGTGAGTGTGTGTGTGTATTCTTTATAATAATCAACATCAGAGCTATTGTGAATTTGCTTGTAATGCACTGGTGGGGTGAGAAGGGCTGTGGAATTGATACCTGGCCCCAATTCTTTCAAAGGCCTGGGATATCTTGAGGAGATCGAGGTCTGAGACAAGTCCTGAAGGACAATGCAACTGTCCACTAAGGGAATACCAGTCCCTTATCAATATTGAGCAAGATCTAGAAACACTTTATTTTCTTTTGACAAATTCACAAGCCGCTAGAAAGCTTAAGGGGAAAATTTCCTAAGGGGCAAAGACAAAGAAAACAAGTAGACTCATGAAATAGAAATTATGTGGAGCACAGGCAGAGCTGTAACTTGCCTGGAACAAACCCAGCTTGGCCCCCAGGTGTCCACATGTAGGGAGGAGGGGAGATGTTGATTAGTGGAGAAGAGATACTTCCTCTTGGGGCTTCCCCAAGGCAACCATCATCCTCACACCTCACCTCAAAATCCTCTGCTAGCCTGCTTGCTACATGGTCAGGATCCCTGGCTTTGGGGAGGGTTGGGTTCTCCCTGAAAGCCTGCTCCTCTCCTGACACAGAAGTCACCCAGGTGAGCCCTGCCCCAGCTCCTCTGTTATTGGTCCAAGTGAAAAACTCCCTGTTGTGTCTGAGAGCATGTGTTTCTTAACTGGTCTGGCCACTAAACACTCTAATTTATAATCCAAAGTTGCACAGGGTTCCACCCATATCCTAATGACTGCTTCCCATTTTTATCTCCCACTTTGAGTCTTTCTCTTTACTTCTAGATGGCCTTGCACTTCTGACCTATAACAACTCCTAGCCTTCTTGAGTACCGTCCTGATCCTTCATGCCCTGGAGATCAAAGGATCTTTCCAAACGTGGACCCCCAAAATTCCTTCCCTGGTTTAGTCAATTTGGCAATGACATCCAAAGTCCCCCGTCCGCCCCTTCCTTCTGCATTCTTTGTTGAGTCATTTCACTTGAGACCCTCGTTGTGACCCCATTTGGGGTATTCTTTGCAAAGATACTGGAGCAGTTTGTCATTTTCTTCTCTAGATTATTTGACAGATGGGGAAACTGAGGAAACAGGGTTAAATCACTTGGCCAGGGTCACATAGCTAGTAAGTATCTGAGGCCAGATTTGAACTCAGCAAGATGTCTTCCTGATTCTAAGCCCAGTGCTCTATTCACTGTGCCACCCAGCTGCCCTAACATGTACCGTAACATGGCACCCTCTACATGTACATATCCCAGATCCCAATGATCCCTTTGGAAGGTAGGTAGTATAGTGGATGGGTCTGGGTCTGGACTCAGGAAGGCCTCAGACATTTACTTGCTGTGTGACCTTGGGCAAGTCACTTAGTTTATGTTTTGTTTCAGTTTTCTCAACAATAGAATGGGAATGATAATAACACTAACCTCCCAGGGTTGTTGTAAGGATTAAATGAGATGATAATTGTAATATGCTTAGCATAGTACCAACTTTTGTATGCTTGTTTGTTTAAGAGGCTGGAGTCGGGAAGACCTGAGTTCCAATCCAGACAGACACTTCTCAGTTATGTGACCATGAGTTACTTAATTTCTTCTGTCTGCCTCACAGAGTTGTGAAGATCACTGGAGATTCTCTTTTTGGATCTCCAGTGTTTAGCACAATACCTGGCACATGATAGGGGCTTAATAAAGGTTTCTTCCCTTTTCCTTTGTTTAAAACTAGCCAGTTGTTAAGGCTGCTTCCACCCTTGGGGAAAGGTAGACTTCTTTTCTACAGCTAGCACTGAAATAGTAGAATTTTCATAGCTTAAAAAGGATGTTTGAGAATTCAGTCCCCTCCTTTTACAAATTTTGGTTATATCTCACTTGGGACCACAGTGCACTGGAAAGAGTGCTGGATTTGGAGTCAAAGAACCTGAATTCAAATCCTCCTACTTGCAAGTCAGTTAACCTTCCCAGGCCTGAGTTTTATTTTGTTTGTTTTTTAATTTGTAAAATGGGGGTTTTAGACTAAATAGCCATTGCAGCACTAAAGCTACCAACCCATGACTCTCCTCTTCTACTTTCAACCTCTGAGCTACCTTTGAAACCCACACATAAAGCTCCGGTTTCCTGTCTGAAGAAATGCCTCCAGCTCTCTATTCTTGACAGAGTATCTATGACTGATGCACTCAGATCTCAATGGATCATCAAGGACCACCCTGGCTGCCCCTCCTCAGATTACCAGCCTCCACCCACTTCCCCAAGGTACTCGTGGATGATTCATCATCACTCAAGTACCCCCAGGGGAGTGATTTTCTGGAATTCCCAGAATGTTAGAACTGGAAGAA
Organism: Pseudochirops cupreus; assembly: GCA_028627135.1. Taxonomy (NCBI): domain Eukaryota; kingdom Metazoa; phylum Chordata; class Mammalia; order Diprotodontia; family Pseudocheiridae; genus Pseudochirops; species Pseudochirops cupreus. The sequence continues at coordinate 297,282,588 of CM053584.1, forward strand.
AGAGGACTACAATTTCATTTTACATATGGGGAAACTGAGGTTCCAAGAAGTAAATTGCCTAAGAGTCACAGAGCTTGTTAGTGGCAGAGTATGGTGGTGGAGCCCTGGGAAAGGAGGCCAGTTCTTTCCCATTCAAATTCCCATTAAATTTGTGATTTTTGCCTAGGGATCATGTTACCAAGACCCTAGCATTTTATTACCAAAAGTGTTTAACCCAGCTCTTCACAAAAGAAATTTCTTCCTTCTTGCCAAAGGTGCCGTTCTTTTTTCTGCAGACTATATTCATTAAAATAGCTTGGTTCTCATATTAAAAACCATTTCATTTTTGCGCCTTCCTTTTCCCATGAGAAGAGCTGGCACTGAAGTATTAAGTGTACATGGGCTTTTTGACCTTGTGACATACTGTCCGTTAGCTTCAAGACACTTTTTTTTTCCTTTTCTTTTCTAAAAAGTACGGTCAATTCACTCTGTACTTTCCCAGCTGTCAGTGCAGCTCTAGGTTACTTCCTGCAAAGTCAGCTGACCATGAGTCACTTTTACTGCACTTTAGCAAGGCGATAACAGTATCACAGGGAAGCTTATCCATCCCAGGTCTGAGAGAAAGCTATTAGGTCTTTCATTCATAAACTCTCATTGAATTGCAATCTTTTACTCTTCCAGGCTCTAGTAATACAATCACTCTTAAAAAGAAAGGAGAATCAATTTACTAATTTCCAGAAAGAAAAAAAAAATCCTAGTGAATCATTCATTTGGGCAATCCATTTCCCTGGAGAGAGATCATTCCTTTGAAAGAAAATTCTTAGACTTGTTCTCTGTAAAGACAAATGATGATGATAACATAGCATTAGTGCCATGGTATAGTGATGCAAGAAAAGAGGGGGAAAACCCCATAATTTCTAAATCCCAAAGATGGAGCTTAGATGTTAATGAAGAAGGGTTGGACAGGTACATGGTAGGATGCCCTTATTTTAGGGCAAGCCATTTGTACAAAAATAATGGGAAGTATGTGGCTGTGGGGGGTTAAAACCAGAACCCATTCAGCTCAGGATGCCAGTCCTAGTTCCTTTCTTGACTGGTTATATGAGAGTCTGGACAAATATTTTAACCACTTGGTGACTCAGCTTCCTCATGTATAAATTGGGGACAAGGCAGCTAAGCTATATCATTTGCTTCTTGTGAAAAAAAGGCCAAATGAAGATTACGATAAAGTTCTTTGCAAATAAAAGGATCCACATTTTAATAGTACAGAAAACAGTACAGAAATAAATCAGAATCCGGAGGAAATGTAAAATCATGTTGCAATGTCATCACCTGTAATTTTTCTGGAGAATAGAACAGTTTCTAGTTGCAAAGGTAGTGATTCTAATAAAGAGGAAGCAAGCGACCAAAAAAAGAATTTGGAGGAAGCAGAAGAAACAGGGGAGGAGGTGTATGGGGTGGAGTAGGATAGGAGATGTCATTTATATGAAAAAAATTCTCTATTGGAATCTGTGGTTTGGTATGGATAAAATACAATTTACTTCTAACAGCCTTCTGGATCTAAGATGTAGAGGGCAGTTGGAAAATCTTAGGAAAAGTACTAAGCTAGAGAGTATCCAGGGGAGGGTGAAGAGCATAGTAAAGAGATGTAAGGCCTTGCTGCATGGGAATAAGTTCAAGGATCTGGGGATGTTTAGCCTGTAGAAGAGAAGAATTAGGGCACCTTCTAGCTTTCTTCAAGTATCTGAAGGCTGTCATAGGAAAGAGTTATTAGATCTGTTTGACTTCATCCTAAAGGGCAGAAGAATGAGCAAGGGAGAGAAAATGCAGAGGGGCAAACAGGCATAATGTCAAGAAAAAACTTCCTGACAATTAGAGTTATCCAAACATGGAATCAGCTGCCTAGGGAGGTGTCAGCTTCTCCTTCAGCAGAGATGTCTCCAAACAAAGGCTGGAGGACCACTGGTCAAGGAAAGTACAGAGGGTGTTCATTGTTGAAGTAAGGATTGGACTAGATGACCTCTGATGGCCCTTCCAGCTCTGTGATTCTGGTATGCTGATATAGTTTTATAATAGCTAAAAGGATTAAAGTCCCTCAATCTGGGTTCTCTCACAAGTGGTCAGTTTATATTTGTGTCAATAACGATGGATAAAGGATGTGTATACAAACATGAATGAAGGATTTCCCCTTACATGTCATACATTTTGTCCAGAGCTATGATTTCATCAGTGTGGGGAAAGACCCAGTATGGAAACTCCCTTCCCCGGCTGCAGATCAACTCATCTCTCACTCATTAAGAGAGCTGCCAGAGCAGAGAGGCTAAGGAAGCTTTGGAGGCTTGGGCAGTTTCCAAGGAGGCTAAGGAGGAGGTGACAACAAGCCATAAGGAAAGAAGACAAAGTTTGAATAGCTTCCCCCCTTCTCTCTTCCTCTGCCACGTGAACAGACTCTGTAGTTTTATCCTGTCGTCTGATCACTGACAGAGTCTACTGAGGACATTCCAAGACAGATGTAGTGTCCAAGGTCATCTTGAAAAAACCTGGATGACATTTCAAGGGGGAGAGTGTGGCAGTTTTGATTGGCTGGATGTTCCATATAAATGTAAAAAGAGTTGCCTGAGGCACTGACAGGCTAAATAACTTGCTACAGCCTCCCAGCTAATAGGAACTCATCCGAAATATTCCTGACTCTAAGGCTATCCCTTTATCCACTAAGTTACGTTGTTTCTCTCTGAGTTTAGTATACTAATTTCAATGCAGAAAACTTATACACAGGCAAAATACATATGGCAAACAATACACAAAAAGCCCACAAATTACATACAACCTCAGTGGTGAGAGGGAGGGATGTAGGAGCTGAGGAGGACAATGGGATCCTAGGGTCTTGACAAGCACATTAGTGAGGGAGGGGGAATCTACCATTCATTATTGGAGATGGGATATGTCTATTGGTTACCCCTTGTCTGGGAAGCATCCCTATTAGGGATCTCATGGGAATCCTGATTTTAGGACAGGATGCTGCCTCAGCCCACAGGTCAAGGATAGGTCTTTTGAGCTGAAGGTGCTGTGTTTGGGTCCCGTGGATGCTGACCGTGGCATCAATTGCAGCAACAGCTATGGTCCAGTCCCTGATAATCCAGTGTGAGCTTGGGCCATGGAGACAGCCTATGGCATGCCCCTTTCTGCTACTTTTCTGATCCTCCAGCTGCCGACATGACGGCAATGCCCATATCTTGGGGTGGCAGTGGAGAGTGCTTCAAAGTTATGAAGACCAAGATTTCATGAAACTTACCAGTTCCAGAACTCTCACTTTCTCATGTTTCATTTGTTTTACATCCTTTATCTTGGTTTTCCTGAATTCATTTTAATCACATGGTTTCATCTTCATATGTCCATCAGAAGCTTTGGATACAAGATAAAGAACTGACAAAGACGTGACTGTCTTTCAACATGGATATCTTTCAGTATCCTGCTGCTCTTATCCATGTCATAGTGCTGTCTCTAGCTTGCCCAACATGAACATCAGCTTCTAACTCAAAAAGTGATAGCCAGAAGGGTCTGACTCAGCTCTTCTACATTTTATATATATGTCAGATTTATATATATAGTATACATATATAGTGAACATATATAGATATAATGTAAAGTCAGGTAAATACTTATCCAAAATGACCAAATTTTGTGCCTCTATTGACACTTCTCATCCTAATGATCAATGAACTTAATTGAGGCTTTGTTTTTTAGTCTCAGGATTATTATCCTTATAAAGGACTCTTGTCCTCACAACCAATGGTTAGAGCTTTTAATAAGCCTAAGGAAATAAAAAGGAGACACAGCTTATCATTTTACCACACTCTACTAACATCCTTCGGATGCACTATTGAGTCTAGTAGCACTTAAAGCAACAATTAGGTGGGAAAAGAAGTGTTCATATAATCAATCCCCTGATTTATTAAATAAATTAAACAGCTATGTTGTATATAGGTCTAGATATTGTCTTTTATGGATCAAAATATATTTATACTCCCAGGAAAGTCACAATCATTTTAAAATAGTGGAATTCCATTTCCCAGTAGTCTTATGGCATGAGAATAGAGGTGGCCTTTAAATCTCTTTCTTCTTAAAGTCAAGGAGTGAAGAGTAGTGACCCTAATCAATGAGGTCTCTGATACTCCTAGGCCAGAATTCTATAAGCTCCCTCAAAAATATATTTGTCACTGCAGGCTACCATGACATTTAGTTTGAGAATGTTTGGTCTACCCAATATCTCTATAGCTGTCTGTTTTATTCAAACACAATGAGAAGTTTTTTTTTCTTTCTATATTCCTACAGTAATTTACAGAAATTCCAGAAGCATTAAATGAAAAATATAAGCCAAGATAAAATACATCCTTGGTCAGTTTTTCTTTTTTCAAGTCACTTAATATTTCTGTAGTATCAGGAGATTACTGTGGGAATATAAAAAAAAAAAGGAAAATACTGTAATTTTTAAAGGAAGAGTTGTTACATATTACTTAGAGAGAATTGGCCCAAAGGGAATTGACTGGAAATAGTGATTTATCCCTAAATGGAGGGTCATAAGATCTAGATGAAATATATAGAGCTGGAAGGGACCTCTGATGTCATTTAGTTGGAATCCTTCATTTTACATATGATGAAACTGAGGCCCAAGTTCTTCATTACCCATTGATCTTAATCCAAGAAGAGACTGCAATATTTGCTAGAAGGTGTATAGGATTGCTGCAACTCAACTTCCTTTGACCTATATCCATTTTCAGGAGGACAAATGTGACAGTACCTACTAGATACCCTGGCATGACCAAGAGGGGAAGTGAATAATGACTTCTCCATTTGAAACTTTGTGGGGAATTTCAAGGAGTTAGCTCATGATTACTCAAATTGAAACATGGATAAAGCATCCCATGCCCTCAGATCCCATGTAAACATGTCATACCTGCACTTAGTCAAGACTTCTGTGTTTTTAATATCAATCAAAATATCTAGCTCCTGGGCAAGACCCCCTCCCCTAAATCAGGCCCAGGTTGAAGTTCTGTCTTGACTCAGAGGGCAACATTCCATTACCTGAGTCACCCATACTACCTCAACAGTACCCTGGGTTTTCCTCCAAGCTTTCCCAGCCAAGTCTTGAACAGGTCTAACCATGTTCCTCTTATGAAATATACTGACAACACAGCCATGGGGATTATGGCTAAAAGGTTATGGGCTGGGCAAGGGCTATCCCCAGAAATGAGTTCTGCGCTCATAGTAGGGGAGTTCAACTTAATTTGAATACCAAGAAAACTTTCTAGAGTAAACATCTACGTTGTCTTTTGAACATGGCAGCCACACCTCTTGGGCCTATTTAACTTCTGTCAGTCCTGATACCTAAGGACATCTGCTCTACCTGAGCAAGATTGGACTGGGCCCTGAGGTAACCTTTACTGACATTCACAGAAAGCAAGGGTATTTTCAGATGCTAACAGGCAACATGCCTCTTGGACTTGCTGCTACATTGATAAATCAGCTTAAAATTTTATGGTGTGAAATCCAGCATCCTGAAGCATCCATTATATAGCCCAGCCTAGAAAGAAAGTACCTAATATGCATGCTAACTACATTTGGTTAGTGTTGGTATAGGCCATTTATTTATCATTATTGATTATTCAAAACAAACTGAATGCTGATTTCCAACATTTTGGGGACTAAAATTACATCCAACCAGGACTTATTACTCTCCCTTTCTAAGGTTAATACTCTTCACCTGTGGTAAATTACAAAAATGGAATTATTTTTTTAAAGTGATAAAATAATCTGATTTCATTCTAACTAGTCTCTTAATTTATAAACTGTACACATGGAAAGTTTTCATAGTCTCATCATTTACCTACATAACGACCAACAAAATATTGACTATCGCCCACTGCTGAAACCGTTCACACAAAACTTCCCTCCTCCCAGGTCATTAAACAATCTAACTATCAGTACCCCAGTTACAGACTGGGGTTAATGCATAAACCAACTGGGATGCTGAGTCTGATTAAAAAAGTAATGAGATAATTGAAGTTCATTGAAAAAAAATAGTGGCTCTCACCCTCATCCAGTCCCATTCTGGTATTGCTATTGGCTCCTCCCAAACTTTCTCCGGATTTATGACACGTCCAAAATAAAGGAAGTGATCGTCCCATTGTGTTCTGTCTTGATCCGACTGACTCTGGAGCTTTGTGGTCTACAGTGAGCATCACATTTTGGTAAGGGAATTAATAAGCCAAAAAGTATACAGAGAAAAGTTATCAGTACATTGAGAATACAAAAACCAAACAAACAAACCATAATATGAGGCTCTTAAGAGGGTTTCAGTAATAATCAGCCTGGAGAAGAGAAGGCTTGGGACAGGGATAAGTAGCAAACTAGTTAAATGTTTAGCAACAAGTTGTCCAGGAAAAATGATCAAAAAAGTAGATACGTTTGTGTAGCTAGGCATAAGGGAAACTAAGTGGTACAATGTGCATAGAGAATTGGACCTGGAGTCAGGAAGATCTCAGTTTAAATACCTCTGTTTCCTCATCTGTAAAATGAACTGGAAAAGGAAATGGCAAACCACTCCAGTATCTTTGCCAAGAAAATCCCAAAGGGAGTCATGAAGAATCAGGACTGAAACAGTTGAACAGCAACACATGGAATAGTGGAATGACCCCTGGGTTTGAGGTCACAGATCATAGATTTAAAGGTCATGCAGTCCCGTGCCTTCACTTGACTGATAAGGAAACTGAGTCCCAGAGAGAATAAGTGACTTGCTTAAACTCAAACAGGTAAGTATCTGCATCCTGCTTCCAGCCCAGGTACTCTGACCTTCATTAAAGCCAGTGATCTTGCCAAATTGCCTCTTGGTAACTTAAGTCAAAGGAATCCAGGTTCAGCGCCTGTTTCTGCTACTTACCAGCTGTATGATTTTGGACAAGGGCCTCAGTTTCATGCTCTATAAAATGCAGAAAATAATAACTTCACCATCCAACATGATCACCCAACTCCCTTTCAGCTCTAATGCCTGTAAGCCTATTTCTTTTTCCTTTTGAATTCCTGGGAAAATTTGCATGGTACCTACAGAGAGGCGATGACTAGGGTGTGAAAATAAGATCAAAGGCAATGAGTTTCAATTTCTGGTACAACTATTCACTTGTTTTAATTTTGCCTCAATTTTTCATATCTGTTAATATCTTTTCACAGTTTTGCATTGTGCAGGATCAAAGAATCCTGTAATCTCCTTGGGCCAAAGGTGGGGTTTACAGAAAGGCCAACCCCATATGTGACTCCAGTACTTTCCAAATTGTAGAGTGGTTATCCACCAAGCACCTGGTACTGAAGCATCCCTTGATTTATGATGGTAAAGAGAATACAGAGTAAGAAGAAAGACAGTCTCTGCCCTCAAGGACCTTATATTCCTTTTTTTTGCTTTTTTAGAAGGCGGAAGCAGGGCGATTGGGGTTAAGTGAGTCGCCCAAGGTTACACAGCTAGTAAGTGTTAAGTGTCTGATGCTGGATTTGAACTCAGGTCCTCCTGACTCCAGGGCAGGTGCTCTATTCATTGCATCACCTAGCAGCCCCCAGAGAGCTATATTTTTTGATAAATTTAAGACCAGCTTTTATTTTAACCAGAACTCTAAAAGAGCATTCTTAAAAATTAATTTAAACTTGTCCATTCAAATTCAGTAGCATTTTGAGATCATAGAGCTGGAAGGGACCTTAGGAGCCATGTTGGAAACTGAGGCCCATATGCTGTCCTAGATCAGCAAGATTGTTCTTGTTCAGTCTTGCCTCAGTTGTATCTGACTCTTTGTGACCCCATTTGGGGTTTTCTTGGCAAAGATACTAGAGTTTTTTGCCATTTCCTTCTCTGATTTGATAGATGAGAAAACTGAGGCAAACAAGGTTAAATGACTTGCCCAGGGTCACACAGTAAGTATCTGAGGCTGGACTTGAACTCAGGTCTTTCTGACTCTAAGCCCAACACTCTACCCACTGCCACCTAGCTGCCCCAGTTTGAGATCATAGGATATAAGAATTAGATCTGGTAGAGTCCTTAGAAGTCATACAGGAAACCAAGGCCCATATGCTGTCCTAGATTAGCAATGTTGTTTGCCTCAACTATTTCTACTTGTTGATGAACATGAGAAGCCAGTCAATGCTCTTATTTTTGGTTCAAATCTTGTCTTAGGTAAAGTAAAAGGCAAGTCATTTATTCTGTCTGGAACTCAGTTTCCTCACAGTAAAGTTTCTCTAAATTCTATCTACAGGTGCAACAGAATAGATACTAGCTCTGGAGTCAGAAGACTTCAGCCTAGTTTATGGCAAAATTTCAGAAAGCTGGAAAGGTTAACATCTGTGACTCTAAACTTTCCCAGAGATAAACTTCCAAAAGATACAATGATATGCAACAAAACTCCTTAAAATAAGTACAACTTGCACTTAATATAGAGATGTCTGCTCCCACCCACCTTTCTGAGTCTGTGGCTAGTGACTTCCTGTAAAGGAAATATTTTGTCAACTTTTGCCTTTGTTAGTTAAGACTGGCATTCCCCACTTAGTACAAGTCCAGATGTTGTGCAAAAGGAGATAGCATCACCATAGAAATCTTTATCTCTTGAACACTAGAGAGAACCACAGGTGTCTCTGTAAAATCACCCTGGCGCTTACTGCTTCTAGTGGTCATCTCTTTCTAAGGCACATGGCTGTAACTAAGATACCAGATAAACCAAAGATACAGTCTTGTAATCAATTAAAAAGAAAAAAAAAGATCTATTTATCCAGAACTAAGTAGGGTTAGATTAGCTCAGTGGGTTTTCATACAAATGTCAAGTGACCTACTAAGCTCTAAGTCTGATTCTGACTCACTGGGTCTCAATTTCCTTAATTATAAAAAGAGGGAGTTGGATTAGATCATCTCCAAGGTCCTTTCCAACTCTATATCTATGATTCTATAATCCTTCCAAATTCTTGACAATGGACCCCATATCCAGTTTTATTTCAGCTTTGCCATAGCTACAGATGAGCTACTTATGGGTAGAGGAGAAACCTGGGATTATAGAAAGAAAAAAGTTTAAAAAAAAAAAGAAAGAAAGAAAGAAAGAAAAGAAAAAGCAGCTAGAAAGAAGGTTTGACTTCTCCCTGTGCCCAGGAATCATGAAAATGTGATTGAGCTATTCTAAGAAGGTCCACTTATCCTGGAGGTGAAAAAGCAACAGATTAAATCAAATTTTGGAATACTTTAAAAAAATTGTTGAGACCAGAAAAATTTGCATTGACTCCATTCATATTGACCAAGTTCCCATCTGTATTTCCTATCCTTTTAGCATTTAGAATGTGAAAAGATTTAGAGATCATTTAATACTTCAATGAGGTATGTAAACTATTAAAAAAAATGGGGGGGATAAACCACATTTCAATGTAATTGATTTCCTTTGTAATTTTGTGTATTTTGTTGTACATATTTAAAAATATTATTCTGAAAGGAGGTCAATTGGCTTTATCATGATATGAAAAAGGTAAGAACTCTTAATTTAGTTCAACCCCATCATTTTGCCTATGAAAAAACTGAGATCCCGAACACAGGTTCTTAGTAGGATTCAAACTTAACCCTTTATCCCCAAGCCAATGTCCTTTGCACTACACAAATGTATAGGAATAAAGTATTAAATGGATTAGACATCACTATTCATAGAGGCAGGTAGATGGCACGATGGAGAGAGTGCTGGGCCTGAAGTCAGGATCATGAATTCAAATCCGGTCTCAGATATTTACTAGCTGTGTGACCCTAGGCATGTCATTTAACTCTTATTGCCTCAGTTTCCTCATCTGTAAAATGAGAGAAGGAGAAGGAAATGGCTAACACTCCAGTATCTTTGCCAAGATAACCCCAAATAGGGTCACAAAGAGTGGGACACAACCGAAATGAGTGAACAACAATTCATATGCTTTTCCATTGAGGATAACCATCAGTTAAAAGCTAATCCACAATTTATGCTGATCCCATGTCAACAGTCTAGGTACCCAAGCATCATTTCATATATATTCAGAGTACCATCCACCCACCTCCAACAGATGCCCATGGTAACTGACCAGTCACATGAGAATACCAAAAAAAGGGCAAATAGTATTTATTGGGAAAGGGGGCTGCTTACCATTTTCTCCAAACTCTATCTAAGGGTACAATAGAAAAGAGTTTTGGAGTCAGAAGACTTGAGGTCAAATCTAAATTCTGTCATTTATCATCTACAACACATTCGACAATTTTTTAGCCTCTCAGGGGTCCAGACTCTACATATACAAAAGGAGGAAGTTAGATTGGATGATCTCTGAGGTCACTTGCAGCTCTGAATATATACAGGATCATAGATCTGGAATTCTAAGGGATACTCCACCCCAAGGACATATACTTCATCTTATCAGTGAAGGCAGTGAGATCCAGAAAGTTTTAAGTGATTCATGCAAGGCCACACACGAAGAAAGCATCAACGTTGGCATGTGATCCCAGGTCTGCTGAGTATTTTTTTCTATGAGTCTATGGTTTGTTTTAGGGCTTGGTCTGTAATGTTGATCTGTAACGAGTTTATTTTATACTACTTGGTTAATGGGATAGCATTAGTTCAGAACATTTGGCAAAGTAAAGCAACAGATTTAGTCCCAGAAGCCTCTACTCTTAAAATGCAAAACAAACAACAAGGAAAATGCTGTATTATTCTGATTTAAAATATCTTCAGTGAGACGGATGGATGGTTTTCTTTTAGGTTAGAAGCAATGAGAAATTATATTTGCCACACTAGGCAACAGACATTTTCTGAGATGAGTATGATATTAAGATCAGAACACTAGACTAGGCAGGGTCTCCAGTAACACAACAGTGTGAGTCAAGGAGCAATGATGTAAATTTGTATTTATGTATACAAAAACACCTAGTTTTCTTTCACCTTCAAATGAGTTGTCCTCCCTCCAAAACAACTTTAATGTCAAACAGTAATTTATTGACAATAGTGGAAGTATATTTGGTCACTATTAACGTATCAAATACACATGTTGTTAAGATCTAAGACCAATCGTCTGATTAGGTTTTACCCACAGGAAAAGAGTGGCTTCTTTATGCCACAGCACAGAACAACATGACGCACAGAACAGCCCCATGAGACCTCAGGCAGGCACTTTGTTGCTGGAGCTGATGCAGACCAAGAAATATACCTGATCCAATCTGGCCTCTATGGTAACTGCAGCACTCAGTAAACCAGATAATGATAATCCATCATCTGGAAGATGCCTATCCCATGACAAGAGGGAGGAATAAAGGGTAACATGTCAACAGCAACTCCTAAACAACAGCTGTTTGTTATGGTTGTAGACAAGGATACAGAAAGAGGGCAAGGCTGCTGAAATGCCCTGCATCTGGAACAGAAGATTCATCTCCTGGGAGGAGGAAAAGAATATGTACAAACATTCTAATATCCTCTGAAGGGAGGAAGCAAATTAGGGAAACAACCTGGAAGAGTGGGTTGAATCCTTTCCACCTACAATTCTTTTTAATTTAGCTGAATCTGTGCCTAGGGGCAAGGGTGGCAGTACCAAGGATTGACCCATATCCATGACAGTAGGAGTGCCCCATGCAGCTAGGTGACACAGTGGGTAGAGTGCTGAGGTTGGAGCCCAGAAGACCAGAGTTCAAATACTGCCTCCCCTAACTACTACTATGGGACCCTGAGCAAATCACTTAACCATTCTGTGTCTCAGTTTCCCCATCTGGAAAATGAGATTGAACTCAATGACCTCAAAAGTCCCTTTCACCTCTAATGCGATAATCCTATGAGAACCACTCTCTGGTAGGGGAGGAGGATAGTTGTTCCCCAAGCCTTCAGAGGACTGTGAAGTGAGAAACTGGAAATAAAGCATGAGGAGGAAGTAATTCTCTTATGCCAAAGCCCAAGTTTGTTACTGGTGTGGTTCATGGTGCACAGATTGTATTTTCTCTAAGAATTAGAAGGCTCCTTATCAGAAACTTTAAATTTAAACCATTTACTTTGTCAAAGTGTAAGGGTGACAGAGTGGGAACAGTAAAAGGAAAAAAATTTGGAATTAAATGAAAAAAAAAGGAAACAAAACACACATCCCCCCCCCCCCCCAGAAACAAAGGGAAAGGAAATAAATAGGAAATGCAGTTAACCATACATCCAGCTAATAGTGGAGGAGATCATGGGTCAGAATTATAGATATGGGGTGAAGGGAACCCTGGAGGACATCTAGGTCAACTCTGTCATTTTACAGAGGAAAAAAGGGAGGTCAGGAGCAGAGGTGTCAAACTCTCTTCCTGAAAAACTCCTCAGTGCTGCAGAACCAGATTAAAATATAATAGGAAAATGTTTCACAAAATAAATAAAAATACAATATTCAGTCATGTCCAACTCTTGGTGACTCCCTTTGGGGTTTTCTTGACACAGATACTGACTGCAGTAACTTGCCATTTCCTTCTCCAGCTCATCTGACAAATGAGGAAACTGAGGTAAACAACAGATTAGTCCAGGGTCACACATCCAGTAAGTAGGTGAGACCAGATTTGAATTCAGGAAGAATAGTCTTCCTGACTTCCTGACTTCACTCTATCTACTGTCACCTAGCTGCCTTTAAATTTTTAAAAAAAAAATGTATATGCGTAAAATACAACATAATGCCAATTTATGGTTTTCTGAGTCAATATGAGACCTTCAGGGATCCATCTCCATTTGAGTTTGACACCATTGGTCTAGAGCGAGCCAGTATTTTGCTGAAGTGAGTTAGCAAGTGAAAGAACCAAGGTTTGAACAGATCAAAGATTCAAACTCTGGTCTTCTATCTCCATGGGTAGTGTTTTGTCTCGTTTTGATTTATTGGATTTCCCATTGTATCATAAAGAAGCACAAAGAATAACAGGTTTAAGGAGTTATCCCGCATGTTATCTCCAGGGCAGCTGCAACAAATTCCAGAATGAAACACAAAAAGACCATATGGCATCTACAGGTATTTCCATGTTAAACCTATCATTTTTTTCTGCACAGCTGGCCTTTGCTATCTCTTATAGAGGTATTCACTTTTCTACATCAGGGATCATTAGTTCCCCAAGGCCTTTCCCTAAGTTTGGGTTCAAACAGCTTTGACTTCCCCTGGTTTCTGCAGCTCTCTCTGAGCATTATCTTCTAATTGTATTTTCTAGAAATGTATATTGACAATACTGAACCTTCCCCCACCCCCAAAGTAGAAACTTAGCTGTCAGAATTCAGTCCCCTAGAAGATCACAACCAGTCTATAACGAAGGAAGACTTGGACCTTTGATTTCTTTGATATAGGGAACCCCTCCCCCACCCTCCACCAATGTAAGTTAGGACCTCTGCAACTCACAGAATTAAAGAGTTGCCTAGGGCATGAAGAGACTTGCCCAGGATCACGTAGCTAGTACATGTCAATGGCTGGACTTGAACCCAAACCTTTCTTTGCTTTGAGGTAGACTCACTATCCACCGCTCCATACTGCCTCTCAATAAGCCTATGGGTTAGTAAATGTGTCCTAACAAGTTAACTAAGACATGGCTAATGTGGAAATGTGTTTAATAGATTGTACATGTATATGTACATGTATATGTATTGTACATGTATAACCTGAATCAGATTACTTGCTGATTTGGGGAAGGACGAGGGAAGGGATAGAGGGAAGAAAAAAAATGGAACTCAAAATCTTGTAAAAGTGAATGTTGGTAAAAAAAAATTTTTAATTAAAAAAAGTAACTGAGGCGCAATAGAGGACAAATTAGATGCCCAGGGTCACAAAGCCATTAAGAGTCAGAGACAGGATTTGAACTCAGGTCTTCTTGACTCCAAATCCAGATCCACATGACATCTCCATGAGCCCTTTCATGCAACCCTAATACACCATAAAAATGTGAGTTGTTCTTATTAAAGTGTACTCAGAAAAATGATGGAAATGCTGATTGATTGATTGATAGATACATATCTATGTGAAGAAATGGTTTCCCATGATCCCTTGCTTCTTGCCATTTTCAAATGATTCCTTAATATAAGCTCAAATAAGTACACAGGTCATTTATAAAAATTCATTTTTAAGACTTCTAAAAGAAGGCAATCCATCTAATCAAGCAAATTATTGAATCTGACTATATTTAAGCCAGGCTAACAAAAATAGTGCTCACAAAAGGCTAAATCAGCCAAGCATACAGGGACTCTGTGATCTCAAAGACTTGCACCAGATATTCTCTTTAGTTGGGAGTGTGCCCAGGCACCACTGTCATTGCATAATGAGGCAGATGAACCTCCCATCTTGTTTTTAACACCAGCTGTAAATATGCTCCTCTGTAGTAATTATTTCATTGAATGCTTGGTACACACATACCAAACAAAACATTCTTTTAAAATTAAAGTATGTGGAGGGTGCTCAGACAGGTCAGTTATTCACTCCATCACCCTAGATAAGACAATTTTCAAGACATCTGAGAAGTAACTACTTGATTGTTTGCACAAGGACATTCTGAGGAGGCAAAGTGCTAGACAGCAAAGGAGCATCAACTCAGAGACAGAGGGCCTGGGTTTAAATTGCTCCAATGTGTGATCTTGGACAAGTCACTTAACTTTCCTGGGTCTCAGTTTCCTCATTCATAAAAAGAGGGATTGTATTAGAAAGCCTCGGAGGTCCTACCTTGGTTTAAGATCCTATAAAATTCTAGAACTTTCATTGGTAATAAATTCTAGAAGAACAATTGAGAAATTCCTTCTCATGTCTAATTTAAATACCTCTTATTATAGCTTAATAACTCCACACTTGTCTAATGAGGAACAGGAAAAATGCTCACCATCACCTACCCATCATGCCATCCTGTACTTAAAGAGACCTTCCTTTTTGTCTTAAACATTCCCTATCTCCTCTCCCATAGTGCCCTATATTGGTGTAGCAAAGGTCAGTAGTCTGATTTCTTGGAAAATTCCAAAAATTTAATAATTAGCATCACTTAACAAAATGGGAATTTTAACTAGATATGCATAGTTTCAGTGCTGGTCAATATTATTCACCTGTTATTATTTTATAGGAAACTTTTACCTTCCCAAGGTGATTAAATTGAAAGGTATGCACTATATTATATTTCAACAGATTCATATTCCCCCATTGTGATGCAAAGACTGTACAATCCCTTATGCAAACACTGTTGTGTTATCAAGGGTCACTGTTGCTTCTGCTCCACCTTGGTGGTGGGGAAGATAGAGGCATAATTTCTGAGGCAGAGGGATCAATTTTGATGACTACCACCTGAGCAAACTCAAAGGGGACTACCCAGTTGTTTATTTGATGGGGGGGGGGGGGTTCCTCCTCTATATTGTCTACCTGCTACTCTCATTAGTCATACACTCAGGGTTGGTAACCTGACTGTACAAAGTTCTGACAACACAGATAGACAAGCTAACCAGCCTACTGGTAACCGCTCCCTGACTAGACTACAACCAGTATTTCCAGAACAAAATTATTCAATTCAAAGCAACATTTATTAAGTACCTACTGTGTAAAGAGCCCCTTTTTGAAACTGAGAGAGGTACAGAGTTTGGATAAAATGCAGTCTGGGTCTTCATGAAGTTTACAGAACTTATGGGCATGAAAAGTACATCGACACAGACAATAATATAAAATCTGCATTTTTTTCTACTTTGGAATGGTTTAAATAGTAGGAAGTTGGTTTGCTTTTCCTTATATCAATCCTACATCTGCTTCTTTGTATCTTTTCCCATTGTGTCTAGCTCTGCCCTCTGGGACCAAGGAAAACAAGTGTAAGACCTCTTCAGTCTTCCACATGACAGCCCCTTCAACACATGAGTACAGCTACCATAGCTTCACTCCCCCCCCCCCAACACATACATTTTATTTTTTGCAAGGCTAAAGATTTTTAGTTCTTCTAGTTCTTTGAAAGTAATGTGTGTGTATGTGTATGTATATGTGTGTGTATGTATGTATGTATGTATGTATATTAGAGGTAGCTAGGTGGCCCAGGGGGTAGAGTGCTGGGCCTGGAGTCAGGAACACCTGAGTTCAAATCTAGCCTCAGATACTTACTAGGTGTGTAACTCTGGGCAAGTCATTTAACCTTTCTTTGCTGTAATCCACTGAAGAAGGAAATGGCAAACCACTCTGCAGTATCTTTGCCAAAAAAACCTTATGGACATAACTGGCATGCCATGGTCCACTGGGTTACAAAGAGTTGGACATAACTGAACAATAATAATCTTCAGGGCAGCAAAACAGCACAGTGGATAGTGTACTGGACTCAGAATCAGGAAGATTCATCTTCATGAGTTCAAATCCAGCCTTAGACACTTAACTGTGTGACCCTGGGCAAGTCACATAACCTTGTTTGCTTCAGTTTCCTTATTTGGAAAATGAGTTGGAGAAGGAAATGGATACCACTCCAGTATCTTTGCCAAAAAAAGACCCCAACTGATTTCACAAAGAATTGAATACAGCTAGAAAAAAAAACCCCAACAACCTACAACATTTTAAAAAATTTATTTATGCCAGGTCACCTCGTTTAGACCCTTTATTTGTTCAAAGAAACTAAGGTCCAGGGAAGACCTCCTAAAACATGATCCTGTGGCCTTGAACCATCTTGATTACTTTCTTTTGAAAATTCTACATCTCATCAATGTCTGTCCTGTTCCCAGATCTGAACACATAATATGCCAAATGGGATCTGATCAAAGTTGAGTATAGTAGGACTATTATAGCTCTAATCTGGAATTCTAAGTTCAACAATTATAATTTTATAGTGTTTTATAAATTGCCTTTTTGTGCATTTTTCCTATAAATTCATCAATACAAATATTTATTAAACCTATCCATACTAAATATAATTACTTTGTATAAAAATTGTGCTTGGCTATGGATAAACAAAAATATATAAATTAATTATTTCTGCCTTTAAGAAATGTATAATATCATTTAGGAGACATAGGTATAAAAGAATAAATAATAATTCAAAGTTGCATGTGCTATATGCCAAATGAGAGGTATATATAAGATGAGATGTTATCAACTATTTCTGTAATCACTACTTTGTCTTTGACAATCTTTAGAGGGAGAATAACTATTTCCCAGCCATGTCATGACTGGTTAATGGAAAGATTGCTGGCTCTGGGGCAAGAGGAGGTAGGTTCAGATTCCACTTCTGATGCTTACTACCTGTGTGATGACCAAGCCATTTATCTTCCCTGAACCTGAGTTTCCCCACTTGTAAAATAAAGCACTTAAACCAGACAGCTTGTAGGGCAGATTGTTTTTTTAAATACTTGTTACTCAAAAATAAATAGATAAGCCTTGGTGACTAGACCTCAAAAGAAAAAAAAAAAAAGAAAAAGAAATGAAAATAAAATAAAATAAAATAGAAGATTTCTGGGTCCTTTCCAGTTCTAGAACCTTGATCTTATGGATGGAGGGTGCTATTGATGAACCACTGCCAGTGATCTCTGAAACATGAAGATACAAAAAGGATTGGAGAAAGCCAAATACTATCATAATTAAAAAAAAAACAACAGATCTAAGGGAACCTACTGATCAGTGATCTGGACTTTGATTTCTGGCAAAATTCTAAAATGTTTTCTTAAAGGAAGAAAGGTGAGTATTTATGGAAGGAAGCAGTATTTATTAAAAGCCATCATGGCTTCATCAAGAACAGGTCATGCCAGACTAACCTCATTTCATTTTTGAACAGGGTTACTAGATGAGTAGATCAGATGAATGCTGTAGACATTTACCTAGATCTTTGAAAAGTATTTAAAAGCCTTTCAATCAGGAAGACCCAGGCTAAAATCTTGCCTCTGACACATACTGGTGGTGTGCCCTTGAACTTTAATTTTACCTTGCAGTGTCTGCAGGCAACTCTATAAATCTATAATGTGTCAGGATCCCCATGCCAAGACCACTCCTCTCTTTTTACTGTTAGTAGTCACCCTGTTTTCTAGAGCTAAGGTCCAACAAGCAAGCTGTGCCCTGAGCTTGGCATGACAGCACTATTTTCCATTCACCCTCTTGATGAACTCCACTGCAGCAAAAACACAGAATTATTTCATACCAGATCCAAGTGGTCCCTGAACTTGGACAAGCACCAGCAGGAACCATATTCTCATCATGAAGGTCTGCTATGAATCAAACTTGCCTTATTGTTGCTTTTCCCTTCTCATTTCCACAGCTACAGCTCACTGTGGATTTTTTTGCCTATCCACTACTGTATGGATATCAAGGCTTGGCCTCAATGCAGTGGGTCTCTTTGGTACCAGAGCAGACCATAGTATATGTATCTAGTTTCCCTCTTCCAGTGGAATAAAGAAAGTTTGTTTCTTCTTCTTCGCTCTTTGGCTTTATTTTTATTTATTTTTCAGAATTAATAGTCATGATAACCTCTGTGAGCTCTTTGGTATTTTCAGAATTAATAGCTGGCACAAGAACATCTGTGGATCTTTGGTCATTTATTTTCAGAGTTTGACAAAAATGAAGAATAATTGCCAATTTGTATTGGCAATCCTGAAATGAACAGGAGTTACTGATACCAATTAAATAGCAGGCTAAGCACCCCACCTCCCTCTCAATGCTCCCCAGTAAAAGTGAGAAATATGGATAGATAAAAATTCTAGTGGGAAAAAAAATTGGCTGTTTTTAGTAAACTACAATCTCAAAATGAATTGACAATGACACAAGGTGGCCAAAAATCTCATGAAATCTAAGGTTATATTAAGAGGACTATAGTGTTAAGGACAAAGGGGGCAATAGTTCTATTAAATTCTTCCTTGGCTAGACAACACATGGAATGTTACATTTGATTTTGAGTGTCACATTTTAGGAAGGACAAAGAAAAGCAACTAGAATGATATTGTATCTCAAGGCTGTGATGTACGAGAATCAATTGAAGGAACTAGGAACTAGGAGTAGAAAGGAGAAGAGAAAGGAGAGAGAAGAGGACAGAAGAGAAAGGGAGGGAGAGGAGGGGAAAGTAGAAGAGAAGGAAGGAGAGGGAGGAGGACAGGGGAGAAGGGAGATGGGAGAGGAGGAAAAAGGAGGGGAGTAGAGTGGAGGGGGTGACATGTTAGTTGTCTTCAAGTACAGTGGTACCTTGACATATGAGTGCACCAATTTACGAGATTTCTGAGATACGAGTTGTCACTCAGTTGATTTTTTTGCTTTGAATTGTGAGCCAAAATTTGAGGTACGAGCCACCGCTAGTTGGCGCAGCGAATGCCACAACCCAATGCCCACCCAGCATCCCACGCCTCACTCGTTCAGTCCACCTGTTTACTTCGCCAGTGAAGAAAATTAAGTTAAGCGAAAGTAAAAAAAGATATTGTAGCAATTAAGTTCAGGGATAAAGTGTGGCATTAAGAGTGTAGCGAGTGAGTGAATGAAAGTGACCGAAACAGTAGGAAACAAAACTCCTCTAACTCCTCCATCTATCTTCTCCACTCTCCACCTCAGCCAGTATCTTCTGTTAACTCAAGTCATCTGATATCCAAGGTAAATATACACCTTATAAAACCAGTTTATTTCTTTACGTTCTCTTTTATTATGGTTTTATACAATATTTGTTATTTATAAATACTTTTTCTTATTTAAAAACAGGTAACAAAAAAATACTGGGGTGGCATTTTGGGGGCTGGAATGGATTAATGGCATTTCAATTAATTTCAATGGGGAAAACCGATTTGATATATGAGCAAATTGAGTTACCAGCTCAGTAATGGAATGAATTAAACTCATAAGTCAAGGTACCACTGTATTTGAAAGGCTGTCAAGAGAAACAGAAAATGCACTTATTCTGCTTGGTCCTCTATGGCTGCCCCAGGAATAACAGGAGTTGCAGGGTGGTAGTTGTAGCCCTGGCACAAGGGAAAACTTCCTAACACTCAGAGCTACCCAAAAGTCAAATTAACAGCTTCAAGAAGTAGAAACTCTTGGCACTTAAGTGAAAGCTGGATAACTTGTAAGAACATTTCAGAAAGGATGACTTTTATCATTATAATAGCTTGGGTAACAGGGCCTCTGAGGTGCCTTCCAGTTCAGTAATTTTGTAATTCTATGAAATGCTACAGGAATTTAGCAGAAGGGCACCAATGTACAGTGAAAGAAAAAGAAAAAAAGGTCCTGGTTTTCACCATAGAGAAAACCTTGCAAATTCCTGCAACTGCTTACATCTCAGGGATTACAAGCTTATGGGAAGTCAAGTATTGGTCTTGAAAAGAAAGTTGAAGATGACAGAGAACAGAACAGAGGAGATAAAGGGTCAGGACAGGGCAGAATAGGATAAAAGGAAAGAAAAGACAACTTTGTACCAACAGCCTACACCAGCTAAGACATGATCAATTTTGCAAGCCAAGATAGAGTGGGGGCCCATTTGAGTAAAAAGACAAAATTATAAAGCTGTCTTAATAAGTACTTTATTAGAATGAATATAAAGGCGGTGGTGTGAGAAGGGATGCTTTCATTTGCTTGAACAGTTTTAATTTTCTGGTCATAAAAATACAAGGCAGTCACATGATGGAAACTTCAGTAACTAAGATAAACAGCAGTGATCTGGTTGCATATAAGCCATCGTCCTTATCTATGTAAGACTTATAAAGAAAAGTCTTTATAAAAGACTATATAAGATGTTTAAAACATACAAGGGAAATCTAGATATCTGGATAAACTCCCTTGTCCACTTTGGATGTACGGTGTAGAAAATTCTTAAATAAGTAGCATATTCCAAAGTTAGAATTTTCCCTAAAATCACTCTAAAAAAAGTTATGATGTAAATCATTTTAAAGAGTGATTGCTGTGTTTATGTGATAAACATTTCCAAATTAATTAGTGAGTAACAGAATATCATGCAGACATGTCAATTAGATGATCTCTTTGGGATTTTTGCGTTTCAGAATGGTCTCATAGGTTGAATCCCAAGATACTGAAGTGGAACTGAATTACTTAGCTAGTACTTTTGTGAAAATTTTTCCTTTGCATCTTTTTTCTTCTAAACTGTAGTCTGACTGGGTTGATGACTATGACTCAGATGATAGACCAGCTGTGGTTTCAAGGGTGTCACTTTAGTATTATAATCTCTTTTGTCATTAGCCATCCCTGGGGATTCCACTCACCATTACTAGGTTACAAGGAACTCCCCTTTCCTAAATAAACCACTATACCTAAAAAGGCCTCTGTATTTTTCTGACAGTGAAAATGAGACACAAGAAAAACTTCAATGAATGGTCAAAATTGGGTCAGAAAAGCTTCTCTTGAAAATCATTACTTAACCATATTAGGAAAGACAAGTGAATGATGGGCAGTCAGCGAAATAAATTAGCTTTGTTCATTTTGCTAAAGTTCTGCTAACAGGTATGTGTGCTATTGGTGAGATTTGTTGTTGTTCTTTTTAAATAATTGAAGGTGTCAATGAAGCAAAGAAAGTCTCCCACCATAAATTACAAACTATTTGTGTAAAGATTACTCATCTTTGACTATTTATAGAAAGGAAATAGCCATTTTCTAGACACTACTGAATTAAAGGCCTAAATCTCAAAATCATATATGAGACACAATGGTTCTTTTTTTTTTCTTCTATAGACCAGGATAGACCATAGATGTTTACGACTGGTCAGGAACTTAAAAACTAACCAAAATGTCTCATATAGAGATGAGTGTATTGCCAAGGCAATATTCATAACACCGATAGTGACTATGCATATGCCAGCATAGTTCTGAATTGCAAAATATAATAGACTCTTCATATAGAAGACAGAAGCAAAACATTTATTCAGACACCAGGAAGTCCAATCCCAACCCCAGAAAACGGAATCTATCATAGCAACATAGAAATCTATACACAAAAACATTGCAGAGAGCAACACCATCCCAAAGCCTTCCCCCTACTCAGGTCTTCCCACAAACACTCATGATGCTAGCTGTCTTCTTGTCTATGTCCTCTCTCTCCCTCCACATTAACTACTCTGACTCATTTCCTGCTCCATCCCTTCCTGCTCCAGCTATTCAGGAAATTCCTCCCACTTCAGGCTCCATGTGATTACATTCAGCCTTTTAAGGGTCAGGGAAGATCTTCAAATTTCCATTACCATTTCAACAAGGCAATTGAGCCCCAAAAAAGTGAAATGACTTGCCAATAGTTCACTTCTATTCAGTTCAATTCAATAAACATGTATTAAGCACCTACCAAGTACCAGTGCCTGTACTATATGCTAAGATACAAATAAGAAAGACAGACCCTGCTCTCAAGAAGCTTACAATCCAATGGGGAAGACAAGGAAAGGAAGCTGAAAATTGGGGGCAGGGGAGACACCAGAGGTCAATGTTCCATTGTGTTGAAACCAAGTAGAACTGTTGGTAAGTTGTTGAAGAACGACCTGGAAAGTTCTAAAAGTTTTGAGTCCTCTGTTAAGAAACGATTTTGAAGTTTGTTGCTCTACCCTCCAGCCCTCCAATAAGAGGGGAGAAGTGATTGAGTAGAGTATCCAAAACTGAGTCAATCAGAATGGGGATGAGATTTCAGGTGATCAACTTATCCTGAGCATGGCATAATGTTCCATGAAGTTGAAACCCAGTAGAATTGCTAATGGAAAACGGAGAGTTACCTTGAAAATCCTAAGCCAGCTGTTCTCAACCTGTGCATTATATTCAATTTGTAACAATGAAAATACATCCTGCATATCAGATATTTACATTACGATTCATAACAGTAGAAAAATTACAGTTATGAAGTAGCAACGAAAATAATTTTATGGTTAGGGGTCACCACGACATGAGGAACTGTATTAAAGGGTCACAGCATTAGGAAGGTTGAGAACCACTGTGCTAAACCCTCTATAAAGGAAGTCTTTGGGTATTTGCTGCTCTACCCTCCAGCCCTCCAATGAGAGGAGAGAAGTAACAGAGAGAGTTGAGAAAATGTTGAGTATCACACAGATTACAGATAGTAAATAACAGTACCAGGATTCAAAGAAAAGTCTTCTGACAACAAACCCAGTATTCTTTCCTTTTCATCCAATGGCTCTTTAAATAAAGACTAAGGATGGATGAGTAAAAATGTACTTAATTTGCTAACCAGCCCTAGACTGTACTTCACATCTCGTCTAATCATCTATCCCTATGGGTATTTTATCATCTACCTTGATACCCTGGCATGTACATCCCACTCCCAAAGTCCCTTTCCCTTAGATACACACACACACATACACACACACACACACACACACACACGCACACTCAGGGATTTCTACCTGTTGCTCTTGTTCTGAAAACAATAACCAAACCATTACTCCCATTGCTACTAGAAAGATCATGACAATCCACACTATTCTATGGCTCCACTCTCTATCCCTGTAATTTCCCTGACCATATTCCCCAATGTGTATTGTATCAGGGGCTCTCTCACCTTGGTATTTCTATCCCCAGGACTTTGCACAATGCCTGGCATATAACTGATTCTTAATAAATACTTGCTGATCAGTTTGGTTGGTTAGTCATCAGAAGCAATAAGCATCTACTAATCACCTATGGGGTATTATGCATTGTACTAAATATGAATGGACAACTAAATTAACTTCCACATGCAGCAATATAGATTAGGTATCTATGAAGTTTCATTTATGACTTCATATTTCTTTGCTTTCAGTTTCAAGTTGTATTTTCATTTACTTATAGTGCTATCTTTAGGCCTATCTATAAAATAAGAGGATTGGGGGCAGCTAGGTGGCGCAGTGAATAGAGCACCGGCCCTGGAATCAGTAGGACCTGAGTTCAAATCTGACCTCAGACACTTAACACAAAAACTAGCCATGTGACCTTGGGCAAGTCACTAAACCCCAACTGCCCTCCAAAAGACCAAAACAAAATAAGAGGATTGGACTCAATCAACTCTAAGGTCCCTTCCAGTTTTAAATCTATACTCATATCTACCTACTGGATTCATCATGAAAGGCTGTATAACACAATATATTTTGTTCAGTTGTTTTTCAGTCATGTCTAACTCTTTGTGGCCTTATTTGGGGTTTTCTTGGTAAAGACATTGGAATGGTTTGCCATTTCCTTCTCCAGATCATTTGATAGATGAGGAAACTGAGGCAAACAGGGTTAAATGACTTTCTCAGGATTACACAGCTAGCATGAGTCCAGGGCCAGATTTGACCTCAGGAAGATGAGTCTTACTCATTTCATGGCCCTTTATCCACTGTGCCACCTAGCTGCCCCTATATAATAGATTACATTTGTAGGCACATTATATTACACATAAGTAAGTACATTACATTACATATAGGTACATTATATAGGTAATGGGGAACTAGCCAATACCCTAGCCTTTAAGCGTTTACATTCAATTCTTGACTGATATAATCCCTGTTTAGACTTTGGAACATGAGTAGACTTTCTGTAGCTGGTTCTAGTCTGCCAAATACATGCTGCTGTGGAGCTTCTTTAACTGACTGTGTAACCAGAACTGAGATACATTCAAAAAGGACTAGTGACCTGGCCTAATGCCAGAGGGCAGCCAGTCTTACCCTTTTTTCCCTGGGTCTTCGAGGCAGCCTCCCGCATGTGGCCTGCGCATTCCACAAAGTAGAGTCAGGAGCCAGAAGAGTTAGGGATATACAGACAGCTTTATTGTTCTCTTCATCCATCCATATCCATATCCATCCACATCATATTCCCGGGGCTTCTCCTCTTTTATCCCCCTACTGAGCCCCTTGGCAAATAGCCCACCTCCCCCGTAATCACCTCTGACGCCACAAGGGACGGGTAAACATGAATAGGAAGGATGGAGCTCACGTCCCCGGAACAGAGCATATCAACAGAGCATCTGGGTCACGAAATGTAGAATAAAACAGGACACACTGACCCAGAGACATAACGGTCATCATGACTTCTGTGTTTTGGTGTTACTGTACTTCTGCATTCTCAGCATATTCTGGTGCTCATGTTCCCGGGCAGAACTACACATCCCCTATCAGACTACTGAGCCAGAACCCATCCCATCTTTTGGTCTTCTTCCTGAGAGTCCTGGTGAAAGAAAATGGAGACAGAGGTCCTGGAACTGAGTCTATGCTGGGTTTCTCAGTTAGCGGGTTAGGCAATGAGGTCCCAAGGAATGACAATAAGCTTTAGGATCCAACCCGTGAGTAGATGTTACAAGGATTTGTCCAGCAGCAATGCCCCATTTGGATGTAACCTTCTTGGAACCAATGCTATGTAGAAATCTCATTAAATTAAAACCAATTTTTTCTAGAGATTAAGGTGGCATAGGGAAGAATGTGACCTCTGAGATGTAAGAGGGAAATATTTGTACTTCTACTCTTGCTATAATTTTAAGGTGCACATCCCTTTGTAAAAGCTAAGTGATGTTAATAGATTAGATGGAACTGGGGTGCGAGCCACTGGCAGTTTCCAGTTGGCTAAATACCGGAATGGGGGCTTGAGCTAATAGTAGAGAAGACCACCCTAATCCCTCAAGAGTATCCCTAGAACCTTGGGCAGGGGGAAATGTATTCTGTCTGGCTCTGGTGCTCACTATACAAAGAATTTTCAGCTAACAAAGTGTTTTTTCACATATATTATCTCTTTTGTTGCTCATAACCCTGTGACAGACAGTACAAGTGTTGTGATTTCTATTTTACCAAAGAGGAAACTGAGACTCAGGGGAATTAAGAGTCTTTCTTAACATCATACTGCTAGTAAACACAAGACAGGTATTCAGCACCAAGCTTAGTACCATTTTACTACACAATGCTGCTTCTCAGGATCACTACCAGTGGTTCTCAACCTTCCGAATGCCACGACCCTTTAATACAGTTCCTCATGTTGTGGTGACCCCCAACCATAAAATTATTTTCATTGCTACTTCATAACTGTAATTTTGCTACTGTTATGAATCATAATGTAAATATCTGATATGCAGAATGTATTTTCATTGTTACAAATTGAACATAACCCACAAGTTGAGAACCACTGAGTGTAAACCCTTGACTTTCACAAAGGAAAACTCTGATTGTGGATTGAAGTTCCAGCCTCAGCTAAAAGTGCAGTGAATGAGAAGTTGTGCAGCCAATTTGAGTCAAAGACATCCAAGACATTATTGCCTAATCAGCCCACTGAATTTCATGAAGTCAAAGTGAATTGTGACTTGAGCAATTATCGGTTGAGTTAAAATATTAATAGGAAGGCACTTTGTGAAGAAAGGAGAAAATGTACCTCCATGTCTTTGCAGGGGTGTGGGATTATGGGTGAGGAACATTTCATACTCAGTAAGAACTGGTTGATGTGTTTGCTGGTTGGTTTTAATGCTTGCCTTGTTTTTTTCTCTTTTTTTATTCTGTTCCAAAGGGATGATTCTCTGGGGAGGGATACATTTAAAAATGAAGGTGATATAAAAACAAAAATTCATTTTTAAAAGTAAAACAAAAAATAAAAGGAAAGTGTTTTATAAGTATAAATACATGCTGATATTACTACTGTTTCATATATATAATAAATGTGCATACATACATGTGTAATATA
>CM053584.1:297309646-297322810 GCA_028627135.1 Pseudochirops cupreus
TCTCTTTTTTTATTCTGTTCCAAAGGGATGATTCTCTGGGGAGGGATACATTTAAAAATGAAGGTGATATAAAAACAAAAATTCATTTTTAAAAGTAAAACAAAAAATAAAAGGAAAGTGTTTTATAAGTATAAATACATGCTGATATTACTACTGTTTCATATATATAATAAATGTGCATACATACATGTGTAATATATAACATATACCTATGTGTATATTATATGTGTTTTGTGTGTATGTGTGTATGTGTGTGTGTGTGTGTGTGTGTGTGTGTGTGTGTGTCCCCCAGCACCCAGCATGATGCTGGCAAATGTGTTGCTCTTCTGTTATTTCTAAGTTATATCCACCTCTTCATGACCCCATTTGGGGTTTTCTTGGCAAAGGTACTGGAGTAGTTTGTCATTTCCTTCTCCAGCTCATTTTATGAATGAAGAACTGAGTTAAAAGGAGCTCAGCAAGTTTCCCCTGGTCACACCTAGTAAGAGTCTTGATGCTGAATTTGCACTCATGAAGATGAGTCTTCCTGACTCCAGGACCAGCACTCTATCCACTGTGCCACATAGCTGGCAAATAGTAGGCACTTAATAAATGCTTCTTGACTGATCATTGTTATGAAATGTTTTAACTATTCCCTCCTAGAACTCCAAATCAGAACTGAATTAATATCAAGGGATTTAAATAATTCAGATTTACTCTACTGTCTGAATTCATACTGATAGCCTAAACATCAGATTCAATTTGGCTATGGTGGATCAGACCAAATACTCACATTCCTTAGATAAGTTTACAATTTTATGAAAGGAAAGCACATAATTAATTGCTAACTGAAAATGAAGAACCTGTTTCCTCTAGTTTTTTTTTTAATTTCCCACAATGTCTTGGTTAGTGGTACCTATACTATAGACATTGAACAGATAGCATTTGAATGAACAGAGAAATATCTTCATATGTGTGGGTACAGAAAAACTCTACCTAGCATCATTAAACAGAAACACAAAGTTATGTAAAACAATGTTACAAGGGTCCTGATGGCATTACGGTGGCATTTCAGAATGTTATGGCAATTAAATTATTATTATTAGTAGAAAACCCTCCATATGGATTAGGTCTAAGTGTATATATGTTTTGGCTGAAGACAACTACTTTTAAGAAAAATATAATTAAAGTCATTTATTTTGCTTCTATTTAGCCCTATATTCTAATGATGCTACATATCCTATTGGATGACAGATGTTTCTGTATATGTCGGTGTATGGGTATCTGTCTGTCTGCAAATGTCTATTTAATTCAAATCAAATACAAGGATCACATTGGTTACCATTTATTAAAATTAAAACACTCATTCTTCCATTCTTTCAGTAGATAGAGTGCAAGATAGTGCAAGAGAAAACTGAGTCCAAAATCTGGCCTCAAAAATGTACTAGCTGTGGGACCCTGGCAAGTCACTTTAAACTATTTGCCTCAGTTGCCTTACCTATAAAATGGAGATAATAATAGCACCTACATGCAAGATTATTGAAAATAATTTGCATTGTAAAAATAGTAGAAAATTATATCATGGCAAAACTAGCAGTGAAATTAATAGCAACACTCAGGCACAAAGTTAGAAACAAAATGTCATTTACAATATGCAAAAAATACAAATAAATAATTTTTAAAATTTATTTTGAATAATGTCACACTACTATCCCCCTTCTGCTTTCACAGTTAAATTCGTCCTTAAGAAGAAGGTTCATCAGATAGCTGGCCTATGTGTGTTGTGGGAAAGCGGGGTGGGGAAAGGGAGAGTGTCAAACAGATGGCCTGCTGTGCTGTGCGGGAAGTTCTGTTTATGTCAGATAAGGGAAGAAACAAATAAATAATGAAAATATATAAGAAAAAAACAGAGGCAAGAATATCAAGGGGAAATAAGGGTAAAGGAGAAGAAGGGAAATTTATGTTGACAGATTTCAAAATTTTGTTGTTGTTATTATTCAGTCATTCAATTGTGTCTGACATGGCCATGTGGACCATACTGTCCATGGAGTTTTTTGGCAAAGATACTGGAGTGGTTTGCCATTTCCTTCTGGAGAAGGAAGTATGCTACTCAAAATATACAATCATGCAATAATTATCAGTGTTATCAGGTACTGGATAAAAATGTGAAAATAGATCAGTAGAACACATAGAGAATTCAGAAAGAGAAACAAATTATTTTAAATCTATAATAATTTCAAATGCTATAATAAGTTCCAATTAGAATCATTATTTAAATAGAAAAAATTTTAAACTGAAAGAAAAAAATATATATATTTATCTGTTATAGAAAAGTGTTTATCCTTTTAACAAGGAGAAGAAATAATTGAAGATAAAACAGATGACTCATACTTTTTAAAAGTTTGCATAAATAAAAGTCATAACCAGAATAAAGCAAAAATAAATATTTCATTTGATAAGTTTTTATTACATGTCTATTATGTGCCTGGCACCGTGCTATGAGGAAAAATCTTTGAGTGAAACATATAAAAATTTAACATTTAAACAGTTTAAAGAACTCATACAAATATATGCCTGTGAGCTATTCTCCTAATAAAAAATTGGTCAAAGGATTTGCATAGGTAAGTTTCAAAAGAAGAAATACATGTTATAAATGATGAGAATGTGAAAAAGTGTTCTAACTCTAGAACGTAATCAGAGTTGCAAATTAATACAACTTCAAGAATGATGGCATAGCATAGTGTGGGATTAGAGTGGAGATAACAACAGCAAAAGTCCCAATGGGGGCAGGGCATCAAATAAAATGCCAAAGCATGGAGTAGAGGAGCTAGGTTGAATTAAGACACTTTGGGGGAGAGGGCAGGATGATAAACAGAACTGTGTCTGCCTCAGGCTGGCAATGAAATGCAGCCACATCAGAGAAGAAACGCTTCCATATAAGAGGTTAATATCAAAGCAGAAAAAGGCAAGAGCTTTGTCCACCTGCCCACCTACCTGTCTATTTGCTTGCTTGATGACTGGCCAAAAGGTGGGATACCCTGCCTGTGTGGGGTTTAAGACAATGTAGCCAGGAAACCACGGAGCACCAGCTCCTCACTCAAGCAGTGTGGCTAGCCCAGATTCAGAAGGTTTGGGAAAATGCACATTCCTCCTTTCTTAAGAGAGATGCAACAGCTGCCAGTAACCCTTTATATAGTAAATCAGGGGAATTAAAGTTCTTCACTCCCAAACACAGCCTTGGTGGCTACCAGCTGCCTGATTAACAGGAAGGGAGAGGGGGAAGGAGGGAGGCAGAAGTATCCAGTGTGCCCCCCCCACCCCTGCAATGTGCAATGAGGTGGGGGTAGATATCTTGGAGATATCTTGGAAAGCTTTGTTCCAAGTAGTATGTTACTGCTACTCCTACAATGAATAATTCACTCAATGCCTGTGGGTATAGTTTGTGTATCAGCTAAGGCACTAAAACATTACCTTTGAGTTTAAAAAAAAGAAAGAAAGAAAAAGAAACTACCAAACTTATTTGCTCAAAATATTTTTTTGCTACTAGGGTAGATCATGAAATTTAAAGAACTAGTCACAAAGTCTTATCTTCAGTCTGCATATCTGTCGAGAGCAGATGGCCTTGTAAATAGTTTCCAGAACCATTAACCACAACATGGCCCACAGAACTTGCATTGCCCCATTCCACATATCTGCCTAACTTCTCCCTCTCCTGCCTATCCTGATCCTCTCTCATACACAGAGACTCAAAGGATATATGCATCTCTCTGACAGAAATACACAGGGTCCCATGGAAAAGAAAATGACCAAAAAAAGAAGTCCATCAGTCAACTAGTATTTATTGTCTATTACAGGCCAGGCACTGAGGCAAAAGAGAGTCCATACTATCAAGGGTCTCAGAGTAATGGAGGAGATAATGTAAATAATTTTGTACAAACAAGCTATATACAGGATAAATAGAGAATGATCAATGGAGGGAAGGCACTAGAATTAAGAGGAATTGGAAAAGTCATCCTGTAGAAGCTGAGACTTGAAGGATGCCAAGAAAATGGGGGGAAAAAGCCACACACAAACTGCCAAAGATCCAACTCTTCAAATTACCGTGAGATTTGCATCTAAACAACCCCACAAACATATGCATTAGCTTACAAAAACTTAACACTCTCTCATCTTCCATGAAATTTTATTAACTAACAATTCTCTCAGCCTTAACTAGATCATTCAAATCAAATCTTAACTCTGTCCTCCATGCAATCAAACATTTTTTTTCAGGGAAAAAAAAATTTATGTTTAGTAAAATAGAGCACTTCCAAGCATTCCTAATTAAAAGACCAGAGCTGAATAAAAAAATTTGACCTCCAAATAGAAAATTCAGTGGGAAACATAAAAAAGTAAAAAAGAAACAAGAAAGAGAAAATGTAAGAAATTCAACAAGGTTAAACTGTTTCTATTTCTATATGGCAAGATAATATTTGTAACTCTTAAGACCTCTATTACTATAAGAGAAATTAGGAGTATGTGTAGACAGAGGGTGAGGATATAAAGTGACTTGGATGGGATGATACCCCAAAACAACAACAACAACAAAAAAAGGGTGAGGAAGAAAATTGTACTGAAAGAAGGAGTGGAGAGATGGAATGGGGTAAATTATCCCACATAAAAGAGGCATGACAGAGCTATTATAATGGAGGGGAAGATAAAAGGGTGATGGTGAAAGTTAAACCTTATTCTCATCATAATTGACTCAAAGAGGAAATAACATGCACTCTCAGTTGGATAAAAAAATCTATCTTACCCTCTAAAGAAGTAAAAAGGGATGGAGATAATAGAAGGAGAAAAGGGGAACTGATAAAAGAGAGAGTATGCTGAAGAAGGTGGTGATCAGAAGCAAAACACTTGTGATGAGGGGAAGGATAGGAATAAGAGGGAGAAGGGGGTAAACAAGAGGAAAATAGCATGGAGGGAAAGGCACAGTTAGTTTTCATAACTATAAATGTGAACTGAATGAACTCATCCATAAAATAGGAGTAGACAGAACAATGGATTAAAAACCAGAATCCTATAATATATTGTTTACAAGAAACACATCTGAAGCAGAGAGATACATACAGAGTAAAGGTAAGGGATTGGAGCAGAATAAATTATGCTTCAACTGAAATAAAGAAAGAAGGGGCAGCAATCATGATCACAGACAAAGCCAAAGCAAAACTAGATCCAATTAAAAGATATAGGAAAGGAAATTATATCTTCCTGAAAGGTACCATAGACAATGAAGTCATTGCAACACTAAATATATATGCAACAAGTAGCATAGCATCTAAATTTTTGAAAGAAAAGTTGAATGAGTTACATGAGGAAACAGATAATAAAACCATACTAGTGGGGTATCTCAACTTTCCTCTTGCAGAACTAGATAAGGCTAATAAAAAAAGAAACAAGAAAGACATTAAGGAGGTGAATAAAATTCTGGAAAAGTTAGATATGGTATATCTCTGGAGAAAACTGAATGGGGAATAGAAAGCAATGTACCTTTTTCACAGCAGTACATGGCACTTATACAAAAATTGACCGTGTAGTAAGTAGGCCATAAAAACCTCACAACCAAATGCAAAACAGCAGAAATAGTAAATGCATCCTTTTCAGATAATAATACAATAAAAATTATATTCAATAATGGACAATAAGAGATTAAAAATTAATTGGAAATTAAATAATCTAATCCTAAAAAATAAGTGAGTCAAAGAACAAACAGTAGAAACAATTGATAATTAAGAAAATGACGAGACAATTTATCAAAATTTATGGGATGCAACCAAAGTGGTACTTAGGGGAAAATTTATATCTCCAATTGTTTACATCAATAAAATAGAGAAAAGGCAAAACAACAAATTGGGCATGCAGCTAAAAAAAAAATTAGAAAAATAACAAAGTAAAAATCCTCAACTAGATACCAAATTGGAAATCCTGAAAATTGGAGAGATTAATAAAATTGAAGGCAAGAAAACTATTGAAATAATTTTTTAAAAGCTGTTCTTATGAAAAAAAAGAGAAATAGATAAACCATTGGTTAATTTGATTTAAAAAAGGAAAGAAAACCACATTACTAGTATCAAAAATCAAGAATTCAGAAGCAATAAAGGGGAAATTAAGACAATTGTTGGGAGCTGTTTTGTCCAGTTACATGTCAATAAATTTGACAATCTAAATGACATGGATGAGTACCTACAAAAACCATAAATCACTCAGATTAACAAAAGAAGAAATAAAATGCTTAAATAACCCGATCTTAGAAAAAGAAATTGAACAAGTCACCAATGAACTTCCAAGAAAAAATCCCCAGGGCCAGATGAATTCACAAGCAAATTCTACCAAACATTTAAACAACAATTAATCCCAGTGCTATATAAACTATTTGGGAAAAATAGGTAGAGTCCCACCAAATTCCTTTTAAGAGATAAATGTGGTACTGATACCTAAACCAGGAAGAACAAAAATAGAGAAAGAAAATTACAGAATGATTTCCCTAGTGAATATTGATTAAAATTTTTTAAATAAAATGCTAGCAAAGAGATTACAGCAATATGTCACAAGGATCATACACTATAACCAGGTGGAATTTATACCAGGAATGCAGGGCTGGTTCAATAATAGGAATAGTATCAGCATAGTTGACCATATCAATAACAAAACCAACACTAAGAGGTTGGGGGTGCTGAGGGGTGCTGGGACCCCGAGAATGCCAAGGCAAAGTCACCTGGAATGAATTCACACACTGAAGCCATCTTTCAGTTAAGAGACAGTTTATTATAAAGCTAAAAGAAGCAGGCAAAGTCCCTTTGGGGAACTTGCACCCTAATAGGAGTGAATCTAAAGCTTATATAGAAAAAAGACATGGGAAAGTAATGCCAGGGATACTAATTAGGTAATCTAAGGGTTCAAGTGTCTTTAGGAGCTATGGATGGGAAAGTGTAAGTGGTATACCAGAATTTGAGGGAGTTGTCAGAGGCACGGGCCTTACGATGTGGCGGGAGGAAGAGTCCTTGGGCCAGCCAGGAATGAAAATCCTTGGGCCAGATGCCCCTCTATCTGTTCTGCTAAGGGAATTACAGAGTCAGGCCTGCAACAAGGAAAAATTTTCTCAGAAGGGGGGGACAGGATTGAGTTACTTTCAGAGACACAGTCTTAGAGATTTTTGGGGTCTAGGTCCCACCACCCCATCAAACAGAGACCATATGATTGTCTTAATAAATGCAGAAAAAGCCTTTGACAAAATACAGCACCCATTCCTATTAAAAACACTAGAAAGCATAGAAATAAATAGAGCTTACCTTAAAATAGTAAGTAATATTTATCTAAAACCATAAGCAAGTATTATGCGCAATAGGAATAAACTAGAAGCCTTCCCAGTATAATCAGCAGTGAAACAAGGATGCCCATTATCATCTCTATTATTTAATATTATACTAGAAATGTTAGCTATAGCAATAAGCAAAGAAAAATATTAAAGGAATTAAAATAGGTAATGAGGAAACAAACTTATCACTTTTTGCAGATGATATGATGTTATACTTTGATAATCCTAAAGATTCAACTAAAAAACTATTTGAAATTATTAAAAACTTTAGCAAAGTTACAGGATACAAAATCAACTCATGTAAATCATTAGCATTTCTATATATTGCTAATAAGTTCAGCAGCAAGAGCTAGAAAGAGAAATTCTATATTTCTTCTCAATCTGCATTCTCAATGTATTCACAAATTCTCAGTCTGTAGATTGGGGGTGACTAGGTGGCACAGTGAATACAGCACCAGCCCTGGAGTCAGGAGGACCTGAGTTCAAATTTGGCATCAGACACTTAATACTTACTAGCTGTGTGTCCTTGGGCAAGTTGCTTAACCCCAATTGCCCTCCAAAAAGCAAAAAATAAAATAAAATAACTGTAGAATCTACCTACCAAGACAAACCCAGGAACTATATGAATACAACTACAAAACACTTTTCACACCAATAAAGTCAGATCTAAACAACTGGAAAAATATTAATTGCCTGTGGGTAGGCCAAGCCAATATAATAAAAATTACAATTCTTCCTAAATTAATCTACTTATTCAGTGCCATACAAATCAAACTATCAAAAAATATTTTATAGAGCTAGAAAAAATGTAATAGTAAAATTCATGAAGAACAAAAATTCAAGGAAATCAATGAAAAAAGTGAAAGAAGGAGTTCTAGCCCTACCAGATCTCAAACTATATTATAAAGGGGTAATTATCAAAACACTCTGGTACTAAGAAATAGAGTGGTGGATTAGTGGAATAAATTAGCTACAGATTACATTATAGTAAATGACCATAGTAATCTAGCATACGATAAACCCAAAGAACCAAACTTTTTGTAACAAAAACTCATTATCTGACAAAAAGTGCTGGGAAAACTAAAAAATAGTATGACAGAAACTAAGTATAGACCAACATCTCACACCATAAAACAAGATAAAGTCAAAATGGGTACATAATTTACACACAAAGGATGATACCAAAAGCAAATTAAGAGAGCATGGAGCAGTTTATCTGCCAGATTTATGGATAAGGGAAGAATTTAGGACCAAAAATAGATTTTTTTAAAAAAGATCATTATAAAATGTAAAATAGACAATTTTGATTATATGAAATTTTTAAAAATTGTACAAACAAAACCAATGCAACCAAAATTATAAGAAAAGCAGAAAACTGGGGGAAATACATTTGCAACAAGTATCTCTGTTAAAGGCCTCATTTCTCAAATATATAGAGAACTGAGCCAAATTTACAAAAATACAAGTGATTCCCCAACTGATAAATGGTCAAAGGATATTAAGAGGCAGTTTTCAGACAGAGAAATAAAACCATAGTCATATAAAAATGTTCTAAATCACTAATGATTAGGGAAATGCACATTAAAACAACTCTGAGGTAACACTTCACAACTATCTGATTGGTTAACATGATAGAAAAGGAAAATGACAAATGTTGGTGGGGATGTGGGAAAAGTGGGACACTAATGCACTGTTGGTGAAGTTGTGAACTGATCCAACCATTCTGGAGAGCAATTTAGAAATATGCCCAAAGAGGTATAAAATTGTGCCTACCTCTTAATGCAGCAATACCACTGCTAGGTCTCCATGCCAAAGGCATCCAAAAAAGGGAAAAGGACCTATTTGTACAAAAATATTTATAGCAGCTCTCTTTGTGCTGTCTAAGAATTGAAAATCAAAGAAATGTCCTTCAGTTGGGGAATAGCTAAAGAAGCTGTGTTATATGGTTATAATGGAATATTATTGTGCTCTAAGAAATGACAAGCAGGCTGATCTCAGAAAAATCTGGAAAGACTTCCATGAATGGATGCATAGTGAAGTGAACAGAACAAGGAGAACATTGTACACATTAACAGCAATGTTGTATGATGAAGAATTGTGAATGACTTAGCTCTTCTCAGCAATACAATGATCTAAGATAATCCCAAAGGACTAAAGATGAAGCATACTATCTACTCCAGAGAAAGAACTGATATTGTTTGAATATAGACTGAAGCAGGCTATTTTTCCACTTTCTTTCTTTTATTTTTTTGTCATTTTATTTGACTCTTCTTGTAAAAGATTACTAATATGGAAATGTTTTACTTTATTTCATGTGCATAATCTATATCTGATTGTGTACTATAACAGGGAGGGGGAAGAAGAGGGAGAAAGGTAAGGAGGGACAGAATTTAGAACTCAAAACTTTAAATAAAAATGTTAAAAAATTGAAAAGGAAAGAAGGAAAATATCCTAATTCTCTAGTATAGCCTAAAGGAGAGGTAATTCACAATTCTGGATAACTGTAAGACTCTTTGCCTTAGTTCCCAGCCTCCTCTTCAATTAGACTTTCCTACTCTTCCAACACATTGCCTGCTTTTGTAAGGTCCATCTCCTTATTTTCTTTTTCATGTGTCATTGTTTCATATTCACAAAGATATCCATCTTTGTGCCTTCACTCATGTCATTCTCTACATCTAGTGAAGAGAGAGAGAGAGAGAGAGAGAGAGAGAGAGAGAGAGAGAGAGAGAGAGAGAGAGAGAGACTCCTTCACGTATTTTCTAGGGATTTGAAGGCAAGTGCGCACATTATTTTTTTGTATCAGAGACATATGGAATTTAGGAACTGAGACCAATCTAAATTGCTTTTTCATCCTTGCAGAAATCTTCCTTCCAGATTACTATGTAGGGCATGCTGGGTTTTTTTTGTTGAATGACCAAAGGATTTTAAAAGTCAATTTAGCTGGAAACTTTCAATTTACTTCTTTTTTTTACTGAGTGTTTTTTTAAGTTACTTTATTTTTAATTTATGGAATAAATTTGTGGAAACATTTCCATAATGTATTATAATAGTATTACTAAATAGTATAACAGTGTAATAAAAAGATTAGATGATTACATGTGTTTAATTTAAATATTAAATTCAATTATTAATTAAAATATTTCCTCTCTCCTTTATTGTTTCAACTATTATGAAAAAAATCAAACACATAGTAACTAACTTTTAAAATGATCTTTTCCTTATCTGTTCCAATTTAACTTAAGCAAATACTGGTTTACTACATACATGTAGGTGCATAACTAATAAAAACTGTCTCAGACACTAAAATGTGGTTTGAAGAGAGCCTTTAACTGGCAGTCAGAAAAAATGAATTGGACTTTCAGCTCTCCCTTCTTAGACAACCTCTCTGTGCCTCAGTTTCTTCACCTTTAAAAATGAGGGGTTGGACTAGATTGCTGAAGTGTCTTTCAACTCTAAAATATTATTATATCCTAAATCAAACTCAGTTGTCATGGGGTTCAATGCTAAATGATTGGCAGGTTATATAACAGGTGTATGGTGGAGTAAGGTCCCTGAAGCTCAATGAATTTTCCCAAATATATGATTATATGGACTCTAAAAAACTGTAGGGAGATAATTCACAATAGCATACAATATTCAGATCCATCTCAATCTCTTTATATGACTCTTCCATTTAATTAGAGAATTCTTTGTAATGATTCTTTAGCAACTAATTCTATGGACACTATACCTCAACTAAATAGCAGATTCATAACAACAAAATCTCAAAACATAATATCTCAAAATACTATAGGATTATTGGTTTAAATCTGGGGGGAA
Organism: Pseudochirops cupreus; assembly: GCA_028627135.1. Classification (NCBI taxonomy): domain Eukaryota; kingdom Metazoa; phylum Chordata; class Mammalia; order Diprotodontia; family Pseudocheiridae; genus Pseudochirops; species Pseudochirops cupreus. Next base: position 297,320,799 of record CM053584.1, read on the forward strand.
AAAAAAACCTTAGAGTGCACCTAGTCCAAACCTTTTCTTTTATTACAGATAGAGAAAATGAGGTCCAGAGACATAAACCAGTTTGCTCACTGTCACAGATATTAGGTATCAGATATGGGATCCAGACACAGGTCCTCTCGTTACAAAGTCAAACATTCTTTCTGCTATACTACATCTTTCTAAAAAAAATCAGAGTATCAAATAGATCAAAAGGAAAATTTAAAATAAATCACACTCTCTACTTCTTAGTTACTCCTATATGTTAGTCTTTCTGATAGTGAGTATGGTTAGATTCCAAGAGATACTCTTCTCAAAACGTACAGGAGATCACAGATACATCCAGTAGTAAAAGTGACCCCTCCCTTCCCACGGAAAGTTCAGAGTTGGTTATTTAACTAAGTTAACCACAATTGGACTAGATTCAAAATTTAAGGATGCAGATGTGATTCGTGATTATAAGGAAGTGCAATTCATTCTCAGAGAAAAAAAAAAATTACATAGTCTCAGTGCTTATCCTGAATAGCAGTAAGCCCAGAGAGGGCAACTGCAATATCCAGGAAACCTGACCTAAGCAAAGAGGAAACAACCAAATATGGATTACACAATGAAATCAACTTTCCAATGAAAAATCATCTGAGGGCTATGAGTTTGTACAAGCGGGAATACCCTTTTATAAGAACTCATTTTCCAAGTTAAATAATAAAAGTAGTATAAGCATTTATAAATGTTTATGGGAAAAGCAAGTCATAATGTGGAGAAACTCCCACATTTTTCTACAGATTTATGGATTCAAATAACCAGAGCTGCTAATTTCTGGAGATCTGGCTCAAGTGACGTTTCTTTCTAAGGCTCACTGGGCATGCTTCTGTTTCACATCACCTCTTAACTATCCACAAATGAGACTAATATTCCCCAGGTCTGGAGAACTAACATCCTGATGTTTGTCCTGGGTGTAGGTTTTTATTCTGTTGTTTGTTTTGTTTTGTCTTTTGCCATTGCTCTAGGTATAAAAATTGCTATACAGCTCTGTGCCTTCCTAAAGAGTTTACATTAGTGGTTCTCAAAGCATGATCTGATGACCCCTGAGGGTCCCTGAGACCCTTTCAGGGGATCTGAGGTCAAAACTACTCATAATAATCATTTCAATTTATAATATGATAAGTGTCAATAAACATAACCCATATAAATGTGTCTTTGGGGCTCTTGGTTTTTTTTTAGGTCAGCTAGGTGGCACAGTAGACAGAATACCAAGGCCTGTATTCAAGATAGCCTGAGTTCAAATTCACCCTCAGACACTTACTAGCTATGTGACCCTGAGCAAGTCACTTAACCCTGTTTGCTTCAGTTTCCTCATTTGTTAAATGAACTACAGAAGGAAATGGCAAGCCACTTCGGTGACTTTGCCGAGAAAATCCCAAATGGGGTCACGGAGAGTCTAAAATGATACGCTACCACCAGAACCACCACTATCACCAATAATTTTTGAGAGCGTAATTTGATCCTGACACCAAAATATTTGAGGACGTTTGCTCTCTGTTGACCTGTTCTCGTCATATCTCCCTTGAGAATGTCCTATCTTCTTCAGTAGGTATTTATCACAGGCGCTCTCTACCTGGCTATTAAACAAGCTACTACCCTAAGGTATCAAACCTCTAGGTTTGGTTATTTGAGAATGTATGAATTGAAATGTTTCCTTCAATTTTCATGGACAAACAATCCATAAATACCTTCATTCTAGGTTTTGAGGTTTATTTATATATTTTTTAAAAATTACTTGAATTTAAAATAATTTTACTTCTTGAATGGCTCAAGATATAAATGGCCTCAGGCGTTTATTTATAACGACCAAGCAATACCCATCCTCCGGATCCATTCCCTGAATACAGTTATTCTCTTTAGGTAATGAGTTTTATTGAATAAACTGGCCATTGTGGTTTTCAAAGTTGTAATAATGGGAGTTGAAGATCTTCCATGCCCCTTAAACTTGCTGATGTAGCAGGAAGGGATGGAGC
>CM053584.1:297322910-297346103 GCA_028627135.1 Pseudochirops cupreus
CCTTTGACTTTCTGGTTTGGGGACTCAGTTTTCTGGTATTTGAATAAATGTACTAGCTATATTTCCCATGTAGACAGCCTCTTACATTTTGTGATTAATAACCATATCAGCATACTTATAGTTACTGTAGGCATTGTGAATACTTCATTGTGGATACAAAAGTGTAAAAGGAACTCCATAAACATTCTTTCATTCTAAGTTCTCTGTTCATTAATTTTTTAAAAAATAGTGATAATTAAATGATTAACCTGAATACCTCTTCTACAAGGCATTTCATATTGTTTTGCACCCCTTTTCTTTGCATAACCACAAGAGATCATCTTTGCAATAAGTGTGCACACTTTATAATCTCTGCTATGGGTGAGATGGGAAAGGGAGGGAGGTAAGGAGTTTGCTGTCTTAGGAGGGATGAAGTCTCTTAGGCAAGAAATGGAACAGGTTTAACCTCTTATTTCATCCATAATTGGATTGATTCCACGAGTATTCAAAGGACTTCCAGCCTGGAAAATTAGGGAAACCCAGTCTCTCAAAAAAAACCAAAAACAACACCACGTCACATTTAGAATTATTTATGGTTTCCAAACCTGATTAAATTGCAAACAAATTAAATTGTTAAATTTTAAAGTTAAATTACAATGAGATGATCAACAGCCTAAAGAAACGTCATCACATTTTTTTCTTAAAACATTTTTACAACAGTCATTTCCCGATTGACCCTACTCCCACTCTGGACTTGAACCCTCCCTTCTAACAAATAAAGATAATTAAGCAAAACCAACTGCTGGAGCAACTGAGTTTGACATCTGTAACATCGTGCCCTTGTAGTTCCCCCGTCCTTGATGAAAGGAGAGAGATCTGTTTCCAATGCTCTGCTCTGGGGCCACTTTTGGTTTTTCAATTACTCAGAGTTGTTTCCTTTTCGCAACCTTTTCATTTACATTTGTGGCATCTGAATGTTATGAAATGTTACCATCCAGTAAAAAATGACAAGTATGAGGAATTTGGAGAAACTTGGGAAAATCTGTTTGAAGTGATGTGGAATGAAGTAAGCAGAGCTAGAAGCACTGCATCCACAATGACGACAACCGAGGAAACGAAAAGAGCCCCAGATTTTCTTTCCAACCAGTGTTTCATCAACTTAATAAGAATGACTTTAATAGAAAAAATGAGGAAAGGACTGCGGGCTAGAAGGAAAAATAAGGTGCTAATGAACTGGTTTTTTACCTTGTTTTGTAACTTTGTCTAAGTTTCTCAATCTAATTTAATTTATCCATCTGTTAAAAAAAAAAAGGGAAATTGCCACTCCCAAAGGAAGTGTTTGAAGAGAGAAATAATTTGGTTATATAAAATGCCTTGGGTTCAGAAATGAAAGGTCCTATACCAGGGGTGGGGAACCTGTGACCTCGAGGTCACACGTGGCCCTCTAGGTCCTCACATGCAGCCCTTTGACTGAATCCAAACTTCACAGAACAAATTCCCTTAATAAAAGGATTTGTTCTGTAAAACTTAGACTCATTCAAAAGGCCACACCCAGGGGTCTAGAAGGCCACATGTGGCCTCAAGGCTGCATATTCCCTACCCCTGTCTTATACCATTCTGAAGTAAGCCTCCTTGTTGCAGGTTTCTTGTCAATTTTTGCAAGAACAGGCATGCCAATTCTTCTTTAACTGGCCAAATACCAGCTGAGGTAACCACACTTTACCCAAGATTCCTCAGTTGCTTCAATTAGATTTTTAAAAATCCTCTTTTTAAGAAGAAGAGTGAGAAAGGCAGTGAAGGAGGGAAGTGGGGGACCTGTGCTTGCTCTCTGTCTAGCTCAGACTGACTAGGGTAGAGGCCTTATAGAAGAGAAATTGGCCTCATATGATTGTCTCCCCATTTAATCTGAGAAAATGGAGATTGAGTAGCCAGAAGAAACCTTCCCCCAAACTGAAATCAATGGAAAATCTGGTAAGTACTCTGCTGAAGATATGGAGGATGAGAAGGCCTTTAAAAGATCTAGTAACACTGATGAGATGAATGAACTATGTCAATTTGTTTCAAAGCAAGAATGCCAGAGCAATGATTGGGAAAGGAGGCAAAAATATCAAAGTACTGTATACAGACCACAATGCCTGGGTTTTGGGCCCTGAGCAATATTGAGTTATCATTGCAGATATTGAAACAATTGGAGAAATTCTGAAGAAAATCATCCCTACCTTGGAAGAGGGCCTTAAGTTGACACTATAATCAGCCAGCTTCTGCTCAAATCTGATGCTATGAAATGCTTAAATTACCAGCACTATAAAGGAAGTGACTTTGACTACTAGTTAAGACTACTGATACACCAGAGTCTGGCAGGAGGAATTATTGGGGTCAAAGATGCTAAAATCACAGAACTTTGAGAGAAGACTCATATAACTATCAAGTTTTTCCAGGAATGCTGTCCTCATTCCATGAAAAATGTTGTTCTTATTGATAGCCTGATAAGGTTGTGGAATGCATAAAGATCATAATGGATCTTTTATCTGAACCTCCCATCAAAGGATGTGCACAACCCTGTGATCCCAATTTCTATGATGAAACCTATGACAGCTGTGGTTTCACAACGATATTTGATCATCGATAAAGACACCCTGTAGGATTTCCCATGTGAGGAAGAGGAGATTTTGATAAAATGCCCCCAGGTCATGGTGGGAATTCTATGCCCCCATCTAGAAGAGATTATGATGACATGAGCCCTCACAGAGGACCCCTCTGCCCCTAATCCCTCTTAGACATGGTGGCAATGCTCAAAATCTTCCTCTTCCTTCACCATCACCATCTAGAGGAGAAGATCTTATGCCTTGTTACAGAAGAGTAAGACCTGGTGACCATTACGATGGCATGGTTGGTTTTAGTGCCAAAGAGACTCAGGACTCTGCAATAGATACATGGAGTCCTTTCCAAATGGCCAATGTCTTATGAACCACAAGTTGAGTGCCATGAGTTCACAAGTGGTTCTGGATATGATTATTCCTATTCAGGGGGCCATGGCTCATACAGTGATCTTCATGGACCCATTTTTACAACACAAGTAACTATTTCCAAAGATTTGGCTAGAACTATTATTGGCAAACGTGGTCAGTGAATCAGACAAATACATCATCAATATGGAGCACCAATCAAAATTGATGAGCCTTTGAAAGGATCTAAGGATTGAATTATTACCATTACAGGAACATAGGACCAGCTATAGAATTTCTATGCATAGAAAGTAGGGGGGGAAGGGAAGGGGTGGTTTGGGGGAGGAAGTAGTTAGAAACAAACATTTTTGAAAAGGGCCAAAGGAGAAAATAGAATAAATGGGGGGTGGGATAGGATGGAGGGAAATATAGCTAGTCTTTCACAATATGACTACTATGGAAATATTTTGCATAACTACACATGTATAACCTATATTGAATCTCTTGTTTTCTCAATGGAGGTGGGTGAGGAGGAAAGAAGGGAGAGAATCTGGAACTCAAAGTTTTAAAAACAAATGCTAAAAATTTATTTCTACATGCAACTGGGAAATAAGATATACAGGCAACGGGGTATAGAAATCCATCTTGCCTTACAAGAAAATAAGGGGAAATGGAATAAGGTGGGAATAGGGGAATAGAAGAGAGGGAAGACTGGGGGAAGGGTTAATCAGTATACTTGCCATCTTGGGGTGGGGCAGAGAGGAGAGATGGGGAGAAAAGTTGGAACTCAAAATCTTGTGGAAATGAATGTTGAAAACTAAAATAAATAAATAAATATAAAAAAATAATTTCTATGCATAGTATTTACTGTAAAACAGTGTGGAAGGAGTATGCAGATGCTGAAGGATTCTAATTCAAGATGTTTTTTTTTCTTCTTTATAGTGTAAAGCATTATTCTGGAAACCTTTTCTAAGACTAGTGAAGAACTGAAGGAGTCTTGCATCTTTTTTTTCATCTGCTTCTCTTTAAAAAGCCAACATTCCTCTGCTTCATAGGTATTCTATATTTGAGGTGTAGTGAAATCTTTGCTGTTCACCAGATGTAATGTTTTAGTTCCTTACAAAATGCAGGTGGTTGGGGAGAGAAGAGTGAGCAAAACTAACATTGAAATTTTGAAACAGAAGCAGAAAGAGTAAATTTTATTTTCGTATGGAATATAATGCTCTTTTGTAAGAAATTTTTTTATGATTTTAAAAAATAAAATTAGTGAACTTATTTTTGATGATCATTTTTTTAAGACATTAGATCTCACGTGGATACATCTTTCCCCCTAGATAAAAGCAGTACTAATTAAACACTAAATTTAATTTTCAGCTCTTCTGTGAATATAGGCATATCTTCTTGGACACATAATAAGCAAATAGTCCTGGTGACAACTTCATGACTTGAAAGTCCATTGCTTGGGAAGGAATTACAAAACATTCATTCATGCAACAAGCTGGTTTTTACAAGTGCTTGCCCCTACTTGCAGCACAATTTTCTATATTAGTAATTGTGAAGAACAACCAATCTAGGAACAGTACCATAAATTGGTATATGTACACGCATGAAGCCTGACTATTAGCAAGTCTTACTAATCAGAATAACACTTGGTTATGAAAATGACTGAAGCTGATTAAATTCTGATTATTTTAAAATAATTCCTCACTTATGGATTATAAAACTGTCAACTTGCCTGTTGTCTACTACTGAAACTATGTGTGTGTGTATGTGTATGTATATGTGTATATATACATATATATACACATACACATATATACATGTGTATAAATATGCATATATGTGCACATATATACACACATATGTGTGTGTATGTGTATAAATATACACAAAATAAAATGTACACAAAAACAAATAAATGTTTTTTCCATTGTATGCTGATTTGAAAGAAAGATGTAGCATTTCTCTGTTGTATGTTGGATTATGTTGGAAATGTTTGTGAACACTTCAAAAAGTGATAAAAATAAATAAAAAGTACCTGTGGATGTTTTGTGCAGCATCTTGGCATTTGTATTAAAGTTAAAAGTTCTAATTTCACTTCCAAATAAAAATAAACTCACACAATGCTGGACTCAATGTGCCCAGTTTGGAGAATGAGTGCCATTACTTGAAAAAAAAAAAAGAATTTGTTTTTTATTTCCATGACAAATTATATTATGAAGTTGCCATATGCTTTTCTTTTTTTTCTTTGTTTTAGTTCTTTCGCTTTTTGGAGGTGGGAAGGTAGGGCAATTGGGGTTAAATGACTTGCCCAAGGTCACAAGGCTAGTTTTTTGTGTGTGTCTTAAGTGTCTGAGGCCAGATATGAACTCAGGTCCTCCTGAGTCCAGGGTTGGTGTTCTATTCACTGCACCACCTACCCACCCTGCCATGTGCTTTTCAATGGCTGTTATGGTTCTAGTTTGCAAACTGCTTTGGAATTTTCTCAGAACACAAAATGACTTACTCTAATAAATTTACCTACCTCTCTGTTCTGCAGAGTATGACAATGAGCACCCAAGAAGTAAGAAAGCTTCTTCTACTTACTTCCTGGTCTTTTCACAAAGAACAATAGTTTAAGCCTGAGTGGTAAGGCAGGCTCTTTCTAAGCAGTGTTAGAGGACTTGGGTTGAAAAGTTTTGCTACCTGTGTAAGGTATGGCCTCTGAGCTTCTTTCCTGCTCTAGATCCATGATCCTATAAATTGTCACATAAGCAATAATTGTGCTCCAGAGTCTAATGCTTCCAGTGCTGTACTGGCAAATATTTAACAACTAACTCTCCAAGGGAAAGAAATATATCCATGACACACTTTTCATTTTAATCTGCATTTATAACATTTTCTACTATACTTTCTTAAGTCTAGACAATCAACAAAATAATAAATTAAGCCCTGATTTGTAGTGTGTGTCAATTTCCCAGGTATAAATGTTCATGCTGAAAATTAAAAATCAGCTCTTGCGAGCTGGTTTGAGCTGGTTCCAGCACTCCTCTGGGTGCTTTATATGTTTGAAATACGCACAAAGAAAATGGCTTGGTGAGGTCTTAACAATGGTTTTTCCTTGTAAGAATGCTTGAAATAGTACACAGTTCCTTATACCCCCACAGATCACAGAAATTAGACCAATCTGTAGAGAGCCAATCCATTTCTAGCAGCACCTCAACTCCCACCACTGACTCCTAGGGAGTTTCCATATTCTCAGCCTCAAACCCACACGTTAAAGTTTATGTATGTAAAAAGATAATTACTAATGGAAAACTAGGTATATGATACAAACTTTCTCGTTGCCATGTTTTAGATCACATAGTGAGTAATTTACTAAGATATGCCAGAATCACAATAGTACTAAATTCCAAGGTCATTGAGTCAGAGAAAATGCAGAAATCTCTTACTCCACCCATGAAATAGAAACCTATTGACCTCTATGATAAGTAAAGCTTATAAATGACCAAAAGTCCTTTAGGGAGTGACTATGACCAACAGGGAGACACAACTATAGAAGTCCATGGCTGTCCTTTCACCCTGAGAAAAGCATTAGTGAACAGTCAATACAGGGCACATAGTAGGTGGTTAATAAATGTTTATTGACTGACTGACTGACAAGAGCAGATACCTGGGGTGGAGGAGTAGGCAAAACAATAAAGTCAGCCTAGATATCCCTTTAATATACATAGAAAGTCTTCCTCCTGATGAATGCAAACATCATGCCTTATTTTTCTAGTTATATTCTAATATAATTTACTCATATTTTTAGGATCATATGGTCACAGATTTCAGACTGAAAGATACCTCAGTAGCCATTAGAGTAGAGGATCATTGATCTAATTACCTCAAAGGCCATATAGTCCAACCTCCTCATTCTACAGATGAGGAAACTGAGGCCAGGAAGGTTTAGAGATTTGCCCAAAGACAGTAAGTCACTGACCCAGATTATGAATGTAAGACCTGTGGCTCCAAATTGATCTGTCTTCATGCCAGTGCCTTCTCTATGAAATTACCAATTTGCCAGTCTATATCTTGTTTGTTCATAGCTGTCAGTGTATTGTCTCCCTCATTATAATGTGAGCTTTTTGAGAAGAGGGATTGTTTTTACCCTCCCTTGTATCCCCACTTAGCACAATGCATGGAACATAAGAAGTGTTTAATTAATGCTTGTTGCTTGCTAGTTCTTTCCATTATACTACTCGATATTTAATGAATTATATGAAATTTGAATCTTTGGACTTTGGCAAAAGCACATCATGGTAAATCATATTTAATGACAAGTTAATCCAAATGTCTTTTTTCAAAAACAGGAATGTGTATTTATTAAGCATGTCTAATATATATATATATCAATTGCTTTGTGGACATTTTAATTTAAGAAAGTTTGCAAATTATCGTTCATCAAAAGGGAGAAAGCAACTCAATTAGATATTGACTCTGCATGAAGAATTTGGCTTTATAGTGAGGGAATTGAGGAGATTAGAACACCAAGAGGTGGTGGGAATTGAGTGAACCATCTTGTGATTCAATTCTGGAGCTTGCTCAGTTCCTTTTCTATTCAATTATGGATCTAGTCCAATTTCTGTCCTGTGAGAAAATTTTCCAATTGTGGGAATTATGAGAAAACTTTGTTGCATTGTTTGAACCTAGCCCTGCTTGACTGGGAAGCTGGACCACGTTTACCTGCTGCTTAGAGATCCTTAACTAAGGACCTAGGTTATGCTCACCAGAAACCCAGTTAGAGCTGAAGATTGATTCAAGGAGTTTTCTCACAATTGTAACATCTCAAACAACCCATGTATCTTATCTGAAAACTGGTCCTGTACTGGTCAATCAGTTATTGTTTCCATGTTCCTTTGATGGAGTACAGACACTTGAGGGGTAGAAGAATACCTCTTTTTCTGATTTCAGGTCATTGTGCCCGTTCACTCTATCCCTCCCAACTTGGCAATTATCCAATCTTTCCTCCAACTAGAAATCCAATTACCTAATTTTGTTTCCTGGTTAATTATTTTCTTTTAATTATTTGGTTCTATTTGATTAACTGTTTTTTATGTATTAAAATCTGTCTCCCCCCGTAACTGGGGTCTAGTGCCAAGAGAGGGGCCTGATCTTGGTTTGTTAGGCAATTGGCATGCATTGTTTAATAAATCAATATGCTTAGTAGCAAGAACCTTTGTTACCTCAGTCATTTCAACTTTCACTTGTCACAATATCCTCTAATGGTAACACATGGCATTAAGCAAAAAAGACAGATGAACAAAAGGGAGATGTTAGAAACTAACGTTCATCAGAAATAGGAAATGAGTGTTTGGAACAGCAACCCTGAGGGTCTTCCTATCCCAGCTTGATTTCTTTTTTCTTTTTTTCTAATTAGAGGTGCCATCCCTTGACTCACTTCTTAAAGAGGCCTATTTGCTGAATGGGTGTTACCTCACTCTAAAGGAGTATGTGAAAAGGCCTTAGCCTAAAAGGACCAGGGTCTCCCATTGCATCCTGGGTCATCTCCAGTCACTCTGATGAATATCTGGTCACTGGATCCAGATGACTCTGGAGGAGAAAGTGAGGCTGGTCACCTTGCACAGCCCTTTTTCACTCAAATACAAGCCAATACAAGTCATGTCATCATTTCCCTGATGCCATGGTCCTCTTTGAAAACAAAGGACAAACACAAGAACAACTGGAACTTCCAAAACTCCCTAGGCAAAGTGAGAAAGAGGAAAATAAGATGGAGAAAATGAATGATTCAGCTCCAATTTAATCACATAGAAATATGTGGAGCTCCTAAACCCCCCCAAGAAAGGTAAAATCAGAAATGATGAAAAAAAAAATCAAAGAATTAAACTTTAGCCCTTGGGGGCAGAAAGCTTCTCTAAAAACAATAGTCATAAAGAAGAAATATTCTTATCTAAGTCCCAAGTATTAAGGAAGTCTTGAGTTCAGGGCAAATGCAGTTAAAGAAGGGAGTAAGTACAGAAAACAGTGTTCCTCAAGTCTGATAAATCTGAGAGAGGGACAGTCCTGCCTCCCTTCACCCAGTCCTGCCTCCTCCCCTTGCAACAGGTTCCTGACAACTCTCCCCACCTAATTCCCTGAAATGGTTAACAATCATGGCAATGCTGGTCAAAACTGGGCAAGGAGAAGAGCTGGTTGGCTAGAAGATTACTAAAGGGAAAAAAAACACATTCCTATGTGGCAACAATCCTCAAGGGAAGAAGACAACGGGGTCTTGGAAGAAATAACCTCAGGAACATTGTGGCAGAACTTCTCTAATCATGTCTACTACTCCTAGATAGATGTCTATAATAATGAATCCTGGGGCAATTATTATGGCTTTAACACATCTTTCAGGGACACTCCATTAAACAGCACATGACAGCCAAGGTTCCCAAGACATTGCAGTGAAAAGAGCACTGCATTTCAAGTCAAAGAAACTGAGTTGGAATCTTGATCCTGAAACTTACTATCTGTGTAACATTAGTAAAGCCATTTCCCTGCTCTAGGCCTCAGTTTCCTGATCTATAAAAATAAAGGGTGGGACTTGGTGTCCTCTAAAGTCCCTTCCAACTCTGTCTACGGTCCTACGATCCCATGGAGAGATGAGGAGCCAAGAAGAGATTACCATTCTTGCTATTTTGAAAGTAGAGGAGCATTAGCCATCAGAAAGGACAAGCCACCTCCTTAAGGTTCTTTGGTTGGCAGTTGCATTTGCAAATCCATAATCTAGGTCTTTCGACACTTCCACCCATGTTCTATTCATTAAATATGCCTACTCACTCAGAAACCTAAGTAGCTCAGCAATTTTTTTAAACAAACAAAACTCTCAGTAGAATGCTGAAGTGATTTAACTATATATTTAAGCATGCTACTTCATCTGGAATAGCACTCCTACAGCAAGAGATTATTAATGGTATCCTTATTAATAATATCACCAATTGACTGATGCTTACAGTACCTGACTCTTCTGGTAAGTCTTTAAAAAGTCCTAGGTGATGACAATTTTTCTGTTGGCTACATTTGCTTTCCTTGTGACTGAAATGTTCAACAGTGAGTGAGTAGCAAATCAGTAAGGTCATAATGCCCCAGGGATAAACTCATCTTTGCTTTTTAAGTTCTTATTCAACAGTGCATCTATTTGAGTCACCTCTCAATATGACCTTTTCAGGTAACTTCCTCAACCTTCTGAGAAGGGAGGAATTATGTGTCTTTGCTCTACAAATATGAAAGATGGTTCAACTTAATTTATTCCCCAAGGGGAAAATGTGTGACGTGTAAAGGAGGGGGGAATTAAACTTCACAAGGAAGCTTTTCTGAATGATTCAAAAATTGAGAAGTGCCATCACATGCTTGTTTTGTTTTAATGAATGAAAACGCATAGAAACAATTTAGTTTTCATTGTTTCCAGAGTCAATCATTCACAGATATGGCATGGCAATCAACCTATGATCAGAACAAATAAAGCAGAAACAGGACTAGGAAAAAAGGAAAGGGACACTTGCAGGGAGGTAGCATTCATGAGTTCAGGAAAGTTATTGACGCAGGTTGAACTTAAGTAAAAGCAAGCAAAGGCTTAAAGTGACTGATATTATGCTTAACTCAGAGAGAGATATAAATGCTAATAAACCCCAGTCAATCAGTAAATATTATTAAAGACCTACTCTGTAGATATTTAGTAATACCTGATACTGTATACTAGGCTATAGTGATGAAAAACAAAAAATAAACCAGTCCCTCACTTCAAAGACCTGACATTCTTTCAGGGAAGACAACACAAACACACATAGATACTAGATAGATATAAAAGAAATACGAGGTAATTTAAGGTGTAAAGATACTAAAAGATGGGGCAGTGTATAGAGTACCAGGCCTGGAGTTTGGAAAACCTGAATTCAAATCCCGTCTCAGACACTAACTAGCTGCCTGACCCTGAGCAAGTCACTTAACTGCTGTTAAGTTTCCTTATCTATTAAAAGGAGAGAGTAGGGGGGAAGGGGATGAGAGGCGGGGAGGATGGAGGGAAGGGAAGGTTGGGAGGAGGGTTGTTAGAAGCACTCACTGCTGTAAAGGGACAGGAACAAAGTAGAGAATAGAACTGTGGAACTACATATGTATGGTCTGTAGTGTATTGCTTGTCTTTCCAATGAGGGTGGGTGATGAGGGAGGAAGGGAAAGAATCTAGAACTTAAAGTTCTAAAATCAAATGTTAAAATGTATATATATGCATATATATGTATATAGATTATGATCATTATTATTATTTACATGCAACTGGGAAATAAGATACACAAGCCGTGGGGTGGGGAGATCCATCTTACCCTACGGGAAAGTCAGAGGGGTGATGGGGGAGGATATAGGAGAGAGCAGACTGGGGGAGGGGATATACAGTGGGATCACTGTTTTGAGGTGGTGGGTAGGGGAAAGGCGGGGAGAAAATTTCTAACTCAAAATCTCGTGGAAATGAATGATGTAAACTAAAAATAAACAAAAGTTTAAAAAAAAAAAGGAGATAATGATAGCGCCTACCTCCTGGTGTTGCTGCCAAGATCAAATAAGATAATTGTAAAGCACTGAGTGCAGTGCCTGCACATAGCAAATGTTACATAAATGTTAGCTCTTATTGTGCTTGTAGAGTTCTTGGGAAGCCAGCAGAGTATTCATGTAAAGCTAGCCCTTCAGCTGAACTTTGGAGAAAATGAGGGATTCTCAGAGAGAGAGAGCTGAGGATGGAGGTCATTCCAGGCAGGGGGAATGGTCTAAAGGCCTGAGACAGAACTACAGTTTCTTCTTTTTACAGTACTTTTTTAGGAACCCTAATCTTAATGAAGGAATTAATTGTAGATATTATCTAAAGTGTCTTTTGAAAGGAAAGATTTTCCTTTCATGAGATCTGTTTTTCCCATTCTGAACAGACCTCTTCAACATTACTGAGAAAATTGAGGTCTCCTGTCCTAAGCTCACTCACTTATCTTCCAGAAATTTACCTTATCAATTTCATTCCTGTTTTCTCTTTCTCTTCTCCAATTCCTCCTTATCTACTGCCTCCTTCCCCACTGTCTTTAAACATGCTCAAGTCTCCCCTAGCCTTGAAACATTCAAACATTCTGTTGTTGTTCATTCTTTTCAGTCATGTCTGACTCTCTGTGACTCCATTTGGGATTTTCTTGGCAAAGATATTGGGGCGGTTTGCCATTTCCTTCTCCAGCACATTTGACAGATGAGGAAACTTAGGCAAGCAGGGTTAAGTGACTCGCCCAGGGTCACACAACTTGCAAGTGTCTGAGGCCAGATTAGAATTTAGGAAGATCAGTCTTCCTGACTTCAGGCCCACCATTCTATCCACTGCACCACCAAGCTACCCTCAAACACTCTGACACTCCTTCAAATCATCATACATACATACATACATACATACATACATACATACATACATATATATATAGTATGTAATATATATACACACACATACATGTATATATATATATATCTTTCCATTCATTGTCAAATTTCTACAGAGTTATCACTGCCTCCACTTACTCACTACCCTCTTATAATCCACAATTAGACTTCTGACTCCATCACATCATCTGCTCAAACAGCTATCTCTAGGTTTGTCAGTGATCTCTTCACTAATAAATCCCGTGCTCTTTGCTCAGTCCTCAGCCTTCTTGACCCCTCTGCAGTTTTTGACACTGCTGACCAACCTTTCTTCCTAGACATTCTCTCCTTCCTTGGCTTCTGTGACAATTCCCTCTTCTGGTTCTCCTATCTAAAAATTTCTTCTTAATCTCTTTTCCTGGCTCATTATCCATCTCCCTATCCCCTAGGTGTAAGTATCACCTAATGCTCCATCCTAGGTCTTTTCTCCTTTACTGATGCTACCCACTCTCATAGACTCACTTATCATCTCTATACAAATCACACCAAACATGTAGAGAATATATATGTATGCATGTGTATATACATACATACACACATACATATACACGCAAACATACATATATACACATATATACATATGTGTGTATATGTATATATAGATATACATACACACACATACACACACATGCACATATCCAGCCCTAATCTGTGTTAGGCTTAAAACAGTTCCACACAGAAGTTGAACATCTCCACCTGAACCTCCTGTTGGCACCTCAAGCTCAGTTTTTAAAAAACGAAACTAATTATCTTTCCCCTCTAAACCCACTCCACTTCCCAACTTCCCTAAATCTTTTGTGGGGAACCATCTCTCAGTCACCCAAGATTGTAACCTTGGAGTTAACTTTGGATCTTTCCCTCCTTCCTTTTCTGTTACCACCAACAGTATCAGCACCTTGGTATCCCATCAGTTTCCAAGTCTTTTCCATTTTACCTCAATATTATTATCCCTGAAACAAAAATTATTCTCTCAACTCACACCGCCACCCTTCTGTACTCTCATTACCTCCTGTCTACACTATTATCATAGTCTCCTAATTGGTCCTCCTGACTCCAGTTTCTCCCCAATCCATCCTTCACACAACTGCAAAAACTTCCTAAGGTACAAGTATGAACATGTCTCCCCCATCTTTAATGGCTCTACTTTTTCACTAAGCTAAAATGCAAACTCTTCTTTCTTGTGTTTAATGGCCCCCACAATCTGGTTCCAACCTACATTTTCAGCATTGCTTCTCATTACTCTTGTTCACACAGTCTCCATTCTAGTCAAACTGGATGACTAATTGATCCTTGACCTTGACATTCTGTCTCCCATCTCTGTGTATTTCCCCAAGCTATTCCTCCTGTCTAGAATCACTCCTTCTTTATCCATACCTCACAGAATCCCAACTTTCCTCCCCTAGGCATCAGCAAAATTTCTCCCTAATCTCTCCAATAGCTAGTGAGTTTTCCCCCCTTCACATCATTGGATCACAGATTTAAAGTTGGGAAGAATCTTAGAAGTTGTGTAGTTCAATCCCCCTATAGATGAGGAAGTTAAGGTTTAAGTGACTCACCCCACTTCCAACAGGTATGATCTGTGGCCCAAGCCTTCCTTCCTCAATCACTTTCCCCCATCCTTTGGACTCCGGGCTCACAGACCTGATTTGAGCTTACAGTCTGACCTTAAAGTGTTTATTTTCTCTCCTTTGTTCTTGCCCCTAACCAGGAAACTTCAAGCAAATCTGAATGAAGTTTTGGGTTTGGCTTCTATCTAGGTTTCTACAAAAATGTGCTATAGAATCTCTAGCTCACCCAGAAGTACTCAATACACAACATGGGTAGTGGGTATTTAACTGCCTTTATTTCTTCCACTGCAGAAAATTCTTTAGATGCAAAAGACTGACTGGAGTCCATGAACAAATGTAGAAAGACAAAGAACTTAAATATCCCAATAAAACTCCTGTTGCTGAACAAATACTTTGATTCACCTCAGACCCGCACCATTCCACCAACTCATGGCAGTATCAGAGTTGATGAGGTTCTGATCTTTTGCTACCCCATCCCCATGATGACATGACTTTAGTCTTTTAACTCTAGGGCAAGATCTTCTGTAAAGGAGACATTTTCATGTACCCTAATAAGGAAATCATCTCACTTCCAGGGAAGCTGGTGCCTGATTTTTGAACTCAGAAACTCTGGATTTCTTGGGAAGTCATTAGCTCCCATACAAAGTCCATTTACCAGAACTCTGGTCTTTGGTCAGAAAAAAAGGAAACAGAAAAACAAAAAGTAGCCAGGTCCATGAACTTCTCTCTCAGGCTCACCTACACAACAAGCACAGACTGTTCATCATGTATTTCCCCTGACATTTTCCTTTTTCTGCTTCTGAAGTGGTGGGACAGAGGTTGCAAGAAGAAGCCATCTCCCCTCCCCAATATTGTCACTTTGCTGTACTCATATCTGAAAGTACAAGTAAGAGAAAGCTCAAGAAGAAAAAAAGAAAAAAAGTGAGTGTGGATAGAACCACTTCACAACTCATTTTTAGAGGCCTTAGGTACTAATCACCTTGGAGGCAGCCCCATTCACTGTGAACCAATCAGAGAGATCCAGGGTCACATCCTATGATCTTATCAAGTTGACCGGAAGCCTCATAAAATTGGTCAGAAGGTCCACTCACATAGTGGACAAGCTAGGATTTGGTCCAACATCCTCTGGCTTAATTACTACCTGTGTGACCTTAGCCAAGTCACTTAACTTGTCTAGATCTCAATTTCCTCACCTGTAAAATGAAGTGGTGGGATTAGATGGTGTCTAAATCTATGATTTGATTATTCTGTGACTCACTCACTACCTCTGTGATCTTGGACATGCTATTTATGAGAACTCTCTGGGTCTCAGTTTCCTTCTCTGAAAAGCGATGAGGTCAGACTGGTGGCCTCCCTCTGGGGTCCTTTCCATTTCAAGGTCTATGATCTTATGACTCTAAATCCAGTCCTCTTTCCACTAAATCTCATATTATGCCCATTTGTGCACATATTGTTTCCTCTCAGTAGAGTACACACTCCCTGAGGGCTTATGTTTGTTTCCATTTTCATATCCCAAGGCCTAGAACAATGCTTTGCACCTGGTAGGTATTTAAGAAATGTCGATTTGTTGATCAAAAAGGCACATGGAGAAAGACATTTCCAACTCCATTTCTAGCATACAAATGCCTTGTAATGAAAATTCCCAGGTGACCACTAAGTTCCTGTTTCACTTCCATAAATGAAGAAAAGAAGAATTGCTTTTGAACGAGGCAGTTACGTAATCAAAATGACAGGTCAAGGAAGGCCCAGTTGCTAAGTGGCAGCTGTAAGTTTAAACAATGAAATAATAAGCAACTGAAGGCTTTCACAGATTCTTGCTTCATTATAGGTGATGACCAGAGTAGACAAAGGATAACTAGAATTTGTAATAATTAATCAAATTTTAGTTGCTGTTGTATTTTTCTTTCCATGAAAAAGTATGGGAACTAGATCTGTGGCTTTAGCAGTGTAGGGAACACCTATCCACCTGTGGTCTAGTACCATTTCAAGTTCCAGTAGACTGTTGCTAGACACAGCCAGTTGGAAATTTCTGCTGATTTAGAGTGACAGAAGAGTAGGCTCTGGGATTCCTGCTGCAGCTACTCCACTGCAGGCTTCAGATTGTTCTGAAAGCTGGAAATGAGACCTTGCTCTGTTCCTGGGATCTAAACCACATAGCTTCTCCTTTCTTCTGAACTTTCTTTTAGCTCAATTGACAACCTAGGGCCCTCATCCTTGGATCTGTGACCTAGAACTGAGTAGAGAGCTACAGACTTGCCAGTTTACACTGTTCCTACATCCTGAATAAGTTAAGAGTCCTCTGTGCTGGGACCTTATCTTGTCCTGGTACATAGACTCTTCTTGTGTGGAATGATCCACATTGTTCCTGGCCAGACCTCATCTCTACTGTCCATAGACCTCTCTGTTTCCCTGTGCCAACTTGGGCTGGAAAAATGACACACTATGTTTTTGATTTCTTGATCACAATTTGATCTGGTGCATTTTCTAGATCTGTTTAGAGAAGTCTGGGGAGATTGGAGAGTGATAAACCTCGGTGATATTTTTTGCCACTCTGACATCTTCTAAAGATGATTTTTAAAAATATATTTCAAGAAACAAGAATTGTACCTCAGCATATTTAAATATTACAAAATTGTGGCTTTTCCTCTCTTGATAGCTCAGAATATTTCCTGTACTTTCTGTTTGTATAAATCACATCTATATACTTCAATATTTATTCAGCTCCTAGTATAGACTGTAAGTCTCCAGATCAAAGGGCCCCAACCTTTCTTAATACCCTTGATTTTCAGTAAACCTTCTGACCTTCCTGTTCAATACATAAAGAAACAGATTCTAGAGTCTACTATACTATGTCACTCCAGAACCTTTCCTAGTTTCTTCTATTCAATATGGAAGGAAATAAATTCTACAGTTAACCATTTTTATGCACAAAAGAAATCAAATAAATTAATTTGGATAATATAGTACTTTCCAAAATATTCCCTGTTCCTTCTTAAAAAGCTTCTGTACTTCTCTGGGTACTCCAGGTTCAGAACCAATGTCCTAGACTGCAAGTGTGGGGAACCTGTGGCTTGAGCACCAGGGAGTGAATCTGCTCATTTTCATTGTACACTGTCTAGTATTTGCCCTATCCTTAAGAAATACTTCCTGGTGATAGCCATGAAGAACCTATATATGCGTCATTAATTTTAAAAATCTATAAAATAATAAACTCTTTAATAAATGGTGAAAGGAGGTCAGATTTCTAATAGTACTAGTGCATCAACTGGGCAGCTAGATGGTGCAGTGGAGAGAGCACCAGACCTGAAGTCAGGAAGACATATCTTCCTGAGTTCAAATCTGGATTCAGATGCTTCCTAGCTTTGTGACTTTGGGCAAGTCACTTAACCCTGCTTGTCTCAATTTCCTCATCTGTCAAATGAACTGGAGAAGGAAATGGCAAACCACTTCCAAAATCTTTGTCAAGAAAACCCCAAATGGGGTGAGTAAGTATGTTGGACTTGGAGTCAAGGAAATCTGAGTTTATATCCTGCCTCAGATGCTTACCAGCTGTGGGGCCATGAGCAAGTCACTTAACCTTTTCCAGTTAATTTCCTTATCTGTAAAATAGGGATAATAATAGCACTTATCTTACAGGATTGTTGTGAGGATCAAATGAAATTATACATATATAGATAAAAACACTTTGCACACTTTCAAGAACCATATAAATGCTAGCTATTATTATATTTATTATGAATTATTATTACACACAAAATTGCTACAAATATAAGAAAAAGAAGAAATCAATTTGGACTAATCTCAGAGACATCATAAAGGAAGTGAAATCTAAGCTAGTCCTTGAAGAGTACGGAGGTCATTTCAGAGAGAGAATAATGTCATAAGCAAAGGCAGGAAGTGGCTGATGTTTTTGCTAGGAAGAGAGGATTTGTAGGGGATGAATCTAACAAAATAATTTGGGACCAGATACAGACTGTCTTAAGTGTCAGGTTTTATAGATTTTACTTTATCCTACAGGAGGCCATTGGAAGTTGTTGAGCAGTGAAATTATATGATGAAAGGAATTTCTTTTATGTATCATTGGTCTCTAAAATGGATTGGAGGCAAAGAGACCAGAAGAAGCAAGAACAGTAGGAAGCCATTGCTAGTGTCCATGCGTGCTATTAAGGACTTGACCTAGAATGGTAGGAAGGAAGAGATGTAACTATCAACCTGTCTTGTTGATTAAATAGTTATAGGTAGAGTCAAAAGGATGTCAAGAATAGGGATTAGCTTGGGAGGGAAGGTGGTGAGTTTGGTCTTCAGACATTTTGATGAGTTAGGTGGCAAGTTACCCAAGTGGAAATTTCTAAGCAAATCAGACTGATTAATTGGGGGTAGGGGGGGCACCATTTCAAACAAAACAAGGGACAGTTAATGTAAGTCTCTTCTTCAAAGAGAGATATCTAGTAGAAACACATAATAATGTAGTTCTAATTTTTTTAATATAAAGACTTCCTCATATGTTCCTATGTTGCTATCGGCCCCTTTTAGAAAGTTAATTCCTGCTCTCAGAATTTGTACTCTGAGAGGCTTCATTGTTCATCTAAAAATATTTCCCCCATTTACCTGCTAGAGCTCTTAGAATTCCCAGTAGTGGAATAGTGTGGTCACTATTTATGTGTTGGGGTAGGGATAGGCACAGAGCATATAGAGGGAGAGTCGGACATTTTGTCTCCAGGTCTCTCTTCAAATGCTAAACAGTCATTTGAAATAGGATTAAAGAAATATATATCAACAGAATAACATTAGAATGAAAGCTTCTTGACAGCAAGAACTGTTTTTCATTTATGTATATATATATATATATATATATATATATATATATATATATATATATATACGTGTGTGTATTTTACCATCCTCAGTTGAGAAGCAAGCACATAGTAAATGTTCACTGCATTTATTGCATTATTGAATCAAATGATCATGATGGTGGAATTTCTATAATAATTTATAGAGATTATTTTGTTAGATTCTCACAAACTTACTAGGTAAGTACCAAATAATAAACTAGTATACACTAAAAAAATAAGTAGGTTTGTTTAGCACATTCTTTCAAAGGATGAAAATTCAAAACTGATAAGTAAAGAGGCAGTGTGGTAGTGAATCTGGAATGAGAGGCCTTAGGTTCCTTTCCTGCTTCCTGCATTTACTATCTGAGTGACTTTGAGTAAGTCATTTATTCTCTCTAGGCTTCAGTTTCTTCATTTGTAAAATAGAGTTGGACTGGATGATTGACAAGGTTCCTTCCAGATCTAAACCTAAGATTCTTAGCATGGAAAAGGAGGAATATGTGGCATGTGTGTGTGTGTGTATGTGTGTGTGTGAGAGAGAGACAGAGAGAGAGACACAGAGAGAGAGAGACAGACAGAGAGACAGACAGAGAGAGACAGACACAGAGAGAGAGAGAGAGAGAAGTGGACTGGGAAACAAGAAAGATTGCTAGTATGAGGAAAGGAAGGCAAGTGGTGTAACCTTGACAAGACAGGAAACAGCATAAAAGGATATATTGCCCATATCACGGCAAAGGTACCCTTGGAAAGAGGAAAGGTGACAAAAAATGAAGAAGGAAAGGTATTATAGATAAACCTTGATGTCTTCACAATTTACCCAGGCTTACTCTATTCTAAATTAATAGAGATTATAATATTGAGTTCTCTCTCTCTGTCTCTCTGTCTCTCTCTCTGTCTCTGTCTCTCTCTCTCTTTCTCTGTCTCTCTCTCTCTTTCTGCGTGTGTGTGTGTGTGTGTGTGTGTGTGTGTGTGTATGGCAGCAACCACACTAGCATATTGAGGATAGTTGCCAGCACAGGTTCTTAGATCTACTTCACTAGGAAAGATAGCTGTTTTAGGAGTCAAAAATCTTTTTTAATTACATTCACTAGTTCAGGGGAAAAGTCAGCACCTTGAACTTCAGAGGAAACGCAAGCAGAGAAACAAAGACCAACAGACAGGGTTCTGATTCCTGAATCAACTATACACTTTATATACATTGCTGGATTGGGAGAGCCTTTACATGTGAACAATCAGGGAGGTCTGAAAATACAGCCACTCAGAGTCTCCCTTACAGAATCACAAGATTCCTCTCATAAGCAAGCCCCCAAAGCAAAATACCAACTCAGAGTATATATACACTTCTCAGATCCAGAAGGCATCACAACCCTCCAGACTCAGTGACTAATTAGAAATTAGCAAAAGATGTGAAAGCCTTCTTATGAGCAAATCTCCCCTAAGCAAACTTCCCTTAATGGGTTCCACATGAGGCCTATTAGTGGGTGGGGAAGATCATAAATCCCATTAACATTACCCTCTGTCTGTCTCTGTCTGTCTCCTTGTCTCTGTCTCTCTCCTCTCTGTACATTATCCAATGAACACAAACTTTGGAGCCTAATAACTTAACTCAATGCTCAGTTACTATATTTGTTATTCCGTCACCAGTAATAACTTTAACAAACACAGTAATGAAATGAACCTTTGTGACTTTATGTCATGATGTGGAATACTTATTATTTTGCCAAATATTTCAGCCAAGAGCTGACAAAGTGCTAACCTAGAATTCTTAGGAGAATAAACTATCTGACATATTTTCTGGTATCAGCATGCCATACTTTCAGGCAACTTGATAATGTGGCAGCCAAATATGGTATTAGCCCAGATTCTCTATTTCCAGTTTAAAAAAAATCTTTGTTTCTGTTCCTAGTTCCAGTATTAACTCATTAGATGAATTCAAGCAAGTGTCTTAACCAAAGTGTGTCTTAATTTTTTGAATTTTTAAAAAAATTTGTCATAGTTACTGTCTATTAAAAAAAATAGGTCTAACAGGTAAAGTACTTGGTATACTGAAAGTGCTTAAGAAATTCTCTATGGATTTATCCATACTATCTATTTATCAGTCTTCTATTATCTACCTACCTGTCTATCTATATCTTTTTTGGGGAACATACTTCGAAAGTATTACTAAAAAGAAGAGACTTCAAAAATTTTCACAGAAATTATGTGCAATTTACAAAACAGTGAAAAAACAGGTAATGGTAAAATAAATTTTTGATACATGAATTTAATAGAATATTATGTCATTAATCAAACATTCAATGAACAATTATTAGGCACTGTGCTTATACAAAGATAAAAAAAAACAAACCAGTCCCTGACTGAGGAGTTTACAATCTAGTTGAGAGACTAGGTCAATTTATTACATTGGATATATGTGCAACATGTAGATAGATAGAAAGATAGATAGATAGATAGATAGATAGATAGATAGATGGATAGATAGATAGATACATGCATGCATACATACATACATACATAATGTGCCAAATAGAATATAATTTTGGGCAGAAGTCACTGGAAGCTAGGGAGATCATGGAAGGATTTATATAAAAGATGGAACCTGAGCTGAACCATGAAGAAAATCAGAGATTCTAAAAGGTGAACATGAGGAGAGCCAGCATAGTGGACAACTTGTGCAAAGAAACAGATACTAGATGGAATACCACATAATAGGTACAGCAGAAAGGTTAAGTCATCCAGACCTTAGTGTATGTGAAGGAGAATAAAGTGCAATAAGGTTGGGACCAAATTGTAAGGAGCTACAGAAGACAGCCAAGTTTATATTTAATCCTAGAGATAGCAGGGAGTCATTGGAATTAATCAAGTAGAGGGATGATATGGTCCCTCCTGTACTTTACAGAAAAACCACTTTAGAAGGTGTATGGTGGACAGATTAGGAGAGAGAGAGCCTTGAGGAAGGGGAATTAATTAAAAGGTTATTATAATAGCCTAAGCAAGAGGTAATAAGGGCCTGAAGTAGGGTAGTGGCTGTGTGAATGGAGAGAAGGGGATGAAGTCAAGAAATGATGATTTGGAAACTGACTGAACATGTGAGGTAAACAAGAGTGTGAAGCTGAGAAAGATACCAAAGTCACAAACCTGGTTGACTGGTAGAAGAGTTTTGCTGTTGACAGAATGTGGAAATTTGGAAGAGAGGTGGATTTGGTGGGAAAGAGAATTCATTATGAGTCCACTCTTGGATATGTTAATTTTGAAATGCCTTTGGGATATCCAGTTTGAAATGTCCAAAATGCAGTGCATAATGTAGGACTAGAATCCAGGAGAGAGGCTGGAAGTGGGTTTATAGATCCGGGACTCATTGATATAGTTATACCCACTTAATCTGATGAGGTCACCAAGTATGAGACTATAAAAAACATAAAGGACTGGGTCAGAGCTTCTGGATACACCCACAATTAGGTTTTGATATAAGTGATAGTGCAAAGGAAATTGAGAATTAGACCAATTAAACTGGTAGAAGGAGAACCAAGAGAGTAGTGAAATTAAAATCCAGAGTAGAGTGTGTCTAGTAGGAATAGGGGTCAATAATGTCAAATACTACAGAGAGGTCAAGAAGGATGAGGACTGAGGATGAGGCCATCAGATATGTAAAAATGGACTTTATGAGAAATCAAGATACTATTGAACAGATCCAAACAAATGAAAAAATAGAAGGCAATGTGAAATATCTCCTTGAAAAAACCACTGACCTGGAAAATAGATCCAGGAGAGACAATTTAAAAATTATTGGACTACCTGAAAGCCATGATCAAAAAAACAAACAAACCTAGAAAGCATCCTTCAAGAAATTCTCAAGGAAAATTGCCCTGATATTTAGAACCAGAGGGCAAAATAGAACTTGAAAGAATTCACCAATCACCTCTTGAAAAAGATCCCCAAAAGAAGACTCCTAGGAATGTTATAGCCAGGTTCCAGAGTCCTCAGATCAAAGAGAAAATATTACAAGCTGGGGGCGGAGCCAAGATGGCAGCGTAGCAGCAGCAACATATCGCAGCAATCACATAGCCACCCCAAAATACCCATAAAACAGGACTCTAAACCAATCCTAGAACTCCAAAACGCACACAAAGATACTTCCCACTAAAGTCAGCTCGGCTACGAGGAACCACATCAGCACTGTGAACCAAAACCAGGCTGCCCTGAAGCCGCGGCTGTGCCCTGGGGACGGCTGGACAGGAGGAGTGGAGGAGCCTCTCAGGTGAGCGGATTAGCAGCAGCTGCGAGTGGAATTTGCAAAAGGCGGAGATAAGCAGTCCGGCGAAAGGCCTCCAGAGCGGAAAAGCAAAACGCAGAGGTTTTGCACCCACCTCTGCTTTGTAGCTTCCTGCCCGCGGCCTGCAGACAGCA
>CM053584.1:297346603-297397874 GCA_028627135.1 Pseudochirops cupreus
ATTGTAGAGATGTTCTGTGTAACTACACATGTAGAGCCTGTATTGAATTGCTTGTCTCTCCAGTGGAGGTGAGTGATGAGGGAGGAAGGGAAAGAATCTAGAATTTAAAGTTCTATAATCAAATGTTAAAATATATATATATATATATATATATATATATATATATATATATATAATTATTATTATTATTAACTACATGCAATTGGGAATTAATATATACAGGCACTAGGGTAGGGAGATCCATCTTGCCCTACCGGAAATTCAGAGTGGTGATAGGAGAGGACACAGAGCAGATTGGGGGAGGGGTTATACAGTGGGATAGGGCTGTTTTGGGGTGGTGGCCAGGGGAAAGATGGGGGAAAATTTGTAACTCAAAATTTCATGGAAATGAATGATGTAAACAAGAAAATAAATAAATAAATTTTTAAAAATGGAGGGATTGGACTAGATGGCCTCAAAGGGTCCCTTTAGCTCAAAATCCATGACCTTAAATAATGCAAAATGGAGGAGAAAAACATAACCAGGAGAACACATATAAGAGGAAAATGAATGAAAATGAATAGATAAGGGATCCTGATGGGGGATTTGGTAAGTGAACTGAAAAGTCACAATATAACAATAACTACTATTCATATAATGTGCTTTAAGGTTTATGAAGCATTTTACAAATATATGTTATTTTATCCTCAAAACAATCTTGGAAAGTAGGTACTATTATTACTTACATTTTGCAGATAAGGAATCAGAGGATAAAGTGAGTTGCTCAGAGTAACTAGTAGCTAGTGAGTGCCTAAGTCAGGATTTAAATTCAGGTCTCCTTGATGCTAAGTCTAACACTAACCACTGGATCACCCAGCTCCCTCTACACAGCTTTATTTTCTATAGAACTTGTCTTCATATATGATTTCCCTTGAGCTGTTAAATCTAAAGGTTAATTTATTTTAAACTTGTTTCCAAAGAGTCTAAAATAGTCATGAAGTTATTATTTAGGAAATGATCTCAAAAATGGATTCAAAACTCAAAACTAACATTTCATGAGAGCTCATAGTACTAGGTAGGATAAATTTGTGCATCTTCAGGTTTCAGAATGGATAGGAGTTGTCAATTCCACAATATAACAAAACCTGTTAATGTATCATCATCATCTCATCGTATAACTGATCACAACATGAAATAAATGCACTATGGAAGAATAGAAGTAATGCATTTCTAATAAAGTGGCCTGGGTTTGGATCCCGATAATGCTGCTTATTACCTGTGAGACTTGGGGCAAGGCATTTGAACTTGGGTCTCAGATTTCACAAAACTGAAATACCCTTTTAGGTCTAAATCAATGATCACTGTATATAAGGAGTTAAAATTATTTTTTAACAATTTTTATTTTTAAAAAATATATTGAGGGGCAGCCAGGTGGAGCAGTGAATAGAGCACTGGCCGTGGAGTCAGGAGGACCTAAGTTCAAATTTGACCTCAGACATTTAACACTTACTAGCCATGTGACCTTGGGCAAGTCACTTAACCCCAAATGTTCTGCCTTCCCCCCTCCAAAAAAAAAAAGAAAATATATATAAATATTGAATATCAATGTAACTCACTAAACTTGCTTAATAACTATTTGCATTTAAATACATTTATTTCAATGCATAGCATATTGTTAGCTTGCTTAACCTTGGTCAGCGTCAATTTCCTCATCTGTAAAATGGGGGTAATAATAGCACCTACTTCATGGGGCTATTGTGAAGATCAAATTAATAATGTATCTAAAAACCCTCTGCAAATTTTAAAATTAAATATACATGCTAGTTCTTATTATATAAGTTTAGTTAACATAATTTCAAATGTCATAGTATCTCCCAAACTGTCATAAGACATTGATAATGTCTTAGATAAGATCTGGGGTTCCACTAACACTGTTTATGTTGGGACAGACATGCCCTCAGGTTCATTTTTCACATCAGCCTATCCAGACAGCTATTTTTGGAGGTTCTCTCCCTTCCTCTGGGAATGACCCACTAGATTTGTGTTTCAGTATATGCTGTAAACACATATGCTGTCTACTTGCTACTGCGGACACTGTTACAATAAAAATGGCCAGATGAGATCATGGTAACTGATCAGAATCCTGATTTCTTCTTTACTCAGTAAAAGACTTTGCAACCAGGGAACTTCCCCAAAGGAGCACTTTTCTGTTCTTTTCCCCAAAAAGAATACTTTGAAATAATATTCCACATGCCTCTAATAAACAGAATACCCTCCTCAGTATCCACCAGATACCAATACAACAGGCATCCTATTCTTTCCCCCTCACCTCCAGGTTTCTTTCCACTCTGACAGGTCAATGTTAGGATCCTGGACTACCTGGCAAAGCCATCTTTTGGGTTACATACCTCCTAAGTTTCACTTGTTCCACAAATCTCCCTAAATTTCATCTTTTTCTTTCCCATGAGTCCTCTCTATTCATCTTTTTCCCACTCTCCTAACCCCTCTTCTGTTTCCCACAAAGAAAATCCCCACTAGTATTTGCCAATGCTCTAAGCACACACACACACACACACACACACACACACACACACACACACACGCATGCACAAAAAAAAATGGGAAAGGGCAAAGTTTAAAGCCAAGTGGGGCCCTAGATTTAAGGATGGAAGGCAAAGAAAAGGTCTTTAATTCAAATTAACAAGTTTTTTAAGCAACAAGTATTATGTGAAAAGAATTGTTCTGAGCACTAGAAATCCAAAGGAAAAAATGAAAAAACAAAAAACAAAACCCTGTCCTCAAAATGCTTCCGTTCTACCAAAAGATTAAAACATTTAAACACTTAAGTAAAAGCCAAGAACCAGAAAAGGCTTCCCATAAAAGGTAGCATAGGAGTTTTACTTGAAGGAAGATAGGAATTCTAAGAGAAGGAAGTATATTACAAGAATTCCGGATAGTCTATGCAAAGGCATGGAACAGGAAGATGAAATACTATGTATCAAAAGGTTTAAACTGTACCCGTGATGTCAATCTGACTCTCATCTTCTGGACTGGGAAGGTTGGACACAGCACAGGAGAGCACTACTTTTCAGGTTTGCCCTTTCCAGAGACCATTTCCCCTTTTTCTCACTCTGCATGTCTCTAAACCTAGAAGCAAAGGATGGGATAGAAAAGACAGCAGAAATTTTTTGAGGCTTAGAGAATTCATTAAATCTACCAGCAAGTTATCATAAGAGCAAGATATGGTTAATGTAAAATATAGATAGAGTTAATGTAGATATAGCAGAATGTAGAAATTCTTGTTTAAAATTGTTCGAGGTGAGAGTTGTCTGGGGGTTAAAATTCAGATAGGCTTTGTGCCAAGGGGGTCACAGTGAGTGAGTACACTGGCAGTACTTAAATATTTGGCTAACTAAATGTCTTTCTGTTCTGTATTTTTTTGTTCAGGGTGGGGTACAGAAGGGAGTACTGTAGTATGACTAACCTTAGAAATAGAGAATGAACAAGACACAGGAACTATATGAACATAAACACCAAACACCTTTTATACAAACAAAGTTAGAGCTAAATAATTGAAGTAATATTTATTGTGCAAGGGTAGATAAAGCTAATATAATTTTTAAAATGACAATTTTACCCATTATGCAATGCCATCCCAATTAAATTACTAAAAAATTACCTGAGTCAGAAAAAAAATAATAAGAGGGTTCATTTGGAAGAGCAGAGGGTCAGGAACTTCAAGAAAACCACTCACCAGATGTGAAGGAACTAGATTCAATAGTATTAGACCTTAAACTTTATTATGAGGTGAGAGCAGTGTTGAAGCTGATAATTTTGATTATTTTAAATTAAAATTTTCCCATATAAATAAAACCAATATAGCCAAGAATAGAAGGAATACAGAAAAATTGGGGGGAAAAACTCTCATAGACAATCTCCCAGGTGAAGTATGATTGGGTCAAAATATTGTTGTGGGGTAGGAAATGATGAGCTGGTAGATTTAGAAAAATATGCAAAGACTTGGACTTGTGAAGGAAGATGCTATCTACCCACAGAGAAACAGATGACAAGTGGAAATAAGCATAATTACATATATGTGTCTGAGTATATATGTGTATGTTTATGGATATATATGTATATGTGTATACATGTGTATACCTAGCTACATATCATATATGTGTATATATGTGTACATATGTGTATACACACACACACACGTATACACACACACACATATCCAAGCTTCATTGTACCCTGGGGTGGGAAGGAAGGGGAAAAAAATAAAGCAAAAAGTGCACAGCAGAGGACAAGAGAAAACCTGCAAGGAAGCAAAGACGGACACTTTGGAAATAATGTGTAGTATTTATCATATAAGTTTTCTTGAAATGGAAATGGATTGCTTTATATTGAATCCTGTCTTTTGTTCTGCTTTGTACATGACAGTGTTTTTTTTCTTTTCTTATTTTGTATTTAAGTTTAAAATAAATTTTTAAACTAATAAAAGGAATAGAGAATGAATGAATGAAAATATTTAAGGGTTTGTTATGTGCCAAGCACTGTGCTAAGCCTGAAGAATACAAATAGAAAAAAAAATGAAGACAATCCCCAATCTCAGGGAGCTTACCTGCTACGTGGGGAAGACAACACACAAATATTTGTCAACATGCACAAAGATCTCTTTTAAGCTCCCCCCACTACTTCAAAACAATTTAAAACATTCCTGAGATAGAGTACCAGAAGATAATATAGAATATAAAGATAAACATACCTTGCTCTTGGCCAGTTCAAAATCCATAGGTTTCATATTATTTAGAGCTAGAAGATCTTAGAGGCCCTCTTTTCTAGCCTCCTTATTTTACAAGGAAGGAAACTGAGACCCAGAGAGTGCCTTGTTTTTGGTCTCACAGGTAACAGGAAAGCAAAGCCAAGATTCAAGCCTACATCCTTTCATTCCAAATACATTCACTATACTCCCTCATTAGACTTACCCAGCCAACAGTGAGAAGAAACAGCAGCAATATTGTTGATAAATAAGGGAGAGTTTTAACACTGAATCCTATCTCTATTTCTACCTATTCACAGAATATCTTAAACATTTCCTTTAACTACAGTTTTCCTCCAGTCTCCTCTTCTATAACAGCAATGCTATTTGCAGCTGCTGTGGGGGTGGAAGACCAATAACACAAGCACACAGGAGGGCTGCTAGCATGGTCTGACTTACCCATGGTCAGACAGTAAGAATCAGAGGTAGGGTCTGAAATCGGGTATTCCTACATTCAGGCAGCCTGTACCTGATAAAATCATTCCAGTATTGGCTACACCTTCACTCATTCTCCTTGGATCAATGGCCAAGGTAGGGGAATTCGAATACTCCTTGCTCCCCTCTGCCACTTCCAGATTATCTGCCTAGTTCTATTCCTCTTTTCCCTTTGAGATTTGTGATATTCATATCTACTGCCTAATCAAAATCCTGATAGCTAGTGTCTGTAGACACCAACTTACTCACCTGCCAAGCTTTAGTCTCGGATCACTCTCACCATTCAATGCCTTCACTCCTACACATGTGCAGTTGAACAAAGGTGGAAAGAAAAATCACTCAACTGTTATGATTGGGTCCACTACAAATTTATGTTACACAGCTTCAAGTAGGCCTTCACCGCTGCTAGGCAATCCTACTATACTCCCATTATTGATTCACTATCCCACTTTCTTATTGATTCTTCCAAACCTTTCCATCCCTCTTCAAACCACCCCTAATTTGGACTCCCCCCAACTTCTCGGGTAAGTTCCTGACCTCATATTTTACAGGAAAGAAATATTGAGGCCATTTTTGCCATAAACTTCTTCTTCCCTCTTCCTCATCTCCTACATTCAAATGATTTCTGCACCTATCCCTACTTCACTTCTTTCTCACATAATGAAGTGGCCTTACTCCTTACCAAGGGTAACTCCTTTACCTGTTTAATCAATTCCATTGCTTCCCATCTCCTCTGACAGACTGCCCTCTCTGTCTTCCCCACTCTATCACTTATTTTTAATCTCTCCCTGTTTATAGGCTCATTCCCTATGGCCGACAAATATGTCCATGTCTTCCCCATCCTCAAGAACAACAATCACCTTGATTTGATCAGCCTCTATCTAACTACCTTTCTCTGTTCTTATTCTCTTTTTAACTGCTTGAAACCTAGTTTCTGACCTTATCATTCCCCCTAAACTGCTCTCTCCAAAGTTACCAATGATCTCTTCATTGCCAAATCTAATGGCCTTTTCCCAATCCTCATTTTCCTCGATCTCTCTGCAGTCTTTTGAAAATGTTGATCACTCTCTTCTTAATTTTCTCCTCTCTCAAGGTTTTTAGAATACTAGTCTCTCCTGGTTCTCCTCCTACCTATATGATTGCTCCTTCTCAGTCTCCTGTGCTGAATCTTCATCCAGATCATGACTTCTAACTACAGGTATACCCTAGGTGTTGCTCCAGGTTTCATCCTTGTACTCTTCTCTTCTCCCTCTATACTACTGTACTTGGTGATCTCATCTGGTCCAATGGATTTAATTACTATCTTCATGATAATGATTCTAAAATCTACCTATCCTGTCCCAAACTCTCTGCTGACCTTCAATTTCCCATCTCCAAATGCCTTTCAGACATTTCAAACTAGATGTCCTATATACATTTTAAGCTAACATGTCCAAAATAGAAGTCATTATCTTTCCACTTAAACTGTCCCCCTCTCCTACCTTCCCTATTACTGTAGAGAGATCAACACAATCCTTCCAGTCTAGAAGTTATCATGGATTCCTCACTATCTCTCATTTGCTATATCCAATCTGTTAACAAAGTCTATCAATTTTAACTTTGCAGCATCAGTGGCATATGCCCTCTCTCACTGGCACTGCCACCACTCTAGTGAAGGCCATTATCCCTTCGTGCCTGGATTATGCAATAGCCTGCCTGCTGGTGGGTCTATCTGCCTCAAAGCTCTCTCCACTCCAATCCATCCTCTATTCAGTCACCAAAGTGATTTTCCTAAAGTGAAGGTCCAACACTTTCCTACTCTATAAACATCATTGGCTCCCTATCACCTCCAAGATCAAAATCAAAATGCTGTTCTGGGCATTAAAAATCCTTCATAAATTCACCGTTTTCTACTGTTTCAATCTTCTTCCACCTCACTCCCCATTGGATACACTTTGATCCAGTGACACTGGCCTCCTGGCTGTTCCAAGAACAAGACACACCATCTCTTGATTGGAGTATTTTCTCTGGCTGTCATCAGTGCCTGGAATGCTCTCCCTCTTCAGCTCCACCCACTGACTTCCCTGGCTTCCTTTAATTTCAAACTAAAATCCCATTTTTACAGGGAATCTTTCCCAATTCCTCTTAGTTCTAGTGCCTTCCATTTCTTAGTTATTTCCTATTTATCTTGTACATAGTTTTGTATATATTTGTGTGCATGTTGTCTCCCCCGTTAGATTATAAACTCTTTGAAAGCAGGGACAGTCTTTTGCTTTTTTTCGTATCCGCTGTGCTTAGCATAGTGCTTGGTACATCAGAACCACTTAATAAATATTGGTTGACATGGATTGAGGACTGAAAGGGATTTTAGAAATCATCTAATCTCATTTTCTCAAGGAACTTACAATCATTTGGGAGAAATAAGTCCAACTCTTATGATGTAGCTAACAATTTACTGTCATGTATACTTATGTGCCAAAGTAAATGGTACAGACCAGAAATATATTCCAGTGTTATGTACATAGTCAGTACTCAATAAATGTTATGGGTTGATATTCTTTAAATGTGAGCTTTGCACAATAAATGGCATATCTTTGAATAATAATGCCTGGGAGAAAAGTCTTTAGCATAAAAATGTCCAACAGATGCCTCCATTGATGATTTTCAAGATGAGAATAAATCTTGACAGCTTTTTCAATAAAAAAATAATACTGATTGATTGATGCTTGAAAGTGTTTTGTGGTCTCTACATAAATATAAGCTATTGTTATTATTACTGCTACCAATATTTACGTTCACTCTGTGCTAGGAAGGCAGGGACCTATAAATAGTAACTGTTTCTCTTTTGACCAGGAACCCTAAAGTTTGATTTTTTTTTCTTTTTTGATTAAAGGGACCTCCCCTTGATTAACTTCTTAAAGACGCCTATTCACTGAATGGGTGCTACCTCACTCAAAGTGAGAACCTGAAAGACCTTAGCCTTCAAGGGGCAGGGTCTCCCAGTGCATCCTGGGACCTCTCTGATAGTTCTGATAATATTTCCAGATGGCTCGGGAAGAGAAAGTGAGGCTGGTAACCTTGCACAGTCTTCCTTCACTCAAATTGAAGTCAACTACAATACATGTCATCATTTTCCTGAAGCCATGGTCCTTTTTCAAAACAAAGGACAAACACAACAACTACCGATAATAATAATAATTGTGATAGATACTGAATCTCTGATTGCACAGATATAGTGACCTTCCTGGTGAAAAATTCCCTTTGCCAATGCGGCTAATACCTTCTCTTCAACTTTGCCTCCAGGTTAAATGACTTGACCTGGTTCATGCTCAATATGTGCCTTAGGCAGTATTTAAATCTAAATCTTCCCGGCTTCTGAACTATTCTGCCTATAATTATGGTGGTGGTGATGATGATGGTGGTGATGATGATGGTGGTGGTAGTGGTATTGGTGATGATACTAGAAAAAGCCTGGGCCTAATCTTGCCTCTGGCACAAGTTTGGCTGCTTGAGCTTGGCCCATTCACTCAGTGCTCTAGGGAACTCTTTCAGATTACAAATTGCAGAGAAGGTGCCAACTTGCATTGGTAGATGGAGTTTCCTCCTTCGGCAGTTCCCTATATCAGTCATAACATAGTCCCTCTCTATCACCAATAAATTTATCAGTCACTAGCTGGGGGTTTTCTAAGGAAGATGACACAGGGCTACTTGGAGGTCAAAAAAGGTTTGAAAGAATGGGGTGCTGTTGGGTGGGGTTAGGGGGGTCACAATGAGGTACTTCGATTACCTGGTGTGACAGTCCAGAAATACGGTCTGGGGTTTAATGAAAAGGAGGGAGAAAGAGATGCTGTAGACGCCCTAATCCCCCTTTTTGCTCCCCAGGGCCGGAATACCCACAAGTTAGCAGGGTTGAAATCTGGGAGAACTTCTCAGCATCTCGGACCTGGTATGCCTCCCGGGGGTGTGGCTATGAGGACAGATTGCTGGAAAGCCTTGATGAAGAAGGCACAAGGATTGTGACTCTCTTCTTTAACCAAACAGCCCCCGAGTGTTCCTGGACTACTCATTCGCTAAATGCGAGCATCGAGAGCCCTTCCCGAGCAAGCATCCCAAGGCCGCCCCCGAGGAGGCAGTAATTAGCGGGTGGGCGCGTGGGCGGAATCGAGGGTTTTCTTTCTATGCTTCCCCCGCCCTCCACCTTTTTTTCTTCTCCAAAGTAGGTGATTTTTATTTTTATTTTTTTTGTAGAAAAAGGACGGCAAAAAAAAAGAACCGTCTTCATTCCCATCACCGCGATTTCCACATGGATGTGACGTTCAGTCGGCGCTTCCGAAATGCCCAGGTTGAGTCACGCGGGGACAACCCCCGGTTTGAAGGCTGAGGAATTTCTCGGTCCCGGCGGACTCCGGCCCCCCGACATCCTCCGGGAGCCCCCTGGTGGCCAGCGGCCGGCTGACTCGCTGGCTGTGCATGGCCTGCCCCGGGCTCCCTTTGCACTCCCTCCCAAGTCCGAGTGCTTTACGGAGAGCCGCCGCTGGGCGTCACAGTCACATGTCGGAAAGTCCCAGAGACCTGGCTGGAAATCCCCGGTCTCATATATTATTACCCGGCTAAAAGAAAGGAAAAAGAGAACTTGCGCAGTCGCTCGCTTCAAGTTCTAGGATCTAGGATAGGAGCTTGCGGGGGTGGAGCAGCTGGGAGAGGAGGCCGGCGGTAGTGGAGGAGAGTCACAGTTCGGCAGCAGCCGCAGCAGCCAGCCTTCGGCTCTGGGACAGAGGCCGGCCGGCCAGGACTAGCGCAGCCCTGCAGTGAGATTCAGCCAGCCAGCTTCAGGCGTCCCATGGAGCACCCCGCCGCTTCTGCCCTCACGTCTGCACCGGGCCTTCTCGTGCATTAATTCGGGACTTTTGTATTCCGTTGGGCGCTCACTCCTGCTTATCAAAGGTAACCCTGATTTTCCAACCTCCGCTTTCCCCCAGACCTTCCAGTGAGATAGATGGATCCAGGACGAAGCCTCCTGGGCCACTGCGAAGCCGCGGGCGCGATTCATTGTTAGTCGTGGGTTTGGCATTTGAGTCTGGCCGCACGAGTTTGGCACAGACCTTGACCCCGAGCGTTGCTGCTTGACAGCGAGCAGATTGCTTGCAGCTTGTGGTGATGGGATGGGGAAGGGAGGAAAGCAGGACTGGGAGAGAGTGCCTGTGCTCGCTGCAAAGATGTTGAGGGGTTGGGGGTGGGGAGGAAGGGTGCACCCTGGATCAGTCCAGAGGTCTGAGCCTTTAGGATAAATTAAAGATAATTCGGAGACCTTTAACTGCAATGGACAGAATGTTAGTAATAGTCGTTGAATTAAACTGATTTTAGATGCTATTAAAATTTTGTGATTAAAAAAAATTGCTGCGCTACTTGAAGCAGGAATTCCACATTTTCTGCAAAGGGCCACTGAAAATATGTAGAATCTGGCATTCTCTCTTGTGCAGAATATAAATAAAGGATGATGTATTGGAAATGACAGCAGAAGTTTACACTGGGAGTTCCAGCCACCTCATTTCCCCAGGTCTTAGCTGCCAGGTATTTTAAGATTGTGTGGCAAGACAGGGTTGACTTTTTTTTTTTTTGAGTTCCAGATGTGGAAAAGTTCAGGAGATATTTAAATACCTCTGCTCCAGTCCCACCTCTCGGTCAGCCAGCTTTTTCAGGCTTGGTTGTCCCACATCCTGCCACCTGGCCTTTTCAGGAAAGCTAGGGTATTAAGAATGGAGCTTAGCTCCCATGGATTGGTTTGAATCCAAATCTCCCTGCTTGCAGATCTCGTCTTAGGTGAAACCAGCCTGATAAAGTGGTTCAGAAGCCCCTTTGAGAGCTATTTATCATTCCACATGATTTTTAAAAAAGTAATAGCCCTGAAGTCTGAGACCCTTGAACCCTTGAACACTGAGAGGTTTAAAAGATAATAACACAAATCTTCAATTTTGGAAGAAAAGATTAAGAATGATTGCTTTTGAGAAAACTGAGGCACGATTATGTCTTTATGCATTTATTCAACAAGTATTTATTGAACTGATGCTAAGTGTAAGGTATCATGTTGGCTGCTATGAAGGATTCAAAGACCAAAATGATTTATATATTATACAATTGTATACAGTATACAGTGATTTATATATTTATACGTTGTACTTGACTCTGCTTCCCGCAGTTCTTGGTGTGCAATATGGGAATTTTATGGCTTTGAATTAGTGCTTTCTAAAAATGGAATTGGGGTTTTTGTTGATAAACAATTTACAAATTTCCATGTCACATACTAAAACACCTGTACAAAATGGAAAAAAGAAAAAGAAAAACCAAAAGGAAAAAAGAGAGAGGGCTTCTAGATATGAATAACTGCTAAAGAATTTTGTAGTTCCCAGTGACAGAATTTGGGGAAATTTTTGTGAAATGAGTCAAAGAAATATTACAAAACATCACTTTGTTTTTTACATATTCATAAGACTTTTCTTCTCTCCTACAAGTATGTAACAATCTTTTTTTTAGAAATGTTTACTCTGTGGCCCCATCTGGAGTGAGGTCCAAGAACTGGAAATTTGCAACAGGGTATTTTCGTTTGTTTCAGTGGGTAGTTTTGAAGAATGAAGGGCTGCAGTACTGATTGAGTTGCTTTATGTTCTTGAATATTGATGTTAAGACGGGTTTAAATGGATGTATTTTGGCTTCCACAATTTAAGGAAGATCTCTAGGACTAGAAGAAGCAGTGAATAAAAGCAAATCCTTCTTCACGTGTTTTCAGAATACTTTAAAGACCATTTTATGGTGACCCATTTTTAAGTGCTCTAAGATATACAAAACATTTTGCTCAGAGCCATTCTGTGAAGGAGGTCATGTATTATGATTCCCTTTTAATAGATGAAGCTAAGATCCAGATAGTGCCAATGATTTGCTCTGGGTCGCATAGAGAGGAAGAAGCCAGAATGCAAGCCAAGACCTCCTCTCTCCAAGGGATTTAGTGCCACCCATCTTATTTCCCTCGAAGGTTAATGAGTTTTATAAACACATTTCTGTTGGAGAAATCAAGGACATTTTGAAAGACCCCACTTGCAGCCTTTGACTTCCTTGTTCTTGAGAGAGAAAAACACTCTCACATTTGTCTAAGGGAAGGAAATATTATTTTCCTGAAGTCACATATAGCAATATCAAGTTGAAATTGAAGTTAATTGAAAAAAAAATTCCTCTAGACAAAATCCTTTTACATTTTTTATAATAATAATGAAAGAAGTGTTCAGGGTTCATAGTAATCACCAGGATCTGAAATCCTATGGGGTAGCAAATGTCTGCATTAGTTAATAGCTTATGCATTTTGATAGTCCAAGGTTTAAGGGTCTCAGCATCCCTAAAATATATGTATATTTGCCTTAGAAGGTAGGTTAGCTTTCAGCCTTGGAAGAGTGCAATGAAAAGACTTTCTTGATATAGTACCAGAGCCAGTTCATCCTTGATGCATATCTTTGTCATCTTGAAGGTTCAGGAGTCACATAAAGAAAGGGAGATACTTTGGGACTACCTGGGGAAATACCAGGATAATTGGGAAATGTTTAGGGGTTTTCATAGTATTTTTTTTTTTAAGGGAGATGTGATAACGATAGGAAAGGGAAGCAATGAAAATACCTGGTGCTTGCACCACAATGACTTGTCAGCTAAAATTGGCTTGATAGCTAGAACCTAATATCATCCCAGCTATCTCCCCGATTCTCCATCTTTCTTATGTTTTAAGTTGCATCCGTTCTACAAGTTCCTTCCATTTCCTTTTCAAGGTCCTCATTTTCTTGTACTGTTTGCTTAGGTGTGGAGGACCCTGGGGGGTGAAGAAGAGAATGGCATTCAGCCACTAGTTGGTGTCTGGAGTACTACATTTTAGTGATTTGGAGCTGAATAATACTTACACTCCAATTTTAACTATTACAGTTGCTTAGTTATAGATCAGTGTGTGACCTGAGGAATCCTGGGGAGCTTCTCAAGCCTTATTGACTGCCTACTCTGTATACCAATTTCTAGCATGCTAGAATTTAATCTCCTTGAAAGTAGGAATTGTTTGCATTCATTGGACTTTTATCCCTAACACCTAGTATCATGCCCAGCACATCATAAATACTTGCTGATTGACTGATCAGGAAGACGGCATGACATATTGAGTAAAGTTGCAAGACTGGGGAGTCAAGAAGACTCCTTGTCCCTTGTGCTCCCTGACTGTGTACCTTGGGCAAATCATTTAACCCTCCCTCTTCCTCAGGTTCCTCTACTATAAAATAGAGGCTAATAATACTTCTAAAAATAAGAGCATCCCTTCACAGGGGTATTTCTAAGCTCCAAAGAAATAATGAATGGAGGTGGGAAACAGTCTGGTACAGTGCAGAGGCTTTAGACTCGGGACCTAGCTTCAAATCCTCCCTAAATCACTTACTGCTTATGTGATTGTGGGTAAGTCACTTAACTCTAGGCCTCAGTTTCTTATCTCTCAAGGGAGGGGGTTGGACTAAATATGGCTTTTCTAAGGTTTCCCCCCACTCAAGTCTAAATCTATAATGAAAAAAAGTTCTAAAAAATAAAATAGATGATGACTTTAAACAATCATGGGAGGGAGGGAGGAGATGTCAGGTATTGTTCTTAAGGGAGAGATTTTTATCATCAGTGGTTTGATGGCATTGAACCTCAAATTTCCTTATAAATGTTTCAGGCCTTAAAAAGAAGAAATGATCAGTATGTCTGATGCTTTTATGAAAGCTTTGTTTTCACTTTCCATACCAGTAAAGAAATAAAGGCCTTAAGTTCTAAATGCTGATCCCTTAGCAGTGATAGGATCTCTTGGTTGTTACTTAGGGGTGGGCCTATAGGTAGCCAGTGGCTACACTGATGTTTTATGGTTCAGAGTACTTTGTTCTTGGTGAACCTCATTCCCCTGCATCAGAGTCAGAACCAATGATGAGATGCATACTGTGTACGTTTGCTCACAGACGGGATTGGCCCTATGACAGGCATTACTTAAACACGGGTTATTCCCCTCCTCCTCAATGCCCACTCTCCTCCTTCCTACTCTTGTATAGATAAATCTTTAAAAGTGATGTAACTTGCAACAGTCCAGTGTTAGTAAAACTTTGGTACCAGCAAGCTGGGGAATTGATGTAACTAGGATTCAAATCTGTTGCCTTCATATTAAGGTAATGGCAAGATTCGAACTCTGATTTTCTGTGGGTAGTTTTATATATAATATATGTGTAAGTATGTATATATATATTTATATGTGTATATATATTTATATCAGAGTAGTTATTAAAGGCTAACCTAATAGATTGGGTTTTTTTTGTTGTTTGTTTTCTTCTCAGGTATTCTACAACAACATGGCTGAACAGCAGGTTCTCCCCCAATCTTTGTATCTGAGCAACATGCGGAAAGCTGTGAAGATAAGAGAGAGAGCCCCTGAAGATATTGTCAAGCCTACCAATGGGATAATTTATCATTTTAAGACCATGCACAGATATACAGTGGAGATGTTCAGGACTTGTCAGTTTTGTCCTCAGTTCCGAGAGTTTATCCTTGTTGCTCTGATTGACAGAAACATCCAAACTTCACTAGAAAGTCAGAGAAAGCTCAACTGGTGCCGTGAAGTCAGGAAGCTTGTGGCACTAAAAACGAATGGTGAGTCTGAGTCCCTTCCAACCCAAATTTGGGTTGATTCTGGGACTCCCAGTAAAGGATTCTGATTAAGGCTTTGGGGGTGGGAGGGTAACATCGTTACAAGATGAGCCTGCCACGTGGATCTGTTTATGTGCAATAGCTAAACCTCCATTAGAATCAAATGTAAAATGCCTGACTGGATGATTCAGCTGGCATGAGAGCCTCAGTAAGGGGTGTCCTAAGCACGAGATGTTTTTGTTTTGTGTTGTGTTGTTTTATAAAGCAAATGTTGCTTTCTAATGAAACATGTTAAAGTAGAGACCATTTGGAGGGTTAAGAGAATAGGGCTGGAGCACCATAAGTGATTTGTGACCTTGGGCAAGTGATCTGCTTACCACCTGTAAAAAATGCCCATCACGGCATAAACAAGAGACAAGGTTTTAAAGAATTCTAAACACTTTCAAGGAAAGACTCATTATTTACACAAAGAATTTGATCTGTACTTTTGAGCCTAGGCAGTATTAAATATAAATGTGGAGGGTTTGTGGTCTTCAGCATTTTGCCATCTTTTTTGAGTTGAAGTTTTTTTTCCCTATCCAAGTTCATGGACCCCCTGAAATCTGTCTGCATGCCCTTGATCTGTGATGCCCAGGTTTACAACTGTTGCTGTGAGATCTCTTCCACCTTTAAATCTACAAGCTGATGATTTCGTACTCTTCTCTTGAGAAATAATAGAAATATGTCAGATTTTTCCCCCTACTTTTGAGCTGTTTTCCATTGATGATGATCTTCTTTTTTCCCAGCATATTTGATTTCCCCCCCTGCAAGCTGCTGAGAGAGTTGTCCGATTCTCCTTAAAAATCACAGCAGGTTCACAACTTAAGTTGGTTACTTAGTTTTAAATTATTTCTGGATAGCTTTCACTATTTCTCTAAACATGGGTTGGTTGATTGGTTGATATGGATGTAAACATTGCAGTCTGTGAATATTTATGATGACTACTAGAAAGAGTCTAAATGGGATTCTTATTCTTGGGTAAGAAGCCGGAAGCACAGTGTTTCCTATCATCAGTAATATTGCTAAAATTAGTATAACCTTACTGATATGAATAGAGGACTTTAAGGCTTGATGACCATTATGAAAAGGCAGTTATCCAGAGATGAAACAGCATCAGTATTGGCATCTTCAAGTGGGAATGATCTATGGATAAAGAATTTTTAAAAATAACAAGAATGATAATAGCAGAAATGTATTTAGTATACTGATGTTGGCAATCCACTTTTTTTTTAAAAAAAAGCATACATTATCTCATTTGATCCTTACAACCCTTTGGGGATAGATGCTGTAGGTATTATTCCCATTTTACAGAAAAGAAGACTGAAACTCAGAGAGATTCAGTGCCGAAGTCACGGTTACATAGCTAGATACAAACCGGAAGCACTATTTGAACCTAGTTCTTGCCTGACTTCACAACCATCTCTCTTCCTGCTTTACAGAGGTGACGCTGCATTAGTTGTTGTCATGGAGAAAGCAAGATGGATTGTTTGTCTACAATCGGTTGTTCTGATAGACACAAATAGCTTTCAGTGGTGATGTTAAGTAGGAATCTAGCCAGGCTGCCTGTGGTGTCTCCTGGGAAGTGGTTTTCATTGCCTCCCCATTCATTACCAGGAGGGATGGAGTCATAGGAAAGGGTGGGGGAGTATTGAAGAAGGGGAGTGGCCATGCCAAATTAGGAGTTCGTGAAACACCAAATAATGCTTAGCAGAGAGTATTTTGCACATAGTAGGTACCAGCAAGTATTTGTGGATTGACTCAAATTTGCTGGTTGTAAGCACTTCATTTTCTTCAAG
This sequence comes from Pseudochirops cupreus, assembly GCA_028627135.1. Classification (NCBI taxonomy): domain Eukaryota; kingdom Metazoa; phylum Chordata; class Mammalia; order Diprotodontia; family Pseudocheiridae; genus Pseudochirops; species Pseudochirops cupreus. The sequence goes on from CM053584.1 coordinate 297,363,335, forward strand.
AAAAAGTTGTATGAGAAATGTTTTTAATTGATTAAAACATTTTCATAATCTGGCATTTACTTTAGAAAAGCTACAAGCGTTCTTGCTTGTAGGAATGTGGGTGGTATTTTCTAGGCAAAGACTTTTTTAGGCTTTTTTTTTTTATGGTTACAGTTACATATTCTTCCCCTCCCCCTGTGAAAGCCTTATAAGGTCTGAAAAGGGGAGGAGAGATATTCAGGAAGGAAAAGAAAAACAGAACAGATGCCATTTCATCTAGGATTTTTATTAACACAGATTTTTTTCCCCTAACTTAATCTGTAGTATGGATTATATAAAATTACTGGATTGTTTGGAAGTAGGGGGAAAGAGATGGTAGGCGATTCACAATGTTTGCATTTGAGGATATGAGACTAGAGTGAATGAGGAAGGGAGTAGGTGGTATAAAATTGAAACTTCATGTGAAAAATTCCAGCGTCTATTGGCTGCTGCGATTTCACTTGTATAATGAATAGGCCTATTCCAGCTCACCCTAACCACACCCACTTGGAAAGTCCAGTATGCGCTTCACAGTTTAAATGTCTACACACCAGAACAAAAAGTACAATGGCAGTTGCTCAATTGCTAGGCAAATAACTTGGCACTGGGGAATTCCAAGTGTTACTGAGGGAATTTTGTGCTGGTGAGTCTCAATAAAGAACTGAAAGTAAGAACAAGGAAAAAAAAAGCCTTATCTTTGCTCTAGATTTTGCAAAGGGGAAATTTCAACAGAATTTAATAGTTGCCACACTTCTGGCCTAAATGCAAGACATAAGTGAGCCTTTTCCGTTTATTTATCTGGATGTTTGTTTAGCCAGCCTTTCTGTACAATTTTCATGATTTGAAAAAAGAAAGAAAGAAAAAACAGACCAAATAAATAAATAGGCAAATGGGAAAATGTTAGTTTAAGGAACATCTAAGTTTTTTGAAAAACTTGATCAGGTTGGAAATATTATGAGACTTCAAAACTATTGGCCTAGCCACATCAGAAAATAGTTTGTCCTGCTTTTTAAGCAACTGTGGGCTTCTCAAAGAATTACCGATTGTGTGTTTGTGTATGATTGTCTCAATTCAGTTCTGCAAATGAGACGTATATTCAGTGCATTTGTTGCTTGAGAGTTTGAGAAAATGCAAGGTCTGTATGGAGTTTATGCTTTTTAAATTTCAGGTAGTTCCTAGATAATGCCTTTGAAAAATAGTCATACGCAACTTTCTTAGAAATAGTGCCTTCTACACTTTAGTCCTAATTGCAGGGAGCACATGCTGTTTGACCTATAGGAATTTCAAACCCTTGTTTCCGTGGCACGTTATGATTTTTAATGAGGAGTTGGCCATTTAAATAAGTACTTTACTATTGCTGACAAGCTGAGCACCACACCACATTCCTGTGGGGCAGCTTTGTCTTGTCAGCCCTACATTACAAATGAGAGGAAACTCCCAGCACCCGGGGTAAAGTGATATAACCAAGTCACTTTATTGTGAGTCACTGACAATCCCAGTCCCATGCCTGGTAAGAAAAGCCAGGACTGTTGATGTTTGCATGTTTACCCTGGGCCTTTTTGCTAGGAATTGTCAATCCTTGCTGCCACTGTCCTTGGATGTTGGAATCCCGGAATGTAAAAGATGACAGGAATAGAAGAGTACAATTTGGTAATCCTCCCAAGTTGCTCTCTAAGATGTGATAGTGTGGCATAGTAGAGAGATCCAGTTTTGACTAGCTCTGCAACTCTGAGCAGATCATTTAGTCCAGGATTGGGGAGCCCTCTAGGTCCTCAAGTGCTGCCCTTTGATTGAATCCAAACTTCACAGAGCAAATCCCCTCAATAAAAGGATTTGCTCTATAAAACTGGAACTCAGTCAGAGGGCCGCACCAAAGGACCTAGAAGGCCACATGTGGCCTCAAGGCTGAAGGTTCCCCACCCCTGACTTAGTCAATTCATTTAGCCTGTTTCCTCACCTGTAAAATGGGAGATAATAATAATGCCTATAGCTTCTTCTTTGAAGGGTTGTCATGAGGATGAGATGAGATTATGTATTTGCTTGGCAAACCTGAAAGCACAGTATTTCTGTCAATGACTATTATCCAGTCTAAGCTCCTTATTTTACAGATGAAAAAACCAAGGCAGTTAGATGACAGTAAATAGAGCAGCAAACTTGGAATCAGACCCAGGTTCAACTCATGCCTTAGACACTTATGTGTTATATGACTCTGGGCAAGTTCACTTTAACCCCTCTGCCTCAGCTCCTCACCTATAAAATGAGAGGATTGGCCTCCAGTTTCCTTCTACCTCTATATCTGTGTGTTCTTATAATGACCCCAAAGGTTCGTTAGTGCCAGAGCCAGTCTCTGGGTTCAGCTCTCTCTCTCTACTGCACTCTACTACACTTCATTAAAGATAAAATTTCAGTATCTTTTTCTTTAAATAAGAATCCCCTGCCTCCCCCCGCCCCCCATCAAAAAACAACAGCAACAACAATAGCCTCTCCCTCTTACTATGATGTCAGATGGTAGCGGTGGTTCTGGGAATGATGCTTCCAATAGTAGCCATCTGATGCCTGCCTTGCATATAGTTCAGTAAATGCTTGTTGCCTAATCAAGCAGTTGATTAAAACTCTTAGCTCAAAGCCCATTTGTCCTGGAAAGCATTTACTAGGCTTCCTAAACAAATTCCTCTTATTTTCTTGCTTCTTCTCTCTTCTCATCATTTCCAGGTCAGGCAATAACAGTGTATGTGCTTTTTTCCACAGGTGATGGCAACTGCCTCATGCATGCAACATCACAGTACATGTGGGGCGTTCAAGATAGTGACTTGGTACTGAGGAAGGCACTATACAGCACTCTGAAAGAGACCGATATCCGCAACTTCAAATTCCGTTGGCAGCTGGAGTCTCTCAAATCCCAAGAATTTGTGGAAACAGGCCTCCGTTATGACACCAGGGTAAGCAGATTCTGTTCAAGCAAAGTGTGCTCCTTGGGAAATACTGAGCAGCTAATTCTCTGTGTATGTTTGGGGGAAGGAAAGGCAGGGCAGGGCACAGTTGTCCCAAATGACCTTATGGTGGCTGAATTCCTGCTGAGGATCTTTCTTATAAGAGAAGCCTCTTGGAGGATGGCTTTTTTGAGGAGCCTCTCCTGGTTTTCATGTGTCATTGCCCTTACATGCATTATTGAGGCAGTGAGTCAGATTCAGGCATGTATGTATAATCCAACTCATCTTTCTCCAAGTCACGAGTATGGAATTTTTGTGGACAATCTGGATGAAGATTTTAAATTTTATGTCACTTCAAGGTTTTTTTAGGCAGATATTATCCCCAGCTTCCCTCACAGCTCTGTAAGTGGCTTCAGTTTTGAGTCTGAATTATAATAGAAAAGGTCATCAAAAGAAAAAAAATGGCGGGGGTGGGTGGGTGGAAGCAGCAAGGAGAGAAATACTGTTAGGTTATTTAAAAGAATGAAAATAAAACAGTGATACAGATGAAAAGACACAGACTGGGGTCAGGGAGAGGGGAAAAAAGTCAAATTACGTTGAATTACCCTTTTATTTTTTCCTTAGAATTGGAATGAGGAGTGGGACAATCTTATCAAAATGGCATCCACAGATACATCAGTGGCCCAGGGTGGGCTTCAGTATAATTCACTTGAAGAAATCCACATATTTGTTCTTTCTAACATCCTCAGAAGGCCAATAATTGTTATTTCAGGTGAGAGTCACATAATTTCAGTTGAGGTGTGTCAATCAGCGTACGCTTTAATTAGTGTACGTTGAGTGTCTTTTAAAGTTTTCATCTCTAGGATGTAGACTAAAATTTCACTGCATTTCTTGTGATGGAAAAAAAGCCATATTGACTTAGTACAATAGCAGTGAATAGTTTAAAGGAATTTGGTGTGGATAACTTTCAATGGTTTATTTTTTTTTTCCTTCTCTTTCCCTACACAGACAAAATGCTGAGAAGCTTAGAATCTGGTTCCAATTTTGCTCCTTTGAAAGTTGGTGGAATTTATTTGCCTCTCCACTGGCCTGCCCAAGAGTGTTATAGATATCCCATTGTCCTTGGTTATGACAGCCAACACTTTGCACCACTGGTCACTCTAAAGGACAGCGGACCTGGTAGGAAAATTAAGCTATGACTTAGACCTAGCTTATTTTAAATGCTTGTGCTAATTGTCTCTGTTCCTGTTTGGAGTTTGCTGCATTCTTGATTTAAATGAAAATGTCTTTCAGAAAGTTTAATTGTCACATCATCTGGTAAATGTAATGCTTGCTTTACCTCAAACCAGTGAAGTATTTCTGTAAAGAATGAGAAGAGTTTTAAAAATTATACTCCTGTTAGTATTCTGCCTGAGTGCTAGAAGTAAACAGAACGGAGGAATTGTGGACCTTTTTGCCAGTTAAATGATGAATTAGTTTTTAAGCAACATTCTTTTCTATACCCCGACCTTCCCCCCCCCAAAAAACCACACACACTTGTTCTTCATCATTCCTACTTATGGTTTCTTGGATCAAAAGCTAGAAGCAACCAAGACCTTAGAGGCCATGTAGTCCAACTCCTTCATTTTATAGGTGAACAGACCCAGGAAGTTAAGTGACTTGCCTAAGATAGTAAGTAGCAGAGTCAGAACTTGAACCCAAGTCCTCTGGCTCTGAAGCCAGCACTCTGTTCTAGTGTACTACTTTTTCAGAAATGTATTTAGCATGTTAATGATTTCATGCACCACCCGATTTAGTAGGGTAAAAATGTCCATATGTCATTTTCTCCTCAGAAATCAGAGCTGTTCCACTTGTTAACAGAGATCGAGGAAGGTTTGAGGACTTGAAAGTTCATTTTCTAACAGAGCCAGAAGCAGAGATGAAGGAGAAGCTACTCAAAGAGTACTTGACAGTGGTAGAAATCCCAGTACAAGGCTGGGACCATGGGACAACTCACTTAATCAATGCTGCAAAGTAAGTGATTTCCTGCTGGCTGGCTTGTTTAGTTGTTTTTATGCTTTATACCAAGAGAATACTCCAGCAACCTCCCACCTGAAACTGAGCCTTGGTTTTGCTGGAATCTCCTTCCCTCCGCTGGGAAATAAAATGAGGTCTCACCCATCGCATTCTTTTGGAGGTGTGAGTAAATTAGGAATGCCATATGAATGATTCTTAAGCTTAGATTTAGGCAGTGCAGACCAGTTTCAAATAGCATATTTGAACAAGAAAAAAGTCACTGAGAGATTTTTGAAAAAGATATTTTAGGAGGGTTCAGTTTTATTTCCTACCTTGATGGATTTTAGATATCTTAATATGTTTATGTATTTATTTAGACTATTTATATATTAGATATACATTATTTATTTAGAATATTTATATATTCTTTAAATTATCATAGAAATTCCTGGAATAGCCTTTCATAAATCAGGTATACAAAGAATACAACCCACATTTTATTTTTCAGTTAAACATTTGTTTTCTCCCTCTGCCCCTTCTCTGCATGGGGGAAAACAGAGGAAAACTAGATCCTTTTAACAAATATGCATTGTCACACAAGATAATTCCCACATTAGCTCTGTCCAAAAATGTATTTCTCATTCAATATCTTGAATCTATCACCTTTTAGGAGGTGGGTTGTAGCGTGGTTCATCATTAGTCCTGTGGAATTGTGGTTGGTTACTGGATTGATCAGAGTTCTTTGATCTTTCAAAGTTGCTTGACTTTGCGATATATAAGCCAAGTTTCCTTTGCTGCTTGATTTGGGGGAGAGAGAGGCAGAGATAGAATGGAACAGTCTCCTTATCTTCTCTTCTGTCATTAGCACTAGCACCTTGATTGATGACAGAGATGAAGGTTCACAAGGACCTGGGCGAAGAACTTGTGGGCAATTTTTATAGCATTCAAATGATTGCCACTAGACTAAGGAGGGGCCAGATAAGTGCCAAGCTGTGTGTTGCACATGTGGTTAAGATTTAACACAGAAATGCTGATCCTCCTGGCTTCTTTCTCTTGGAAGCCTTAGCTTCCTTTGAGATACTCTCTTCCTCTGCCAGGCCCAGCATGAGGCCTTTCCAGACTCCCACTGTTACCAGTTTTCTACCTGCCCCTCAACATCATTACTTTTATGTATTTGATATTTGCTTTCCCTGCATACATTGTGTCCCCCCAAGGAAACATACTGCTCTTAAAGACAAGGGCTGTTTCCATTATGTCTCATGGCCCTGAGTAGCACCTACTACCTAGAAAATATTAATAAGCTCTTGGCAAATCAAATTGAATTGAATTGAAGCTAGAGAAATCTCTGCTTCCCCTTGAAGATTTTAAATATAAACCAGAGAAGGCAATGAGAGTGAATGTGTCCCAGTGTTAAGAAACTAACAAATTAGATCAAACCCCCAAATTAGAGGGATGTAAAAGCAAACAGAGAATGCCTGAGGACCAGGCCTACTTATTAGTGACCACCACAAACAGAAGCAAAATAGATACATTTGAAATCTTAAGTTAATTTTGACTTTCAGGAAAACTGGGACCAAGAATTTCACCACATGCTATTCAAATCTTAATGATACTTTGATAGATGGAAGATTTTTGGGTGATCAGGGAGGAGGGAGTTAATTCTCAAGTTAACTGAAAGCAAACTTTTTTCACCCTCAACACTCTAGGGCATTAAGGCATAGGGCACCAAAAGACTAGATGATAGCAGTTTCTTTAGATGTTGCACCGTTTTTAATAAACCAAAGTTGACTAAATGGATATATCATAAATTTAGAGCTTGAAGGGAATTTAGAGGTTTGGGTTGTTTTTCTTTTTTTGCTTTTTGGAGGGGGGAAGGCAGGGCAGTTGGGGTTAAGTGACTTGCCTAAGGTCACACAGCTAGTAAGTGTTAAGTATCTGAGGCCAGATTTGAACTCAGGTTCTTCTGACTCCAGGGCTGGTGCTCTATTCACTGCAATACCTAGCCACCCCAATTCAGAGGGTTTTTTTAATCCAACCCCCTTTTTGTTGTTGTTATTGTCGTTGTTCAGTCATTTTGGTCATGTCCAACTCTTTGTGACATGGGGTTTTCTTGGCAAAGATACTGGAGAGGTTTGCCATTTCCTTCTCCAGCTCAGTTTCACAGAAGAGGAAATTGAGACAAACAGGGTTAAGTGACTTGCCCAGGTTCATTTAACTAGTGTCTGAGGCTAGATTTGAACTCGGGAAGATGAATCATCCTAACTCTAGGCCTGGCCCTCCATCTACTGTACCACCAAGCTGCCCATTTTACAGATGAGCAAACTGAGTCCCAAAAAAGATACAGTGACTTGCCAAATGGCAGATATTTTGTATAAAGAAAGGATCCCTTCTTCCAAGGAGGCTATTCATTTATTTAATATTTAACTCTACTGTACTTGTCAATGGATTAATTGAGGGGCCATGGCAATTTGGAATGAAGGTCCTTTAGTATAATATTCAACTTCACCTTGGGGTGGCTAGGTGGTACAGTGAATAGAGCACCGGCCCCAGAGTCAGGAGGACCTGAGTTCAAATCCGGCCTGAGACACCTGACACACCTACTGGCCATGTGATGTTGGGTAAGTCACTTAACCCCACTTGCCCTCCAAAAACCAAACTCCTCCCCCCAAAAAAAGAACGTCACCCATTTATATAATGCTTATCTTTCCAAATTTACCGTGTTGATTTTTGCCCTACAGGTCAGTGTTGTAAATGCTGTCCTACTTTTCTTGGTCTCTAGGTTGGATGAAGCTAACTTACCCAAAGAAATAAACCTGGTAGAAGACTACTTTGAGCTCGTTCAGCATGAGTACAAGAAATGGCAAGAGAACACTGAGCTGAACCATAGAGAGGCCCGTGCTAGGAATGGGCTGGAACCCCACCTGCCCCAGATTTCCCTCATGGAAGTCAAATGTGAAACGCCAAATTGTCCCTTCTTCATGTCCGTGAACACACAACCTTTTTGCCATGAATGCTTTGAGAGGCAGAAAAATACACAAAATAAACCAAGAAAACAGAACTCTAAGCCAGGGGTGGAGAAATCCCCAGGCATAGGACTGGGTACTTCTCAGGGTGAAGTTTGTGAACCTGCTGGGTGGAAGCCTGAGGAATCACCAGCAACAGGGCCTCACTCTGCACCCCCGACCGCTCCTAGCCTCTTTCTGTTTAGTGAAACAACTGCAATGAAATGCAAAAACCCTGGATGTCCCTTCACCCTGAATGTGCAACACAATGGGTTCTGTGAACGGTGCCATAACATTCGGCAGCTCAATCCCAACTGTGACCCAAGCAACCACAGGCATTTGGAAGATGGGAAGTGCCAGGCCTGTCACAAGGATGTCACCAGGACCTTTAATGGAATTTGTAGTACTTGCTTCAAAAGGACTACAGAGTCTTCCCCTATCATCAGCTCCAGTTTTCCTCCTTCCTGCCATCAGAGATCATTCTCTGATCCCTCTCAGCTGAGCCAGAACATCCTTCAGCATCCCTGCCACAGAAATGGTCATGAGGCCCCTTCTGGGGCCATCTCCCAGGCTGGACGGAATCCGGAGAACAGGACTGGAACGAGTAAATGCCGAAAAGCTGGCTGCATATACTTTGGGACACCAGAAAACCGTGGCTTTTGCACTCTGTGTTTCATCGAATATCAAGAAAATAACCGTAAGTGGAACTAAGTATCCTGTGATATAAAAAAAAACAAAACTCTCCTGTATGTAGTGTTTTAAGGTTTGCAAAGCAATTCACATGTAGCAAGTAGCTTTAACAGAGATAGCCTGTCTTTGCAATAAGATTACAACCTAGAGAAAGGGAAACATCCTAGGTGACATGCAATGTCGGGCATTGGTGGCTGGATACAAGATGACCTATTGGTATTCTCCTAACCTAAATAGAAAGTGGGAAATGACTTTGCAACAAGTTTCTTGAATCTGAACCAGGTGAAAGAGATTCTGATTCTAATTCAAGGAATAGTAGTTCCACATTTTTGTGGCCCATTGTGGTTGCAGCTAGATTGTATCCCTTATGCCATTGAGGAGAAACAAGAGCATGTCTTCAGAAAAAGATGAGCTTAGTGTAAAGGGGGTTACCCAGTCCAAAGGACTCCATAAATGGTATCATGAGGATAAGAATGAAAACACATTCTTGTGGTAGGGAATATTGTTGTTCTTTTTGTCTTTTGTGATTTCAACCTGTCTGATTTCCTAAAAGTAAACTTGATAAAACTTCTATCCAGAGGATAATCAGGAGAAGGAATGCTGTTGTTGTTTAATCATGTTTGACTCTTTGTGACCCCATTTGCGATTCTCTTGGCAAAGACACTAGAATACTTTGCCATTTCTTTCTCCAGCTCATTTTACAGATGAGGAAACTGAGGCAAGGAGCGTTAACAACCAGCTAGTAAATGTCTAAGGTTAAATCTGAACTCAGAAAGATGAGTGTTCTTGACCCCAGTCCCAGCACTCTATCCACTGAGCCCCCTAACTGCCCCAGGAGAAGGGATAGGAGTCAAAGTGGAAATTTGAAGACAGGAACAAGATTTTTCATTTCTTTTGCCTTTGGATTTCCCCCAGAACCTAGCACTGTGCCTTGCGCATAGCAGGGGCTTAATAAATACTAAATTAGATTGGATTAAGGAAGGATATTGGCTTCCCATGAAGAGGTTAGCCCTGCTGGCCATATTCAGCAAAATTTTATATAACACCTTTTGAGTTGTTAAAGCCTCTAGTGTAGGGGTTGGCTAACTAAAGCCAGAGTGCCTTCTGCTTTTGTACAGCCTGAAAGCTAAGAATGATTTTTACATTTTAAAATAAAGTTGCATTGTATTTTGAAATGTTAAAAAAAACAACATTATTAGCTTGCAGGCTGCACAAAAACAGATTGCCTGTGGATTTGTCTGCCCAATTCTCCCTTCCCACCTGATCATTTTTGAATGTCAGTCTAAAGGACATGCAGAAGCTTTTTAGAGATCTTTTTCTTTAAAAGGTCTCTGTACTTTAGCAAAAAGTAGAGATTTGTTTTATGAAAACAGAGATGTTCCAATAGTATCCCTTTTTTAGAGGGAAGAGGGGGGAAGCTGCTATCTAATTACATCAAGTTGGCTCTACTCCATTTTCATTCTTTACAGGCTTCCACTCTGCATTTAGAATTGATTTAATTTTGTAACGTCCACATCTTCACAACTGCTTGATTGTTCATACTGACTAATGTATATTTCATTCCAGGTGAACCCCCTGCTTCCAGTCAAACTGGTCCCTCAGCCTCCAGATTCCAGAATACCATTCCTTGCCTTGGGAGAGGATGTGGCACTCTGGGCAGTACCTTGTTTGAGGGGTACTGTCAGAAATGTTTCATTGAAGCCCAGAACCTGAGATTTCATGATGCAAAAAGGACTGAAGAACACCTGGTGAGACAATCAGAGGTATTAAAAGAGATGGCAGCCAACCCTACCTACAGATGTATGAGGGGCTCCTAAGCCCATTAGGGCAGTGTACTTTCTTTCCATGGTAATACGTAGACTTTCCCAATGAATTCTAAAAAAAGAAAGAAAATACACCCCAAACCATTGAGAGAATTAAATCCCTTCCGGCAAACCAGTCTCAGAATTCACCATGGCATCAGCTTCCCATTGTTGTCGAATAACAATTGTTATTGTTACATAATAAGTCAGGAAATTCTTCTGGCTGGAATTTGCTTTAGCACAAGCTTTCCCAAAATGAGTAAAATAAACCATAATGTTTATACATGTGGAGCTTCTCAAACACGTAATATGACAATTCAAGATAATTCCACTTTGAATCCGTGTAAATTGGGGCAGACTCCTCAGTGTCAGGTCAACATTCATTCTCTATAATTGCCAGTGTTAGCCTTGGGAGGCAGTACCAAAAGTAACTGGTGTCCCGGTTGCCTCCTAATTGGAAAGTCAGGGCACAGGGTCAGGGCCTTAAGGGGCCTTAAGGCCACAGGTTCCCTAGCCCTGGACAAGGGAAAAAAAGCACTGATTATGAAGTGGCTTTCAGACTTATAGGAAGGTGCTTGTGAGGGGAAAAAAATAGCTTTATTAATCAGAAGATTAAAGCTTGGATTTTTTTTTTGTGACCCACAATTATTGAGGGGAGTGAGGGAGTTAGAGTTCTTTACTGTGGCCCTGCTATGGTCTTGGTCTTTCTGTGTATGATAAAGAGAGAGATGAAAGAATAGCCCAGCTATATAAAGCAACAGTAAACTCTTTCCCCCTCCTACTTGTCCCCCAAAAGTTACAGCTTGGCAGGATCTGTTACAAATAATGATTTGAAGAAACCAGCCCACCTCATAGAAACTTCTTTGGTCTTTTCTGGTACTAAAAAGGTGGGACTTATACACCTTTCCCCTTTTAATGTCCTGGACATGTAAATTAGTCCTTGAGTATTTTTTTCACATTGTTCTGGTAAAGAAAAATCATAGTGATGATAAATTCAGGATGCCCCAGAAAAAGAAAAGTCAAATGAATTCTCTTTGTTTCTTCCCTGGATTTTACAAACTGACCATTGTTTTGAATTCTTCCATTCAGAGATCCAGCCAGTGCCGGGACATTCATCGAACAACCCAGAGCCCTCAGAGAAAAAAATGTGCTAAGGAGGCATGTAAGAACCCTGTGGCTCACAGAGGGGAAGAGTTGTGTCCAGAGTGCCAGCGACATAAGCAGCGACTGGGGCCTGGCATCCATAGAGGGGAGCCCATTATGGAAGAGCTGCCCAAGCAACGCTGCCGAGCCCCAGCCTGTGATCACTTTGGCAATGCCAAGTGTAATGGGTACTGCAATGAATGCTATCAGTTCAAACAGCTGTATGGCTAATCAGAAACAGCCAGACCACCTCCCAGAAATGAAAGAACTTTTTCTTTTTTTTGGCCAAAATGGTGCTAATCCTGTAAACATTTGGCTGTTTCACTTGAGGGCTAGCCCCTGGAATCATGTATGCCATAGAGGTTTTAACATGAGTGAGTAGGCTGTTTACCAGGAGTCTGGCAGTAGATGTGTTTACTTGAGGAACTGTGGGTCCTAGGGCACCTCTGGAAAAATTTAACCTCCTGCCCAAGGGTACAAAGTCTTGAGCGTGGCAGTTGTTGACTTCTGGGATCACCTCAAGGCCACCCCCCTTTATGAGCTCATACTGTCTCCACATTCTGAGACCTGGGGATGTGGAGAAACCTGGAATGCCCACTGTACCTGGACATGTAGCCTGTTCTTTGGGGTGTGAATACCTATCTCTCACCTTGTGAGCCCTGTCTGATGTCAGAGGGCAAAGATATCTATTAGAAGGCATGCAGAATGCTTAACCTCCTTTTGCCTTAGCCCCAAGCTCACTATGTGTCATGGACAGCTAGGTGGTGCAGTGGAAAGAGCACAGGGCCTGGAATCAGGAAGATTCATCTTCCTGCGTTCAAATCCAGGCTGAAACACTTGCTAGCTGTGTGATCCTGGGCAAGTCACTTACCTCTGTTTGCTTTCATTTCCTTCTCTGTAAAATGAGCTGGAGAAGGAAATGGCAAATTACTCTAGTATCTTTGCCAAGAAAATCCCAGTGAGGTCATGAAGAGTTAACTGAACAACAACAGCATGTCTCCTGGATGTGAACCTGGATTCTGCTGATAAAAAGACCTTCCAGGGGATGCTCACAGCAAACCCAGAGAAGAAATGGCTAAAAGGAGAAACAGGAGCCTGACAGTATTCTTTTCCCTTATCTGCTGGTTCCTTTCCCATGGGACATGACAAAAGGAGACCTGGTTGTGGATTCTGGAGTCAATCAATCACTCAATAGCTGCTGAATCAGAGTGACAAGGAGGAGTCAGGACTGAAACAAGAAAAAAACAAGCTGCTCTTTTTTTTCCTCAATATGCACCTTTTTAAAGACAAAACATTTGGGGGAGATGACTAGACCTTTTTATTTGTCGCTGTCCTCGCCCTTAAAGCAATTGACATGACCTGAGGTGTGAATGCCAGTTGTATACATATATAATTGACTTGGGATCGTAGATCTTGAAGGGACCTCAGAGGTCATTCTGTCCAATTCTTCGATTTTACACATGTAGAAACTGAGACCCAGAGAAGCAAAGTCAGACAGGTGGTAAACATAAGAGGCAGGATTTGGACCCAGGTCCCCTGACTGCAGAGCTAATCATATGTCCTTATATTATATATGAGGGATTATTTGATAATTAGATGATATATTGCCCTAGTTGTAGAATAGGAAAAGTATGTAATAACCTGTTTTTTTGGTTGTCGTTTGGGCACAACGTGCACAACTTGTAAAAAAAAAAAACAGACTTGCTGCCTTTTTTCAAAGGAGTAAAAATTAAGGTTATTCTTTATAATTATTGAAATATTTTCATGTGATCTACCTTATTTATTTTATTATAAACCTCTTGGTTATTTAAGTGTACATTTCTTCTGCTATTTGTAAAATACTAGAGTTTCTTTTTTGAGTTGATAAATTTACTTCAGTTCACATTGTGACATTTGGACTATTCTTGACCACTGTGATGATGTCTGTCTCCTAAAAAAACACTTTGATTCCCTCCTGACAGAAAGGGGAAGAAATAAAAAATAAATTAAATCAAACTTCATTGTGATTCTTCTGGGACAACTGCCAGGGTCTCTTTCCCCCAGCTGCAAGAAGAGGAAACTTGTTCATGGTCTGAGATGAGACTGGGATGGGGTCAGAGAACCTGTCAGGAATTGGGTGGCTTACTGTCACGGGCCTTTTCTTTGTGACTGCTTCCTGAGGGAATAGGTAGAGGAGGACAGAGATGAGAATACAGGTAGATCAGAAATGAAGCCATCAAACTTTTGCCAGGGGTAGCAGAACAAAGAAGTTTCTAAATCTCACTTGTATCAATTCAGTGTTCCACTGTTATTGTTTGTCTCACAGTCACATCTGCTTCCAAAAGGGGAAATGAAATTTCCCTAGTTCTAAAGATTGCCATGCATATTTTTGTTCTAGAATTCCAGGCTGAAAACATGTGGGCAGGCCACACTTACAGGCAAGCCTTACTTAGAAAGATACATATAAACTTTGCCTTTCTTGAGTAATTGCCCCTGCTGAAAGCTTCTTTGCCTGTCCCATTCTTTTCAGTTTCTTTCCAAAGAAACAAAAATTAAAGCATAAAAGCAAGAATTCCAATGATGTTCCCTCATGTTAATTTAACCTGATATTTTATTACTATTTTTCATTTGTAAAGCTTTTAATTGTTAATGTCAAAAAGTTATGTATGAATATGGAAAATATGTGAAATTTGCCCATTTAGGATTACAATAGGATGCTCATTTACCTTTTTAAAAATTTCTTATTAAGGGGGCGGCTAGGTGGCACAGTGAATAGAGAGCACCGGCCCTGAAGTCAGCAGGACCTGAGTTCAAATTCGGCCTCACACACTTGACACACTAGCCATGTGACTTTGGGCAAGTCACTTAGCCCCAGTTGCCCTCCAAAAAGCAAAGAATAAAAATAAATTAAGTAAAATTTCTTATTAAGTAAAGGTAACTTTTTAGAAAAGTATTTTTAAAAAATAAATTATTGAAGGAGACAGTCTTGATACTTTACATTTCTGATTGGTAGAGATAGATAAGCCAATTTCCAAAGCAGTGCTTCCCAGCTTTCTGTTCTGAGTAACATCTAAGTGATAGACCCATTCTTATTCGAAGCCATAATCTCCCATGAATTAGGTTAGGCCTTTTGAAAGAATACAGTTGATTATGAATCAGATTCAGAGATCTGAAGAGGACATTCAACATCTCAACCAGCTCCTTCATTGGATAGATAAGAAAACTGAAGCTCAGAGAAAGTGTGACCTCCTTAAGGTCACATAGCTAGGAGAAAACTCAAGGTCTGCAGCTGTTGGTGTGCAGGAGCCAGCTTGAACAAACTTAAGAGAGCTGAATGCTAAATTTCCAGTGTTAGAAAATGCTACACATCAGGGCTTGATCTATTGTTTTGTTGAGCGTATAGACTTCAGGAAATGATGGAAAAAATGTTAATAATGTGATTAACTTTAAAAATGTGTCACGTGTACAATCCCCACCTCCCTCCCCCCATATACACCAAAGAGCCAGGTGTTAAACATTTTCTAGCACACCTTTTCTTGAGTCCCAGGACCATATTGTTTCTAGCCACCCCATGGCTTCGACTGATATTGAACTCTTAACAATAATCTGTCCAGTGTTAAGAGAGAAGTCTACTCTACTGAAACCCATTGCAACACTCTCACTAGAGAATTGTTGCATAGTGAGTTGGTCAGCATTTCTAAAGTACTGCATAGTCATGTAAACCTTGCTCAGAAAACTCATCCTTGCACATTTAAAACAAGAAATTTCATTTATTTTCCCTCTAATGTGTCTTGTTAACCTTCATCTGTATCCATAATCTAAATTATGTAATATTTCAAATGTCATGATGACTCCTAATTCACTAAAGCCTAAATATAAAATATAAAGCCCATAACAATTTTTTTTTTAAAAAGGTACTTTTCACGCTAAGAAAGCTATTATTAGGATGACCTATTTAGTGCTTGAAGGGACCTCCAACCATTTCATTCTTAATTTAGGGAAACTGAATATGAGAGAGATTAAGTGGGTTACCTAAGGTGACAAAGGTAATGTGGTAGAGGATTTGAAAGTGAATCTTCTGACTCCAAATACATTCTGTTTGCATTACATCGAACTATCTTTTATTATAGGCCAAGATAAAACAAGAATATCCCTAGTATGTGACTCCATTTCCTAAAGTATAGACCAGTGGTTCTCAACCTTCCTAATGCCATGACCCTTTAATACAGTTCCTCATGTTGTGGTGACCCCCCGACCATAAAATTATTTTCATTGCTACTTCATAACTGTAATTTTGCTACTCTTATGAATCTATCTGATATGCAGGATGTATTTTCATTGTTACAAATTGAACATAACCCACAGGTTGAGAACCGCTGGTATAGACGATGAGAAAGAGACAGAGAGAGAGAGAGACAGAGAGACAGAGAGAGGGGGGAGGGGAAAGAGAGGGGGGAGAGAGAGAGAGAGAAAGAGAGAGAGAGAGAGAGAGAGAGAGAAAGAAACATGCAAAGAAAATGATTAGGAGCTTAGAAAACAAGATATTAGAGAAACCAGGACAATTTATTAATTGAACACAATTCATGACAACTTTTCAAAACTTGAAGTATCTATGATTTCTTCACTCTGAAGATATTCAATAAATCAGTTAACACACATTTGTGAAGCATTTCCTATATGTCCATGTACATATGTGTAAATGTGCATATTTCCCTATGTGCTAAGTTCCAAGAAAAGCAAGACAGAACCAGAGGAGAAGGGAACATGAAAATAAATATGTGGAAAATGGATACTGAGTAGATAGAAGGTGATGTCAGAGAGGAAAGTAAAAGCAGGAGAGACCAGGAAGTCTTCTGCAGAAAATGGGATTTGAACTGAGTATAAAAGGAAGCCAAGAGTCAGGGTGGAAGAGGGAGAGCATTCCAGATATGGGTGATAGCCAATGCAAATGCACAGGCATAGGAGCTAGAGTGATGTGTATGAAGAACAATGATTAGGCTAGTGTAGTTGGACTATTGAGTATGTGCAGGAGAGTGAAGCATAAGACTGGGGAAGGTGGGAAAGAGCAGGATATCAAGAACTTTTTTAGCATAGATGAGAAATTTGCTTTCATTTTACATCATTTTCTTTCTTATTCATTCCATCTTCTGGCTCTCACTGACAATTGGTTTTCTCCTGATGACACAGTCTCCCAGCTCCCCTCCCCCCCCAACCCCTTTTAGCATTGGATATACTTTCCCTCATTTCCCTCAGACTCGTTCATTAAAGTGGAGTCGTTGTAATATTTCTCACTCCCTATTGCCACTTCTAAGTTCATCCTCACCTCTCCTTTGGGATTCACCTAACCAAAATTCTGATAGCTGTTGACTGTCTCCCTCTAGAACCCTCCCTTTCTTTCCTCAATGAGTTCAGTTCCTGGTTTACAACCTTTCTTTTCTCCCAACTCTTGCCATCATACTTGGGGATGTCAATACGCATACTGATACTTCCTCAAACACACTAAACTCTCAGTTGTTAAATATTCTTTTCCAATCACAGCCACACACAGAGATGGTCATATTTTTGATCTTGTCATCACTCAAAAAATGCACTATTTCCATGTTTGTGAACTCTGAAATTAATTCATCTTATCAAGCAGGGTTAATTTATTCTATCATTCCCTTCTCAGTCTGTACCAGCGGTTCTCAACCTGTGGGTTGCGACCCCTTTGGGGGTCGAACGACCCTTTCACATGGGTCACAGGGGAAAACACATATTTCCAATGGTCTTAGGAATGGAGACACTGCTCCTCTATCCATCTCCAGGCGGGTCCACCCACATGCAGATACACCCACATACAAGTATTAAAGGGTCACAGCATTAGGAAGGTTGAGAACCACTGGTCTATACCATTTCATTTGATAATCTCATCAGCTACCATGAATTCAATTATCATTTCTGTGCTAATGATTCTCAAATCTACTGGTCTAAGTCTAACCTGTCTCTCAGACTACATCTCCAACTGCCTATTGGACATCTAAAGCTGAATATCATATAATCAGTCATCTTTTGGGGCATCAACATGTCCAAAATGGAATTCATCTTTTCTTCCAACTCCTCCCCTCTTCTGAACACATATATTACTGTGGGCAATAACACCATCCCCCTAGTTGCCCAGATTCCCAACCTAGGTGTCATCCCATACTCATTCTTTCTCTTCTGTACATATTCAATCTTTTGGCAAGTACTGTCAATTTTACCTTCACAACATATTTGTAAACACTCCCTTCCCACCTCTGACAGTGTCACTGCCCCATTTCAGGCCTTCATCGCCTCACATCTGAACTACTGCAGTAGCCTTCTGGTTGATATCTTTGCCATAAGTTTCTCCCCACTCCAGTCCATTCTATACTCTACTTTCAAATAGATCTTTTTAAAGCAGAGGTGGGGGACACTGCAGCCTTGAGGCCACATGTGGCCTTCTAGATCCTTAAGAGTGGCCTTTTAACTGAAACCAAATTTTACAGAACAAATCCTTTTGGCCACAGGTTCCTCACCCCTGTTCTAATGTATAGGTCTAACCATATCACCACACCCCAACCCTATCCAATATATTCCAAGTGGCTCCCTATGACCCTTAGGATCTAATAGAAAATCCTGTTTTACTTTCAGAATCCTTCAGAAGACCCCCGTCTTTCTTTTCCAGTTTTCTTGTACCTTATTTCACATACACACACACACACACACACACACACACACACACTATAGTGAGCCAAAAAGGCCTGATCCAAAACTCAGATAAATTCTTAGCAGTTGGGTCTAAAGAAAATCCTTTGAGATGCAGCCTATGAAGCTGGCTTCTGGATTTTCCTTTATGATGCACAACATTTAAAAAGATGTTACCTGAGTTCCGAGATCAAAGACTCTGACCTGCACTAAGATTCTAGCCAAAAGGTGTTAAATCCTTATCAGAATAGAGACATTATGTTACATCCAGGTTATTGTTATATTACCTAAATCTCCTGTACTAATAGTGATAAGAAAACCAGAGTTGCATTTTCTTTTGTCTCATTGCTTCTGTCCAAACCTTGTCCAAAGAATCAATAAACGAGTTCTATCTTGAACTACCCACATAGCCTTGTTCATTCACATCTCTGACCACACTTAGTGCTGGACATTTAGCGGCTTGGGGCACACAAACACACACACACACACACACACACACACACACACACACACGCGTGACTGCAATCCAGTGACACTGGCCTTGCAGAACCTTGAACAAGACACTATGTCTTCTAACTCTATGCATTTGCACTATCTATTCCCCTATCCCTGGAATTTTAACCCCCATCTCCTTCTCATGGCTTCCTTCCAAGTTTCAGCTAAAATTTCACTTTCTAAAGAAAGACTTCCTGATTCCCCTTAATGCTAGTTCCTTCACTCTGTAGTTGGTGTTTGGTCATGCCTGACTCTTCGTGACCCCTTTTGGGGTTTTCTCAGCAAAGATGCTAGAGTGATTTGCCCTTTCCTTCTCCAGCTTATTTTACAGATGAAGAAACTGAGGCAAACAGGCTTTAAATGATTTACTCAGGGTCATACACAGCTAGTGTCTGAGGCCAGATCTGAACTCAGGAAGATGAGTCTTCCTGATTCCAGGCTCAACACTCTACAGACTGTGCCACCTAGCTGCCCGCCTTTACTTTGTTGATTATCTCCAACTTATCCTGCATATTGTAACTACATGTAGTTTGCATATTGCATATGCAATTTTTTTGTATATTGTGAATTCCTTGAAGTCAGAGACTATTTTCACCTTTCTTTGTATTTCTATTGCTTGGCAAAGTGTTTGGCACATAATAAATGTTTATTGACTGACTGATTTACATGCCAATAAGAGGACTTTGAATTTGGTGCTAGAGGTAATAGGGATTTACTGAAGTTTATTCAGTAGGGAGCTGGTGTAAACAGAGCTTTAAGTCAGAAAAGTCATTGTGTCAACTTAGTGGTAGATAGATTGTTGTAGGGAGAGACTTTGGGTAAAGAAACCAAACAGGAGGCCATCAAAATGGTCCAGATATTAATTGATGAAGATCTCTACCAGGCTGGCCACTGTGTGATTGGGGAGAACATATTCGGCAGCAGTTCTCAACCTGTGGGTTATGTTCAATTTGTAGCAATGAAAATACATCCTGCATATCAGATATTTATATTATGATTCATAATAGTAGCAAAATTACAGTTATGAAGTAGCAACAAAAATAATTTCATAGTTGGGGGTCACCACAACATGAGGAACTGTATTAAAGGGTTGCGGCATTAGGAAGGTTGAGAACCACTGATATAGGGACACATAGGAAAGATGTAATGAATGGCAAGACTTGGTTACAGATAAGGTTGTGTGAGTTGGAAGTTAAGCCTGACTCTGAGGTGGTAACTAGGAGGATGGTGGGGGCTTTTAAATGCACAGTAATAGGAAAGTTGGGAAGAGTGGACCCAATCAGCATAGTTGCAGGATTTTCTCTAGTTCCATTCAGTAAGATGTGAATAAAAAGAGCAAATGAGACAGATGGTTGGAGTCATCCAAGGTTAGGTTTGGGCAAGGTATGATGGGCAATAGACCAAGGGGACAAAGGATTAAATAATAATAAAAGCTATCATTTATACATTGCTTTAAGGTTTGTAAAATATTTTACAATTATTTTCTCATTTGATCCTCACAAGAATCCTAGGAGGTAGGTGATAATGTTATCCCCATTTTATAGGTGGGGGAACTGAGGCAAATAGAGGTTGAGATATGCCCAGATTCACACAGGTAAAAAGTATCAGAGGCTGAATTTGAACTCAGGTCTTCCCAACTCCAGGTCCAGTGCTCTCTCTAGCTGCCTTCACAGAAGATAAAGTAGAGTTGAATTGGTTCAAGTACCAAGTATCTATTAAGTAATTACTATGTGACCGTTACAGCTAGGCACTGTAGATACAAAAAATATATAACTACTTCTACTAATAATAACTGACATTTACACACAGAGCTTACTATATGCCAGGTGGGCAGCTAGGTGGTATAGGGGAAAGAGTGCTGACCTTGAAGTACAGAAGACTCATCTTCCAGAGTTCAAACAGGGTCTCTGGTATTTACTAGCTGTGTAACCCTGGGCAAGTCACTTAACTCTGTTGCTTCAGTTTCCTCATCTGTAAAATGAGCTGGAGAAGGAAATAAACCACTTCAGTTTCTTTGCCAAGAAAATCCCAATTGGATCACAAAGAGTCAGACATGACTGAACTGACTGAACAAGAACAACAGCAACGTGCCAGGCACTGTGCTAAGCACTTTACAGATATTAACTCATTTGATCCTGGGATGTAGGTGCTATTATTATCTATGTTGAGTAAACTGACGCCTACAATGGTTAAGTGACTTGTCCAGGGTCACACAGCTAATGTCTGATATGCTAGTTTTGAACTTGGGTCTTTCAAAGTCTAACACTCTATCCATTACCCCACCCACCTAACCAGAAAGTTGCTCTTTCTCAGAAGCAGTTAAAAGAAAAGAATTACAATTACAAGTCAGATTCTGAGTGAAGTCATTCATTGGGCACTGGGAATTCCTAGAACAAGAAATTCTTCTTCAAAAAGAATGTGAGCATCCCTTCAATTCTTTGTTAATAGATTTGATCTGTCTATTCTTAAGTCTTATTAGAGAACCAGAAGCACCCTGGTTTGGTAGGTAGAGATGAGTCTTAGGATCAGAACAACCCAAATTCAAGTCTTATCTCTGACCAGCACTGACTATATGAACCTGGGCAAGTCATTTTATCTTTTAGTGCCACACACAACTCTCTAAGACTTTCAATAGAAAAAAAAAAGTTTCTGGGGCAGTTAGATGGCACAGTGAATAGAGCACCAGCCCTAGAGTCAGGAGGACCTGAGTTCAAATCCAGCCTCAGACACTTGACATACTATAGTAGCTATGTGACCTTGGGCAAGTCACTTAACTCCAATTGCTTTGAACCTTCCCTCCTCCAAAAAAATGTGTTCAATCTTCATTAATAGAAGAAATTTTCTCACCAGGAGTTAGGTACACTAATCAAATCATAGGTTTGGTCCCCCCAAAATGCAAAGAGTCAAAATTTCAATTTTTTAAGTTCAAGAAATGTGAAGAATGGTTAGACTACCGTTCAAGTTAAAAAAAAAATTCAGGACTCAGTACAAGTTAACAGTGAGGCAAATCAGTTTAAAAAGCTGGGCAACTTTGGTCCTTCCACACTAAGATACAAACTTAACTATACTTAAACTATGGCATGAGGAAGAATTGCTGACATAAGGAATTCCCCAAAGTCATTTGCTGAACACTTCTGCTTCCCAGTTTAGATATAGTACTGCCCAGAGGCGAGAGATAAGATCACCTTTTAATGATTCCTTAGAATTTGGGGGAGGTAAATTGTCAGTTCAATACAACCATGGAATTTCTGACAATTAGAACTGTCCAGCAGTAGAATTAATGAACCTCCTCTTTAATGGAAATGAGCCCTGTAGAAGAAATTCTCAAATCAAATAGATTTACCTAGACACAATTCAACTCCACACATTCCATTAAGTAGCCCCTGAGTATGTGGGTCAGCTTAGTGGGTCAATGAATAGAGTGCCAGACCTAGAGTTGGGAAGATTCAAATTTCTGCATTCAAATCTGGTTTCAGACACCTACTATCTATGTGACCTGGGCAAGTCACTTAACCCAGTTTGCCTCAATTTTCTCTTCTGTAAAATGAGCTAGTAAAGGGTATCTCTGCCAAGAAAACCCCAAATGGAGTCGGACATGACTGAAAAATGGCCAAAGTATGTGGAGAGCACTTTGCTTTAAAGACCTAAGTGGAGCTAGAGAGGTGGGACTTCCTCTCAGCCCTCAAATCCTATTCAGCACAGGGGCTACCCACATCCCTCTGTCTATTCCCAGTGACCTTGAATTCAAGGTAAGCTTCTGCCCAGTTCAGGACAGTATTCCCTGCTGTACAATACTTCCTTCTTCAGTTGTCCCTGAGCCAAGTGATACCTCATATTCACCATCCCTGGTTCCACCCTGCATCTCCTTTACTCCTTTTGTCTACCCTATGTCTCTAAAGAGGCAGCTAGGTGGCATAATGAATGGAGCACTTTGTTTAGAGTCAGAAAGAAATGAGTTCGGAGGCAGCTAGGTGACACAGTGAATAAAGCACCAATCTTGGAGTCAGGAGGATCTGAGTTCAAATTCAACTTCAGACACTTGACACTTACTAGCCATATGACCTTGGGCAAGGCACTTAACAGCAATTGCCCTGCCTTTCCCCCCTCCCCCCAAAAAAGAAAGAAATGAGTTCAATTCCACCCTCAGACATTTATTAGCTGTGTCATCTGGGGCAAGTTACTTAACTTCTGTCTGCCTCAGTTTCTTCAATTTTAAAATGGGGACAATAATAGGGTCCACCTCCCATGGTAGTTATGAAAATCAAAGATGATTTTAAAGTCCTTAGCACAGTGCCAATGAATGTTTGTTTGCAGACACTTAGGAGGAGTTGGAAACCATCCTTGTCCCTTTTGGAAGACCTTGTGATCTAGGGATTATTCACTAGAGGCAAGGTAAAGGTAAGCATTGATAAAGAAATTTCCTCTCTGGACTCTCCCTACATTATTTAAATTACAAGTATGTTTTTTGTTTTGTTTTGTTTTGTTTTTAATTTAAAGGCACCTGACTTACATTAAAAAAAAACATTTATATACCATAGAAAACAACACGTTCTGGCACACATTTATTTTTAAAAATAACATTTGAAAATCCTCCTGCAGGTTGCACCTTGATTGACTGCTTGCTTAGCCTGTTCTTGACTTCAGTTCTCAATGGGAAAGAACTCCCTGGTGTGTTCTGTGTACACATTGTTCTAGCCAAACTCAAGGGTTTACTTTTCTCTGAACTTGGAATTCCATCTCTGGCAGCTAGGTGGCTCAGTGGGTAGAGTGCTGGGCCTGGAGTCAGGAACACCTGAGTTCAAATCTAACCTCAGACACTACAAGCTGTGTAACCCTAGGCAAGTCACCTAACCTCTGTTTCCCTCAGTTCCCTCATCTGTAAAATGGGGGTAATAATAGCACCTTCCTCCCAAGGTTGTTGTGAGGATCAAACAAGATAAAATTATCTCTAGCACATCATTGGGGATTAGGGGTGCAGCACCTCAGTGTTCTAGAAAATTTGTGTAAAAGATTTTTGACCCCCCCCCCATACCAGAGGAGTCTGAATTATTATGGCATTAAAAGATAAACTATGTTGATATCATATAATACTATACATATATTTTATGCATTTCTGAGTTTCTAAACTTTTTCTATGTCATCTGCTGGCCTCCTGGTATCATCTGTGGCTTCTGCAAAACTCCAGAAAAAAATCCCATTTAGCTTCTTATGCCCACCTATGATAATCCCATAGGACGGTTGCAATGTGGAAGAGGTAACTGTAATGATAAAGGGCTTAGCACAGTGCCTATAACATAGTAAGCCCTATTATAAATGCTACTTCTTGTTGTTGTTGTTCATCATCACCATCACCATCATCATCCTCATCTCTGGGACTCATACCTTTATACAAGCTATCCCCAGTATCTAAAGTAACACTCCCAAATTCACCTGTCTTAAAATGCTTAGTTTTCATCAAGGCGGATGGGTACCACCAACCTGCAGGGAAGCCTTTTCTGTTTTCCCTGGTTTTTTTTAGTGTTCTTTTTCACCTCTTATTAGAGTACATTTATTTATCTGTGCATTCTCCCTTCCTCCCTTACCTTGACAGTCCCCCCACTCCCAACGACAATAGAAACTCCTTAAAGTCATGGGCAGGTTTCCATGTTGTCTTTGTAGGCTGTTGGGAGTATGTAACTTATTGCCTTGTATGTAGGAGGCACATGTTAAATTTTTGTTCAATTAAATTAGATAGAATATATGAGAGGCAGAAAGAAGGTGCTTCTCTCAGTTTCATAAATTACACAGAAAGCTATCTCATCTGTGAATAAGGCACTTAGAAGAAAACACTGAACATTTTTAAAGTGAGATGGACCATAGCCTAGAAAAATCCCAGAAAGAAAAAAAAGTGTGTGTGTGTGTGTGTGTGTGTGTGTATGTGTGTATGTGTGTATGCATGTGTGTTTCACTTTTGGGGGGCATATTTTCCCAGTTGATGCCCATTGCTTTGAGCACATGATTCTTTTTGATTTTCACTTTTACAACTAGATTTGCCAGCATCATAATGAGTTCAGAAATTAGGAGATTTCTCACATCTAGCACTTTTCCATGATCTTTCTAGAAAGTCTTTGGTTCTAAATGACTGGATAGGATTTGTTGATGATTTTTTTCTTTCCTTGCACACTTAATGGCATTATCAGTCCTGTGGTTTGAAGCAAGCATTTTATTGTAAAATCATTAGTACTTGATATCCCACCTGGTCAAAGCCTAGTTTGCATTTCTGTTCAGGCTTTGAGGACTTCTGTGTTTTCTAGGTTTACTTCTCATCTCCGGATTTTGGTTTTACTGAAAACATCATTGACAAAATGGGGTATTTTTATCAAAATGGATGAAACTCATCTCTTTTATCTGACATCTTCCATCTAAAACTCAAGACAGGGTGGGGCTAAGAGACTGTGAATAACTTTTGCAAGAAATTTGTTTTCCATATATCCCTCCCCTTCATTGAAGAGGTAAAGTCTTATGGGTGTGGAGTATACATACTGTCAAAAACAGGTAATTTTGGGGGTTACTTTTGCTTTACTTTTTTTTTTTTTACCAAGAGGGAGATGCTGGATGGAAAGAGAGAAAGATATCTTCAGAAATGAATGTAATGGAGAAAAATGTACAAAAGAAATCAATTTTCTGAATGGATTGTGAATGGCAGAGGATTTTTTTTTTCACTCTAGGCACAGAAAAATACATAATGGTTGGAAATAATCGACATAGATGACCCTGGCCTTATCTGCAGGGTCTGTTTCACTAACATTGTGGAGAATGATATTTTCTTAAGCACAGAATGTGAAAAACTTGCCAATCATTTTGGATAAGGATTGCTTTGTCATCATCTACCCCAAATTCTTTATACATGCTCTATTTTGAAGCAAATAAAATCCTAGTATTCTGTCTTCATGTAATAATATTTTATTTCAATATATGATAATATTTAAATATAATAATATTTTATTTAACAGTGAGGATTGTTTTAATGTCATGATTGATTGTCAGAAGCTTTGTTGGCAGAGGTGAAAATAATAAATAGGAAATTACAAGATCTTAGTATGAGCTAGAAAGAATATTAGAGCTCATCTATTCCAAGCCCCTCATGTTATAAATGGGAAAATGAAGATTTGGTAAAGCTACTTGTCCAAGGTTAAATAGATAGGAGGTAACAGAGTTAAATGTGTTCCAAGATGTCAGATAAGTGGGTTATGCATCCGAAATTGTAATAAAATAGTAACTGCAATATTATTAGTGGTGTCAGAAAACATGAAATATTCTTTTGGAAATGTGTAGGCCTGAAGATAAATTTAGGGAAGAGGTTTAAGTTAGAGGATGTGTATCCAGTCTAGAAAGGAAAGAGAATTTGGGGAGGCCCTGGAGAGGACACGCTTGAGCAGACCTGTGCTATAGGAAGGTGATTTCTCCAGGGTCCTGGAAGAAACTAATTATGATGGGATGTGTAGTCCTTTATTATGGAAAGGCGGTAGGCCTTCAGAAGGTTGGGTATGTATTTACATCCAGGAAACAGGGTTAGGAAGAGATTAAATATAGTCACTTTGAACCCTCTGATTCCTAGGTCACTCTAAAAAGGGCAAGTCATTTAACAGTGGTTCTTAGTATTCTTCAACTTAAAAAAAAATGATAACATATAGCCCCACAGATTGTATGGTAGTATCATTGTGTGACTCAGAGAGAGGCAGAATGGACATATCTAGCCTCTTCTTCTCCCACCCTTCTCGAAGGGACACTTTAATTCCTGCCAGGGAGGGAAACAGGATATTGGGAACAAGGGCCACTCTCTTCTCTTCAGACAGAAAGAGTCCTAGGTTAAAATTAAACACTTATTCAAGAAAATCCATTTTTCCAGATTGGTAGTAAAACAGAAATGAAAGAAAATATACATTAGAGAATGTACATCAGACAATAGAGAGTGAAGGAGTTCTATCATCGGAGGCAAGATAAGTCAGCTCAATTAGGACAAAGTTCTAGATCTCACCCAAGGGGAAATTTCTTGAAGTCTCTAGTTTAGCAAGCTAGAGATAGGAACATGATGGAGACTGCCATCTTCTCTCATGTCTTCCCAGAGTGTTTTCCTTCAGCAACCTAAGTGCTGAGTGTAGTCCATCTTCTTTCTAGAATCTAGAAAGCAGAAGCACCAGAAACAGCTGACGTGACTACAGAGCTTTGTTACCCCATTTGGGATTTTCTTGGTAAAAATACTGGAGTGGTTTGCCATTTCCTTCTCCAACTCGTTTTACAGAAGAGAAAACAGGCAAACAGGGTTCAATGGCTTGCCCAGGGTCACACATGTTTAGAGCCAGATTTGAACTCAGGTCCTCCTGGATCCAGGACTGGCACCCTGTCCATTCTACCATCTAGCTGCCCTGACTTGAAGCTTTGCAAAATCTCAAAAAGGACTGAAGAAGGCTAGAGCTCTTTTGCTCTCACTAACACTACACTACCCCTCACCCAGGGAAGGGCATTCACCTCCACCAATAAAAGAGAGAGTTCCACACCAATGGGCTTTGGGACAAGGGTTACCTCTATTTTAATATACTCAGTTTTCTGTATAGTTTCATGTATTTCATTTTAAACATTTAAAAATCATTCTGAGAAGAGAGCCATAGGGTTCACCAGACTGCTAAAGGGGTCCATGATTCAAAAAGGGCTAAGAACTTCTCCTCTAAAAGAATTAAATATAAGAGCTTTGGAATCAATTGATCTGGGTTCAAATTCTGGATCAATAATTACTAGCTGTTGCAACCCTGGCTGAATGCTTAACTGATTATATTATTATATCACTCATTATATCACAGGCTTGTTGCAAAGAAACAATTCACATTTTTGTAGCACTTTTAGATTTGAAAAGGACTAGCTCAAGTTGTCTAATATTTATCATAGTTACATATAAAAGTACATAGGAGTGGAACTTAGGCAGTCATATAGCAAATATCAGTTAGAGAGAGGTAGGCCCGAAATCCATGCTAAGGCCAGCTCTTACCTACTATCTCAAACTGCCTTTCAATGCCCCTAGACCAGTGGTTCTCAACCTGTGGGTCGCAGCACCTTTGGGGTTCACCTAAGACCATCGGAAAACACATATTTCCAATGGTCTTAGGAACCAAGACACTGCTCCTCTATCTGTCTCCAGGTGGGTCTGCCCACATGCAGATACACCCACATACAAGTATTAAAGGGTGGCAGCATTAGGAAGGTTGAGAACCACTCACTGCCCTAGACAATTTCCCAAGGTTATGATTTGTAGCAAAAGTTGTTGAGTTGCATTGGTAAAATTTTCTTACTTGAAGTTCCATACACCAATGAAATCAAAAAGATTTCTTATTTTTCCTTTGCATGCTGCAGAATTGAGAAAGACAGTCACCTTCTTCACATGCCTCTCTGGGCATTGGGAGGAATGAGTTGATTTCCAAATACCTGGTCTTCTTGGCAGACTGCACTTCTTGAGAACATAAGAGCTTGGGAGCATGTCTGGGACATGAAGGAGCAGTAAGGACGCACTTATCACCTTAAGGAAGTATAACAAAAAGAGAACTGGTATAGGGGCAAAATGGAGAAGGCCTCTAGCCCTTACCAATACCACAATTTTGCTTCAAGTCGGTTCTGATTAAAGCTATCTTGGACTGTGTTATGAGAGCAAAGTACCCAGGATTCAGGCACCAATAGATACTGCTACCAAACTATGCCCCTACCACATCTGGATTATTATGTCCAGTTCTGGGCACTACATTTTAGAGAGGACATCAATAGTCTGGAAAGCATCTAGAAGAGGGCAATCACAATGGGAAAATGAGCCAAGATCTTGGTATGTAATGGATAAATGGAAAGAACCACCAGACCTGTTTAGCCCAGAGAAAAGAAGACTTGGTTGGGGAGGAAAGACATGGTAATGTTTGAAAGTATTAGAAAAACCATCAGAGAGAAGGATTAAGGATGCTCTGTTTAACCCCAGAGGACAGAACTAGGAGCATTGGGTAGAAGTTTTACAGAGGCATATTTAGGCTTGATGTCAATAAATACTTAAGAAATAAAGCCATTAAAAAACTAATAGACTCCCAGAGGAAGTGGTGGGTACCCCTTCTCTAGAGGGTTCACAGAAAAGAGAGCTGGGCGGGATAGTGGAGAGAATATTGGAGCATTTGGAGCCAGGGTAATCAGAGTTTGAAATCTGTCTCAGATGCTTACTGGCTTTGTGACCCTGGACAAGTCATCTAACCTCTTTATGCCTCAGTTTCTTTATGTGTAAAATGAAGGGTTGGATGAGATGCCTTCTAAGGTCCCTTCTGGCTCAAAAGCCATGATCCTATGTTATATTTGGTATAGAAGGCATTTGTGTTCAGGCACAGTCGGAACTGAATGACCTTTGAGGTACCTACCAAGGCTGAGAGTCTAGGAATTTTAAGAATGCTTACCTGAGCTTGTTATAAGGGGCTCAGGTATAGCATAGAATAAGTTGTCAAAACAATGGTTGCTACTTAAATTGGGGAAAAAAAAGGCACCATTATGTTTGTCAAAGTGCCCTACTTTCACTTTTGTTAAAATTTAGTTTAAAAAGTATTGGCTAAGGAAACAATTGCTTGAAGGCGTGTGAATGCCTAGAGAGGCAATAGGGACAATTCCAGGCAAAAAAGTGAAAGTAGATAGTAGTTTGTCCTTAGTCCTCCCACTTCCTTTTTAGTAGCCCTCCCCTTACTCTTGACATTCAGTCTCCCCAGCCCCACCTTTACTTCCCTGCTACATTCCTTTTAGCTAGTTATCTTAATCCAGCTTTTCCCAACCACTAGTTCAATAGTCATACTATCTGATATACTGTGGTATCACTGTTTTGGGGTGGTGGGTAGGGGAAAGATGGAAGAAAATTTGCAACTCAAAATCTGGTGGAAATGAATGATGTAAATTAAAAATAAACAAAAGTTAGTAGAGATAAAAAAAAATAGTCACACTATCCAGCCTCATCTGATGTCAGTATCCAAGCAATGTCGGGCCTGGTTAGTTGTTGGAAGGGAGAACACTAGTATAACAGATGCCATAAGCTTGAAGCATGGTGGGTCAGCATAAGAAATTAAATGGGAATTTAGGGGGGGAATTTTGTAGAAGCCACAGATGACATGTGAAGGCCAGCAGATGACACAGAAAAAGTTTAGAAATTCAGAAATGCATGAAATAGATGTATCGTATTATATATGTATCAACATGTTTTCTTTTAATATAATAATTCAGACTTTTTCTCTGGTGTGAAGGGAGGGTCAAAAAATTTTACATAGATTTGCCTGATCACAGGGCCACTTCTCATGACGTGGAAGGGACAATTGTAGTGTTATCTAGGAGACTGAATGTTAGAATTGGAGTCAGGAAGACCTAGATTCAAATTCTACCTCAGGACCTTACTAGCTAGGTGGCCTTGGGTAGATCACTCTTTGGCTTCAATTAATTCATCTGTAAAATAAATTGAACTTCTTGATGACTTCTGAGGACCTTTCCAACTCAAAATCTATGATTGGCACCATGGGCATATTATCTTTCCCATTAGAACAGTGGTTCTCAACTTTCTTAATGCCACGACCCTTTAATACTTATATGTGGGCGTGTCTGCACGTGGGCGGACTGCCTGGAGACAATAGAGGAGCCGTGTCTCTGTTCCTAAGACCTTGGAAATATGTGTTTTCTGATGGTCTTAGGTGACCCCTGTGACTCCTGTGAAAGGGTTGTTCAATCCCTGAAATGGTCGTTCAACCCCCAAAGTGGTCCCAACTCACAGGTTGAGAACCACTGCATTAGAATGTAAGGTCCTTGAGGGCAAGGACTGGTTTTGACATTCTTTGCATCATCTAGTACATGGTAAGTACACAGTATCTAGTAAATACTTAATGATGGACTGACTGACCAATTCTTAGCAAATTTTTATAGTTCATCAAAACTTCTAATACCAAACAAAAGTCTCTACTTTTGAAAATGTAATTTAAAAAATTTAACTCCTCCTCCTCTTCTTTTTCCTCCCTGTATCCTCATAGAATACTCAGTTTGGAGTTAGAAAAGCCAGAGTTTGAATCATGTCTCAGAAACTAGGTTTGTGACCCTTAACTTAACCTCTGTGCCTCAGTTTCCTCATCTGTAAATTTAAAGGGTTTAGTTCTGCAGCCTCCAAGTTCCCTTCCATCTCTAAATTTTTAATCCTATGTTTTTCTTGTGGCATAGAAGAGGTTTGTTTTCAAGTACAATTTGAGCTAGACAGCACAATAGAATACCTTATACTAAGACAAGCTCCAAAAAGATATATGAGCTAAATATAAAAGGTCATGGTATAAACAAATTAGAGAAACATGGGGAAAAACTGCATAGCAGATCTATGGATAGAAGAAAAGTTCATTACCAAACAAAGGATGGAGAGAATCACAGAAGATAAAATGGATAATTTGGGAGCAGAATCAAGATGGTAGAATGAGAATTAGCATTTCTGCACAGCTCACCCAGCTTTCACAACAGCCTAGAAAATACTCCAGACTGAATTCTGATTAAGAAAGCCAAGAAAAAGTTACCATGATCAATTTTTCTAGCCCAAGGCTGGAAGGAAGATAGAGAGGACTACAGATACTGGAGAGGAGAGGCTGGTGAAGAAAACAGAATAGTGGCAGCAGCAGTAGTAGCAATGGTAAGGAGTATTCTGGTGCTCAGCGGCAGTAAGAAGGTTGAGATTAAACACCAGGGCAAGAAGCACCATGGCAGAAAAAGATTCCAGGAACCCCTGAAACAGGGCTGGGGATAAGAATGGGTGCCAACTGGTACCTCTGAGGTTTACCAATTACCCAGTTTCAGGTTGCACTTCCAGGGCACAGAAGAGCAATTGAGAGTTAGAGGGTCCCAAACTGTGTATGGAGCAAGATAAAACTTAGCTATGTGGCTCTGAGCCCAAAAGTAGAGTTGGGGCTTATCTAGCCATTAGCCCCACTCATAAGCATGCAACATAATAATCAAGTCAGGAGATAAGATCAAAGGGAAGCCGGAAGTTCAGTTGAACCTTCCAATGGGCTAACTGTGACTAAGTCTAGCAACCTCAACTACACACAATCCAATCAACCCAAATCTGGGTCAGGAACCTCGCAGAGCTCTGACCAAGAAGGCAGTGAACAAACCTTTCTCCAGTTCACACCACTTTGGAAGCAGTGAAAATGTGTAAGCTTCCCAGACTAAGTTGTGAAAACAGAAGGAGAATAAAAGATAGAAGTTCAGGCCAGATAGTCTCCCTTTCCCCCAGAAGTGAGCAAAACCCAATCCTAACATAAAGGCTAAAGTTAAGAAATAGACTGGAAAAATGAGTAAACAAATATACAAAAAAGAACCCAACTATAAGGAGGTGCTGTGATGACAGGAAAGAGCAAGACATAAACACAGAAGACAATGACTTGAAAACATCTCCCAGCAAAGCCTCAAAGAAAAATGCAGATTAGACACAAGTCAAACAATAATTCTTAAATGAGCTAAAGAATGAGATTAAAAAGAGGGGAAAAAAACAGTTCAAAAACTAAGTAAGAGTGGTAGAGGAAAAAAATGAGAAAAGAAATGAGAGCTATGCAAGAAAGTTATGAAAAGAGAATTGCCACCATTCCTGAAGAAAATATATCTTTTAAAAATTAGAAGTGGTCAAACAGAAGCTAATGACTCCATGAGACATGAAAAACAAAGTCAAAAGACTCAAAAAAATTGAAGGAAATGTAAAATTATCTCATAGGAAAAAAAACTGAACTCAAAAATAGATAAAAGAGAGATAATTTAAAAATCACTGGGCTACCCAAAAGCCATGAACAAAAAGAACCTAAACATCATATTTCAAGATATTATAAAGGAAAACTGCTCAGATAACTTAAAACTAGTCATTGATCACCTCCTGAAAGATACCTGAAAATGAATATTCCCAGGAATATTATAGTCAAAGGCTACAACTTCCAGATCAAGAAAAATATTGTAAGGGGCCAGAAATAAAGAATTAAAGTACTATGGAGACAGAGTCAGAATCACACAATATTTAGCAGCCACCACTATAAAGGAATAGCTTGGAAAATGGCATTTCAGAAGGCAAAGGATCTAGGATGAGAACTAAGGATAATCTAGCCAGTAAAACTGAGTATAGTCCAATGGGGTGGGAAGAACATTTAATGAAATATAGGACTTTGATTCCTGATGAAAGGACACAAGAGAAACATAAAAAAAGTAAACATGAATGAGAAATCATAGGTGACCAAATAAAGTTAAATTGTTTGTTGACGTTCTAATATGGGGAGAGGATACATGTAACTCCTCAGAACTTTCTTCTCATCAGGAGGCTTAGAGGGAGTCTAATTACACTGAAGGTCTGACTATGATTCTTCTATGTTGGGATTATCTCAAAAAAAGCCTGGAAGATTAGAAAAGATTACAGAAGGGAGAGAAAGACTGAGGATAATTATCTCACTTAAATGAGGCATGCAAGGAAGAATTTATATAATGGAGAAGTAATAAGAAGGGGCAGGCAAGAGTCAAATCACACTCTCATCTCAACTGCTCAAAGGACAGAATACATATATGCACACAATTAGGTACCCAACAGGGAAGTAGGAGGGAAAGAAATTAAGAGGAAAGAGAAGGGGAATAAAAGGGAAGGTAGATTAAGGGAGGCAGTGGTCAGAAGGAAAACAGACTCTAAAGAAGAAGATGGGGTGAAAGAGAGAGACAGACAGACAGACAAAGAGACAAAGAGAGAAGGATAAATATAAGAGAATGAGATAGAGGGAAATACACAGTTAGTAATTATAACTATGAATGTTAATGGGATAAACTCACAAACAAAATGGAGAGATATAGCAGAATGGATTCAAAAATCAGAATCCAACACTATGTTGTTTTCAAGAAACACAACTTAAACAAAAAAGATGTACATAGAGTTAAAGTAAGGAGATAACAAAAGAATCATATGCTTCTGCTGAAGTAAAAAAAGACAGGAGTGGTAATCATGAACTCAGATGAAACAAAAGCAAAAATACACCTAATTAAAAGAGATAAATAGGGAAATAACATTTTGCTAAGAGCTACCATAGATAAAGAATTAATAAAAATACTAAACATATAAGCACCAAATGTCATAGAATCCAAATTCTTAAAGGAGAAGTTGAATGAGTTACAGGAGGAAATATACAGTAAAACTATACCACCCTCTCAGTTGTAGATAAACATGAAATAAAGAAGAATGAAGTTAAGGAGATGAATAGAATCTTAGAAAATTTAGACCTGATAGATATTAATGAAATTTAGAAAGGAGTATGCATATTTTGTAGCTGTATATGGCACCTTCACAAAAATTGGCAATGTATTCAGGCATAAAATCTCATAAGCAAATGTAGAAAAGCTGAAATGTTAAATACATCTTTTTTTCTAATCAAAATGTAATAAAAAATAAAAAATTTGTTAAATAAGGGGACACTGAAGCCCATATTAAAAGTTAATTAGAAATTAAATAATGTAATTTTAAAGAATGGGAGGTCGAACAAATCATAGAAACAATAAATAATTTGATTAAAGATGACAAAAATGGGACAATGGGAAAAAATTTTGCAGACAAAGCAATACTTAGGGGAAATTTTATATTTCTAAACACATCTATAAAAAAGAGAAAGAGAAGATCAGTGAATAGGATATGCAACTAAAATAATACCAGAAAAATCCACAAATTAAAATCCCTCATTAAATATCAAAATAAAAATAATTGAAAATC
>CM053584.1:297398374-297427232 GCA_028627135.1 Pseudochirops cupreus
GTTTCTCTTGTTTTCTCAATAGGTAAGGGAGCAGAGAGATAAGTGGAAAGAATTTGAACTGAAATAAAAAAGAATAAGAAAGTTTCTGTGTTTAAGAAATGAATAATTTTGATTACATAAATTTGTCATTTTTGCACAAATATCTCCGAAAAAAACCCTAAAATTAAAAAGGAAACAAATAACTTGCTTCATAGCAAGTTTTTCTAATAAACATATCTTTTCCAAGATATAGAAATAACTGTGTCAAATTTACAAGAATAAAAATCACTCCCTAATTGATCAACTGTCTAAAGATAGGAACTGGCAATTCTCCAGGGAAGAAATCCAGGCTATCTATAGTCACACTTAAAAAAAGTTCCAAATCATCTAATAATAGGATAAAAGCAAATTAAAACAATTCTGAGGTTCTACCTCATACCCATCAGATTGGTAAAGACGATCCCCACTAAAAATGCAGTGACCGAGCTAGGTCACTAGAGAATAATTTATGTAACAAAAATATCCTAAAAGCAAACAACTTGGAAAGGTAAAAGAATTTAGTCAATGCAATTGTAATTTATGATTCCAGAAAACCATTGACTAAGTATGCTATTCATCTCCTGATAGAGAGGTGATAGATTCAGGGAACAAAATGAGAAATATTTTTTTTATATGGCTAATGAGGGAATTAGTTTTGCTCTACTTTGCACACTTATTTATTAAAAGGAATTTGTTTTTCTCCCCCTAACCCCATGGAGTGCAGTGAGGTAGAGACAGAAAATAGATTTCTGTTAATTAAATTTTCATATATATGTATATATATATATATATACATCTATGCACACAAACATAAATATACACATACATGTATGCATATATACACATATATGTATAATTTTGTTTGTACGTGTGTGTAAAATTTTAAGATCCAAAGAATTTCAGGCTGCAATGGGAGAAACACTTGTAGAAAATAATTGGGAGTATATGGCCTCTACTCAGCACCCCTTGAATCACTCATATAGCCACATATGAGTAGGAAAATAGTGCTCAACATACAACAATAAGCAAAGAATGGCATCCACCCGGAAACAGTAATAGTTTCATATGACCATCAAAAAAGCTTTAATTTTATATTCACTTGAGTAACTGTCACAACGGTCCTATAATTAAGGGGCTACTGACATAGACTGCTCACTCCACTCTGCATCTGCTGCTTTGCCTGGTTTCAACTACACAGAACAAGATGCCCTTCCCAAATTAAGCTCATCACTTCTTATCTCATCACCATGCTGCTACTAACTCTAACCATGTCTTTCAGTCTCCTCTCGTCTAATTAGAGGGCTGGAGGGTAGAGTACCAAACTCTTCCCAATGCCTTCCATTATAGAGGGCAGAAATTAGACTTCTTGGCTCACGCTGCTTTGTTTCTGCTATTCTATCTGATTTCAACTCCATGGAGCAATATACCCCCTGGTCTTTCCCCACCCCTCACTTTCCTAACTCCTTTAATATGTGTCTCCTCCCATTAGACTGTAAGCTTTCTGAGGGCAAGGACTAATTTTTAAAATTAATTGTATCCCCAGCACTTAGCACAGTTTCTGGCCCATGGTAGGCACTACGTAAATATTTATTGAACTGAATTGGATTGGATGTTTTAAAAGTGTGTGACATGAAGAATAGAAGACCTAAAAGTTGTGGTTTAAGAGACTGGTGGTGATAAGCAGGGTCAAAAACTCAAGAGTCCTGATTCCCAGTCCTTTGCTTTAACCTCAAGACCACATTCCACTCAAATGGAAACTGGTCTCTGAGTCATTACCCAGTTCTCCACACTTTGGCTAATCTCATCAAGGCAGCAGCTACTCTGTCTCCAGACAAAGTATCTAAAATGATTCCCTAGAGAAGACCAGGGCTGACTGCTAAGCTAAGCCTTTTTCTCATTTTGTAATTCCAACTTAATATACTTATATTATGCCCTTACAAAATCTGTTCATTCAGGGCATGTGTTAGAAACTACAGAAAATTGTAAGGGAAGGGATTTGTTAATTATGAAGTGCCGTAGAAATGTGAGTTGTTGTTATTATCATTGAAATTCCTCATTTTTTATGGGATCTTAGTTTTAGAACTGGAAGGGACCTCCAAGGCCATCCAATCCAATCCATCCATTTTACAAGTGAGAGGAAACTGAGGACAAGAGAGGTTAAGTGACTGACCAGGGGTCAGGCACTCCTAAATGTCTGAGCTGGGATTTAAATTCAAGTCTACCTAATCTAAAGTGTAGCACTTTATCCACTATACCATACTTTTTAATAGAGTTCAGATAGAAACAGTCCTGGGACAAGTCATTATATTGAATGTTCTGAGATCTGCTGCACAAGTAGTGCATTTTAGTAATGATTATTGTTAATTGTTCTTATTCTTATTATGATTATTGTTATTATTAATATGTGGTAGATAAAGACAGTCATCAGTAGGGGGAAAGAATCTATCAGATTTTAAAAGCTGGTTTACAGGTCCTGGAAGTTATCTTGTTGAAATAATCAGGCAACTAGGGGCCTAGTAAAGAGAGTGCGGGGCCTAAAGTCAGGAAGACTCATCTTCTTAAATTCAAATCTGGCCTAAGATGCTTATTTGCTGTGTAGCCTTGGGCAAATCACTTAACCCTGTTTGCCTCGGTATCATCATCTGTAAAATGAGCTGGAGAAGGAAATGGCAAACTGGTCTAGTATCTTTGCCAAGAAAACCCCAAATGGGGTCATGAAGAGTCAGATACAACTGAAATGAGTGAAGTACACCAACATCTAAAACAATTGAAAGGACAACTTAAGGAAATGGGAACGTAGAAAGAAAGATGTGGGAGTGTTTTCATCATGAGAGAGAAGAGTCCTGTATTATCAGGCGCTTCTCTACAAACACATGCAGATAAGCCTCAACAGTGTTTGGATTCATAGGTGGCTTCCCTCTCACACTCAGCACAGGGCCCCTCCACATGGTGCATGTTCATGGGATGCAAATGAATTTTCAGTATAAGTCTAAGTACAACAAAGGGCCAGTCTTGTCTGTGGGTGGAGAAAAAGCTGCCCACGTAGGGTGACTGTAAAGCGCCCTAAAAAACCCCCTGCCCCTTACAACTTGCCCTAAAATACCTCCCTGACTAGATGGCAGTGTTCAAAATTCTGTAGTTACTCACTCTTTAGAGGTAACAAATTCAAAGTTCTTCTTTTAATCCAAACACATAAAAGATGCAGAAAAAATGAAAGATAGTGTGATATAGTGGAAATAAGGACTAGTTATCTAGTCAGAGGATATGGACTTGAATGTATGTTCTGCTACTTACTACCTGTGTGACCTTGTAACTTAACATGAAGGGACCTCAGTTTCCTCACCTGTTAAATGGAAAGTTTGTGCTAGATGATTTCTAAGATTCCTTCAAGCTCTAGATCTAGGACCATATGTCTTGATATGAAAATCCATATTCTTTTTATCATGGATTAGTTTATAATGTTCATAACATATACTTAGGTTGATGGAATTTATGCATCAGTCATGGGACAGGATTGGATGACCTCTTGGGTCTACTCCAACTCTGAGATTCTGTGACAACATGTAGTAGCTAAAAATTTTTTTCGTGTATATGATCACATTATATCTTCATGACAATCTGATGAGGTTGGGTTGTAATGGGTCTAACTCAGCTCAAGTTAGTTCAGGTTCTGTGTTAGAATGAATTGAGGCACTTAAAGGTCACTTAATAGTTAACAAAATGAAGCTTACTTAGCTATAACATACAAAAGATATTCAACAAGGAAACTGGAACATTTATCTTGGGGAGACATCCCAACCCCCTTGTCTCCCTATGGAGCTAAGTCTAGTCTGTAAGGTAGGAAGTGGCAACTCACTTGACTTTGGGATATCTGCCAAGTCTGAAGCATCTTGATTTCATGTGGGTGGGCCTTTTTTATGCCCTTGGGTGACCAGGAAACAAGGTTAATATGGCCAGAGACTGCCAGGAAGCTGTTAAAAGAGACTCAGCCTGAGCCTTATCCCACTGGGCCAACCAAGTCCTTGGAACAGCTTTTTTACCTTTCAGAGAACAACTAGCTTAACCTTTGTTCAGGGGGAAAGGCAGAAAGGAAACCTTGGATGATAATGTTCCCCTCACAATAACACAAATGTAAGTATCTATATTATGAAGGTGCCTGAACAAAATCCTGCTCCCATAATTCAGTTAGGGTTAGGAGTAACCCTGAACTCCTTAAAAGCGTGCTAGCACAATGAAAGCTCTAACAGATTCTATCATCTGCGAAGGCTTCCAGTGTGGCCCCAGCAACAGACCAAGTCTGTTTTCTGAGAAGTAACCTAGCTAACTACACAGAGGCACCTTATCAGGAGACTAGCCAACTGTAGATGTTTTCCCTCCCCCCCCTTTTTTTTAGCCATGGCAACCCATGAAAATGACAAATTATAAATGGCCCTGAGTTTTGTGTGGATACTTTCAATTTTTGTAACAACAGTGACAGAATGGGGAAAAGGAGGCATTTTCAAAGTTGCCTTCTTTTACATTAAAATTGTCATTGCAAAAGTTCAAATTTTAGGATTATTAAACATTATGACATCAGCTTTTTCTCACCCCACTGCCTCCTCAGTGGGGACATATATGAAATTATAATAGAACCAATACAAAAAAATTTCATCCCATATATAATCTCAAAAAAATAACAATCGGGTTTTGTGAAACACATCTAAAGAACATAGCAAGGTAAAATGGTATTGCACAGATTCAACCCAAAAGTCTTCTAAGATGGTGAGACAATAAAGGAAGCGAAAAAATCCTGGCAGAAAATGGTCATCAAGCAACAGACTAAACAAGTTTTATAAAAGGACATTAAAGGTCATGTAGTTCAACCACTTCATCTTCGTTGGTGAGGAAACTGAGCACCAGATAAAATAAGGGACTTGTCCAAAGCCAAGCCAGCTATTTTGCCACAAGCCAGTGGCAAAAGTGAAATGCAAGCCTATGTCTCTTGTTCCTTTCTATTATATCACACTGCTGTTCTATTAATAAGAATCATAAAAATGACAATTGTAGGACATGAACACAAATATACTTTTTTTTTTTGAGGGTGGAAGGCAAGGCAATTGGGGTTAAATGACTTGCCCAACATCACACAGCTAATAAGTGTCAAGTGTCTGAGGTCAGATTTGAACTCAGGTCCTCCTGACTCCAGGGCCAATGCTCTATTCACTGCACCACCTAGCTGCTTCACAAATGTACTCTTAATGGAGCTGTGCAGCCATTCTTAAAGCAATTTGGAGCTAAATCTCAAAAAAAATCCTCACTTAAACCATTCATAACTTTTTACTTGGCGAAACAACTACTAGGCTATATCCCAAAGAAATCAAAGAAAAAGGTAAAGGATTTATGTGTGTGTGTGTATACACACATATATGTATGTGTGTGTGTGTGTAAATATATATATATATATATATACATACATATATTATATATATATGTAGATAGATTAGATACTTACATCAGCATTTTCTGTTGTATCAAAGAATATGAAGCTAAGGGGGTGCCTTAGTGTATGTATTCTATTTTGTGCATTTCAAAACATTTTTTTTGAGAAGAGGTTGATAGACTCCACCAAACTGACAAAAGTGTCTGTGACCCAACAATTTAAGAACTCCTGTGCCTAGTACACCACCTCTCATCCAAAAATTGTGATTTATGATAAGTATTTGGAATCATCCACTTGGTTCTCCTTTTTGGATGGATATAATGAATGCCTGAGTAAATTATAGTATACAAACATAATGGAATATTGCTGTACTATATGAAATGATGACATGGATAAATTCATATAGAAGAAAGCTTGTATTAACTGATACCAAAGTAAATGGGAAAAAAACAGAGGGAACAATGTATCCAATAACCACAACATTGTAAAGAAAAATAATTTTGACAGGACTGACTCTTATCAATGCAATGACTAAACATTAGCCTGGAGGACCAATGATGAGACATGTAACCATCATCTGACATGGAAGTGAGGAATTTGAGGAACAGATTGAGGCATACATTTTTGGACATAATTTTAGATCTGTTTTGCTTGACTATAGCACAGCGGTTCTCAACCTGTGCGTCACAACCACTTTGGGCATCAAACGACCCTTTCACAGGGGTCACAGGGGTCACCTAGAACCATTGGAAAACATATTGCCGATGGTCTTAGGAACCGAGACACCGCTCCTCTATCCGTCTCCAGGTGGGTCTGCCCACATGCGGATATGCCCACATACAAGTATTAAAGGGTTGTGGCATTAGAAAGGTTGAGAACCATTGCTACAGCATGTTTGTTACAAAGGAAAGTTGTTTTGTTTTCAAGTATGGAAGGGGGATTTGAAAGGCAGGGAAGACTAACAACAGGGGTGGCAAAAAGAAAAAAGGAATCACTGCAGATTTTTAAAATGTACTTAAGTGAATGGAAGGAGGTTTATTAGAAAACCCTGACAAGCAAGACAGCTACTAAACTTATATAATGAATTTATTACACTCCTTAAAAAATGTAAGTTCTATGAAATAGATCTGTGGTTTCATATATAATGTTTTAGTGATTGTTATGTAAATGCTCATATTTTACGGCATTTGTTAAATACAAAATAATATTTAAAAAATTTTTTTAAAGAAAAATAGCATATTCCCCAGACACCTAATTAGAAATTCATAGTATCATAGAACTTTGGAGCTATAAGACATAGTTTCCTCTTTCCATCTAGTTTTTGAACTTGAACTTACATTTTAGGGTTGGGTCCCCAGAAGGTAGTTGCTCCTCTTGGATTCTAGGAGTATACTGTAAGTCTGTGCTTCTAAAAATAGAGCTTGAGTTCTCACCAGTGTACTTCTTAACAATCAGCCAATAGACATTTTTCTTCCTAGCAAAAGCGTTTACTAAGATGGCAAAATAAAAACTATAGCTACAAAATATTCCCCTTCCCTTACTCCTAGTTAAGCCTAGGGTACAGTGTTCCACAAATACATATAGTATTCGTGGGAAAAGCAGGTTCAAACTTAGGAAACAATGGTAGTGAGGCACATGTGTAGGATGTACAAGTGGTAAAAACAACTCACACTTCCTGATACTCTAGGGCCTGGAAGTCATTGTTCTTCTTAGGGTTCTTATGCAGTTCTTATTAGGTGCGATATCTCTGCTGAGTCGGCTGCTTTAATAGAGTCCCAGGATTTGTTCTCTCTAATTAGACAAAATGCTATAGCTGGCTCTTTTCTCTGCTGCCAAGGGATGTCTTCCTCAAAGCTACTTCCTACTTCAGAAGTTAACATCCTTTTATACATGTATCTATTTTGGAATATGTATCAAAGCTCCATCTTTTGTGCTTTGTATTTTTTCAAATCAATGAACTCTTGAACTACTAGATGGAGTGTCTTTGGAAAGTAACTGCTAGAAGCCACAGCCAATTGATAGGTGGGTGGAAAGAAAGAAGTAATCCCTTGTTCACCCACCCCCAGCTGTCTTCCACAGAGGTCTCCTGAATCTGAGGCTTAGTTACTTAAAGCTCTTGAAGGTGATCAAATTATTTGATTAGCCAATGACTTGTGGAGTTCTGGAAAACTCTTTAATACTCCACAATTTGCTCCACAATTCAGATTCTTTTTGACATTTCCTACATTTTGTCATGTGTTTGAATGTAGAAATGACCTTCAGGTAGTCAAAGGAAGTTGTCCTCCAAGGCTTCTCCCATCTTTGACAGAGTAGAGCAATGTGATGGGATAAAGATTAGATATAGCAAGTAGCTAGCTGAGTTAGACAGTAATTGAAGGACTTTCATATGGAAGAGGGATAAGATTTATTCTCCTTAGTCCCAAAGATGAGAACTAAAAGTGGAATGTTGGAAGTTGCAGAGAGGCAGATTTAGATAGCACATAAGGAAAAATCTCACAATGGATTGGTCCAAAAGCAGAATGAGCTGCCTTAGGATCTAGGTGGGGTCCCCCGAAGGTTTTCAAAGGATATTGTAGAGAAATTTCTTGTTTGG
Organism: Pseudochirops cupreus; assembly: GCA_028627135.1. NCBI lineage: Eukaryota > Metazoa > Chordata > Mammalia > Diprotodontia > Pseudocheiridae > Pseudochirops > Pseudochirops cupreus. Next base: position 297,406,405 of record CM053584.1, read on the forward strand.
GTATAAGTTATAAGTAGACTGAGCTTCTAGCTCTCTAGTTCTACCGTTCTGTGGTTTTTCTTCACCCTTTTAGGCTATGGAGTATCCAAGAACTTCAATTTAGAGTACTAATTTTTGCTCGGTTGTCTGAAAGAGTTGACACTGATTCCAGAAGTTTCTACCTGTCCCACATATACTGCAAATACCTGACTTAATAAGGTGTTCTATATAGGCGTCTGTAAGAATATAGGCCAAGTGTGCTGGCAAATGCTGGGGGACCAGTATTATCATTAGTCCTCCCCTTTCTCTGCCCACATTCTATGCCCATTTATGGTACACTAAAAAAGACATAGTGCTACCTGGAAGGAGTAGAATGAAAACTGGATTTGCAGCAAGAGGATCTGGACTTGAATTTAAAATCTACTGGAAATACAGAGTCACATATTTGGTCAAATACTAGACTTGGAGTTGGGGAGAAAAAGATTTGAATAGTGCTTCTCACACTTATAACTTGTGTGTCAGGGTCCTGGCACCTAGTCAGAGATTAATAAATATTTAAAACCAATTTTGTATGAATATGATGGAGTCATTTAACCTTCTGGGCTTTAGATTCCTTATCCATAAAAATAAAGATAATAATAGCTAATGCATTTACCTCATGAGGTTGTGGTGGGGCTTAAATGAAATAATGTATATCAAGTGTTTTAGAAATTTCAAAGTACTATGTTAACATCAGTTAGTAATTTTATTATTACTTGTGTGACCTTGAACAAGCTTCTCACAAACTCAGGACCTTCTTTCCTCATTATACAGGCTAATTGGGATTGACATAACATAGCAGTCGGGTCAAATCCTGCCCATCTGCCTTTGTATAGCTCAAGAGCTAAGAAAGCTTTGTATTATTTTGTCTTACAATTTTAAGTAAAGTTTTATTGTATTTTAAAATGTAAAAACCATTCTTAGCTCTCCCCATATACAGAAATAGTTGATGGGCAGGATTTGGCCCCCTTACTGTAGTTTATTAACTCTTAGACCATAAGATGTTTTCTATCTCCAAATCCCATGATCTAAAACTGGGTATCAGCATAATAATGGAAGTGAGGGATCAAGAAACAAATTTTCATTGGATATTTTGTGTTAGGTGAAAAGCCATGTTTTCATAATCCTGAATGTGAGCTTGGTAGAGTGAAGTCAATGTAGTTCCTTTGGTTTACTGAGTCCTTTAACACTTTTTGCAGCTTAAAACAACACCAAGAAACCCCAAGATAGATAGAGGGAGTCATTACTAAAGATAAAAATTACTATGCCCCTGTCCCAGCTAAGTAGCTGTGGAAAAGTCTTTGATGTCAGATCTGGTTCAGTGAGCTCAATAGTGCCTACAAGTCAGTGATCACATACATTTTCTTAAAACAGGAGGCCTTAACTAAATGAGACTATACAGAAACCATTACATCACCTCCTTGTAGTCATGCATGGTAAAATAGTGATGCTGGAAAGTCAGAGGAAGGAGGGGTGATTAAGTATTGTCCTTTATTGGCAAAATGTCTTTTTCCTCTGGGTTGCAGCTGGCATTTGTCACAGACATGGAGGATTATTTAAATGCCTTTTGTTCTCTTGTGACTTCCCATTCTCCAGCAAGTTTTCCAATTGTTTCCTTTATTAAAGTAGCTAAAAAGTTATTTAGAATAAAGATACCTTGGATCTGACTTGGGGCTGGGGCAAAGGGATAGAGTGTAGAATGCAACTGTCACTTTTGTTCCAAGGTTAATTTTCAAAAACTCCAAATGTCTAATACTGAAAGACAGCCCACAATGTTCAAAAGTTACCTAGGCTGCCCCCCTCTTCCGGGCTGAGCCAGTTGAATCACCCATGATGAAGGAAAGTCTGGCTCACCTCACTAATAATTCACTACTGTGATTTCTTTTTCTGTTGTTAAAAGTGGGGTGGGAGGGGGGAGGGTTAGAGTGGGGTAGGGAAAGGACGTTGGTAATTTGAGTGGGCAGGCCGGAAATGTGACATTTGCCTCATTTCATTAACATTGGAGGAAATTCAGTCTTCTCTGCTTAGTTCAGAGGGTTTTTTTTAAGCAATGTGATTTTTTTTTCTTAAATAGTGTGGCTTTTACCAGTGTGAGCTATGCCAAGCCCACCTCTGAATGGCTGTAAGACTAATTATTTTTGTGGGACTTCATAGAGTGATGTCATCCAGGGAGTGTGCCTACTTAGAATACCTCACCTTTCTAGGTAGGAGTTCCTGCTCTTCTTTTCTGATAAGTCATTGGGCAACATCAGACATGTCTGCTGAATCTTAGGTCCCTTCATTAAACATTCTCATCTGTTTTTCTTATTTCCTTCCTGATATGAAGTGAAAGTTAATGCAAATAGTTATTCATGTCTAAGTATCTTATTAGTCTTAAGGAACCCAACCAAAAGTGTGACTGATCACATAGTGACCACAGAAGTCAAAATCAAGTAAATAAAAACCACTGCCCTCGAATTTGTTCCTAGGATGTTAGGATCATTTATCATGATTTACACAAGGAAGGAACATTCAAGGTCATCTAGTCACACAAATGACAAAAAATGGTTAATATAATTGTTAATACTAAATGTAATATTATATGTCAAGTCCCTTAAATAATCCTAGCAATGTCAGAATTCCAGTAATATCCTTGCATTCCTACCCTTATGATAGCATTCAATAGGTTGAGCTGAACCACACTCTTAAGGTCCACCTTGGGATCTTATGCTATAAACAAAGTAGACCAGTTTCCAACATGGTTCCTAATGTCCTTGCCCCCTTCCATTGGGATTCATGGCATGAAGGGCAAAACAGCCAGAATGAAGTGGTTTTCCTTGCCTAGATTGCCAAGGGTGACTGGAACTTCATGATCAGGCCAATTATCTAGTGTGACTCTCTCCCTCTCTTCTCCTAAAAGTATAAGAACCTTTTCCTTTGAGTCTGTTGGTGGGTCATCTCCCAGGGTGGCAGGTTTGCTACCCTGTTACCTCAATTAAAGATGCTTTGTTCCTTAATATGATATTGATATATTTCAGGGCTTGACACCCCTCATTGTATAGATGAGGAAATAGAGGCACAGAGAGGAAAAGTTTCCTTTCCAGGGTCAGACAGACATTAAGTGACAGTGCTAGTAATTGAACTCAGGCTCTCTGATTTCAGATAGAACACTTTCCCACTCTTATTTCCTTTCCAGAGTCACACAGACATTAAGTGGCAGTGCCAGTAATCGAATGCAGGCTCTCTGATTCCAGATATAACACTTTCCCACCTTTGTTTCCTTTCCAGGGTCATACAGAACTTAAGTGGCAGTTCCAGTAATTGAACTCAGGCTCCCTGATTCTAATATAATATTACTTTCCCACTTTTGAATAAATTGGACTGAGATGAATTGAATTTAGCATGATGAACCTTTATGGAAATCATATTGAGTTGCTTGGATTCAAAAGAACTCTGGGGACTCTAGTAAGGAAAGTTATTAAATGAAGAGAAGCATCATAATAGGGTGGAAAACATACTGGGGTTTAGAGTCAAGGGGATCTATGTTCAAAGCTTGGATTTGCCACATGCTGTCTATGTGACTTTGGGCAAGTCATCCCATTTCTCTTGACCTGAGGTTTCCTCATCTATAAGATAAAGCAACTGGATTAGATGACCTTCATGGTCCATTGCAGTTCAAAATCTGTGATCCTGTGAATAACAGGCTTCTGGAAATATTGGTGGTTTATATTGATATAGAACATTAAGGTTTATAAAGTACTTTTAAATACACTGTTCAATTTGACCCTAATAACAACTTTTATGAGATGGATAGGACCGATATTATTCTACCTATTTTACAGATGAAGAAATTGAGCTGTAGAGGATGCAAGTAATTTACTCAGTCACAAGGCTGAAAAGAAAAGAGTAAAGCAAGGGTTTGGGCTCTGACTCAAAAGCTGTATATATGTACTATATTGTACTACGTACTATGTACATAGTACTGTATTATGTACTATGTACATAGTACTTACTATGCTGAATACCTCCTAATAAACCCAGATTCCATTTTTTTTTTGCATTGTGGTTCATATTATAAAAAGCTAAATCTTATTCTTTTTCTCCTATGTGGCTTCTTACTTAGCTTGCGCTTTTAGCACCATGACCTCAAGGGCTTCAGCTCCTAGCCCAACAAAGATAAGATTTAAGGGGGAAATCACAGTTGTCTTCAAGAATCTGAAGGCTAGGGAGGTGGACATCCCAGAGAATGGAACTAAAGATTACTGAGTAGAAGGTGTGGAGAGGAAAAGGTAAGTCTAATGTAAGAAAATCCTAATCATTTAAAACTGTCCAAAAGTAAATGAGCTACTCTGGATCTGGTGGATTCTCCATCACTGGAGCTCTGCAGGGGCCAAATGACCATTTGTCAGGTATGTTATTGCTTATCCTTCATTTTCAAAAAGAACAAATGATATCATGAGGTGATGTCTTGACTCATGTATGGACTAGATTTAAGTGAGGAAGAGCTGCACAAAGTCATCAGCTTCATTCTTTCTTCAAGAGTCATTGAAGTTCAGTGGCAGGACAAAAGTTAAGATGACTGACAATGACTGGGATGCAATGGATGACCTTGGCCTCTTCAATGTCTCATTGTGCTCTAAGCATTCCACAGCACTTACTTCAGTCACCTTCATGGCCATTGGAACAAATTGTTTTCATCCTCCCATTCCACCAGAGGAAATGTCCACATGTTGAAGTTTAAGGTTTAGGGGTGCTCAACACACCAGGTCCTGCCAAATGAATTCGACTCAAATCTTCTCTCAGTCAAAGTTAAGCAAAGTTTATTAAAGGTTTGCCATAATGGGTAGACTCAAGGAGCCTAGGTATCAGTGACACTTGTATTAGACAAGCAGGCCAGAATAATCTGACACAGAGTGAGTCTGCACTAGCTAATTCTCTGGACCCCTTCATGGAGGCAAGATGAGTCTTATATACAGAAAGGTTGTGGGAGGAATCTAGGAGTGGTCTAGAGGAGGAGTTTGGGGAGGGTCTTCAGGAGGAGTCAAATGAGGTCAGACTCCAGTAGTGAAAGATTAAGGGTGAGAAATAGTTAGAGGCTACCTGGAGATGACAGACAATGGAGCAGTAGGCTAGTTTAAGGGTAACAGTTTTGGGTATAGATATTTTGGGAGGATCAAGGGTGGGGAGTAACTGGAAAATGGAGGGCTAGTCTAGTAACAGAGATTTGGATCTAGTGATAACGAAAGGCTTATGGCCTCATGCAAATTCCTCATCAAGTGGAAAGATTCAAGGAGAGTTCAAGGGGGTTCCCAGAGCCTGTACCCCATCACACATTTGGGTTTGAGTCCTGTCAATTACTCTCAACCTGGTTTAGCCTATGTGCTATGCTGATTTTAACAGGGTTTGACCACTGCACATGCTACAACTTCTTGGAGCCACAGGTGAGAATTGGATGAAGAGTGGACACCAAAGGTAGATAAGCAGCCCTCAAAAGAGTTCAGCAAGTGCTCACACTAATGTTGCCTGAACACCCCATATACACCATATAACTAGGTGACACCGTGGATAGAACACTAGATTTGGAATCAGGAAGACTCATCCTTACATGGGTTCAAATCCAGTCTCACACAATTACTATCTGTGTGACCCTTGGCAAATCACTTAACCCTGTTTGCTTCAATTTCTTTGCCTCTAAAATGAGCTGAAGGAAGAAATGGTAAACAACCCCCATATCCTTGCCAAGAAAATGCCAAATGGGGTTGCAGAGTCAGAAACAATTGAAATCAGGTATATTGTATATTTTTCAAGAATAAGTTGGACAAGATGGTCTTTTGAAATGTGAGATACTGAAATTCTGGTCTATTGTAGTTGCTCTGAATAAGCAGATTGGTGTATATAATGTAAAATTGAAAATTGATTTAAAAAATTGATTTTTAAATCTGTCTTCAAGACTTGATTAAGCTGGCATAGGTTTAATATTCTCCCCATGCCAAGTAAGTCTAAACTCCTTACACTTGTAAATTCACCCTTCACCTACATTCTTGGGAAACTTGCCTAGAAGTCAAGCTTTTGTCTTAAAATTACCTCCAACCTTTACTCTGGTAGCTTCTAGTCCTTTGAGTTTCAATTCTATTATTTTAATTTATATTTCCTGGTATTGTCCAAATTCAAGTTGATTCAGATCAAAGCTGTTGTAGACTACATCCATATCTGCAGACTAATCCTGTCACTTGAAGATTATTCCTGGCTTTCAATGAGGAAGTAACAGGGAGCAGGTGAGGTGACTCAACCTACCTCCTCATTAAAATGTCTGCCATTTGGGGTTGTCCTACCTTTACAAGGGGAGATTCAAATGGCATATTGTCAAGTCAATCAGAAGGAAGACACACCTAGGTTTAAAATACTCTGTGAGCCATCACTCAGGGTCTTTGGTCATTGAGAGAGGCCATTGACTCAATTTTTTGGTTACTACTAGCCTAATTAATAAATTGATCATACTTGGATGATTTTTTCTCAATTTACCTTAATTTTCAAACAGAGATCATAAGACTTGGAGTCAGGATAACTTAGGTTCAAATCCTCCTTGTGACACTTATTAGCTAGTTGTATGACTATGAGCAAGGCCTTTCCAAGACCCAGTTTCCTCATCTCTTAAAACAACAAAATAATACTCACTCGTGCTTATCTCATAGGATTCTTGGGAAACTTTATGCATCTTGCAAATTTTAAAGCTGTATACAAATGTCAATTACTCTGACTTCCCTTAGGCCTACTCTAGGTACTTGAATCAACGATTGGGTCCTATCACCAGTATCATACAGATACAGACCCTAAATGTAACAGTATAAAATGGACCAAAAGCATGTGACCTGTTGTAAGCATTCCTAAAATCACCAGGAAAACTTTCCACAAAATAATCCACCCCAGAAAGCATCATGTATACTCTCAGATGAATGGTTTTCTAGACCTCTTCTCAAACCCAGGGTTCCCAGACTTTGGTGCAGAGTATGGAGAGGAATTTTTTTAAATTCAGACTGAACTATGGCATTACTTAATCTATTACCTCATTTCTAAACATAAGTATGACCGAGCTCATTGAGTCTGTGGTTACACAGGGTTTTTTGGAAACAGTTTCAAGCTCAGGCACACTCCCTGATGTGGGCAGAGTCTGAAGATTGTCATCTCAGTCTGCTCTCACCCCATTGGGAAGTCCTGGTGGCCTGAGAAGATGGCTTTCTTTTCCTACCTCACTCTACCCTTTTCATCTCAAAGGGGGTTTCCTCCCATCCCTACCCAAGCTCAATGAATAAAATCACAACAGGCCAGATAGTAGTAAAAGTACATGCTCTCATGAGCCCACAGGTGATTTTCCCCAGGGAATATTGGAAATATGAAAAGGAAGTGAGATAGAAAAGAGATAAAGATCTGTATTGTAAGTGCGGAAAGGAACTGAAGGTACAGACATCAATGAAGGCGATATTAAAAAGTTTTTAAGCACAGGAAAGTTTCAATTCATGAAATACCTGGGGGAAAAAAGAGATGGTTCTAGGGGTTTAGATTTTCATAAAAAGACCATAAGTAATAATTGTTAAGTATATGATATGTGTGAGAAATTGTGCTAGTCATTCAAGACATGGAAACAAAATAAAAACAAAACAGTCCCTGCCCTCAAGGGGTTTGCATTCTCCTAAGGGACTACAATATGTTTTCAGATAACTAAATACTAGGTAATTTGAGGAATGATGAAGTCTTTCCCCATCCTATTACTAAAGAGTTGGGAATCAGGAAAGGTTTCATTTAGGAAATAGCACCTGAACTATGCCTTGAATGAAGCTAAAGATTTTAAAGGAGAGAGGTGAGAAAGGAGTATATTCTAGACATGAGGGATAGCAAAAGGACAAATAATAGACTCTAGTGAAGGAATATCTGATCCATCAGCATGGTTGGAATGGAGAGTGTGCAATATATAACATACTATAGTCAGTTTATAAAATAAGTCTAGGAAAGCGGGTTGGAATTAGAATATAGAAGGTATTTTATATTTTATCCTAGAAGCAATAGGGAACCACTGAAAATTTTTGGGCATTATAATGACATTGCCTGACCTGTGTTTTAGGAAGATTACTTTGGCAGTTATGGGAAAATGGATTGGAGAGGGAAAGGCACTGGAGAGCAAGGAGGCTATTACAATAGACGAGGTGAGAGGTAATGAAATAGATGGAAGACTTTAACTAGGAAGGTGTATATGAATGGAAAGAAGTAGATGGATGAAAAATATATTCGGGAAGTAGAACTGATAAGACTTTCAATTGATTAAGCATGGGGTATGATAGAGAGGGAAAAATGATGGATAACTGTGATGGTTTCAGCCTGGAAGAAGAGGAGTATGGGTGTGTCCTCAACAGAAATAATCAAGTTTTCACAAGGACAGATTGGGCAGGGAAAATGATTGAGTCTATTTTTGAAAAAGTTAAGTTTGAGGTCCAAGTAGTCCATTGAGGTTAATGTGTCTAGCAAGCAGTTGACAACGTGTGTCCGGAATTCAACAGAGAGACCAGTGCTAGATATATAGATTTGTAAGTCATTTGTAAAGATAATTATTGAGACCATAAAGATAGGTGACATCACTAAGAAAAAGAACATCCATTAGGAAAGGATGATCAGAAGCTTCAAAATCTGTAGAGAAATAAAATAGAATGACGTCTCAGAAAAGACCATTAGATTTCATAGTGAAAGAGGTCTTTAATAATTTGAAGCAAATTATGTACTCAGAAGGCAGAGAACAAGGTATTTAGTAGAAGGTGACAAAGTAGAGGTAACGGTATAAACTTTTTCTAGGAGTTTGACTGTTAAAAGGAGAGTAAAAATAGTATACCAAAATGGCAAGACCAAGTAAAGAATTTGTTTTTGTTTTTAAGGAGAAGATGAGGCTTGAACATGTTTGTAGCCAGTGGAGACAGGTTTGAATAAAGAGATTTGATACAGCTACTGAAAAGAGTGTGACAGAATCAGTCAGAGAAGTCTATAAGTATTGCTGTACAGTGGTGAGGACCCAGTTAATATTATATTCTAAAAATTCACAATGGATTCAGTCAATCCAGTTGTATAACTTCCTCCAGCAATATTCAGTAGCGTATAAAGAGGACAAGAGAGGATGAGTATAGCCTAGGGTGGAGGCTTGACAAAACATGAGCAATACTAGGAAAAGAAAGCAAAAGATTTATGGATTAAATTGTTCACCTATAGGGGCAAAACGCCAAAGGTAGGAAGAATAACTAAGAGCAAGTATAATAAATTAGGTAGTGGCAATGGAGTCAAGAAGACTTGTCTTCTCATCTTCCTGAGTTCAAATTTGGCCTCAGATAGATTCTGGGCAAGTCACTTAACCCTGTTTGCCTCAGTTTCCACTTGGAGAAGTTAATGGCAAACCATTCCCCCAAATGGGTCACAAAGAGTCAACACAACTGAAAAACAACTGAACAACAACAACAAATAACAAACCATGAATACAGGTAATCTTAGAGAGACTGGAGATCACGTAAAGAACAGAAATTAGGTCTAAAAAAATTGAGGTCCTGGTCACAAGACATCTGAGAGCCCAACTGAAAATTCACCACAAATGGGGTACCTTCCCAATGCCCCAGTAGTGGTCCACTCACCACTTGTCTTATATGCTTATGTCCAAAACCATACCTTTTCTGATGATAGAGATGGGATCTTGCTAAAGCCAAATGACAACAGGTAATGTATCCCCAGTATCAGAAATGAGCAGGTAGATATGGTCTCCATACTAGAAATTGAACAGATCTGGAACTTCGGATGGTTTCTTTAGGAAGAACGCAAGAGTTTCACACCAACCATTCAGTTTCTTGGGTTGCTTATAAATGAGGATTTTGCTTCTATTTTTAATCAAATGGGATAGAGATACCAAAAAAGAAGCCAGCCTTCCATGAGCACTAACTAGTGGAAAGCACTGGCCCTGGAGACAGAAGACCTGGTTCATATCTGTTCTCTGACACATAGAACCTGTGTTACCTTGGACACAGATTCCCTGAGCTTCACTTTGCTCACTTATAAGGGGGTGGGACTCCCTGGCCTCAAAGGTTTCTTTCTAACTCTGAGTTTATGATACTGTGCTCCTGACCGTCTATGGAGCCAAAACAAAAACCACGATATGGGCAGTGCAGTGAAAACAGCCCTGGATTTAAAGTGGGGAGAGTTGAGTTCAAATCTCACTTGTGTCACTTATGTGACTTTAGACAAGTCACTTAATCTCCTTGGGTCTCAGTTTCCCCATCTATAAAAAAGCCAGATGTCTCTGAGGTTCCTTCTGACTCTAAATCTACAATCTTTTAATCCTAATGAGAGGCAGTATGATTTAGCAGACAGAGAGCCATTCTCCAAGTCAGGAAACCCTGGGTTCAAATCCCACCCTTGACATATACTGACTGCATAACCCTATTACCTGGGTGACCCTGAGTAAATCACTGAACCTCTCAGTTCCTCATGTCAAGTCTCAAAGGCTTTAAATTGAAAGGAAGGCGCTCTTCTGGATTGATACAAGGAATTTTCTCTTTGGGAGTTTCCTATATTAATGACCTTAAGCCTGATCTAGTCATATGATCTTATCTCTCACTTCCCTGATTCTTCTAAGACTAAGATATTTAATGAACTTGTAGGATTAATAAAAGCTTCTGTTTCAGCAATTACATTTACTGTTCAGAAATTCTCAAAGAACCCACTGAAGGCATTGCCTCCCTATCTCCGAGCTATCCCATCCATCTCAGCTCTACAACTTAGAGACTTTTTCTTAGGCGAAATGTGGAATTTGCAACGAAGTCCTCCAATGCCATTTATTGCACTGAACCAAATTTTGTGTTTATAAGACCTCCAAACAAGGCCCCAGTCAGTGAAATAGCCAGAGAAGGTTAAAAAAAAAAGAGTAGCTTGTTAATATTCCTGTTGCTCATTACCAATGAGTAGAGAGCTCTTGCCAACAGGACAAGCAGAGTAAGTTGAAAATATCCCCAGATCAGTTCTCATGTGTTCCCTATTTCTACTACCTACTTTTAAATAAAGACAGATTGTCAGATTACTTTGCCATATTTTGCATGAGCAAAGCCTTATCATAGACTACTGAGCTTCCTGTGGGCCAGTGCCACAAGACTTCTCATCCTCACTCCAGAATGACAGACTCTTAACAATTCAATTCAGTAAGCAATTATCAAATGCCTAATGTATGCAGTCTCCACTAAAGTCTTATTCTGATGTCTCAGCATGACAGCACAGTGAACCAATGTCTAAGGATTATGGTAACATTGTGATTCTAAATGCAAAGATGAGAATAAAGATTTAGTAAGGTTGCACTTGAGAGAGCTCATATTTTATGGTTTATCAGAAGAAGGCTCAGAAATTATCACTGCAGCTAATATTACCTGCTTTTTTGTTATTTGATCATTGACATAAGGATATCTCAAACTATGCAGTATTTGCAAGGGCATTCATAAAATTCTGGCTGCAATGTCTCAATAATTGGTGAATAGACCTTCCATAATATTTTCTCAAAACACCTTTTTGCCAAACCTGTTGGCAGTCACCAAGCATTCTTTAAGGATCCAATTATAACCAGATGAGGGAAGGGTTATATTTTCCAAAATACAGAAGCTTAGAACATATACATTTATTGTGAGACCAAGAACTCTAACTCCAATGAAACTATGAGTGTGTCCATTGTATGATTAATTTCATCAGAGAATTGATAAAGGACTACCACTAGATGGAAAAATAATGGGTGTCTCTAGTGAATTTGTGCCAACACATGGCAATGGTAGAATCCTGGATATTAGAAGTTCTGGAACATCACTGAGGTCTTATCAGGTGATGAGAAGAGATATCTTGGCTGTGGGAAACTAGAAAAAATGTCACAGTAACAAGAGCCACAAATAATACTTAATGCAAGATACTTTCAGCCTGCTGAGTCTTTAGAGAAGTGGGTTTTGCTGGAGCTTTACCTCCGAGGGAAGGGAAAGGCAAATGAATTTTTATTTATTCTGAAGATTGTTGAGTTCATTTTCTGTTTCTTCATCATCCATTTATACCTCAATAAATGTTTTACATTTTGAATGCTGATCCTTCCCTTTATCTGTTAGTGTGGTCAGCTATAGAAAACTCAGGCCTGAGTTAGTCTCAGATGTCCCCAACTGACAAACTGGGTAGAAGTGAAGAATCCAAAAAGATCTGATACCATTCAAAATCCTCTATTATTTGTATCCAAGTCCAAGAGGGACCAGAGCAGATGGAATCCCTCAACTACACAATGATTGTAGAGCTAATATTCCTAGAAAGTCATTGTGAATGTTCACTGTGATCCTTCATGGAGAAGTCCATCATCACTAAAGGGAAGTACAAAAATCCCTCCAGAAACAACTGGTTCACAATGTATGCCAGACATTATTCATGCCATTAAAAATACTGTTACAAGAAGGCACTGGGGTTTTGTGGAAGAATTAGATGTGCTAGTCAGTAGTGAAAGCAATAGATCACATTATCTGGTGCATGTAAGGGAAGGCTATATGATTCAATCAGACACAAAGAGGGGGAAGGTTAGGTGCTAGGGCATTATCCACCTCCCAAACCAGGTAAATCGTCTGACCTCATCTCCCCACACATAGCCACATATGTCAGGGAATGAACTGAAACCTCCAAAGTGGAATGGGGGAGGGCAAGGAAGGGATAGAACCAGAGAAGTCAACAGATAGACTTGGGCATGATGGTCTTGAGGCTATAACAGGAGAAGAGACTCCCTGATGGTCTTGTGAGAAGCTCCCAGTACTTGGAGCATCATTATATTGTACCAAGATCTCACTGGGACTCCTATGTCCAACTTCACTTCATGCATAATAATAGCTCTTGGGATCAGGCAAAGATACACAGATCATCAAGTATGACATGGAAGATATCTAAACAATCACGCCTTGATCTTGAGATCAACAGAACATGAATTTGTGAAAAAAAAAATTCATTTTACTTCAACAAACATTTATTTAAGTGCCTTCTACTAATATGTGCAAAACACCATTTTTGGCTCTGGTGATAAAAAGAGAAAAAAACCCCCAACAGTTCCTGCCCTCAAGGACCTTAAAATCCTTATCAAGGACTTCAGAATGTCCTAGAATTTTTCAAGTAAAAAAAAGAGGCATGAAATGGACATTTCTTAAAGTATTACATCAGTGCTTATTATATGGATTCTAACCATGATAGGGTTTGTATAATCTGTGATGTAGCTACTCCCAAAACAAACAAAATGCTTCAAACCTTCCTACAATCTTTTTTTCTTTTATTCCTTCCTTCCTTTCTTCCTCCCTTCCTTTTTTCTCTTTTTCTTTCTTTATTCCTATCTTTCCTTGTCCCCCTTCTCCCTCCTTTTTTCTTTCTTCCTTCTTTCCATCCTTCCTTTTTTCCTCCCTTCTTTTCTTCCCTCCTGCCTCCCTTCCATTTTTCCTTCCTTTTTTTTCTTTTGTCTTTCTACATCCCCCAAATTGGAAGTGCAGTGGCCATTCACAGACCTCATTCCATTACGCATCAACATAGAAGCTTTGACCCGTTTTATTTCTGACCTGTGCTGGTTCACTGCTCTTTAGACAAACCAGTGGCTCCCAGTTTACTGTTTTGGTGCTAGATTTAGTACAGACACCCAATTGGCTTAACCCACTACAGCTCAGAACTTCCTAATTCATAAGCTTCAGTTTCCCTAGTAGCTGGGATCCCAGGCATGATGCCTATAATCACTTTCTAACAAGATTTTCTTCTGCAAAAGATGAGCTTGCTGAGTTTTTTTTGTTACCTACTGGAAAGAGCCTTCCAGGTTGGTGGGCTCATTGGCTTGAAGAAGCTTTTTGGATTGTCGATCAAGTCTTAAGCATCTGCCTCTCTCCTTGTTGGGGTGATGAATTCAAACCACTGTTTCCTACCACAGATGCTTCACTTTCTGGTGTTCAAGATGTACCTACCCACGAAATACCAGAAGGCACCAAAAAAACAATTGTTAAGGATGACATTGTCTAAATTAATGTTGTCTATAGCATGGAACCAGGACATATTGACCAAAAAAAAAATCCTTTATTGTTTTCATGGGAGTCAAGAAGTTGTACCCCTGTCTTTATGCCCTTTCCTTCACATTTTGTCATGTTCATAAACCTCTTTCAAGACTCTTTTCTAAGGCTAAAATTTAAGGTGTTCTCCCCTCCCCCCCCCCCACTTTAGGTTTCATTGGGATAGGAAACTCTTGATGAGAAAATTCCTTCTACCAGTGCAGATCAGGAACTTTTTTGCAACTTAGTCTTGGAAAAGTTATATAAGTACTGGGAGCTTACATGAGTTTTCTGAGGATCGTATAGCCAGTATGTGTCAGAGGTGAGATTTATTCTAAGTTGTACTGCTTTTGAGGCAGCTGTGTACCTATCTACACCTACAGATACTTGCTGGAGTAGAAGGAGGGATGAATTTGGACTTGAGGTTTAACCTGTCTCTCCTATTTACTCTCTGAGTGACCTGGGAAAAGTCCCAATTTCTAAAGTCTTCTCCCACTCCAAGCCTATGCTCCCATTATAATAGAATAGTATTTGTTCAACAATGGAGCCTTCTGCTGAGTGTTTATTACTTACATAATCCTGAAGGGGAAGATCAATAGCAAATATTAACAGCCTGATCTGTGTTCCAATCCAGAGCATAGAAAATATCGAGCTATGACTATTAGCAGTTTTGGGGAAAAAACAAACTTCTTTGATTCATCTCTTTAAGTCCATAAGTGATGCCTTGTATTAAGAAATTGTATTTTTTATCTCAAATGGTTGTTATTATATTATCTTAATTATTCTACATTTGTATATCACATCTGAGAAGTCTTGACATAAAAACCTTGACTGAGAGCTATGTCTGGTAGTTAGAAAGTGATTTTGGTTTTGAAAAGACTATAAGGGAAAATAGCACATGACTGAAAACTTGGCCTAACCTCTTGCAGGCAACTAATTTTCTAAAAGAAGTGACCAAGAAAACAATCAAAATTCTATATTATTTCAAAGGAAGAATTTCTTGGTTTTGGGTGTTCAGTCATTTTCAGTCATTTCTGATTCTTCATGACCCTATTTGAAGTTTTCTTGGCAAAGATACTAGAGTGGTTTGCCATTTCCTTCTCCAGTTCATTTGACAGATGAGGAGACTGAGGCAAACAGGGCTAAGTGACTTGCCCAGGGTTGCACAACTAGTAAGTGTCTGAGGATTTGAACTCAGGAAGATGAGTCTTCCTGACTGTAGGCCTGGCTCTCTATCCATTGTACAACCTAGATGCCCTGGGATTCTGGTAGTTGCCTTCTATAAATAGCTCTAGATTCTCTTTCTTTCATGTAACAACAATCATAGCTCTGTATTAATTATTCGTACTGTAGATTGACAGAGACTCTAATGTCTGGCAGTTGGTCTTCATTAACCTGAGATGAATTTAAGAAATTGTGGACAAGTCCCTTCTCTGTGTTGCTGTTCTCACTAAATTAATGATTTAAATAAATTGATAAGGCTTGAAAGGATATTGTTCCTAGGAATATTTTGGATGCTCTTAAGCAAATTGTTGGAAGAAAATGGCCAAAAAGATTAGTCAGGTTTCTAATCACTCTTTGTTAACTTCCTCTTTAACAAAAACTGCTTAATCTTGCTGCATCATTGTCTCAATATTTGTCCTGACTATCTCTGTCTAGATTTAGATAAGGATGTTAAAGACAAAATATTCTGATTATGCCCAGTCTTTGATCACTTTTATTACAAGAATTATTCTGCTAGGAATTGCTAAGCTGGACCAAAGCATGTTTCTGTTCATATAATTGAGGCAATGGGGCCTACAACATTACAGATCCAGAGTCCAGATAGGTTAACAAGGCGTTACCATGTTTAATAACAGTGAAATTGTCCCTTCTGGGGTGACTTGAGAGCAACAGAACCTTTAGAAGCATCCTCTTTAGAGTCGTCTGGCATTGATCTTTTGGTGACATTTCCTGAGGACTCATCAAAGCCACAGAGTGAAAGCAGTAATAATTCTTCTTTGACAACCACAATTGCTTCAGTGGAATCACCTGGGTATTCATCCACCCACCCAGCCTAACAAGAGGACAGCCTCCCAAAGGGTATGCCCTTTCTGGTTAAAAGATCATATTAGCTAAAGAGACAAAGGAGTGTCACAGCAGGATGTCTGAGGTGCAAGTTAGTCATTTGTTCCTTTGGAATTCCTTAGTGTTATGTAGCTTTAAAATTTCTGCAGTTTTATTCTTCAGTTTTGTATCAATGATGCAGTCATGCAGATTACAGCAGTTCTGCTGAAGATCTGCCCTTCCTTTGCCAGCTTGACAATTTCCAAACGCAATGCCCCATTCTAGTATATACCTCCATACTGAATCTAAATTGCTATAATGAACATACACTCCTAAAGTGGAACCAGACATAGTTGCTTACCACAACCTGTACAATCATATTTCACAATCTCGTAAAACCATCCTGTCAGTATTCCCTATTGTAAACTCATTTTTGTTTCAAATGTTAGAGACATTCCTGATGCAGTGCAATGGCATCTTTTCCTTAATTTCCTTTTCTCCTTTCTTGGCACAGACTTATTTTCCACTCATTTCCCTTTCTTGACCCTCCCCCCCAACATGGTTTACAAGATATATTCTATCGGATGGAAACAAGCCCAAAGCTATGAAGTTTACTGAGTTCCATTTCCAAAAATTAAAATGAAACACAGTAGTCTTCATACTTTTTTTTCCCAATCTTTTATTACCTGTAATTCCTGGAAAGGCTTTCTTGGGACATCTGCTAGCCCCAACCCACCCCCCCAGGCTTTTCTTTGTTTCTCAGCTAAATTTGGCATTCACCCCCTTCATAAATTCTTGCTTCTGGTACCACATAGCTGCAGTGTTGCTGTAATTATGAATAAACCAGCATTTTATGATCATTTCCTGTTCTCGACAGTGTAACTGTTTTCTAAATTCCCTAACTTCTTCATCAAAGGCCTCCCTTTCTTTTTACCACCTCCCTCACCCCCCACAAAAAACCCCCTGAGGTTTTTTGCTTTGTATTTTTTTTTTTGAGAAAGATTTTTCCTTTTTCCTTTCTCCCCCTCTTAAAATTTAGATTGGTCTCTGGCAGTTAGCTTAGATTTTAGTGATGGTGATGTGGTATGAGCACCCTCAGCCAGCCTCTTATACTTGGAACAGGTCTTCTTATACAGATGTGATGGTGATCATAGAAGCAGAAGCAGAAAGGACCTTAGAGGTCATCCAATTCAAATTAATTTCAGAGATGATGAAATAGAGGCCTAGAGAGGTTAAGTGATGAGCCAAAAGGAACAACACTAGCTTTCAAACTTCGGACTGTAGTCTCCTTCCATTTGCTGATAGCTGTGGTCATTGGTAGTGAGGCAAATATGTCCAGAGAAAGATCTTTTACATTAGAACCTCAGAGTCCTAGGCTACCTAGAGAGGTGTTTCTTCTCTGCTGCCACTGGCTTGAGTGCTTCCTAACTTTGTTCCCCCCACTTTGACCCCCCCCCACTAGACTGCATTTCCATTTAATCATGTGACATCAATTAGCTTTTACAAAAGGATATTTACTTCAAAAATATAGCAAGAATAAACTACAGACATGTCTCCCAATACTTCTAGGATGTAATTCCCCTCAATGAGTGGGGAGGAATAAGCCTAAACAGCTTGCAGTGCTGGTTCTCACCAAGTCCATATCCAAAGGCTGCATCACTTCAGGATGAATCTTTGCCTCTGCAACCTCTGGGCTGGAGCTGAAGGTCACTTCCTTAGGTCACTTCTTGCTCATCAGGACATCAGTGCCTCTCTGTCTACAAACACTGAATTATTGGGGCCCCCTCCTGACTTTTCAGCATTCACAAGATTGGAGGTTCTACTCCCTTTACCTAGAACAAGAAAAGGCTAATACAGAGACCAAGGACCAAAAAAGGTTTCTTGGAGTCACACAACCTTGACAGGGAGAATGTTTTAAGGCCTCTTCCCTGACAGCATTCTCTCTTCATTTCTGACTTGTAGCCAAATGGAAAAAAGATCTTCCTAACTATGCTGTCACCAGACCAGGACCAAGTATAAAATGCCTACATATTCTCCATGGTCTCTCCTAGCTACTTCCATTCCAAGTCACCAGGGCTCTCCCAGAAGTAGCCTCCCCATAGTTTCCACATAGAAAGACTGCATCAGAGTCATTTATTCAACTTCTGTACTGGACGTTGGAACAATAGAAATCACAAAATCTGTGTAAAGGGAGAACACTTTATGTAAATTACATTTAGAAGCAAAAGAAATACAGTCAGTTCTGCTATAATACTAAATCACCTAGCCATACAAAAAAAATCACACAATCAAAACCACTGGGCTTATAGGGAAAATGGATTTAGGAGTATAATACTCAAAAACTTCATCAAGTAACAAATTAAAAAGGAAAAAAAAAGATGATAGGAACTTAACAAAAAATAGCAGGATAGTTTTATGCATGTCAAATGGTTAAGAGGTACATACATACTGCAATAAATAGTGGTAGTATCCTCAGGACTCAGGTTGCTCCTTACCTTGATTCCCATGGCACAGTAAAGTGAGTGTGGCAGAAGGGTGAAGTGTGTGAGTGTAAACTGGCCCTCTTCCACCCGAAGTTCTAATTGCACCAGAAGATAAATAATAAATACGACACTTAACCTTGACAAAGATATGAAGTTGCAAGTGTGTGTTTAAACTCAATTCTACCCAAAGCCACCACAACTTCAATGCAAGGAACCCCTAGCGTAGCCATGGCCTTGTGTGGGGAATAGGTAGCATTACCCTGTGTTTGAGAAAGGGAGACTGGTGGTTAAGCCTCCTTCATAAGGAACCCCAGAGGATTTCCCCTGCAATGGGCCCATTTCCAGGAAGCAATACTGGGACCGTCTTGAACCATACTTCTCCCTGGGCAGGTATACCAATCAAAACATGGCTATATGTGCTCTATGATCTCTCCAAGCTACTAGTGACAGGGATCAAAGGGCCTAGTTATCATTGCTTCAGTTTTGAGGTGGAAGAGGTTCTACTGAGGATCTCCCTGTCTTCCCTTCCCTTCCCTGTCAGTCTCTCCATTCCTTGACTCCCTACCCCCATATGTTATATGCTACCACCACCCCTCACAACTTTCACAGTTTCCTAGGTTAAAGAAAATTACCTCCATTGACTTTCCTCCAGTCTGAGCTAGATATTTCTTATCCTTACATGTTGGGGTCACCCCCTTGATGTCATATTGAGGCCACCCACTGTCACTGTGGTACAGTTTTTCTCTGTGATGAAATTGCATGTAAACAAATGCAAACTTTTCATTAAGCTCAAATTATTTCCTATTGTGCCAATCTCATTGAAACAGACTCTCATTTCCAAAACAAGCATTATAAGCAGAACTGACTGAATAGACAGAAAGACTGTTCTTTTGTGATCTTGACTTTTGTCTCGCTGACAGAGTCACTGACTCTGGAAGAGAGAGTGAGTCTGATGACTTTTTGCAACTTTGCCTCACTTAAATCCAGTTCATGCCTAAGTCAGTTCTTTACCCCATGATGTCATTGGTCGTCTTCGAAAATGAAGGATCACCATCAACAACAACAACAATTCAACATGCCTCTGATCTGCAGCCCACAACCCTTCTTTGGAATGAATGAATCATCACAGTTTAAATGGAACTAAGTTCATCACAATCCTCAAGCTTTTTGCTTCAGACTTTGGCAAGCTGACAGAAATACCAGTGAATTTTTCTTCAAAAGCTCCTTGAAGGACACATTCATTCAGCCATTCATTTGATTAATATTTTTTGACACTTACTATGCATAAAGCACTAGGTTAGATGCTCTGTGAAATTATAACCACCTTCAAAGTCCAGCTCAAATAATACCCCTCCCATGAAACCTTCTCTGATCCCCCCAAACTGGTAGCGATCTTACTTTCAACTGAACTCATAGTACTTGATTGTGCTTCTCTTAGACACTGATGCTGTACTTATTATAAAGAAATGTCTTATCTCTCCTGTAGTCATTTATAAACTGCTTCTGAAAAAGATAACTTGTGTTCTTTATTTATGTATCTCCCATCATGGCTGACAGCACACTGCTCATAGAGGGCATCTCATTAACTGGTTTTTTAAGGAATATGAACAACAGCTATGAAAGACAAACACACATTAAAAGACTATTGCACACGCACGCGTGCGCGCACGCGCGCGCACACACACACACACACACACACACACACACACACCCTATAGATACTGACTTATGCCAAAATCCTTGTCTTGCCTATGTAGAAATTGTTGCTTTGTTTCTCCAATAAAATCAGTTTTAGACGATAAAATATGGATGATCACTCTTAGACCGTGCTGATTTTAATAAAGAAACATTCTTTTCTTTCTTCTATGTAAAACTTAAAATGAGGAAAAGCAATTCTACTGGAAATCTTGCAAGCTCTATAATTACTATAAATAAGAAAATCCAAGAAGATTCAATCACTGTATAGAATGGTAAGATACCAACTCATTTCTTACTTATTATATCATATTGTTAAATAAACTGTGCAACAGACCAAAAAAAAAGACTATTGTATAAATTTACATGGTATACTGTTGGGATTATATTCCAAAGAGATTACAGAAGTGGGAAAAGGTCCCATATGTGCAAAAATATTTATTGCAGCTCTCTTTGTGGTTGCAAAAAACTGGAAATATAGGGGATGCCCATCATTTGGGGAATGGCTGAACAAGCT
>CM053584.1:297427732-297452149 GCA_028627135.1 Pseudochirops cupreus
AAAGGGAGGGGAGAAAATCTGAAACTCAAGTGATTGTGGAACTGAATCTTGTAAATTAAAAGTAAATAAGTAAATAAAAAAAATTTAAAAAATAAATAAAAAAATAAATTTACATGGTATAGTGGAAGGACAAAGACTGAATCTGGAGTCAGGAGGGCCTGAGTTCCAATCTCAATTCAGACACTTACTGTTTAACATTGGGCAAGCTACTTAATCTCTCTTTAGTCTGTTTTCTTAACTGTAAAATGTGTATTATAATAATAGCAACTTACTTTGTAGGGTTATGAGGAAACATTTAAACAATGCCTGTAATGCCCAAAAGGCTATAAAACTGTGCATACCCTTTGACCCAGACATCCGACTACTAACTAGGTCTGTATCCCACAGAGATCAAACAAAAAAGAAAAAAATCTATATGTAAAAAATACTTATGGCAACTTTTTTGTGGTGGGAATTGGAAATTGAGGGGAAGCTTACCAATTGACTGAACGAGTTCTGATGTATGATTGTGATGGAGTACTATTGTGCTATAGGAAATGACGAGGCAAGTGATTGCAGAAAATCATGGCAAGACATGTACTCGTGCAAAGTACAGTGAGCAGAACAGAGAGAGTGCTGTGCACAGTAACAGTAATGTTGTAATGATGAACAACTATAAAAGACTTGGCCATCTGACCGATACAGTGATCCAAGACAATTCCAAAGGACTCATGACGAAAAAAAAGGCATCCATCTCCAGAGAGAGAAACGATGTACTTTGAGTGCGTACTGAAGCATGATTTTCTCGCTTCCTTTATTTTTTCTTGCTTTTTGTTTGAAATTTGGGTAGTATAGAAATGTTGTGCATGATCTCACATGTAGAATCAATATTATATTGTTTGCCTTCTCAATAAGTAGGGAGAGAGGGAATTTGTAACTCAAAATTTAAAAAAAATGTAAGCCTAAGAATAAATAAGTAAAGAACTAATTTTTTAAAAATTTCGATGCATGTAGAGTGCTTTGGGGTAAATGATTATATTAATATAATCATAATCATCCTCGTTATTAAAATGTAATCTGCCACTCAGAGAGGCTGGCCAGTGAAGCCTCTGTCTAGATTCAAGTTGGTGAGTATCTCATAAGGAAAACTCCTTCAGTCCTGTTCCCCTATAAAATCACCGGGAATGAGAGACAGACAAAGGTGGGGATTCATGGTGATGGCTGTTTTTTCTTTTGGTGTTTTTAGTTGCATTTGTGGTGTGGAAATATCTACCTTCATGATTTCAAAACAGACACATTGGCAGACAGGTAGGCAAATAGCTGAGCCCTGGGGCCGACTGTTTTTATTCCATCCCTTGAAGCCCTTTCTCCTTTGGTGGCCACTTCTTTTCATTTTAATTCATTTCCTATTTCAGTATTCTCCGGAAGGCCCAGAAGGTAGTCAAAGGAATTTGTCCTTTTAAGGAATAATTTGGTTTCTTCATTTTTAGCCTATCCTAGAAATAACTCCCGCTCTTAACTTTTTTTTTCTTAGTTTAGTGCTTTAAAGGAGGGAAACCATTTCAAAATTTCCCTACTAATTATAGCCTAGTGGTTGAGAGACAATAGAAAGGAGGACTAATTGATGTGGGTGGTAGAAAGATGCCAGTGACAACTGTGGCCTATTTCACAATTTTGTGCAGGGCTAGCTCTTGTCTCCATGAGGCCTATCATCCCTAATTTCGTGGTTATTCATTGAACTCTACTGTAAGATGACTCATAGAGTTAGAATTATGCAGAGTATGGTTAAAATCAATGATACAAACTGGCATTGCTCAGTGGAAAAAATGCTGGCTGTGGAGTCAGGGAATCTAGGTTCAAATCCCAATCTGGTTTTTATTGCCTGTGTGATGGTCTTTGGGCAAAGCACTCAACTAAAACCCACCGAACAATATGTTCTCCTCTTCACTGTTCACAGCATTAGTACTGCCATATTGTAACATTCTTGTGGGGTTAGAGAACTATAAATTAAAAATCTCTAAAGAAAATCGTAAGAAATTGTATTTAGAGATACATATTATCTGAAATAATACCGATTTAAAATTAATTTATTTTTCTAAGAAATAAGTTAAATTTGCTTACAAGTTTTTCATCAATTCTGGAATTTTGCCTCTAGGGTTCAGTGGTAATAAAAGGCTCATGGCCTGGCAATGCAAAAGTTGGCATGGCTTCACATGAAAGCAGAAAAGCTAAATAACTTCTGACTTTTAGAGGTTTCTATTATTATCCAAATAGGAAAAGGAAAACCCTATGATGAGAGCTGGGTTACAACATTTGCTTCTTTCCAAAATTGTTTTTTTAGAAATAGCCTGATGACTCCTCCCCTCTCTCACCTCATCCCGTAGTTCCCCAGCCCTCAGGCCTAACATTTTGCCTAAAAACTAATCAGGTCATGACTCTTACTTTCCGCCTAGCCATTTTCTAAAAGAGTTGACTTTGGTTTTTAGCCTAACAATGCTAGACATCTTGAGGAATCCTGAAGTCATGAAGTTTTCCTCCCAAAGGGAAAAAAAAAAGTATTTTGCTCTGGAACATTTCTTTTTAGTAATCTCAGTCTGAGCCACTAACCGCAATCAAAGAGGCTGGAAAAACAAAAGGCCATATTATTTGCTAAGTTTCAAAGGGGATTTTTTTGGTGTGTGTCTTAATTGGGTTGGATACCCAGAGAATGTCCTATTGAAGTCTGAAAGCTGGGAGTTTCCAGAGTACGTGCTAAACTTGATTTGTGTATCTGTTTTTAATAGGTACCAGCCAAAAGACTTTATTTATTTATTTGTTTGTTTGTTTATGTAAAGAATGAAAGATTTCAGCAACAGGGCTTCAGTCCAGGGGAATTCATGCTTCAGTAGAGGTATTTTAACACTTACTAGTCCCAACGAGGCTGTTCTTCCTACCAGTTTTCTCCCTATGGCCTATGCAAAGGAACGACAGACTTTTAAGGAATGACTGATTTTTTTCAAGAAGATGAATCACTTTTCTGTCACTGAAAGCCTATCAGATTGCTATCCCTAAAAGAAAAAGGGGGTGGGAAGGATTGGAACTGTGAGAGAAAAGGGCTCATTCAGCTTCGTGTTATCCTAATTTAACTATTCTAAGTATTAATAAATGGGTGAACCAGATTGTTGGTCGGCCAGAGCAAAAGCTTAAATATATTCGAGTTGTTCCCAGTCTGAGTTATTCAGCCAAATAATTATTTTGCCACCTACATGGGGTTCTCAAAGCTTAGTCTAATAGAAGAAACAGTTTTGGGAGAAGAATGGCCAGACCCAATGTTTCACTTGAGCAGCCTGCTGAACACTGAGTCAAGTCTGGCTGGTGAGACATCTCTTGCTTCTCCCCATACACCATCCTATCTCCCACAGGCTGTCTCCCGTGCTTTCAGTATCCCTCTCTTCATCTCTTCTTAGAATCCCATATTTCCCTGAAGGCTCAGCTCAAGTAAATATCTCCTATGTGATGCCGTTTCTGATCCCCATTGATACTTCTACTTCGCCTTCAAAATTATACAAAAATATTTCATATCTACTTATATATGTGCATTTTATCTCCATGAAATGAAGAAAGAGTTGGCCCAATGAAGTTGGCCCAATGAAAGTCTTCATGTGGTTGGAAGTCTTAAAAGTTTATAACTTTACTAAAACTTTGGGAACATTCTGCATAAACTTCTTAACGTCAGGGCCTGTTTCATTTATGTCTTTGTATTCCCAGAGCCTAGATCAGTGCCTGGTATGGAGTGGGTACATAAAAATGCTTGTTGATAGTTGATTGATCGCATAGACAAGCAAATAGTTTATGGAAGGGGTAGGCAATATCATCCTATCTGACTTAACCAATTTTCACTCAAACTTTAAAAGGTGGATTTTTTTTTCCTCCTATGTAAAATCAAGACATGATCCTAATGAACTCCTGCTTTGTTTTTATCAGTTCTTCAACTAGTGACTACACACATGCATACAACATACATGTATGTATATAGTGATTGTGACAATATATATGTTAAGTGTATGTGTGTATATGTATGCATGTGTGTATATGTATGTACGTATATAGCCTGCCTTCTTTTTTTTTCAGGTCCCTGCAAGCTGCTTGGCTAGAGTAAAAACAAAACTTCAAAGAAACTGCAGAAATACAAGACAGCTGAATAAGCTTCAAAGGCTGCCTCCGGTGGGGACAATTAGCACTTACAAATGTTTCCCAAGAAATCTCTAATGGCTACTTGACTAATGTATATTTAGTTACTAATTTAGAGTATTTCATTCCTAATGAAAAGTTAAAGTACACTAGAGGGCTATTATGTGTTTGTGTCTATGCACAAGTGTGTGTTTAAAGGGACAACAACTCATCCATGTTACACCTGAGCTGGACAGACTCTCAGAAGTGGCCTGCCAAATCCCTGTAATGCTTAGAACGTACCCATGCATAATTAAATTCTTACCCCATGTAGATCAGAGGAATGCTTCACATCTAGAATACTTAGATTTTAGCAAAGCATTTCAAAATGCTTTTAGTTTATTTTAGCTCTTCTGCTAAACTCATGAACAAGATGGAGAGATATGTGTTAAGTGGATGTTCAGTGATATGGATTCAGACTTCACTGAATGACTGAACTGAATGGTCAATAGCTCATTGTGCTCAGCCTAGAGGGAAGTATTCAGTGGAGTGCCCCAGTGAGCTATCATTATTCTTATGTTACTCAGCATCAATATTAAGAATTTGCATGAAAACATAGATGGCATATTTGGTGGAAATAATATTCAAAAGCCCCTCCCTATGGAGGTTGGGCTCATTTTTCCTTAAAAGGCACTCGAAAGTGTCCTTGAGATTTAATTGGCTTACTGGGCTAAGGCTCAGGACATTGACATTGATGTAGCTTTCTTAGAACAGAAAGAACTAGGAAATGAGGGGCTCCTGATCTCCCTCAGGGTTCTGACCACAGATCATCAGGATGGTCTACGAAAGCTACACTTAGCCAAATCCATGCCATTTCCTCATGCAATGTCTTTTTCTGGCTCTGAATGTCTTTCTCCTGTAGTGGCTAAGTAAACTTCATTTTCCTAAATGCTAAATGTTTCAGCAATTGCTCTGGTTGCAATATTGAACCTACAGTACAAGAGAATAAGACTGAGTCAGACCTAGTCTGTGACAGCAGGCTGATGACACTTGTGGGTAAACACAAAACAGAATGATCAATTGTTCCTTATAGTCAAGAATCGGGATACAAAAAGATTTTAAAATTTAGAATGACAGGTGGAATCTGAGAAGATGAAATTGAATGTGAATCAATATAAAAGTCAGGATTTTTAACTGAAAGGGACTTTGGAGATCTTGTAATCCTGTTCTTATATTTTACAGATGAGGAAGTGAAGTAACTTGCCCAAAGTTACCAAGTAAATAAAATGGCAGAGCCTGAGATTTGAATACAGGTTTTCTGACTTCAAATCCAGTGGTATTTTCTCCTTTGCCATACTATATTATTCTTAACAGAGTCAAGAACTCAACTGAAATACTTCATTGAATAAATACTTAATTAAATTAATACTTAATAAATACTTAATTGAAATAGAATTCAGAATCCAAGATCTCATCCATTCTTGGTTATACATAATCAACTTTGCAAGTGATTATATAGGAAGCAGTAAGTAGACATGGGGCAGATGCAAGGGTAGTGGATAGATTCCTGGGACTAGAAGTGGGAAGACTCTTCTTCACAAGTTCCAACTTGGCTTCAGACACTGACTAGCTGTGTGATCCTGGGCAAGTCACTTAACCCTGTTTGCCTCTGTTTCTTCATCTTTAAAAAGAGCTGGAAAAGGAAATGGCAAATCACTCTAATATCTTTGCCAAGAAAACCCCAAATGGGGTCATGAAGAGTCAGACATGACTAAAAATGCTTGAACAACACCTAGCAGATGTGTGCTCGTAAATGTTTAGCAATGGACTCTTTGGTAATAAAAATGTACACAGAACACATTTTAAAATTTAATCTGCATCATTAATACTTCTTCCATCACTATCTTAGGTCTAGACAACCAATACTACACTAAATCAAGCTCTGATTTGTAGTGTTTGCCAATTTCTGATCCCCGCCCCCAATCTACCCCTAAGGGAAGCTCAGTAGGTAACAGTTAATGTGACAGGGATCTGGGGGTTTCAATGGATTGGAAAGTCAACATGAATAAACAGTGGTACAACAGTCAAAAATGCTTATGCAATCTTGGGTTGTTTTGACAGTGTTCAAAATGAAGGCAGAGATAGTCTTTTCATATTCAGACTGTAAACAGTAGGGGTCAGTCACTGGTAGGGGCCAGGGAGGCTCATTGGCAGAGTGCTGATTTCCACATAAGGAAACACTAACCCTTTGTTCTCAAAGTACTTTGCTTGTGTAACTTTCTACTTCGACAATCCAAGGATAAGGCAAGGGGTGAGGCAGAAGTGGGGTGGGGAGTATCAAGGTACAAACCATATCTGAAATAGGTCAGTCATGGGTTCACAGTCTCACTATTAGTCAATTAGATTGACTTTGCTTGAATCATTAGTCAATAGTTTCCATAGCTATCCTGGTTCTCCCTGCAATCCAATCTTTTTAGTCATTCTTCCTCATTAGTCCATTCTTCCAGTCTTTCTAGTTGACTGAGACTTTGTACTCTGCTCTACTTAGGACTCAATATGTTCTCTCTGGATGTAGGCTGAAGCTCCTCTCACTAGAAGACTCCAAAAACCTTAATTGGTGGTGTCTCACGGCCTCTAGTCCAAGAATTTTATTTTCCTCACCTTGCCCTTTCTTGAATTTCTAGCCCATGGGTCAAGTATCCTAAATAGTATCCAAAGGCATAGTCTCATCTCCTTTTTCATTGGCTGACCTTTTTCTTGAAAAAAGCAGAAATCTCATATAAATAAGTTTCCGAATTCATGCATGTAACTGTGATTATGTCTTAGGCATACACACATATGTTATATATACATATATATCACATATATATACATACACAAACATACATATTCCTGAAAAAAAAAACCTATCTGGAATGATAATGGAATTTAATATGAAAAAGAGGACTTGTTACATAATTTTTCACTTTAAACACAACTTTTTCCCATCACATAGAACAAGGTTAAGTTTAATTTGGGTTCTAGCTCTACTTTTGCTATTATCTATGTTCAAAATGAGCAACTTCACAAAAGTTAAGACTAAAAGTAAATCTCCAGAATTCTATCTGATTTTATCTGGTCCTCACGACTTTTTTTTTTAGCCTAGCAAGGAGGAGGTCTCATCTACCACTTCATTTTTGTATATATTTCACATAGACCTATTTATATATATATATATCTACCCCCAGACCCTTGAAGCTTGAAACTGTTTTCTTTTTGTTGTATCATCCCCAACTTAATACAGGGAAGTTAGTGGTGCAATGAATAGAGTCTGGGCCTGGAGTCAGGAAGACCTTAGTTCAAATCCAACCTCAGAAACTTACCAGCTACATGACCCTGGGTAAGCCACTTAACCCTATTTGCCTCAGTTTCCTCATCTCTAAAATGACTGAACAACAATATCAACTTAGTTAATACTCATTGAAGGATTTTTTGATCGATCTCTGCCACAGAGTAGCAGATCTCCCTGCAGCAAACCCCAAAGGATATACAAGTAAGCAGGTAATTCTTTATTTTCCATGTATGATCCTTATATAGTTGGTAATCACCTCAGGATACCCCAGCAAAGTTTTTGCTTGATTTTCATGGTTTATTTTTCCTTAGAAGGAGGAACTGTTAAATTCCTGTTAAGATTATATGGTGTGAATGTGTATATATGTAGGCATGTGTATGTATGTAGGTATGTGTATATAGGTACATGTGTATATATACATATATATATATATATATATATATATACACACGCACATATATATTTGTATCTACTAATAGCGATCTCTGGGGGAGAGAGAAATTTACATGATAACTTTTTTATACTTTTGAGAGGAATAGCAAGTTGTACATAATATATAATTTCACATGCAATCATATTTTTTATTATAGAAAAGCTTGTTTTATTACATAAGTTAAAAATAAAATAAATAAATGCAAAAAAAAGGGCTATATAGAGAGTTCCATATGAATACTGACCTCTATATGCCAAGGACTACATGACATTATACCCTATAGGATAATCAGACATTTTTTGTTGTTCGGTCGTTTCAGTCATGTCTGACTTTTTGTGACCCCATTAGAGGTTTTCTTAGCAAAGATATTAAAAGGGTTTGCCACATTTTCCTGGTGGTTTATGGAATAACACACCTTTTGTGCTGATCTGGGGTAAAAGAGAAGGGAGTGAAAGAAAACCACAGTAACCTCATGATACCACCCTACTACCACCACCCAAAGAGTCCTCCAACTTTCACCTGGCATCATGGGAAGTTGCTCAGCTTGCTTCCTAGAAATCATTTGACTCCAATAGAAACAGCCCAATAATGAGTTATAAAGGAGAGAGGAGCTTCTGAGTAGTTCAAAAAGTGCCCATCTCTGTCATCTATAACATTGAGGCAATACTGGGTTGGAATTAAGAGATCTTGGGGCAGCTAGGTGGTGCAGTGAATAGAGCACCAGCCCTGGAGTCAGGAGGACCTGAGTTCAAATATGACCTCAGATACTTGACACACTTTGGGCAAGTCACTTAACTCCAATTACCCTCCAAAAAAAACCCCAGAAAAGTCAGGAGGAATTAGGAGATCTAGATGCTTGCCCTGCCTTTGTTATTAACAGTATGTAATTTATTTACCAGAGGTTTTTTTTATTTTGTTTTGTTCCGATTGCTGTTGTTGTTTTAGCGCAGTGAATACAACCCTTGACTATAAATCCGAAGAACTCTGCTACTAGTTCTTCTCTCTCAGCAGAATGACTTTAGACAAGTGACACCTCACTGGTGTCACCAAGATTGGGCATACCTTGGGCTATGCCCTTTGGAACGTGGCCATGGAAGACTATACCTAATTCAAAAGAAACAGAACAGGCGAATAACATGATTTGTTATTAACACATAAGCATGTGGGGAAATCTGCAAACCAAAAGAGGGAAGTATCAAGGAAAACATTTGAGTGCAGATCCATGAAAGGAGAAATAGAAGTGATTAGCACAGTGGAAATATTCTACAGACAACACCCCCAGACACAGAGAATGGCAACGAGTTCTGAAAGTAGGTCCCAAAACTGCCACAGAAGCAGGATGTAGTGGTGAAAGGAGATAGCAACAACTAAGTGGACAACTGCTCACGTAGAGTATATGATGGCATACTGGGGGTCAAGAAGCCATTGCTGCTTAGTCTAATTTGTTGTATCCCACTCTTTGTGACCTCATTTTTTGGTTTGTTTGTTTGTCTGTTTATCTGGCAAAGATACTGGAGTGGTTTGGCATTTCCTTCTCCAGTTCATTTTACAGATGAAGAAACTAAGGCAAACAGAGTTAAATGTCTTACCCAGGGTCACACAACTTATAGGTGTCTGAAGCTGCATTTGAATTCAGGTCCTCCTGGCTCCAGGACTAGTACTTTATCCACTGCACCACCTAACTGCCCTTGGAGTCAAGAAGATATGTGTTTAAATTCTGTGTCAGACACTTACAAGCTGTATGAGCCTGGGCAAGTCATAAACTCTGTACCTCAGTTTCCTTTTATGTAGGATGAAGGGGTTAAACCTGATGACCTCTAAGGTCCTTTTTAGCTCTAAATCTATGAAGCTACATAGAGCTTCATAGACAGAGCAGCTGAGAAATTCTTGACTTGACTTAAAAGATCATTTCATTTCTCAAAAGGTGGGAGGAAACAATGGAAATTGCCAATCTGACTTTGATTCCTATCCAGAAGGAAGGCCTGGTGATCAAAGAAGAATTGATGAGAGCAACCCTGGGGATGAATATCCCATTTTGGATAGACAATGGAATGATAAATGACAAGTGTAGGTTAGGTTTTGGAACTCTAGCCTGGTGACCATGACCTCAATTATTGATAAAAAATTATAAACATATTATTAAAAGGGCTGAGTATGAGAATTTAGAAAAGGAAACAAGGATCACTAAGAACCAGTATGACCTCAACAAGAATAGATTGTGCCAGACTAACTTCATTTCCTTTTCTGGCAAGATTATTAGACTGATTAATCAGGGGAATTCCATAAGCATTGTATAGCTGGATTTTAGTCTATGAGAAACTGATATACCTGTAGACAAGATAGAGACATGTGGGCTAGTTGATAGCATAGTTAAAGGAATTAAGCGACTGGTTGACTGATAGGACAGAAATAGTCATCAATGTGTTGTTCAATGTCAACTAGAAGGGAGGTCTCTAACAAAGTTATCCAGAGATTTATCCTTAGCCTTGAATGTTTTTTGATATGTTTAGTAACGACTAAGAGAAAGGTGTAGAGATGTGCGTAGGAAACATATACATAAGACAATAATAATAGTAATGGTAACAATAACAATGAAAACTAGCATTTATATGGTCCTTAACACAAAGCATTTCACAAATGATATCTCATTTTACCTTCACAGCCGCTCTGGGAGGTAGGGACCATTAATTATTATGTCCATTTTGCAGATAAGGAAAATAAAAGAGTGCAGCAAAGTGACTTACCCAGGCAGTGTTACATAGCACTATATGTCTTGAGTTTAGATTTGAACTCCACTCTCAGCCTAACACTTTATTCATTACACCCCTTGGCCACAGGTGATAACTCACACGTTAGGCAAAAGAAGCAAGCTTTAAAAGATTTTTAAAAGTTAGAACAATGGATTGAATCTAATAAAATGAAATGTAATAGAGATATATGCAAAATTCTGCACTTGAGTCAAAATAATCAACTGTACAAGTCTAGGTTTGGAGAGTTTCACTAGATGATGGTTCATATGAAAAAGATGTGGCTTTTAGTAAACTACAAATTTAATATGAGCTAACTATGATATGGTAGTCATAAAAGCTGACATTAGCTCTATTAACGTGTCCAGATTATATACACAGTTCTGTGCACCATATTTTAGGAGCCCTGTGGAAAATCAGGATGGTGAGAGAACTGGAGGCCATATTCTATGAATATCAGTTATAGGAATTGAGAATTTTCAGTCTATCAGAGAAGATACTTAGAGGGGGTCATTGACAACTGTCTTCAAGTATTTGAAGAGCTGTTAGACAGAAAAAGAAGGCTCAGCCTTGGGTTGCTTGGCCCTTAAGTATTTAACTAGGAGCAAAGCGTGGAAATTGAAAAGAAGCAGATTCGGGTTTAATAAAGGTGTTATCCTCAAAGCTTGGTGAGACAGTTGATAAAATGTTGGGACTGGAGTCAGGAAGACTCATCTTCCTGAGTTCAAATCTCACTGTGTGACTCTAGGCAAGGCACTTAACCCTTTTTGCCTCAGTTTCCTCATCTGTAAAATGAGTCAGTGAAGGAAATGGCAAACTACACCAGTATCTTTGCCAAGAAAACCCCAAATAGGGCCACAGAGAGTCAGACAAGACAGGAACTTCTGAACAACAACGAAAGAACTATCCTAACAATTATGGACTTCCTAATTCCAAAACTAGAACAACTTGATTCAGAACATGGTAGGTTCCCCATCACTAGGAATCTTTAAGAAGAGGACAAATGACCATTTACTAGGAATATTGTAAGTAGATTCTTATTTCAGTTGGAGTTCTTCAGGAAGCCTTTTCAGCCCTTAGTAATTCTGGTGACTTCTCTCTCCCAATCATTCATTTTATTTTCTTTTTACTGTATATAGTTAGTTTGCACACATTTATTTGCTTGTTTCCCCCATTAGCTTGCAAGCTCCTTGGGGGCAGGGATTATCTTTTACCTCTTTTTATATCTCCAGGGCTTCTTACAGTACCTGGCACATAGTAGGCATTGACCAACTGACATGATGATCTCTGAGGTCTCTTCCAGGTTTGGGATTCTGTGACTTCTGTGCCTTAAAGTCGCCCCAGACTCGATGTAGTCATCTGTTAAATATGAAGGTCAAACTAAATCATCTTGAAGGTCTTTTCCAGTTCTCAAAGTCTATGCTTCTACAACAAGGGAATTATATAATCTCTCCATATCTCATTTTTTCTCATCTATATGGAACATGTGATATGCTGACTCTGGAACCACACATTGCTACAGATTCTGAATGTGTGTGTGTCTGAGGTGGGCAGGTTTTCCTTGGAAAATCATTATTCTGCAAATATGGCTGTGATGGGGTTCAGGCTCTGGGGACCCTCTTGAATCCTCCCACTTGATGAGGCATTTGCCTGAGGCCACAAGCCTTTCATTATTGCTAGGCCTAAATCTCCGTTACTCTTAACCTAGCCTAGCCCTCCATTGTCTGGCTACTTCCTATCCAAGGTCCTAACAAAATATCTATACTCAAATCTGTTACCTTTAAACTAGCCTAGGCCTCCACTGTCAGTCATCTCCAGGTAGCCTGGAGCTACTTCCCACCCTTAATCCCATTCCTGGAGATTGACCTCAGTTCCATCAAGATCCTCCTTAGACTCCTCAAGACCCTCCCCAAACTTCTCCTCTAGACCCCCCCTAGATCCCTCCCACAGTCTTTCTGTATATAAGATCCATCTTGCCTCCATGAAGGCGCTGAGATTCAGTCTAATGCAGACTCAGTCAGTGTCAGATTGTTCTGGCCCACTTGTCCAATACAAGCAACACAAATACTTAGGCTGCTTAAGAGTCTATCCCGTTGTGGCGAATCTTTAATAAACTTTGCTTTACTTTCACTGAGAGAAGGCTTGAGTTGAATTCATTAGGCAGGACCCAGGATGTTGGCATTTTGGAGTCTCAAGCACCCATAAACCCCCAAACCTCAACAGTTGGAGTCCTTATCAGTACATACAATTTCTGACACCATAAAGAAACAATTGATAGCTCTATTTGCTAAATTCAATAAAGCATTTAACTAGAGTAGAATTCAAAGTCAAAGAAAAATCAAGGAAGATATTAATTCTCATGCTCTTCTACATGAAAAGATAATCTCCCACACTCATGCTGGGAGGGATGAAAACACCTGTTGGAAAACTCATAGTCTAAAATAAGGAAGGATGTCCTCTTTGATAGATCCATAATCAGTAAGCATTTATTAGACACCTATTTTGTGCCAGGCACTGTGCTCCCTCTCACACCTCTCTGTCCGGCTAATTCTTGTCTCTTTAGGGTGATTTGGAGCTCCCTTTGTGGCTGTCCTTTCTCTTTCATCTCCAAATCCTTTGATACCATCTCCACACCTGTCATCCACAGCAGAGTCACACTCTCCTGTTTTTAGGTGCAATCTCTGCTTCTGTTCATTACTTTCTACCCAGCCTTTGCTGTTAACTTTGGCAGTGTATTCCTTGAAGAGACTGTTACTCCCTTCTGTGAGACTGCTCCAGGCTGATGTGATTTGGGGATTAACAAAACACTTTTCAACTCTTTTGTAAGAACCTCCTCCCCACCCTCCATTGCACATCCAGAAGGGCTGGCTCAGGTAGAGTTGGTTACTTTGCCCTGAATTCCTTCAGTCCTGGCAAAAAGGCCCTGTTTCCACTATTTAGAGTACAGGGGAAATAATATCTGCTTCCCCCCTCTCCCCTCCCCCTCATCAGACACTTAGGGTTGCTATAAAATCAGATAATATGAGAGAAGATGGAGGAGAGGGGAGGAGTTAAGTAAGCATGAGACAAAATAGCATTATCGTTGATGATAATTAATTGTAGTGGCTTCCCAAACTCACTGTTGCATACTCCCTAGAGCAGTGAATTGTGCTTTTGTCTTTCCGAGATAAGCTAGAGCCGCCTTTGGAGTACAAAGGAAACACAGAAACTTTCAGATAGCATAAGCTCACCCTTCTCCACCCAAGTCTGGCCATATGCAATGGAGCCTCCTAACATTCGGTTTGGACATGATGTCGTCTTCAGAGGTACGTTAACTGTTCAAGTCACTGCTGTGTTAGATACTGGTTTCCTTTGGACAACAGGTTTAGTATGGCCAGGACCTGCTTCCATTTAGGAACCAGAAAGTAGTAGCTTTTATTCAGTATCTTTCATCCTTTCAAGAACCTCCTTTGAGGAAAGAGAGATACAGACAGAAACAGGATTTCCTCCTGTTCTTCTAGTCTAACTGTAATGATTTGTACACATCTGTCTGAGTCTTCAAGAGAAATCTACAAAGTTTCGAATGGGATAGGTTAGGAGGCCCGGAGTAGTTCTGGCTTTCTAGAGCCAGTCAGGACACTTACATTCCCCTTCTCTGAAACCTCTTCTTGATGGGTTATCTCCAAATTAAATCAACTGTTTCATTGTCTTGGGTGGACCGCCTCCCTCTGGCATGGGGATTTCCCAAGCCACAGTGAGTCTAATTTTTCATTCTCTAAAAATGTTCTTTTCCTTCCTTCGTTTCCACTTAGTCTGTCTGCACACGGTCTGTACAAAAATTTCTTTTGATTTCTTCCTCTCCCTAGAAGCATACTTTTCTTCTAGTATTTTCTGTACTTTGCTGTAAAAATCCTCAAATTCACTTGGAAGCTTCACCTCTATTAAATTGTTAAGGGAAAAATATCTCCTCTCTGAGTTCAGGTGATGGGTAACTGCTTCCAAACATACATACATATACACACATGTATTTAAATGTGCGTGTATTTAACACAACACAGAAATTGTGGAAGTTAAAACCTAGGTTTTATTATATTGCTCAAGCATAGGTTCAGGCTTCAGAGAAAACATGAACAACTATGAGGATTCTGAGGAGGCTTTTTATAGGCAAAATTATATCCAAGTGAGAGAGAAATAATTCATTTACGTAATGCAGTTTTGCACATTCCTCTTAAGCCATAAAAGTTAAAGACAGATCCACAATCCCATACTTCCTTCAATATCATAGAGGCTGAACCAACTGAAAGAGTCTTATCTTATATATGAAATTATATTTGTTTCTAAGGAAACAAATCTCAACCAACAAACTCTAGAGGTAAACTAAGTCATGTTACAAATTAAACTACATTTATAGGATTTGCAAATAGGTTAATTGAGGGAGAGGATCACTAAAGAGTCAATGGGTCAATGGGAACCCCCTAGAACTCTGATTGAGTCTTCCCATTTGATGAGGCGTTTGCTTGAGGCCATAAGCCTTTCATTATAGCTCCACCCAAATCTCTGTTACCAGCCTAGCCCTCCATTGTCCAGCTAGCCCCCACCCTTGATCCTCCCAAAATATCTATACCTAAATCTGTTACACCCTTGAACTGGCCTGCAGCAACTTCCCACTTTTATTCACTCATTACTGGAGTCTGAACTCATCTCACTCTTCCTCAAGACCCTCCCCAAACTCCTCCTCTAGATCACCCCTAAATTCCTCCCACAACCTTTCTGTGTATAAGACCCTATCTTGCCTCAGTGAGAAAAAAAAAAGCCAGAGAATTAGCTAGCGCAGACTCACTCTGTGTCAGATGATTCTGGCCTGCTTGTCCAATAAAAGCATCATAGATACCGAGGCTCCTTAAGAGTCTACCCATTATGGCGAATCTCTAATAAACTTTGTTTTTCTTTGACTGAGAGAAGACTTGAGTCAAATTCATTCTGCAAGACCCAACATGTTGGTATTTTGGGGTCTAATGCACCCCTAAACCTTAAACCTCAACATTTTATGGTTCCCTGACCTCGTCATTTTTATAAGGGTGAAGTTGGTGGAGCACTGAGCTTGGAATTAGGGTGACCTGAGTTCAAATTCATCCTCAGACACTTACTAACTATGTGACCCTGGGCAAGTCACTTAACCTCCATTTGCCTGAGTTCCTCATCTGTAAAATGGGGATGCACTGGAGAAGAAAATGGCAAACAGCTCCAGTATCTTTGCCAAGAAAACCCCATGGACAAATCTATGGGATCACAAAGAATTAGACAGGCTTGAACAACACTAACGCCAGGGAGTCAAGGACAGCTGAGATTTTTCCTTTAAATCAACCAAAAATTTCAGGAGGAATGACCCTGAGTCCCAGTCAATAAAGGGGAATCAAATTTCACACAACATATTTAAGCAAATATTTGATTGCTTATATGTGGAAGACATTGTGATGGACATTGAGCAGGATAGAAGTGGTGGCCACCTGGGGCAGAATGCAGAAGCTCAACTGAAAATTAGAACAAGCATCAAAGCAAAGCTTGGGCCAGTGCTGAGCTGCCCCCTTGTTTTCTTCTGACTATATAGTTCAGGATCCTGATGTTTATCTCTAGAGCAATCTCATAGTTATAGGCAACCACTTACTTGGTCTAATTTGAGTTGAACCAAAAGTTGGGTCTAGGATGTCAAGGAACAGATAGATGCAAAACCTCAGTTCAAGCTCATCTGATATTTTGGAAACATAGAAACCACTGAGAGACAATGTGTTGTAAAGGATAGAGACCCGGCTTTGTAAGTAGGAAGAGCTGAGTTCAAGTCTTGCCTCTGACATATTCTAGGAAAAGTCAGTTAATCTCTCAGTGTTCTACATCTGAGTTTATCACCTTCAGAAATGTCACCAACCTCCACTGGAGTTTCTTATATTAATCAATCAATCAGCAAACATTTAATAAGTGCTAAGCACCGTGGATCCAAATAGATGCAAAAGGCAATCCTTCCCCTCAAGGAGCTTATAATGTCCAATCCCTCTTACTACAGTTGGTCAATTAGCCAGCCAATAAGCACACGTGTGTGTGTCAAGCTAAGTGTTTTGGAGACAAAGGATGGACAGAAACATGGTCCTTGCATTCAAAGAGATCACTTTCTAATGAGGGAGTTTGGATGGAAATTTATCTCATGGGAAAGCTGGAGAGGAGCCATTTCCAGGAGATGGGGATGGAGTGAGGAGACCAGGAAAGGCCTCCTGAAGAATGTAGAATATGAACTGAGTCTTGAAGAAAGCCCGGGAAGATTAGAGCTAGAAATAAGGAAGAATAAAATTCCATGCACGGGAGACAACCAGCAAAAAGGCATGGAGTCCAGAAGTGGAATTTAAAACAGAAGATTATATATTTTATCCTGAGGGCATAGGAACTCACTGGAATTTATTGCATGGTGGTAGGGCCCGAGGTATGACCTGGTGAGACTTGTGCTTTAGGAAGATCAATTTAGCAGTTGAGTGGAGGTTACACTAGATAGGGGAGATATTTGAAACAGACATTAGCTAGAAGGCTATTGCAATGGACCAGACATGAAACGGATGATAAGGGCCTGTGTCAGGGTGGCATGAGTTAAAAGAAGGGAATGCATAAAAGATATGTTGTGAAATTAGAAATGACAAGACTTGGCAACAGATTGTCTATGTGGGCAGAGCATAATATGAAGTCAAGGAGAACACTAAGTTTGTCAGCTTGGGTGCCTAGATAACAGTAATATTCTTGAAAGTTGTAGGAAAGTTGGGCAAAAAGGATGGGATTTTTAGGGGAGGGGACGTGAGGAATATAATTAGCTCTGTTTTGGTCATGTGGAATTTGAGATGTCTATGGAACATCTACTTGGACATACCTGGAAGGCAGCTGATAAGAGATTGGAGCTCAAGAAAGAGCTTAGGGCTAGACATAGAACAGGGAATCATATGAATAGAGATGATAACTGAACCTATGAGAGTTGATCAGATCTCCAAGCAAGATAATACAGAAGGAGAAGAGAAGTATCTCCACAGCCTTGGGAACTCCCATAGTTAATGTGTGTGACCTTAGTAGAGATCCTACAAAGTAGATGAGAAAGCATAGTGAGAAGGGAAAAGAATCAGAAATGAGCCATGTTGTAAAAACCTAGAGAGGAAAGAATATCCAGGAAAAGAGGGTGCTTGTGATGGTGCCAGAGCCTGCATAGGAGTCAAGAAGGATGAGGATTGAGAAAAAGCCATAGATTTGGTGATTAAGAGATCCTTGTTGACTTGAGAAAGGGTAATTTCAGTTGAATGATGAAGGAAGCCCATTTGCAGAGGGTTTAAATATTCCCCCCACACACCCCCACCCCAGTAGCTACACTAGCTCATAAAAGAAGGGCAGGAGATGTGTGTTCTGCCTTACTGATACCCTCTGGGTTCTCCTTTGTCTGGCTCAAGGAAATGAAGTCACCCACATAGGCATTCCCAATTCCCAGCAATTCAGCTGTAACTACAGCCAGATTTCCAGATGGCTCAGAGCTATTCAGGACTATGCACTTTTATACAGAAATTTACAAAAGGAGTCAATGCCTTTTGCAAATGTGCCTATATAAGGTAAGCAAACCACAGGTACCTTTGGATATACTAATCATGACTAAGTCTGATTTGGCTAAACTCTAGGGCAGGTAGAATTCCTTTGGAATCTGGGACTTCATTCACAGATATTCATTAGTTACTAAAATTGCTACAATTTAAATGTCCCACCCCCCCTTTATCTGGGGAAGTAGGCTGATTTAAGCAGCTTCTAACACTGTCAATCCAAAAATATTCCCCCTACTGGTTTGCTACAGTGATATATTCTTCACCCATCTGGAATGAAATTCCTACCATTAGTCACTGGAATAATTCTTTTTTTTCCCTAAAGCCACTGTAAAAATCACCTGTGTTACCTAGAGCCTTTTGGCTCTCTCCCAAGGCCACTTTGGTGAGGATTAGTTTACCAGATTAACTGTTCAACACTTTAGAAAGCACGGATAGGATCAAGTACAAGTCTTGAAGTAAAATGAGAGGAACTAGCAGCAACAAGTAAGTCATTGGTGTCTTCGAGAAGTTCTTGTCAGGGGCTCTGGATGGGAAGAGTGGGACAGAACCGTTACATGCCATTACTAAGTGATGAAATGTCAGCAGTTAATGACCAGGTACAGCCACCTGACCAGAAATTAGACTGGGTTTAGCCAGCATTATTATCATATCCCTATAATAATTTCCAGGTAATCCAGCCATAGAAGTAAGAATTGGAATGCCAGGAACCAAGGATGTAGTCAAAGGCAGATACCAAGGAAGACCAATTCTTAAGTAGTCCCTTGGGGAAGCATGCTGAAGATACTGAAGATGTAAATAGTGGTACGTCTGTGTGCTGAATGGACTGGCCAATGAGGACCCAGTCCTTAAAGCATGCATGAATTTACCTTTTAAGGTGATTTATACAGAGCACATGAAATGGTCCCTAATGCAGCACATGGAGGCTTGGGGAGGCTCTTTCTGACTGTGAGTGACTAGGGCTCTGGTACTGGAGAGTGATAAGGAGTCTTCTGGTGGCTCGCAGGGCAGAATCACCACAAACCATCTTGCTTCAAGGAGTCTGTGTTGTGGATAGGGACTAATAGATGAAACCTGTATCATTTGATACAATAGTTGAGTGGCTGGCGATTCTAGATGATTAAACACAGAACCTGAAGGGAAGTTGTCTGGGTGACATAACGTCTCAAGGTAGCTACATAACCCAAGGGCAGAGATAGAATCAGAGTCAAAAGACCAAAGTCTGAGTGAGAGAAACTAGGAACACAGCAGATCAGGAGAGGGGTCTGAGCAGTATAAAAAGAGTATCACACCTTAAGGAAAGGTGATGTTGCATTTGTGTCTTTGGACTTTTAGTACCTAGCAAGGCAGCAAGTAGATACTTAATCCATTTTTGTTGAATTGGTCTGTAAGGATCTATTAGCTTTTAAGTCAATATTCTTGTGCTTAACTGTATTCCCCTCATTCAGAGTATTGCTTTAGAAACCATCCAATGAGGTTGAGTGACAGAGAAAATACTTGAGGCAGGATTTTAATTTAAGTCTCCCTGATTCCATGCCCAATACTCTAACCGCTATGTCACCTGACTATCAGCAGAGATCCTTCTAAGGGGGAACCCTAGAACGTCAATCTCTATAGTCTCTTGACAAGAGAGGGTGCTAGCTTGTACTAGGAGAAGCGATGAACAATGGTGGGCCATTTTGAGGAACATTGGGGAAAGAAATATACAGTAAGGTTGGATCAGCTCATTCCTAAAACAGCTCAGAATAGAGTGCATCTTGAAATTTTAATTAAATTCAAAACCCTCATCCTGCAGGAGGTATAGAGGAAAGAATCAGAGTCAGATTTAGAGTCAGAGATCTCAGGTTCAAATTCTGGTTCTGCCATCAACGGCCTGTGTGACCCCCCCTGGGCAAGTCACTTAACTTTTCTAGACCTCCATTTCTTCATTTGTAAAATGAGAGGGCAGCTAGGTGGTATAGTGGATAGAGTACCAGGCCTGGAATTAGGAAGACCTGAATTGGAATCCAGCTTTAGACATTTACTAGCTGCGTGATCTTGGGGAAGTCTCTTAACCCTGTTTGCCTCAGTTTTCTCCTCTGTAAAACAAGCTGAAGAAGGGAATGGTAAACCACTCCAGAATACACACCAAGAAAGTGTTGGAAGTGACTGAACAACAAAACAAATAAATGTATAAATACACTTATGTGTATAAAGACACCCATGTACACACACACACACACACACAGAGTATGCACACATACAGATTGCCATTTGAATGTTTTTCCTTCATGCTTACACTCTGAGTCAAATTGTTTTATGACACAAAGCATTGAAAAGTCAAGTCATACTGCAGAAAGATTTAAAGCGATGGTCAATGCTAGAAGACCAATGACTAATTATAACAAATTTCCCCAAATGGCTATCTCAAACATGACCAAAAATATACTATTTTTAAGGGTGGAAATCCCCTTCTTCACCAAACATACCCCAGCGGTGGAGCCGTCTAAGAATTCATTTTCTGCACAAGTGATAGGACAAAGCTCTTCCCTCTGTGCCTGCCACAGCTACTCCCTCTTCCTTCCTGCCACCCACATGTGAAGTAGCAAGTGTCATCAGTTAAACGGCCTGCACCTGGTCCCTAGCTCCCCCTGTACCTTCTTATCTCCATGGAGGACAAACTGTACTGTGCTTAGGCTCCTGCCTGAGCACTAGAGACTTATTTCTAAATTCTTTCTCAGTTTCATTCAAATATGTGTTTGCCTTTCAGGCATTTCTTACCAGGCCTCATTCCACTATGGCCTTGGCTCCTGGGTTATTTCCAACATTCCTCACTGAAAGAGCTTTACATATGGGCTACATTTTGGGAAATATGCTTGATGGGGGTTGAGAGCCCTAGTTTCCAATCTTATCTCCACCATTAACTCACAGTGTGAGCTTGGGAAAATTACCTCAGCTCACTGAGCCTCAGTTTTTTTTTCATTTATAAAATTTAGGTAGGTATGGAACGAACACATTCTCTCAGCTGAGATTCAACCTAACC
The DNA here is from genome assembly GCA_028627135.1 of Pseudochirops cupreus. NCBI lineage: Eukaryota > Metazoa > Chordata > Mammalia > Diprotodontia > Pseudocheiridae > Pseudochirops > Pseudochirops cupreus. The sequence continues at coordinate 297,448,983 of CM053584.1, forward strand.
AATTTCAAGGGAGATGAGTGCACCCAATAAGGGATTGCTTAGCCAAAGTTGACTCGTCAAATATCTAAACTCTCTACTTCAAATAGCTCCAAAGTCTTTGCACAATGGCTCTTGGTGGCTCAAAGGGCAGAGGAAGAAAATTGTTGGGAGTGGGAAGAATAGAATGAAGGAAGAAAGCACTATTTTTTTTTTTAATGTATAGGCGTATTTGGTTTTTTTTTAGACCTGTGATTTCACTGGCATGGGGAAGTTCCTGATGAGGAAACTCCCTCTACCAATGCAGGTTGGCACTTCTCTGCAACTTACCATCTTAGAGAATTGCCTAGGGCACTTAGAATTTAAATGACTTGCCTAGAGTGACACAGCCAGGATGTGGCAGTAAATTTTTAAGTTTTAAGAAGCAAGGATATTTGATAGAGTTTAGCCAGTCAGTAAAAATTTGCCATAGACCACAGAACTACATTGGACTCAGTGACCTCTACTGTCCTTTCCATTTCTTAGAGTTATATATCTTCCCAATCTACAATTAATTTCAGGGCAGGCCCTTGCCTTCTAAAGCAGAACTACTCAAAGGTTTTTTTCTTTCTTAGTTACCATTATAGGGAACAGATCTGCAGCAGAAAAAAAATGCAGCTTCTTCCTGTAAAATGGAAATGGATAAAAAACCAAAATATCCACTGAACTTTGAAAAGAAATCTAAACTTCTCTTTCCTTGACCACCTTTTTTCCATAGACTCTCTCTACCTCCAGCTTCAATCTGACTCTGATTACTGCACTCAATTGGGCTATCCAGGTTGCTTCTGAATGTTTTATATTTAATCATCTCCTAATGTCAACAGTCAAGTAACGATGCATGGATGTAAGTCACGGAATTCTCCATTGCGTGATGAATTAAAGTAACCAGTCACTCAGAAGGGCAATGGAGAGGCAGATGGCCGGGAAGGGGGGCTGGGGAGTGGAGCAGCAACATATTGCAGAAGGATAATAATAGATAGCATTAGAGAAAACCGGAAAAATATGTGGCCCAGTTGTATATACAATGCAAAGGGTAACCTAGGACAGTCAATGTGCTCCATGGTTACTATGCAATGTCAAAAATTCTGAAACAGGTTTTTAACCTAAGGTCTGAGACAACAGACAGTTAGGTATTGTAGTGGATAGAGTACTGGGCCTGGAGTCAGGAGGACCTGAATTCAGATTCAGCCTCAGACACTTACCAGCTGTACGATCCTAGGCAAGTCACTTAACCCTGTTTGCTTCAGTTTCCTCATCCATCAAATGAGTTGGAGAAGGAAATAGCAACACACTCCAGTGTCTTTGCCAAGAAAACCCCAAATGGGGTTGCAAAGGGTCAGATACAACTGAAACGACTCAACAACAAGTATGGGTAAATTTCAGAAGGTCCATGAACTTGGGTGGGAAAAATTGCATCTTTGTTTTCACTAATCTTTCATTGAAATTTAGCACTCTCTTTAATTTCTTAAAAATATCATTCTAAGGGGCGGCTAGGTGGCACAGTGAATAGAGCACCGGCCCTGAAGTCAGGAGGACCTGAGTTCAAATGTGGCCTCAGACACTTACACTTACTAGCTGTGTGACCTTGGGCAAGTCCCTTAAGCTCAACTGCCCTCCAAAAAAAAAAAAGCAAAAAAAAAATCATTCTACAAAGAAGTCCATGGGCTTTAACAGACTGACAAAGGGGATTTATGACTCAAAAAAAAAAAAAGGCTAAGAACCTTTGATCCTGAAGAAGGCCCACAACCAGAGGATGTGCAGGTAGACATGGATAACAGTTAGAAGGTATGGATGGTTGTGAGCTATACTGTTGTCAGTGTATACCCATATTCATGAGATCACAGATCCATCCCAATAGCGGCACATACTTATATTCCCTGAACAATTAATTTCAGATCAGGCTTCTGCTCCTATGAACACTAACTCAAACTCTGAGTAGCAAATGTATAAAATCCAATAGATGGGCACCAAAAAACCCACTAAAGTAGGCTTTCCCTTAACTTTTCAGTTGCTCTCATTTACTGTGACTTGGCATAACCCAAAGCTTCTCAATAAGTAGCCGGCAGTAGGGTAAACAGGTATATAATTACAGAGGACAAAACTCAAAGTAAATGCAGAATGTCCCATAACTTTAATCATCCTTAATTCCAGTGTCTCCCTATCATCTTTAGGATCAAGTAGAGATTCCTCTATATGGTATTTAAAGCTTTTTCCAACCTGGCTCCTTTCTACCTCTTCTGTCTTGTTACACTTTACTCCCCTCCACGCACTCGGATAATTCTGCTACATTGGCCTATATGCAGACCCTGGCATGTGGCACATCTCTTTCTCCCCATGCCTGAATTTCTCTGACCCTGAACCTACACCTGTCAGTGCACAGCTCTCAGCTCGAATCCCAACTTCTACAGGAAACCTTTCTGGGTCCCCATGCCCCTTCCCCTCAACTGCTAGTACCTTCCCTCTCAGATTACTTTCCATCTACTTTAAATGTATCTTGTATGAGCTTTGTTTGTTGTATCTGTTTTAGCAGAATATAAGCTCCTTGAAGACAGGAACTACTTTTGTCTTTCTTTTTTGATCAATGTTTAGCACAGGGTGGGGAACCTGCAGCCTCAAGGTCATATGTAACCCTCAAGAACAGAGCATTAACCAGGAGTGACAATGTACGCTTGTAATCCCAGCTCCCAGGGAGGCTGAGACTGGAGGATCACTTGAGTTTAGGAGTTCTGAGCTTCAGTGGATGAAATTGATTGGATTCTGGCACCAATATGGTAAGTACCCAAAAGTGGGGTACCACCAGATTGCTTAAGGTAGGGCAGAATCATCTAGTTTGGAAGCAGAGAAAATGGAAACCCCGCTGTTATTCAGTAGTGAGACCAGTCTGGTGAGTGGCAACTATACTTCCAACCTATATGAGATAAGAGAAAGCAATAGAGAGAAAGAGAGAGAAATACAAAGAGTGAGGGAGAGAAAGAAGAAGAAAGAAGAAAGGAAGGAGGGAAAGGAAAAAGGAAGGAAGGAAGAGATGAAGAAAATGATAAAGAAAGAAAAAGAAATGAAAGAAGGGAGAGAGGGAGGAAAGAAGGAAGGAACGAAGGAAGGAAGGATGGAAGATGGAAGGAAGGAAGGAGGAAAGAAGGAAGATGGGAGGA
>CM053584.1:297452649-297511308 GCA_028627135.1 Pseudochirops cupreus
TTTTTTTTTTCTTTTTCGAGGGGGTAAGGCTGAGCAATTGAGGTTAAGTGACTTGGTGAAGGTCACACAGCTAGTTAGTGTGAAGTGTTTGAGGTCAGATTTGAACTCAGGTCCTCCTAACTTCAGGGCTGGTGGTCTATTCACTGTACCACCTAGCAGCCCCTCTGGTTCTCTTATTTGCTCATATCATAGTCTCCTTTTTAATCTGTTCCTTTGTGTACGTGTTAATTGCAACAGAAAATATTTGTAGAGCACTACCAGTTTTGCAGCTAGGACAGTTTTGTGCTAGAAGGCGCAGTGGTTAGGGCTCCTGGCCTGGAGTCAGAAAGGGCTGAGTTCAAATGTTACTGCCAACATTTACCAGCTGTGTGACTTTGTGAGGCTTGAACTGGGCCTTGAAGGAAGATGGATTATAACTTGAGGCCCGTGGTCCTTGGCTGATGATTTTCAGTGTGTTTTTTTCACATTTCTCTTAGTTGTCTGCTTTTGCCATCTCTATCACATACTCCTGGTGTAGAGGAAGAAATTTAAAAAGAAGAAAAAAAATCATAGCCACCAGCATTCAATATATTGGCCAGGATATTTTAACTTTAAAATTTCCTGCGAATACACAGCAAAATTATACATGTATACACCAAATATATGAAAAATTTAGGCAAATAAAGAGATATATATCCTTAAATATGCATAAAATAATAGTTCTAGAGCTCAAAGGTACCTAAGAGGCCCTCTAGTACACCCTTTTTATTTTATAGATGAAGAAACTGAGTTCCAAGTAGGTTAACGTGTGCAAGGTCACACACATAGTAAGCGGCAGAAGTCGGTTGAGTTCTGAAGAAAATCATGCGTGCCCATTGCACTAAACAATACTTTGTGTTAGCCACAGAAAATATTCTGAAGGTGCTGTTCATTTCTGCTTTAGGGTTATAGACCTAGTGTTTCAAGGGACCTCAGAGACCAGTTAACCCAACCCCTTCATTTTACAGATGAGGACATTTAGGCCCAAAAAGGTAAAGTCATTTTCTCAGACCTACAGGTAGTAAATGGCTGAGTCAAGTTTAGAACTAGGGTCCTCTGACTCCAAATCTAGTGTGCTTTCCACCATGTCCCTCACTAAGCCTTTCTGTATTTTACATGAAGACACACTCCTAAGGAAGGCCTTCTGGAAGATCTGAGAGTTGTGTGGTCAAGCTCTAGAGCAGTGGTGCTCAACCTTCCTAATGCCTGACCCTTTAATACAGTTCCTCATTTTGTGGTGAGCCTCAACCATAAAATCATTTTTGTTGCTACTTCATATCTGTAATTTTGCTACTGTTATGAATTGTAATGTAAATATCTGATATGCAAGATGTATTTAAATTGAACATAACCCACAGGTTGAGAACCGCTGCTCTAGAACATTATAAGCCCATTCATTCCATATCAGCCTAAATTCATGTCATTCAGTCATGCTCTGCTGCTTTATGTAAGCTCATTTGTCCTGGGTTTTTTTTTAGTCTTTCATGCTCTTTTACTGCAATATGCCCTTTACTTTCTTTTCCTATCATCTTTGCTGTTGTTGTTCAGTCATCTTTGTTGTGTCTGACTCTTCATGACCCTGTCTGGGATTTTCTTGGCAGAGACACTGGAATGGTTGGCCATTTTCTTCTCCAGCTCATTTTACAGCTAAGGAAACTGAGGCAAAAAGAGTTTAGTGATTTACCAGGGTCACACAGGTAGTAAGTGTCTGAGGCCACATTTGAACTCAGGTCTTCCTAACTCTAAGCCTGACACTCTATCTACTCTATCTTCCCCCCCCAGCTGTCCCTATGTTATCCTGCTCGTCCCCTTTATCCATGGTGCTTTGACTACTTTCTAGCTGGCTGCTCTTTCATTTTTTTTTTGGTTCAAAGGAACAAAGCAGCATATGATGACTGGTCTTAGACTAAATCTAGGTCTTCTGACCTAGTCCTGAGCCCTTTCTGCTACCCCAAAAAATTATGTTTGAATGGATTATTAAAAAAAAAACTACTGGTAGGATTTTGATATCAGGAATCCAAGTTTAAGATTTTAAACCTCATCTTACTCTATTTGGCCCAATATTCTGTCCTGATCAGATCTTTTTTTTTTTAAATCCTTACTCTCATGTAGTGTTAGCTATCCCTCCCAGCTTTGTGTCATCAGCAAATTTGATCAGCATTTCATCTATGACTTTATTATAGTCATTAATAAAAATGTTAAACAGTGCAGGGACTGGCATCTATCCATAGGCCACTTTTGAGGATAGATACCTTCTCCAACTTGATATCTAAATATTAATTAGGTCTCTTTAGGGCTCATAAGAAACAGCTTTTGTCTGAATTGCAGTCCTTATAGGCCTGGACCTCTTTTTGCATTGGCCAGCTTCTAACCCCACCCCAGATTTTAGCAAAGACTGGGCTGCCAGTCAAGGGTGTTTGAGCCATCAGGTTATATAATAACCTCTACACTGCAGACTGAAGATAAACTCATTTGAACATCACTGAATGCCAAGAACTGGGGCCCTAAGGCAACGAGAGCAGGGAAAACTTCACAGAATCATGTTGCTCTGATGTACCCCGCATGAAGACAAAATATGTGGTCAATGCTTAATGATGGAGCTGGGACTGTCTCACATGGCTTTGTTTCAGAACATCTAATATTTCCCCTGGCAACTCCTAGCTGAAACATAGAAAGGGCTTTTCAGACTTTTTCAATTAAAGATACTTTTTAAAAAAAATAACTAGTTTGCCTTCCAGAGAAAATAATGAAACATTTTTGTTGAGGTTCTCTTAACAGAATTCTACAATGTATTACACCAGAGAGAGAAAGAGACAGACAGACAGACAGATACACATACACACACACACACAATACACACACAGAACAGGCATAGAGATATGCTAGACAGAAGGACACAGAATTTAAGTACATGCTATGTGCCATGCATTGTTGAGTTGGTGCAATGGCATCTGCTATAATGGTTCTAAGAGTTATCTAAGATAATAGGATTCTAAATTTAGATCTGTAAGAGATATTAGAGATCAACTATTCCATTCTCCACCCCTGCACTTTACAGATGAAGAAACTGTAGCTTAGAGATACTTGAATGAAATGTGAGGGTCATATGTATTTTTGCCTATGATTTTGCTACAGTTCACATATTTAAGTGTGTTTTGTAGATTGGAAAGAAGGTACTATTTATCAAAAGGAAGTTACTATCCATAACAGGCTATTCTACAGTTCTCTTGTGTCTTAAGTGTTACAGGGTCATAGGCCCTTAGAGTTAGAACTAGAAGGAGCCCTAAAGATCATCTAATATGTAACAAGGATAAAATCTCCTAAAGGCCCTGCCATGGAGGCTAAATTAGTTGTTTTCCTGAAAGTCAAAGAATTCATCCTCAATATTTAATTGGTCCAGAGGACCAAGGCTTAACTTGCTGATGTGGCTTACTCATCTCCTAAGAACAAAAGACCAGCATGGGAGGAGTTGTAGCCTCTCAGTCTTGACTTACACTTCTTACCAGGCATGGCAGCACTGCAAATGTGAAGGCAGAAAAGCTGTGCCAAATTTAACCAATGCCATGTCCTTACTGAACATCCTTTCTTCGCTATTGTTAAATAAACTTCTTTCTGTTAAATGTTAGCTGTTCTAATGTGTGTCATTTCATTGTGAGGGAAATATTATATTATTATATTACCAATTGATAATATATACAAAAATATAATAATTAATGATATTTATATAGTGTGTTATATATTAATATAATATATTAATAATTAATAATATAATCATTTTCCCTCCTATTTTTGTCAAGACTCCATTCCTGAAAAGGCTAGGCCAGGGGTAGGGAACCTGCAGCATCAAGGCCACATGTGGCCTTCTAGGTCCTTGGGAGCAGCCTCTTGACTGAGTCCAAGTTTTACAGAACAAACCCTTTTATTAAGGGAATTTGTTCTGTGAAGTTTGGATTTAGTGAAAGGGCTGAACTTGAGGACCTAAAGGGCCACAGGTTCCCCACCCCTGGGCTGGGCAGTCTCTAAAGGGCTTGAAGGAGTCATATGATCACTCCTAACCCCCTAAGGTATCTGCTAATTGGAGCTGAGCCAAGTCCAAATGAGACCTGACTTCTGTTTACTCTATAAATAAGACTCAGTTTGACTTAGGTCTTCCTCCCGGGAGGATGAGCTTAGTTCTCATTCCCTTTGTTAAGGTTCGGGGTGACCTAGTCCTACAAAGTAAAGAATATGTCAGTGAGAGCCTGATTCAGATGGCTTACATTTTTTCTGATCAAGATACCTAGTAAGATGGAATTGCTTAGGAGTCAGAGAGGGGTGTGATTGGACACATCTGAGGGCCAGTCCACTTCTCTCACCTGCCTGCCCCCACCAAAGATGAAGCAATAGGAAGGAGTCAAGAACTCTTAGCTTACCTGCTCACTAAATTGGCCACCAATCAAGATTGCAAGAGGAGGTTCCAGTGATGTACTGGCTGGCCAATCAGGTGGAAGACACATCTAGGTCTAAAAGATTCTGAGTTTTTGGCGAAAATGCAGCCCCATCATTCATCTGTCCTTTATCAATAAATCGAATGCCCTGACTAATAAATGATATTATGCTTTGAGAAATGACCTCATTTGATTTATTGGTTAATTCTCCTCCCCTCTGTCCTCCATAACAATTCTAACACCGAGTCTGAAGCACCCACATCATTCTTGACCTACTACTTTTGGTATTAGTTGGAATAAACTTTATGCTTGAAATGGAGAAAGGTCAACGACAGGAAAGGTGAGTTCTGAGTGATTGGATACTCTGATAATAGAGCCTTGTACCTTCTGCTGCTGTGTTTCTGGTGTTCTGTCTTCATTTTTCCAGGGGACCATCACTGACTGAAGGAATTGGAAAGTTTACTGTGGGCATTCAAAAACTAAAGACAGATGTGAATGGGCTCTCAGTCTTTAAGAACTATGCTTCCGAGAGGATAGCTGTTTGTTGAATTTTCACTACTTCGTATTTGGTGGCGATAGTGATCTGCTGGCCAACAGCCATCATGAAGACACTTTGACAATGACAAAATGTATAGACAGTGGGACACAGGGCTCAACAGTTTGGGGATCGGACTCTCTGTATTACACAGGCAATTTCTGGATGTTGACTTCCTCCCCCTTGTGACTTCTCTGTTAGAAAGCAAGCTCCTTGACATTGGAAATTGCCTTTATGTCAGTATTTAGCACATTTCCCAGCACACGGTAAGTACTTAGTAAATGCTTTTTAACTGACTGGCTGACAACACGGTCTCAGCTCCCATCATGGACTCATTTTTGTTCTTTACTAGGCTCTGTTTTTTTCTTTCTCTTGTTTTCTTTTCTCCCTTTTTACTCAATAATAGCACAATTTTAAAGGTCTGAGTCATAGTGTTTACCACTTCCCAATTCTACTTTCTAGGACAATTGAGTCCCATTTACTATTTATGATTCCAGTTTTCTCCTCACCTTCTCCTAGATCATTCCACCTTTCTCTCCCCTCTGTCCCTCCCCTCAAATCCAACACCACAAATCTCAATGGTCTTATGTTCCATATTGGCCTATCGGAAATGATGATTGTGAATTCAGGAAGTCCATGACCTACTCCTACTTAGCCTGCAACTTGATGTGGCTCAATTTTTATTGTTGCAAAACTCAGTTAAAAGTCAGAGGCATAATAATGCATCAGCTTCTTATACTATGAAGTGGAAAAAAACCTGACGTACTACACATGCTCTGGAAATAATTTTAGTATGCTCATGAGTCTTCATCAATAATTCATAGCCCACTCAACTGGGATTTCTTGGCAGTTTGGTGAAGTGGACTCTAGCTGTCTGCCTCTAACCCCCATTTTAGTACTATGGGGAAATTCTGACTCCAACTTTTGATCTCCCAGGAGTCCCCTAAAATCATAGCTCCAGAAACCCTAAGCTAATCTGGGAAACCCCTGCTCCTATGCCCTTTAGCATAGAATCCCAACAGGTTTCCTGGAGGTAAGGGAGTAGGATGGGGATTCCCTGTCACTTCTGAAGGTCTTTTTAAAAAGTCCTTCAGAAGCATCTAGGTACATTCACTGCTTTGTCCAATTGTACCAGGGCAACCCTAGAGTACCATAATTCCCCAAGGAGCCTCCACTTGTCTTGAACTGAGTAACCCATAAGCAAAGGTCTCTGCCTCAATTCAACATGTTCTCAAGATAGAGGGAAAAGACAGAGTCTACTAGCAGTCATCTTCCCTTAAAAACAGATCAATAAACCTCCAAATATTACCAGGAATGAAGGTGTTAGAAAATCACTCTAATCACTCTAGTACCTTTGCCAAGTGAAGGAAATAGAAAATCACTCTAGTACCTTTGCCAAGAAAACTGCATGAACGATATGGTCTGAGGGGTTATGAAGAGTCATATACAGAAGAACAACAACAACTCACTAGCCAAACTAGAATACTTGCTATTTCTGCCCCACCCTTCCAAAGTAGCCACACTTTCCCATCAGTACCTTTGCAGGAATTGCTACCCTATTCTGTCTTTTGAATTCATACTCACCCTTTAAAAAGCAACACAACTATGCCTCCTCCAAGAAGCCTTCTCTGATGTCCCCTCCCCACAGTCAATAATGACTTCCCAAGCCTCCATCCAACCTCCAATAGCATTTGGTTACATGTCTATTATGTCCTTATCATGTATCACTTTGTACTATAGTTAAGGTATGTAATATCCTGGATAGATTACAAGCTCCCTTCAGGGCATTGTGGCTCAGTGGAAAGAGTAATAATTCTGGAGTCAGAGGATGTTTTTTCTCACCTCCAATATTAGTATCTGTGTAACCTTAGGCCAAGTTATTAAAACTTCCCTGGATTTCAGTTTCATCCTCTGTGCAAAAAAAAAATGTAGAGATTGAACACAATAGCCTTGGAGGTACCTTTTTAGCTCTATATCTAAAAACCAGTGATCCTAGGGTAAGGAATTGTTGTCTTGTCCAAACTTGCTTACTAACACAGCATTTTATAATTCAGTAGGTGCTTAATGTTGAATTGAATTGAAATTACTATTTATTACCAAAGCCCAAGTGTTCCATTGATACTCTCCAAATGTAAAAAAGACCCAGCAAAAGACCTTAGGCATGTTGGGTGAATTCTCAATGGAATAATGGAGATGAGAATCTTAGGAAAGGATCTATAGAAGGACCAGAACTATACAAGATAAGAAGGAATCAATGGGTTTGATATGTATCAATAGAAGAAATACCCACATTTATGGGATCACAGATCTATTGAAATATAGGTTATTAACATTGAAAAAATTATAATATGGCAAAATACCTTAACACTAAAACAATGCTAAATGTAATGTAATCTCTCTTTGATGATTCAGAAAGTGCTTGAGGATTTTTTCCAGTGGCTTAGATAATTTTGAATATAAATGATCATTGCAAAGTATGAATGGAAAAATCTAGTAATGAGTGCTTTCTGGTTGCTCGCATTTAAGAATTTGCTCTTTGGCTGAACTGAGCTCTCAAATCTTAGTAGAATTGTTGATTTTTTTTCAGGTTTCTTTTTCTCCACACATTAGTACATGTTCCATAGTGTCCCGCAGGATCCTCACATGGGTTCTTCATCTCTTTTGTGTTATGAACCCCTTGGGCAGTCTGGTGAAGTCCATGGACCCATTTTTAGAAACATGTTTTTATATGTAGAAAATAAAATATGTAGGATTTTTAAAAAAAACACAGTTATGCTGAAATGCAGCTATCTGTCATCTACCTGTCTATCTATCTATTTATCTACCTATCTATCTATCTCTTTTAATCACAGACCTGCTTTAACTTTTATGGACAGACCATTTTATTACTTTATTCTCTTCTAGGGTCTATGAACATTTGGCTCAGCTGCCCTAATATTTCATTAAAGTGAGTATAAGAGGTAGTTTTTCATGGGTAGCCGTCTGTGGAAAGTGGCATATGAAAGTGTTCACTACTAGAAATCCCATGCTTTACCCTGAATATATGAAAATGGGAAAAGACAGCTGCAGGTAAGGGAGGGTTTGGCATTATTAGTTGCTGAGAACTTTCATATTATAAATCCTTTTGCTTTTCCCAATTTGTTCAGTGTTTTGCCCCAAACTTTGCAGCAAAAATGCACAACATATTTTGAGGGGTCAAGATGACTTAGAATCAAGGAAATTCAAAGCTGGAAGGAATCAGAGAAGACCTAATCCAACTTCCTCATTTCTGAGATGATGAGGAAATAGAACTCCACAGACCCGAGTGACTTGCCTAAAGTCACAGAGCTAGCTAGTGACAGAAACCTGTTTCCTGACTCCTAATCCAGCCTTCCTTCTGCTTCACCACACTGAAGCAAATGGAAAGGATGAGTGATAGTAAGAGAAGGGTCATGATTGTCACAAACTCATTCCTACCATCCCCCAACACACCTGCATCAGCTGCAAGCTGCACAATGAGATGCAGGAACACAATTCTACTGTGCAGTGTATGATCCTAATGATGAGAGTATGGAGAAGAGCAGATAAATAAAGGGAGTGTAGCAAGAATAGTTATGCTATCATTAATGTTTTTCTACATCCTTTCTTCCAACATCACTCTGACTTCATTTTAAAATACCAGTGCACTGTTGCTCAGTGCTTGGCACATCAGTCAGTCATTTTTGTAAATCTTATCTGACTTTCCATGACCCCATTTCAGGGTTTTCTTGGCAGAGATACTTCCATTGGGTTTACGTATATTCCATGGTTTGCTGTTTCCTTCTCCAGCTCATTTTACAGATGAGACAACTGAGGCAAAGTATTAAGTGACTTGTCCAGGGTCATACAGCTACTAAGTATCTGCAGGCTGGATTTGAACTCATAAAGATGAGTCTTCCTGATCCCAGACTATCTACTGTGCCACCTAGCTGCCCCTGCTTGGCGCATAGTAGAAACTTAATAAATGTCATGATTACTTGATTGTCATTGCATTTTTTTTCCTGTGATGTATTGATGGGGTCACCCTTAGGAGGCATGAAATCCAACCAGAAACAGTCCAAGTTCCCTCATCTGAAAAATGAGGGTGTTAGACTAGATGACAAAGTTAATCCCTTCCAGCTGTAACAATATATGTGTAATTATAGAAAAAATCAAGGGGCACATAGTCAAAGTAGCGCATTTAGGAATTTAGGGTGGAAAAGTCAAGCACTGAGGAAAAAATGGAGTCCCAAATTTAAAATATAATCTTAACCATAGAAAAGAGTTATAATCAGAAAAGGAGTTTGGTTCTCTAATAATACACAGGGCAGTACATATATTTTTCACTGGTCGATGGGCAAAGTGTGTTGGGGGTGGGTGGGTGTCAGTGTAGGAACCTCAGAAACCTCTTTAGCCTCTAGCTCCATCTACTGGCAGATGAGGAACTTGCAGACGAAATTTCAATGCTTTCTGCATGTAGTTTATGGGGCAGTTCGTTTGCAATACATTAATTTGCTTTTGTGCTCATGTTTTGTTGTTTGGTTCTGTTCTCAATTTGTGCTGAAATAAGTCATTTACTTATAGGTTAGATTTAGAGAATTTAATGCAAATAATTAAGAAGTTCTCCACAGAGGTCTAAATATATACCAAACTCTCACCACCACCACCACATGCATACACACCCCTCAGATTTTACTTGTATAAAACTTGAGTGTGGCTTAAAATTATTGGCTTTTAAAAATATGTAGTTATGTGTAGTTTTTCCTTTTTAAAAAAATCTAATCTTGGGGTTGTGACCTCTATTCAAACAAAGACAGCTAAGGTAGTACACTGAATAGTATTAGAGTTCAGGTTGGAAAGTCCTGAGTTCAAATCCTGCTTCAGATACTTACCAACTGTATGATAATGGGAACATAATTTAACTTTTTTTAGTCACAGTTTCATCAGCTGTAAAATGGAGTAATAAAAGCATCTTTCTCATAGGGTTTACATAGCTATATAAAACTCTTTGCAAACCTTAAAGTACTATCTAAATGCTAGCTATTATTATTCAGATTAATATAAGAATTTTGCTTAGGTCACCACCAAGGTGATTTCCCTAGAGTACCCTGAACTGGTATCATTGTAGCATCCTCTTTCTCCATAAATTCTATCTACCACACAGGTATTTCAAAGAGAGTGAGTCTGCTCAACATCACTCTTACGTGGCTTCCTGTGTGGGATGAAGATGAATTAGATTATTTTGTAACCAGGGAATAATCAATTTATTTGAACTTTCTGGTTATTTAAACTGGATAAATGCAAGTTCCTTCTGTATCAGAAAAAGCTCTCTTACTAGGACAGGTGATTTCTATATAAAATCCTCTGTCAAGTTATTAAGATCCTTCATAACCTGGCTCCTTCTTTACCTTTCCAGTTTTCTTACCCTTCACCACTCTCCAGTGACACTGGTCTTGCAGTTGATTGTTACACAAGACAATCTATCTCCAGACTCTGTGCATTTTTTTTTAAGGGGGAAAAGCAAGGCAGTTGGGGTTAAGTGATTTGCCCAAGGTCACACAGCGAGTGTGTCAAGTGTCTGAGGTCATATTTGAACTCAGGTCCCTCTGACCCCAAGGCTGGTGCTCTATTCACTGTGCCACCTAGCTACCCAACCCTGTGCATTTTTATTGACTGTCCACAATGCCTGAAATGTTCTCCTTCTTCTTCTCTGTCCCCTGGCTTTCCTGGCATCCTTTAAGTCTCGGCTAAAATCCCAAGAGGTCTTCTGGGTCCCCCTTAACTGTAAAACCTTTTTTCTGAGATTACCTCCAAATCATTCTGCATATAATTTGTTTGTACCTCATTGTCTGAATGTTGTCTTTACTGTAAGACTGTGGGCTCCTTGAGGGCAGGAAGTACTTTTGCCTTCTTATTCCCAGTGCTTAATATAGAACCAGGCACACAGTAAGTGCTTTATAAATGTGCATTGATTTCTTTTGGTTCCTTACACAATGAAATTTTAACATCCTATCACTAGTTATTCAGCATAGTAACAAAAACTTACCAAATGCTTGAGAAATAATCTATGACCAAACAAGATATGGAGAACATACAAAATGTAAAAGGGATAATTTTGATGACATTAAATTAAAAATGTTTTGCACAAATAAAGCCAAGATTAGAAGTGAAGCAGAAATCTGGGAAAGAATTTTTACAGCCAGTGTCTAATAAAAACCTCATTTCCAAAATATATAGAGAATTGAGTCAAATTAATAATACAAGTCATTCCCCAATTAATAAATGGTCAAAGGATATGAACAGGCAGTTTTCAGATGAAAAAATTAAACATATCTATAGCTGTGTGAAAAAATGCTCTAAATCGCTATTGATTAGAGAAATGCAAATCAAAACAACTCTGAGGTACCACATCACATCTATCAGATGGGCTAACATGACAAAACAGGAAAATGCTAAATGTTGGAGAAGATGTGGGAAAATTGGAACATTAATGCATTGTTGATGGAGTCATGAATTGACCCAGCCATTCTGGAGAGCAGTTTGGAACTATGCCCAAAAGGCTATAAAACTGTGCATACCCTTTGATCCAGCAATATCACTTCTAGGTCTATAATCCAAAGAGATCATAAAAATGGGAAAACAACCTACATGTACAAAAATATTTACAGCAACTCTTTTTATGGTGGCCAAGAACTGGAAATCAAGGGGATGTCTATCTATTGGGGCGTGGCTGAACAAGTTGTGGTATATGAATGTAATATAATAGTACTGTCCCATAAGAAATGATGAGCAGGCAGACTTCAGAAAAACCTGGAAAGACTTATATGAACTGATGCTCAGTGAAATGAGCAGAACCAGAAAAACATTGGACACACCAACAGCCACGTTGCATGATGACTAACTTTGATAGACTTAGCTCTTCTCAGCAATGCAAGAATCTAAGACAACTCCAAGATTCATGATGGAAAATGCTATCCACATCCAGAGAAAGAACTATGGAGTCTGAATATAGATCAAAGCCTATTATTTTTCCTTTTGTTTTTTTTCTCTCTCTCATGGTTTTTCCCTTTGGATCTAATTCTTCTTTACAATATAACTAATTTGGAAATGTGTTTAATATGATTGTACATGTATGGCCTATATCAGATTGCCTGCCATCTTGGGGAGGGGGAAGTGAAATAGAGGAAATTTAAAACTCAAAATCTTATAAAAGTGAATGCTGAATACTAAAAATAAATAAGTAAATAATTTTTTAAAAATACTTTAGAGTAGAGATGTATCTTTGTCTTTCTTTATATCCTCAGCACTTAAAACACTTCCTAGAACATTGTAAACACTTAATAAAATCTTGTTAACTGCCTGACTGGCTGCCAGGCCTTATCATTTATTTGACATACAGAATTGTTATCCTGTATAGGTACTTTGTGGAACCCAATTTCTCTCTGCTCCAATCCACTCTCTGGCTGGTTGGTTTAGATCATGCCTGGTATCTCTTGCAGGTTTGACCTTTGCTTCTATTATTCCATTCGCTTTCTTGTACCACTGCCCAGTCATTTTTTCCCAGATAGCAGCCACCTTCTTCCCAAAATCATCCATCCATTTTCACCCACCAACTAATACATCCTCTCACCTACTACTCTTTTGAGTATTTCTGTTTCCAGGTGTATTTGTTTATATCTGTATCTATGTACGTCTCTTTGTTTTCCCCGTGTAGGTTTGTATGTTTACATATTTCTATGTACATAGGTCTATGGGCTTGTCTATATCTATGTGTATGAGGGTGGATAGGAAGAGGATATGTGTGGGAAGGTGTGGAATTGTTCCTTTTCTTAACATGTGGAAATGAGTCTACTTTTAGATATACTATTGTACCTGTACATGTAAACGCTGGAGACATGGAAAGAAGAGAGGACATTCCATGTGGGCGGGACTGCACAAACAAAGTCAGATTCATCGTGGCATTTTCTGAGACAATGAAAAGACTGGACTGAAGAGGTCCATGTTTGTGGCAAATTGGGTGGTTAAGGTGAAACCAGATTATGGAGGGCTTTGTATATCAGAAGAAAAAGTTTGGACTTGATCTTCTAGGAAATAATGAACATTTGCTCAATTTAGGCAAGATTTTAAAATGACAGACTTTTCAGATTATTGCATATGAGAATTTTTGAACTTTAACTGTAACTGATAAAACTTAATTTACTGTAATTACCAACGGGCCATGAAGAGCAGAATTTTCTGGAACATTTATTAAAAAATTCTTTTAAAATAATCCTTGTTATACTTTCCATCCCATTCTGTTGTGCTCAAAGCAGTCAAGGTCTTTGCCTACATTTAGTCCTGACTCTGATCAGGGCCGTGCATGAATATTCCTAGTCAAATAGGAGAATTGTACATTCTGTGTGCTGTAGTTTTGGACCCATTTACCCTGGCTTTCTTTGCTCAAAATATATGTACATATACATGTATGTGTTCATGCATGTGTATATGTATACAGATGTGTATGTGTATATGTATACGTATGTGCATGTGTATGTGTATGTATATATGTATATGTATGTGAATGTGTATATGCCTGTGAATATGTATATGTATGTGTATGTTTATATGTATGTGTATATGTATACATATGTGTATGCGCATGTGCATGTGTATATTTGTGTATATGTATGTGTATTGTATATGCATGTGCATGTGCACACGTATGTGTTTATGCATGTGTGTACGTATGTGTATGTACATATGTACACATATGTGTATGTGTGTGCGTATGTGTAGGTGTATGTGCATGTGTGTTTATGTATGCATATGTGTATGCGTGTGTATATGCATGTGTATGCGTATATGTATACATATGTGTATGTGCATGTGTATATGTATGTGTATGTGTATACGTATGTGTTTATGTATGTGTATGTATATATGCATACATATGTGTATGTGTATATGTATTGCATACATATGTGTAAATGTATGTGCATGTGGGTTTATGTATACATATGTGTATGTGCGTGTGTATATGCATGTGTATGTGTATATGTATACATATGTGTATGTGCATGTGCATGTGTATATGTATATGTGTGTATATACATATGTGTATATGTATATATGTGTGTGCATGTGTATGTGTGCATGTATGTGTATGTGTATATGTATATGTATACATATGTGTATGTGCATGTGCATGTATATATGTATGTGTATATGCATATGTGTATATGTATATGTATGTGTACGTGTATATGCATGTGTATGTGTATATGTATATGTATGTGTTTGTATATGCATGTGAATATGTATGTGTATATGCATATGTATGTGTATGCATATATGTATATGTATGTGCATGTGTATGTGTATATGCATGTGTATGTTTATACGTATGTGCATGTGCATGTGCATGTGTATATGTATGTGCATGTGTATATGCATGTGTATGTGTATATGCATGTGGATGTGTATATGCATGTGTATGTATATACGTATGTGTATGTGTATACGTATGTTGTGTGCATGTGTATGTGCATACGTATGTGTATGTGTATACGTATGTGTATGTGTATATGTATGTGTATGTGCACATGCATGTGTATATGCATGTGTATGTGCCTTGCATGTGTACATGCATATGTACATGCATGTGCACTGTATGTGTCTTTTACATGTATGCGTATGTATGCATGTGTATGTTTGTATATATGCTTACGTATATGTAAATGTTTACATATGTATACATATATGCATTATCCAGGGAAAATACTACTAATTCTGAAGTTGAGGAATCTGGCCTTGTGAATCCTACCTCTGATGCTTAGTAGCTGTGTGACTTTAGACAGGTAAATTCCAGAGGTTCCTTATTGCCTCTACAATCAAATACAAAATTTATTTGGCATTCAAAGCCCTTCATAAGCTAGCCTTCCTCCCTTTCTTTGCAGTGTCCTTACACCTTACTCCAGACCATGTACTCTTTGTTCCAATGACACTGGCCTCCTGGCTGCTCCAGGAATAAGACACTCTGTCTCTCAGCTCGGTGCACTGTCTTTGTCATCCCCACACCTGGAATGATCTCTTTTTCTCTGCCTACTGACTTCTCCAGCTTCCTTCAAGTCCCAAATAAAACTCTATCTTCTCCAGAAAGCCTTTCCTAATTCTTCTGAATTGTAGTTTCTTTTTTCCTGTAATTATTTCCTAAATATCCTTTACATAGCTTATTAGTACATATTTGTTTGCTTTTGTTAGAGTGTGAGCTTTTTGAGGACAGGGATTGTCTTTAGACTCATTATATTCCCAATGCTTATTATAGTGGGTGGCCCAAGTCATACATACTTAATAAATAGTTAGTGATGGACTGACTGACTAACTTATTATGGCCTGAATGAATGAGATTTCAGATCCATCGAAATATCAAGGTATAGATCAGTTTTACTCCTTATGTGTATAATCATATTACAGACCACTTAACGGGATGAATGTAATTGGGTTTGTTTGTTTGGTTTTTTTTTGTAATTGAAAATCACCGTAGATGAAGTAACTCCCTTTGTAAGATGTTTTACATCAACTTTCATTTTCTTCTTTATCTGCAAAAACTGGTATTGGGTAGCTCTAATTCATCAAATTTTCACTTTCAAAATATGGGTTTAATTTTTAAATACACTGCACTTTGTTCATAAATACCTTGTAATTTTGTTAGCACTGCAGAACCATTTTTTAAATTTTGGAAACATAATAGCTACAGTAAACAAAACAAAATGAAATAAACCTGGGTCACTGGAAATATACATGGACACAAATTCTTATGTGTATATGCATAAAGAATCTTCAGTTGGAAAGGATCTCAAAAGTTACAGGATCAAAGATGCAAAGCTGGAAAGGACCATAAAAATGACATAGTCAACCCTTCCCCCCATTTTGTAGATGAAACTGAGGCAAAATAAGGTTAAACGATTTGCCTACAGTTATTCAATTATTAAGTATCTGAATTGGAATTTGAACCAAGATCAATTTGAATTCAAGTTCAATGTCCTATCAAGTGAACTACACTTCCCCTAAAATACTCCCCAATTTATAGATAAATTAGATAATTATTACAAGAATAATATTCTAATAGTAAAATATAATAATAATAAAATATAATAATAAATATTGTAATAATCCTGTAAGGACCTTATATTATCCATCAAAAATTGCCTTTACTATTGTTCTTCAGTCATTTTCAGTTCAACTTTTCATGACCTCATTTGGGGTTTTCTTGTAAAAGATACTGGACTGATTTGCCATTTTCTTCTACAGCTCATTTTACAGATGAAGAAACTGAGGCAAACAGGGTTAAGTGACTTGCCCAGAGTCACAGAGCTAGTAAGTATCTGAGGCCTGATTTGAACTCAAGAAGAGAGGTCTTCCTGACTCTAGAGCCAGCACTCTATCCACTATGCCACCTAGCTGTCCTGCCTTCCTCATGCTGGTTGGGATTATGAATCTAGTGAGGTTTCAATCGAGTTTAGATAACACACTTTGGTAAAGGAGCCAGTCAATTCAGTTGTATGAATTCCCTCAGCTCCAATCAATAGTGAGTAGGAGCAAAAAAGGCAGACAGTGGTTATCTAAATTTTGGATTTGAGAACATGGAAACATTGGTAGGAGAAGGGGGCAAGACATTCAAAAGCAGGAAACAGCAGAGTGTTAAACTGGTTAATTATAGAGCCAAGACTGAAAAAGGGGGCAAGGAAAGTTAGAAAAGGACTTAAAGCCTGGGAGAGTACTAAGGGATGGAGGAGTTGGAGGTCTTCATTAATAAAAAAAAATAGCTTTACAAAAAGTATGGCCTAGGGAGAGTTGGAGTGATAGAAGGTTAAGAGCTGATTGAGGGGACAGTTATGTGGTACAGTGAATAGAGCACCAGCCCTGGAGTCAGGAGGACCTGAGCTCTAATCTGGCCTCAGACACTCAATACTTATTAGCTGTGTGACTTTAGGCAAGTCACTTAACCCCAATTGCCTTGCCTTCCCCCATCCAAAAAAGAAAAAAGAATTGATTGAGGAATTTTGGAGTGATAGACTGTGGAACAGAAACACTCAAGACTGATCAAATGCGGTATAACCCAGATGGAGTGGAGGCTTAGGTCCTGGTAGTTGAGGAGATAAAAGAATTAGGAGGGTAAGTGGACAAGCCTTGGGGTGTAGAGGAAGAATATGAATCAGATCTGGGGGTGAAGGAAAGTGACATTGTGATTTGGATTAAGTGATAAATTTTGATAAAGTATTCTCAAGGAGTCTGTATTGTTAGGTGATGATACCAAAGGAGCAGTCTGGAAGTGGCAGAGGTGGGGAAGTTTACAGATGAGGAAACTGATACCTAGGGAGGTTAGGTTCAATATCACACAGATAAGAAGTGACAGACCAAGATCTTTTGCAATCCAAATCCAGCAAGCATTGGACTATAGCCCTAGCTGCAAATAACATAGGCACCTTTCTTATTATTCTTGGAATACAACATTTGAACTAGATTGTTTTATTTTGTTCATTTCATTATCAGTTTATTTCATTATCAGTCTTAATTATTAATACTTGTGTTTTTCTCGTCTCTGAAAATTTCAGTTTTTTTAACCCGATTATCCTTAGTGATCCCAAAAACATACTTATATTTAAAAAACAAGCTAAGAAATAACAATGATCAATGATTAAACTTCGTTAAGACAAATCAGCAATCAAATGACTGTGCGTAATGTATTTATTATGGGGCGCATTCAATGATTGGTTCTGAACTAACAAAGAAGTCATTTTTCCAGTTACTTGATGAATTTCCTCAACTTTCCCTATCAGATGAACACACACATTGCGTGTAAGAGACAATGACATGTTAACTGTGTGTGCTGGCTTGCCTGCCATCACAGATTTGAAGGATTTCTTCATGGAACCCCAAGGTTCTACAGAACACTGAGAAATGTTGATCTAGATCAATTTCCCTCATGTTACAGATACAGAAACTGAAAGCCAGGGAAGGTTAAGTATCATGCCCCAAGGAAAACAAGTAACTGGTCCTAGAATTCAGGACCCTGGACTCTCATACCTGGGCTTAACTCTGCATACACATATTGTCTTAGCTGTTGGTCTAGACAACCTCTCCTTGGGTCTTGGGGGCCATACTAGCCCTTAAAGTTTTGGTTAAGGAATGCTGGTTTTGTTTTTGTTTTGCAATGTGTGTGTGTGTGTGTGTGTGTGTGTGTGTGTGTGTGTGTATGTGGGTGTGTGTCTGTGGGTGGGTGTGTGTGGGCATATGTGTGTATTTTTCCCCCAAGTGGCTCCAACAGTATTGATTTTAGATGTAGTCATCTGAGGGGAATACCTCCGGCTTCCCATTAGTATTCTAGAACTGAAATGGCAAAAGCATTTACTGGTAATCAGCTTACAGAATGAAGCCTTATTAAAACCAAAAACACAGTTGCCCATGGGAAAACTTTTGGTCACTTAAGCACAGCTCCTTTTTTGCGTCAGCCAAAAGTTATACTGATATATTGCCTTGACATTTAACCAAAGGCAAGAGTGTCACATCATAGTTACCAGTTTCACAATCTGTACCCTAAAAATTTTTTTCCTTCTTTTTTTTTTTTTAAAACTGAAAGGCTGAATTTAAGTCAAAACTTCAATCCCCAAAGGGAGCAGTCTTTCATCTAGCAATTCAGCTGACCTACTTGTTTCAATTTTAACAAAACCAATTTTTGCTCTCAAATCTTCCTTTTTTGTTTTTTTTTTTCTCCCCCACTATAAATCACCTCCAGCAAAATCTCACTTGAGGAAATTCGATCAAAGGAATAGCTGATACACAGTTTTCCTGTTCCAAATGGGATGACACAGGCTTTGGTGATTTTAACCCCTGTCATTAAACTGTATTCATAGTTTAACAGTAAATAATAAACCTCTACAATCTCCCACTAGCACAAATTCCCTAGGTAGGACCTCTGAATTGTTTTGTTGTAGTGGAATTTTTGTTGTATTGAAGGTATTAAGGATCAAGTGGAGAATCTCAGCCCCAGTGTATGCAAAAAAAGCTTAATGCAAAAGCAGTGAGCATAAGAAAAATAGCCCCTTAAATCAATATAACATTTAAAATTTTTCAAAGTACTCTTTATAGCTGTAACCTCATTAGATTTACATGAGGTGGATAAGGTAGTAACTATTATTCCCCTTTCAGGTGAATAGAAAAGGAAACTGAGGTTCAGCAAGTTAAAAAAGCAATTCAAAGTTTTTTCAAATATGTGATAAAAATACTAGCTAATAATTATATAATGCTTTGAGGTTTATAAAGTACTTTACGAATATTACCTCTTTTGATCCTCTGAAAAAACCCTGGGAACTGCGTGCTATTATTATCCCCTTATTATTAGTGAGGAAACTGAGGTAGACAGAGGTTAAGAGAATTTCTCAAGTCACCCAGACTTGAACTCTGGACTTCTTGGATCCTGAAATATATTTATCAAATTGGAGAGCAGTAAATTCAGAGATAGTAATTTTTTATAAAAAGTCTCACTTCTCTTAATACAATCGAACTTTTAAATTTCTTCCATTATTTTTAAGCTGACTATTCACTTGATAGGGGTGAATTTTTAAAAATAACAATTGCTTCTCATAATCACAATCTATTGTGATTTGTTTTTTGGGTTGAAGTATATGAAAAAATCTGGCTTTACGCAGATGTATTGGAAAGAGAGGAACGTTTTAATAGACAAAATATTACTTTATTGTGAAAATAGTTTTGATATTACAGACCCCTTCAAAAGGGTCGTGGGTATGGGCAGCTAGGTGGTGCAGTGAATAAAGCACCTGCCCTAGAGTCAGGAGGACCTGAGTTCAAATCTGACCTCAGACACAACGCAGAAAACTAGCCATGTGACCTTGAGCAAGTCACTTAACCCCAATTGCATTATCTTCCCCTCTCCAAAAAGAAAGCCTTGGGGACCCCCAAAAGGCTCTAGACAACACTTTGAAAACTATTCATGGCCTCTCAAACCTATAGTTTTCCTGGTTCAAATGTCAATTATGTCATACTGCCTCACCAAATTGATCTAAAAAGAAAATCATGAGAGCAATTATAAATTTCATGTTCAATTAAAAGGACCCTGGGAATACAAAGACAAAAAGAAAAGAAATAGTCCCTCACCATGTGGAGGTTATGTTGTATTAGGGGAATTAACGTGCATATAAATAAGTATACCTACAATATACGCAAAACAACTATAACATAATTCTGGACTAGGGGAGGCTGCTAGGTGGTTAGGGCTGCTGTAGAAGAGGACATTTGAGCAGAGCTTTGAAAGAAGCATGAGGCTCTAAAAGGCAGAATTGAGGAGAGAATGCATCCCAAGTAAAGGGGCAGCCAGTAAAAAGGAATGGAGATGAGAGCTAGAGTGTTGTTCCTGCATGTTGCAGGAAGGTCAGCTTGGCTGGATTATAAAATGCAGAAAGGTGGGTAATGCATGATAAAGTTAGAAACCTGAGTAGGGGGTAGGCCAGGGTGGTCTAAAGGACACACGTGGTCCTCTAGGTCCACAAGTATGGCCCTTTGACTGAATCCAACTTCATTCAAACGGCCACACTTGAGGACCTAGGGGGCCACATGTGGCCTGAAAGCTGCCAGGTTCTCCATCCCTGAGACAGAGTGTAGTGAGTTTTAAAAGACAAACAAAAGAGCTTATGTTTGATCTTAAAGGCAATAGAATAGGGGGCCAGTGTTTACTGGGTCAGGAAGTGACATGGTCTGAGGTACTTTAGGAAAACCATTTTAGCAGCTATGCGGTAGATGGATTGAAACATGTTAAGTATACAGGTAACTAGAAAGTAAGACCAAGTACCTTCATTCTGTTAAATATCCTCAAAGACACTTTTAAGACGTTTGCTGGAAATTCTTTCATCAGGGGACTAAAATATGAGAATGTGGAATGTGAAGCTCTTCTGGGAAGCAGAAGATCATGATATCATGATATCTTGACGTGGACATTTCTCTACATCAGCATGTTGATTGTTGTTGTTGAGTTATTTCAGTCCTGTCTGACTCTTCATGACCATATTTTGGGGGTTTTCTTGGCAAAGATATTGGAGTAGTTTGTCATTTCCTTCTCCAGCTCATTTTATAGATGAGGAAACTAAGGCAAACAGGGTTAAGTGACTTGCCTAGGGATACACAGCTAATGAGTTTCTGAGGCCAGATTTGAAGCAGATGAATCTTCCTGAGTTCAAGCCCAGTGGGTATATCCATTGCACCACCTAGCTGCCATATGTTAGCATCTACTAAAGCATATTGATATTGGAAAAGGTCACGCCCTATTGGAAAAGCAATATATACAGTCCCTGTCAACTCCCATCCTCTTTAACCCCTGCAGGCTGATTGCTGTCCCCATCACTACATTGAAAATACTCCCTTGAAGTCCATCATTCAAATCTTTATTTTCTCCAGCCTCATTTGACATATCTAATCTTTTCTGTGGCATTTTATGTTATTTGTCATCTCTTCTTAAAAATAACTGGAATTTATGTTGCACTTTAAGGGTTGCAAAGCAATTTCCTCATACCTACTCTGGGAAGTAGGTATTAAAATCATTATTGTACCCATTTAACAGATTGGGAAACAAATTCAGATTCATTAAATGACCTGCTCAAGGTCTGTAACAGCAATCAGTTTAGCAGATACTTAGCCCTTAGTAACTTAGGACTAAGTATGGAAGGTGGGAACTCTGTCCCAGAAGAAGGGAATTGGCTGAGACAGGAGTCCAGTGTGTATATAAGAAGAGTTTTAGAGACAGACAGAGAGAATTGGCTGTTGGCTTCTGTTGGAGGAAGCAGGATTGTCCCAACTTTTGGGAGCTGGGCTGCTGGACTGAAGAATCGTGACCGGGATAAGCCTTTGTTGGTTCCTGGCCTGGCTGATCCTTGAGTTCCCAGCAACAGAAGTGGTGAAGGGTCTGAGATGTGCCCGACCCTGTGAACTTCAGTGTGTACCAGGGATTGCCTGGAGGACTGGACAAGGACCTGGGAGCTGTCTTTTTCTGAATCCAGGTGACTGTTTGGTGGATTCAGGAGGCAGCTGGAACCATGGAAGGGGATCCAGGGAATCAGAGAGACCACCCAGAGTCAAGATGAAGAAATGGCCTCCCCTTGGATGAAATTGAGGTTTGCCAGACACTGAGAGGTGGAGGGTTTTTGTGGTTTTCTAATGATTGTATTTAGTGACTGATTAATGATATTTAGTAATTATGAATCTAGATTAGTGACTGATTAAGTTGATAGTTGCCCCATGAATGGAAGATTGATTATTGTGTTATGACTGATTAAGTTAATGGTTGCCCCATGAGTGGAAGATTGATACATTGTGAATTGATTGAATGGTTAAGTGAGGAGGGTTTCCCCCTTAGGGAAACCAGATGATTGTTCTTTTGTTCTTTGTTCTAAATATTGTGGCCACTGTAGGGGAAATTGTGGCCATTCCAATGTTAAGCTGTCATGAACACTATATTGTGATTTTCTGTGATAAGATGTAATGTTGTGAATATTATATTGTGATATATTGTGAATGTTTGCCTTGATTTGTAATGGAATAAACAGTGTTCACTATACTGTGTAATCCAAACCTTAAAAGCTGTTCACAGTAGCATTCTTTTGGGAAGCTGCTAGTGCTTGGCGTTACAAGATCCCACAGCTAGGAAGTATTGAAGTCAAGATTTGAGAGTGGAGAGAAAAATAGACATGAGAGGTATTATAGAGGTAGAATTGACAAGATTTGGCAAGTGATTGGATGTGTGAGATGAAAGGAAAGTCAAAGATGACTCCAAAATTGTAAACATGGATAACTGTAGGAATGGTGATGCCCTCAATAGATTCAGAGAAGTTAAGAAGAGGGAAGAGTTTTGGGGAAAATGTTTTTATCTTACCTAATCAGTTCTGCCCTAGACAGGTTGTGTTTGAAATGCCTATGGGAAATCCACTCAGAAATGTCTAATGGGCAGCTAGCTGGTGACTTAAAGCAGGGTTATAATCTATAGATCAGAGAATTATCTGTATAAAGATGAATAATTTAGCCCAGAGGAAAAAATGATGTTGGCAAGGGAAGGAATGGAGAAAAAACAAAGGTCCTGGAGAGAGCGTAAATAATGACCTTAGCAAAGGAGTTTGTGAATGAGTGAGCAGTCCCCCAAGTAGGAGGAATGACACTTAGAACAATGTCACAAAAACCCAGTGAGGAGACAGTGTCCAAGAGGAGAGAGTGGGTAATAGTGTCTAAAACTGCAGAGAAGTAAAGGGTAAGAAATTAGAAAATACCAAAGCATCTTGCAATTATAAGGTCACTGGTAACTTTCAAGTAGTTTCAGTTGAGTGGTAAGGGCTAAAGTCAAACTGAAAGGGGTTAAGAAATGAATGAGAGAGGAGAAAGTGAAGGCAATGCGTATAGAGAGCTTTTTCTAGGAGTTTGGTTAATAAAAGGAAGAGAAAAATAGAATGATAGTTCTATGAGGCTGGTGGTGTCAAGTGAAAATGTTTTAAGAATGGGAGAGAATCACACATGTTCATAGATAGTAAAGAAGGAAGCAGTTGAAAGTTAAATATGACCTTGGACACTTACTAGGTTTGTGATCCTGAGCAAATCAAGTGACTTTTTTTTCGAATGACTTCTTTATTTACTTTTAGTTTACAATATTCAGTTCCACAATCACTTGAGTTTCATATTTTCTCCCCTCCCTTCCCCCCTCCCCCCATGGTGGCATGCAATCATGTATAGGATCTGCAGATACTTTCACATTGTACAATAGTTTGGTTATATAGAAGGGTTGTGACCAATGAGTGATCACTGGGAAAAAAGGCAAAATCAAACATGAAAAAGTCTCCGTTTAAACTATAGTCTTTCTAGATCTTTCTCTGAGTTTAGATTTCTCCTTCCATCCTGAGGATTGCAGAGTTGTCTTTTAGCTGTGCGTTGTTGAGGATAGTCCAGGCAAGTCAAGTGACTTGATCTGCCTGTTTCCTCAACTATAAAATGGGGAAAATCAAAGAATTTAGGGGAGTAAAATGGGCTTTACACAGCCACCTCCCAGGGTTGTTGTGAGAATTAAATGAGATAATATTTGTAAAGTGATTGACATAGTGCCTGGCACTTAGTAGACACTTAATAAATGTTTGTTTTCTTCTTTTCTCTCTGGAGACTTTGGCATTGTTGATTACATTGTCCTCTGGGATATTCTTTCCTCTTTAGATTTTCATAACACTCCTCTCATAAGGATCTTTCCCTATACATCCAATCACATTTTCCCAGTCATCTGATCATTCTTCATCCATAACACATCCACTAGCTATAGATGATCCTGAGGGTCTGTTCAGGCCATTCTTCTCTTTTCTCTCTATACTAACATGAAAATTAGACATGAACAATCAGAGGAGGTAGAAAGGGACAAGAGCATAAGATCAAGGGCAGGGTCTGTGATTGCATGTGTGAGATGAAAGGAAAGTCAAAGATGACTCCAAAATTGTAAACATGGATAATTGTAGGAATGGTGATGCCCTCAATAGATTCAGAGAAGTTAAGAAGAGGGAAGACTTTTGGGAAAAATGTTTTTATCTTACCTAATCAGTTCTGCCCTAGACAGGTTGTGTTTGAAATGCTGGTCTTAGCAAGGAGCTGGTCTTAGCAAGGAGAAAGGCTACATCTTCATCAAAGACTGACATAAAAAAGAAGAGAATGGAGGGTGATGTCAAGGGGTTTTAATTCTAGAGAAGAGGAGAAGACAGAGCACACAGCAAATGTTCTTTATTTTCTCAGTAGGATGTGAGGCAGCCTTCTGCTAAGATGGTTGAATGAGAGGTAGCTTGGGAGGCTTGTGGACAGAAGAGGAGGCTTAGAATAGACACTATGGAAAGTGAAGTAGAAAGTCTACTAGGAAAGAGTTAAAAGGTTGCCTTACAAAATGAGGGCCCAGTTGATACTAGATAATGTACATTTTTAGTGGACCCAGTTGGTGTAGTTGAGTGATTTCCAAAAAAAAATATAAGCTCCTTGAGGACAGGGACAGTTCCATTTTTTTCTTTGTATCCACCATAAATGCTTATTGATTAATTGATTCCTCTAGCAAAAGAACTATTTTGCAGAACATGAATCAAGGCATGAGTAGTGATGGGATAACGGGACAAAGTAATACTAGAGGACATTCAGGTTTGTTTCGGAGCTAGCTCAGGCTGGCCCATGAGAACCCACTGTTATATTTTCAGTGTGAGCATTTCTCCCTCGGGAACTGGCAAACACTAGAAACATAACTTGACTTAATGTTTTATTGATTGGCTATGTATGATAAATTGATTAAGAAGAAAGGAGGGAAGCAAGCATTTATTAAATATCATCCATGTTCTAGGCACTGTACTAAATGCTTTACAGATAGTGTCTCATATGATCCTCACAACAACCCTGGGAGGTAGATGTGTACAGCCCATTTTACTCCCCCAAATCTTCTTTGATTGTCAAATAAATGTAGCAAGAATGAAAGCTAAGTAAAGAAGATAAAGTCATTCCCCTCTTCTCTACTGGCCCACATTCAAATAATCCTAGATTAGAGTTAGACTGGACATCCTAGGGCCAATGAGTTCAACCCCTTTATCTTAAAGTTAAGAAAATTGAGGCACAGAGACAGTTTGAATGATTTTTCCAGGGACAGCTAATAAGTGTCAGAGGCAAGACTCAAACTCAGGTCATGCTGATTCCTACCTTTATTATGTCTACCTATCAGTAATAATAACAACAACATCAACAAAAGCCTCAGCTCTTGCACTGAATTCTGAAATTCTCAAACTTCATTGTCTCTCTATGTAACCTTAATAGTGATGTTGTTTTATACATATATATATATATATATATATACATATATACATACATACACACACACACACATATCTCTTATTGTTCTTCTTGAAGTCCAAGACAGAGAAGTGTACCTGAAATGGATAAGAAAATTCTCACAATGATGCTAGTACCTGACTGTGTGTAATGGCTTGAGTGATCCCCTTCCAAATCTTTCACTGATTCCCAAGACCTTCAACTGTGGCCAAGAAAGTAATAGACCCTATGACTACAGGACCCCATGAAGTTGGGGTGAAAAAAGGCAAAAATGTAGAGTTGTTCATGGAAGAAAGAAATAACTCCACACGTGAAACCTGGGGGAGGCTGTGTCATGGGCAGCCACAACTGGAAGTTCTGGTTTGTGTGTATATACAGGACATGAGTAAGCAACGCAGTGCTATTTTTTTTTAATAATCAAAAAAAGGCTGAGGAGGCAGCTTGTAGGAACTGAAAGCAAATCTTTTATCAAAAAGGTCAGAAAACAATAAAGAAACTTCCTATATGGGGCAGCTAGGTGGCACAGTGAATAAAGCACCAGCCCTGAAGTCAGGAGGACCTGAGTTCAAATTCAGCCTCAGACACCTAATACTTACTAGCTGTGTGACCTTGGGCAAGTCACTTAATCCCAACTGCCCTGCCTTCCCCCCTCCAAAAAAAAAAAAGCTCCCTATAGCAGCTCATAAATTCACTCATTCATGTCAGGTTCTCAAATTATTGTTCATTCTTTCCATTGGCTTGTCTTTATCCACCTCCAGTGAATTAAGCATAGCAGAGGGGTCTGGGGCTGAAGGCCCTCACACAGTTGGGAATATTGGTTGCCCCAAGCAGTGAGAGTCAAGATACCATCTTGCATCATTGAACTGAAAGGAACCCTGACAGCTCAGTGAATCCATCCTCCTGCCAAAAGGCAAGTTGGCCACAGGATGGACTTGGAGCTGGAAGACCTAGGTCTGAATCTGGCCTTGAATATATAGTAGGTGTGTGATCCTGGACAAATCATTTAATCGTTTTAAACCTTGGTTTCCTCCCCAACAGAATGAAGGAATTGAATTTCAAGGTTTTGCATAACTTTGCAAAACTCTAAATCTAAGGTCCTATAATCCTCATAGATACAGGCACTCAACATTCTTAGTGTTCAGGCTCCACTTGAAGACATCATGTTTGGGTGTCACAGATTAGGGAAGATGTAAAGAAACTGGATGCAGTAAAGCAAGGAAAATCATTGAGGGCTTAAAGCCAATGAAAGAACCAGACTGGGATAGCCACAATTTCCAAAAGAATGTAGTTATTCTCTAGGTCCATTGAAAGGAAAAGCTGTCCCAAACACTGACTTCCCTTTTATAAATTTCTTTCCGTCTCTCTCTCTCTCTCTCTCTCTCTCTCTCTCTCTCTCTCTCTCTCTCTCTCTTTCTCTCTCTCTCTCTCTTTCTTTTGTTTTTTGGAGGGGGCAAAGTAGGGCAATTGGGGTTAAGTGATTTGCCCAAGGTCACACAGCTAGTAAGTGTTAAATGTGTTAATGTCTGAGGGTGGATTTGAACTCAGGTCCTCCTGACTCCAGGGCCAGTGCTCTATTCACTGCACCACCTAGCCACCCCCCTTCTATAATTTCTAACTGTACCCAGACAGTTTTAAAAATTTATTTATTTACTTTTAGTTGACAACATTCAGTTCCACAAATTTTTGAGTTCCAAATTTTCTCT
The DNA here is from genome assembly GCA_028627135.1 of Pseudochirops cupreus. Classification (NCBI taxonomy): domain Eukaryota; kingdom Metazoa; phylum Chordata; class Mammalia; order Diprotodontia; family Pseudocheiridae; genus Pseudochirops; species Pseudochirops cupreus. Next base: position 297,480,192 of record CM053584.1, read on the forward strand.
CGCTCTCCCCCCACCTCCCTCCCAAAGATGGAATGCAATCTGATATAGACTCTACATACATATTCACATTAAGCATATTTTCACATTAGTCACATTGCAAAGAAGAATTATAGCCAATGGAATGAACCACGAGGAAGAAGAAACAAAACAAAACAAAAAGAGAGAGCACATAGTATGCTTTGATCTGCATTCAGACTCCATAATTCTTTCTCTGGATGTGAATAGTATTTTCCATCATGAGCCTTCTGGAGTTGTCTTAGAACCTTGCATTGCTGAGAAGAGCCAAGTCTATCAAAATTAGTCATTGCACAATGTGACTGTCACTGTTGTACACAAATATCTTAAGGCAGGGATGGAGAACCTGTGACCAGGTCACATGTCACCTTCTAGGTTCTCAAGTGTGACCCTTTGACTCAGTCACTTGAGGACCTAGAGGACCACATGTGCCCTCAAGGCCACAGGTTCCCCACTCCTGTTAAAGCCGGTTCAAAACCCCAATCAGGCTACCATGTGGGTTTTAATCCCACCTCAGATACTTTCTAGCTATGTGAAACTGGGCAAGCTATTTTAACCTCTATCTAATTTGGTTTCTTCATCTGTAAAACGGGAGTAATAATAGCACCTACCTCCCAGGACTATTGTAAGGCTAAAATGAGGTGATACATATAAAGCACTTTGGAAACCTTAACATGTTATACAATGTTAGCTTTTGTTGTTACTCTCATAATTATCATGACTGAATGGGAGGTGATGTGGTCAGAGACACACTTCAGGAAAATCACTTTGGCATCTGAGTAGAAAATGGATGGAAGTGGTGAGAAGCTTGAGGCAGGTTGATCATTTAAAAGGCTACTGCTCCCTGGGGCTCTTACCTGACCTTAAATTATATATATACCTGTCTTGCCATTCTAATCCTCACATTTCTGAATTGCTGATCTAAATTTCTAGACCCTGTCCCTTCACTTCCCCTACCCTAAGAATCTGGATAATGACTGATGATAGCTAACACTGGCCTCATTCAACTACCTTCCTGCTTCTAGTCTCTTGAGACTGGTCCCATTAGTGTTAAAAATCCTCCTGCTCAGATCAAGCCATCATAGTAATTTTATAGCCCATTCCACAGAAAGCTTTTGACTATAACTCCTGGCTGATCCAGCCAAGGGAAACAGCATATTATTATTCCATTAAGTTTTACCTCATTCTTAGAATTTTCTTTCACATCCCATCCCACAGTGATCTTTCTATGTTTTCCAATCCTTTTTCCTGTAGGTTCTAGTTTTGCAAAGGGAGTGTAGCATCAAGATCAGGATACTTGCCTTAGAATCAGGAAAAATCAGGAAGAAACGGGGTTCAAATCTTGCCTGTGACACTTATGGGTCATGTGATTAGACACAAGATCCTCAGTTAACTCCCCAGGACTAATAAAACTGTTTTGTTGTTGTTCAGATATGTCACTCCTTGTGACCCCATTTGGGGTTTTCTTGGCAAAGATAATGGATTGGTTTGCCATTTTCCTCTCCAATTCATTTTACAGATGAGGAAGCTGAGGCAAACATGAAGGGAGTTGCCCAGGGTCACACAGTTATGAGGTGTCTGAGGCCAAATTTGAATTCATAAAAATGAATCTTCCTGACTCTAGGCCTGACATTCTATCCATTGTGCCACCTAGCTGCTCCTATAAAACTCTAGGACTTACAAACCTGTAGGGAGAGGCTTTAAAACTCTTCCTGTGGAGGCGGCTAGGTGGTGCAATGAATAGAGCACTGGCCCTGGAGTTAGGAGGACATGAGTTCAAATCTGACCTCAGACACTTAACACACACAAAAAACTAGCCATGTGACCTTGGGCAAGTCACTTAACCTCAATTGCCCTCCAAGAAAAAAAGAAAAAAGAAAACTCTTCCTGTCTTACCCGTTAAAACCAAAATGTCTTGCTCATGTTGAGGCTGGGCAGAAATGTGGTCAAAGCTTTGTTTGTCTCAATCTCAAATGGCTCATCTGCTGATTTGTAGTTTTGTTTGTTTCCGTTAAATTTAATCTGGTTGAAAGCATGTGGAAGAATGAGATTTTCAAGAATGAGAACAATAAGGAAATTTAAAGAAAGGGATATGTCCTAATCCCACCTCATCTATTAAACTATCAGCTCACTATCTTGGTCTTTTTATGCTCCCACAGCTCCTAGTGCCATGGTTCTCAACCTTCCTAATGCCGCAATCCTTCCTATGTGGGCGTATCTGCGTGTGGGCGGACCCGCCTGGAGACTGATAGAGGAACAGCATCTCGGTTTCCTAAGACCGTCAGAAATATGTGTTTTCCTTTGGTCTTAAGTGATCCCTGTGACCCCTGTGAAAGGGTCGTTAGACCCCCAAAGGGGGCGTGGCCCACAGGTTGAGAACCTCTGTGACCTAATGTGTGACAGGTAAGTAATACATTATATACTCACAGTTGTCCTAGTTACTACTGGGGAGGGAAAGGACAGAGAAATCCCTTTCCTTCTCCTCATTGGTAAGTCCAAGAGAAAGCTGTCATAGTCCAGAACTACACATTCAGAAGAAGGTGTAAAAGTAAAAGTTGTTCCCCCTTTTGAAGAGTAGCTCAGTGGTCAGCCTTCCTTTACACAACTCTCATTCTGCTCCCACCTTTCCCTCCCCCCCACTAGGGATCAATAGACCATGTATAACGAATGTATATGAATGAAGTACATAATAGAGAAGCTTCATGACAAATTTGAAAGAGCCCTAGACTTGGAATCAGGATGACCCAGGTTTAAATCCCCATCCCCTCAACCATTATCTGTTTTACATTGGGCAACTCACGTAAACTGTCTATGCCATAGTTTCCTCATCTGTGAATTGAGGGGACTGGACCCTGTGATCTTTGCAGGTTCCTTCCATGTCTAAATTCCTAATCCTGTGAATGAAGGAATGAGTGAATGAGTTTGCCGCTTACTAGTTACATGTCCTTGGCCAAGTTATTTCACCTCTCTCTGCCTCAGCTACACCAACTACACAAGAAGTCTGGGGTGGATGATCTCTAGGGGCCTTTCAGGTTCTGGCAATTCATGTCGCCCAAAGAACACATTTAATAACGAGTTCTGCTCTTTTTTGTGATAAAATACTGCCATCTTGTGGCAAGTTAAACATCTTCAGTTATTTTAACTTAAAATTACTTTAAAAAAAAAACAAAAACCTGAAAAACTATTACATCCTGCATCTGGCCCTGGCAATTTGAGTTTCTATGCATCTTGTTTTTTACATAGACTTTCCTTCTTAAGTCTTGGTCATGGAGTCAAGAGCCAATTGAGTATTAACCCTTTGCTGAGTGAAGTGAGCAGAACCAGGAGAATGCTATACACAGTAACAGCCACACTGTGACATGGTCAACTTTGTTAGACTTAGCTCTTATGAGCAATGCAACGATCTAAGACAATTCCAAAAGACTCAGGATGGAAAATGGTATCTATACCCAGAGAAAGAACTATGGAGTCTTGTAATACAGACTGAACATGCTATCTTTTCTTTTTTTTTCATTTTTTTTTAGTTCTGATTCTTCTTTTAGAACATGATTAATGTGGAAATATATTTAATATGATCATACGTGTATACCTTATATTAGAGATGCATGCCATCTTGGAGAGGGGAGGAGTAGAGGGAGGGAGTTTTGGAACTCAAAATCTTATAAAAGTGAATGTTGAAAACTAAAAATAAGTAAATAAGTTTAAAAAAAAAAAAAAGAGTTAATCTTTATAGCTCCTAAGGAAAACATAACCTTCCTATATCTAGTTTATATGTTCTATTTGTAACAAGAGAAAAAAAGTAATGCTGATTTCAAATTATTTTATCTCTAGATGTCATATAAAATACATGTGTTCTGATATAGTAGTGAAGGAATTGTGTTTTAGGATGACAGCAATTCCTTATTGGTACTGTGTATGTGTATGTGTATATGTACTCACATTTTTGGATGCAGAAGGCTGTCCCAGGGAGCACATGCAGAGAAGAGCCCATGATCTTGTTCCTTGGTAAAGGTTATGTCCAAAGAGAAACTCCTTGTTGGTTTCTTGCTCCACAAATGGGATTGGGGGGTGGGAGGGCAGAATGTGAGTTGTATAAAAGAAGATTGACCACTGAATTGCTCTTCAAAAAGAAGAACAACTTTTACTTTTTTTTTTCTTTTTGGAGGGGAGAAGGCAAGGCAATTGGGGTTAAGTGACTTGCCCAAGGTCACACAGCTAGTAAGTGTTAAGTGTCTGAGGTTGGATTTGAATTCAGGTCCTCAATGACTCCAGGGTTGGTACTCTCTTCACTGCACCACCTAGCTGCCCCAGCTTTTACTTTTACACCTTCTTCTGAATGTGAAGTTCAGGACTATGACAATTTTCCCTTGGATTTCCCATTGAGGGAAAGGAAAGGGATTTCTTTGTTCTTCCCCTCCCCAGCAGCAACTATGACAGCTATGAATACAGGCACTTGAGAAGCTGAGTCTGAGACTGATACCACATTTTCCTAATCACTTTTTCAGTTTTGTTTCATTCTCTGAACACAGGTGATCAAACACAGATCCTGAGATAGATATCTGTAGCTTGGGTGATTTGAGAAGCTAGGAGTTCCAGGGAGCTGACTGCCAACAACAAATGCTTTCTGCACTTAGGTGCTTCTCATTAGAGAAGATAACCTTTAAGAGAAGGATGATCCAATATGTGACAGACCAGCCAGAAGACTTAAACCTTTGGTTGCTGTTAAGATAATGCAGAAGAAAGTAAAAATCTGTTTAGCAGTCCCACAAGTCCCTTGGGTGTGATTATCTCCCAGGAGATGGTAAACGGAGTCCTTTTACTATTTGGATAAGCCGGGAGAGAAGTGATAAGGACCCAAACCAAGGTCTGGATCTGTTTTCTGGATCTGTTTAATGGGCTTCTGTGAGTTCATCATTATGGGAAAACATTTCATTGTTACATAGAAACTGTTAACTTGTAGTATCTGCTATGTCAGCAACATCTCAAAATTCAGGAATAATTCAGGAATAATCTAAAGGTTTCCCTACAAAATTATGAAAGTCAGTGTCCCGCTAATGAAAAAGATCAGCAGGAGTGGTCTGTAGGCAAAATTGTGAGGTGGGAAAAATGTGTCTCCAGAGTCTTCCCACCTTCCTGTGGGAAAAAAGTAAATATATTAAAGAAAATTCTTTCTGAATAAGAGAACGTTCTTAATACAACCACCATTGCCAATAGTGACAACAAAACCATGGTCCTATACAAAGGCTGTAGTCAGTGTGAGTTCCCCCCCTTCCCCGGGGGGAAAAACCCCCAAGTAATAATAGCTCATATTCATATTATACTTTAAGATTTGTTAAGCCTTTTACATGTAATATCTCATACAAGTTTCAACAAAAACTCTGTAAGGTGGTACTGTTTTTATCCCTATTTATAGATTAGAAAACAGTCTGAAAGAGGCTAAATGCCTTGCTCATAGTCACAATTAGTAAATATATAGAAAGTGTCGCACTTGAAGTCAGGAAAGATCTGAGTTCAAATCTACTCTCAGATGTTTACTAGTTATGCTAACTGGGGCAAGTCACCTAGCCTCTCTTTGCCTCAGTTTCCTCCATTGTATAATGTAATAATAACTGTATAATATGATAATAATACAGACCTCCCAGAGTTGTTGTGAAGAGCAAATGAGAAAATATTTGCAAATAGCTTAGCACAGCTCCTTGGAACATAACGGATGCTATGAAAATGCTAATGACGATGACAATGAAGACAACAATGATGATGATGATGATGACGATGATGATGATGATGATGATGATGATGACAACGATGTGTCTGAGTTAGGACCTGAGATCTAGTTCTTTCTAATTCTAAATCAGAGACTCTCTATAACACCATGCTCTTCAAATTCCCCATGTTGTCCTTATTGTCCACCTCTGAATGTTGACTGGACCCTGGAGATGACTAGGTTAAAAAAAATGTGAGACAGTAGCTAATGTTTGATGTTTTGAGGAAAAACATCCTGAATGTAGTGCCTTCACTGAAAAGTTTCTCATTTGGTTAAACATCCAGGTTAAACAACAATAATAATTATACATCCATATTGTGTATTGCAGTTTATGAAATGCTTTTTTCACAACACCGTGAGGTATGTAGCAGAAATAAGAAAGTGCCCCTAAATCAGCTGAGAGCACTTGAGAGGCAAATGGTTAGCAGGACCAGCCTGCTCATGAACAGATACTCTGTGATTCAGTGATCATGGCCTCCTAACTGTTCCTCACACAAGACATGCTCTCTCCTTATTCAGAGCACTTTCACTACCTGTCTCTCCTGCATTGAATGTTTTCCCTCCTTATCTCCACCTTCTGACCTCCTTCAAGTCCCAGATAAAATCCCACTTTCTGCAGGAAGTCTTTCCCAATACCTCTTAATTCTAGTACCTTCCTTCTGCTACTTGTCTCCTATTTATCCTGCATATGGATTCTTTGTACATAGTTGCTTTTATGTCTCTCCTATTAAACTGAGAGCTGCTTGAGAACAGAGACTGCCTTTTGCCTTTCTTTGTATCCCTGGCACTTAACACAGCACCTGGCACAGAGTAGGTGCTTAATAAAGCTTAATAAATGCTTGTTGACTGACAGATAAAGGATGTCATCAAAGAAATATTTGATAGGACAAAAAGATGGTCTATTTCTTAGGAGGAGAAAGGGATTACCCAATGAAAACTGCTTTGGTGCCCCAGAGGCATGCTTGAACCAACTCAAATCTGCTCCAGAGGACCAATTACTACACTTTCAGTGTGAGCAGCAAGCACCCTAGCATACCCAGGATGGCTGCTAGCACCATTTCTTTTATCTGCTTTTCTAAAGGAAAGCAACTCAAAAAGGAGTTAACAATCTTACTTTAATCAAACATATATCATTTACCTAGTTCAGGGGAAAAAGTCAGCACCCTGAACTTCAGAGAATACAAACAGAAGTTACAAACAGACAAAAAATAGACAGAGAAACAGACCACCAGACAGGGCTTCCAGTTGTCTGACCATTACATCCATACCTACTTAGTTACCAGAGAGAGAAGCACCGACATCTGGGTTTTCAAAGCCAGGGGCTCAACGGCTGCCCAGAGTCTCATCTGGCCAAAACACATAACTTTTCCCAAAGTGAGCCCCAAAGCAAAACCTCATATCAGGGTATATATAGCCTTCTCCTGGGTCAGAAAACATCACAACCCTCGTGACCCACCACCCAATCCAAAGTAACAAGGGGTGGGAGGTCCTGAGAAACAAGCCTCCCACCACAGGCTCCACATGACCATATTCAGCCTATTAGGGGGCAGAGTATATTTTCAAATCAGGGAAGGTTCTCAAATGCACTTAAGCCTATCAAGGGGCAGGGAAGATCTTCAAATTACCATTACCATTACATATTCACACCTTGGAAATCAGCAAATGCTACAAACCAGGGTTTGCTTTATTGTTTTGTTGACTGCCTTAATAGAGGCCTCCTACAACACTCCTGAGTGCTGCCAAAGCAGATTAAAATGTAATTGGGAAATATTTAACAAAATAAATAAAAATATAATAAAACACAGATAATATTAATATGTGATTTTCTAAGTCAATATCTAACCCAGAGATCTTTATGGATAGGTTGGTAGTCCCCATTTCTCTTTGAGTTTGACATTATTGATCTAGACTTAGGAAAGTGGTGGAGAAAATGTTAATAATGAAAATTAAGCTTAATAGTGTGTCATGAATACTTTTTCCCCTAAAGACTCAGTTGTTACATCTCTAATTGGTATCCCTTTGATGTCAAGAGATCTTTAGGAAGTCTTTACGGAATGTTGTGTGGACTTCTTACAACAAATTTATAGCAAGACATTAGTTAAATTTCACATAGGATAGGCAGGTATGCAAAAGCTGTTATATGCACTATGAGAGGGAGTTCCAGAATGAACAAAATTGCTGATTCCATAGAAGTATCAAAGTAATAAACTGTATTAATATAGTACTTTAAGATTTATGAAGTTTCTTCATTACAACAGCCTTTTGAGACAAGCAGTAGAATGGAATACTATTGTTCCATAAGAAATGATGAGCAGGTGAACTGCAGAAAAACCTGGGAAGTCTTATTATGAACTGATGCTGAGTGAAGTGAGCAGAACTGGGAGAACATTGTACATAGTGACAGCAACATTGTGCAATGACTAACTTACCTCTTCTTAGCAGTGCAAGGATCTAAGATAATCCCAAAAGACTCATGATGGAAAATGCTATTCACATCCAGAAAAAGAAATATAGAGTCTGAATGCAGATCAAAGCATACTATTTGCTTTCTCTCTCTTTTTTTGGTCTCTTCTTTCTTGTGGTTCCTCTTATGGTTCTAATTCTTCTTTACAACATGACTAATATGAAAATATGTTTAATATGAATGCATATATAGAGCCTATATCAAATTGTATCAGATTGTACGCTTTCTTGGGGTGGGGGAAAGCAGAGGGAGAGGAAGAAAATTTGGAACTCAAAATCTTGTGAAAGTGAATGTTAAAAATTGGGGGTGGCTAGGTGATGCAGTGAATAGAGCACTGTCCCTGAAGTCAGGAGCACCTGAGTTCAAATCTGGCCTCAGACACTTAACACTTAACTAGCCATGACCTTGCACAAGTTGCTTAACCCCAATTGCCCTCCAAAAAAAAAGCCAAAAAACCCCCCTAAAAAGTAATTAATTAATTAATATTTTAAAAGATAAGCAGCAGCAGTAGTAGTATTCCCATTTTACTGACAAGAAAATAGAGGTTCAACAACGTTTCATAGCTGGAACTCGAACTCCAATCTTCTGACCATAACAGGTTTTTCAAACTCCAAATCTGGCATTCTTTCAGCCTAATCATATTGCTAAATGCACAAGAATGGATGTAATAGGTAGTCCCTTGCTGGAAGGCTTTGCAAGAAGAAAATAATTCTCAGGGAATAGAGAAAAGAAAAATATCTATTTATTATTACAGATAAATAGCTTCTTAACTCACGCAAATCATGATGATGGATTAGACTTTGGTGCAATGTAATAAAGCTCAGGGAATAAATGCAGGTTGAAGGAAACAGGTGACTACCAAAATTGACCCCTCCCCCAACATAAGAGTTTATTTGATGAATGAAAGCAACAACCAACAAAAGGAGTTGCTCCATCAGTGCATTTTTGAGGCTCCTTGATTTTCTTGTTTTTTTTTTTTTCTACCAGCGTTCTGTCTAACATTGCCGCAAGGTGGCACAGGAATCCAGCACACTTATGCACGTGAGGGACAGAAACCTCACCCAGATTCTTTAGTTTGAATGCAAATTTTCCACCCATAAAGCAACCACTACATAAAATTAAATGACTTAATCATGGCTTGTTCACAGATTCACTGAAACCAATGACATAGCTACATATATCCAGTATTTGGGCAAAGCTGAAGCGTAAGTCTGCAAACATCTCACCCTAAATCATCACCATGCCTGTTTTGCATGAGACGTGGCAAGTATCTGCATAGCATTGAATCATCAGTCTCTTTTATCCAGTTTTAGAAGGGAGAAATGATCAAGAGGAAAGACTCTTCCTGATGTTTCTCAAATCAGATATAAAGTATTTAAAGGAAGATGCTGATTTGTACATCTTTATAGTCACCATAAGTGCCAGGACGATGTTTAAAAAAAAAAGTAATGAGTAAATTATTGTTAGTTGATTCCTTGAGTTTGAAATTATGCCAAAAAGAGTTAATATAGTCTAATACAAAAAAAATTAAGAGATTAACTGAACAAAATGAAGTGGAGACATGATGGTTAATCAGAGACCTGGAAATGTTTAGATGAAGATTTATTGAAGCTTCAAATATTTTTAAATGTGTATGTAACTGTTAAGTTGGGAATGCCACAGTCTTCAAAGAATTCAAGTCAAAAGGTTCCTAAAGGACAGTAGAAAGATGCATGGTGGGCATGAGAATACTGCAGCATGTTATTAAGAAAGAATTGCATAGAAAAGGCGGGTAGAAAGGTGACCACAGAAATGCAAAATTGGAAAAGGGAAATAGCCTGGTCATATAGCAAAAGTAGGATTAACCAACAGACAGCCTATATTTCATTGGCACTTCTTCTATTTTAAGAGATTTACAGGGAGATTTACAAGAAATTTATGGGAATGCAACCTAATACTTTGAATGCATCCCCATCTCCATCAAAAAAGAGGATTTATAGGACAACATAGACACAAGTTGTATAATATGGATGTGTTGCTGTCTCCATCACTGGAGGCAATATCCAAAACCACAAAATCAAAGATCCATCAAAGTAACAAAGCTTATTTTAAATGACTTTTTAAAATTCCAACTTCATTCTGGAGCACCAGTGAAGAACAAGTTTTGTTAACCAGCTTGATTGCAAATTTCTGGAGGGCATGGACATTTTTAATACTATTTTATTTCCCAGTAGGTGTCTAGTATACAAGTGTCTAGTATACAAGCTGTCTTGTGCTGTAGAAATAATTATTGAATGAATGAATAATAATAATAATAATAATAACTCACATTTATATAGCACTATAAGGAAGGCAAGGTACTTTCTATACATTACTTCATTTGACTCACAACCATTCTGTGAGATAGATACTATTATTTTCATCATTTTCATAATTTTCATCATTTCATCCTCATCATCATGAGGAAACTGAGTCAGACAAAAGTTAAGTGACTTGCCCAATGTCACACAGCAAGCAGAGTTTGAGGCAGGATTGAAACTCAGATCTTTCCGGACTCCAAGTCCAGAACTCTATCCACTAAGCTCTGCGTTTTTTCAATAACAAAAGAGGTCCCAAACAGTTATTTTAATTACACTATTTTGAGCTTTATAAGCTAAACCTAAAAGTGCCTTTGGACTAGGGATTTGGATGAGCTGAACTCTCCAATACCTTACTTGAAATATTACAGTGAAACCATGTTTATCAATGAATTACTGGCTCAACAACCTATCTAACACCTTAGTAGATGGTCAGTACAGGTCACTGTGAACAAAATAATTCATTACCTGGTGTCTTACCTTCTTATAATGAGCCTCTCTGGTACTAAGCTGGGCTGGTACTCACACTGAACTAACTTACATTGTCTGGACCTTTGACAAACAACATCTGGTTTGCTGTTGGTCCTGTACAGGGCCCCAGTACTTCATGTACTCATTTATTTCTATATACATCTAGTTCTCAAACTTGGCATTCTCATATTATGTGGTTTGTCTGTCTTTGGATTAGATTCACCTTATGTGGTGCTGCTTCTATATTTATGGGTCACTTATGACAGCTAAAAAGGCTGTCATAAGGAATGTCACCCCAGAAGAATTCCTAAGATAAATTTCTCTGGTTTCTTCATGAGTAATGTGAGTTGACATGTGTGATATCTCCCACTTAAAAGGATCTCAGAGGGCTTTACAAGCTACACCAGCTACAGATGGATCTATAACTACATTTGAATGTGTCCCTTCAGATAGGGCACTAAATCTATTTATTTCTCAGAGGAAAAGTGTTATTTTAATTCCAAGTCACTTCTCTAACCCTTAAATGTCTACTGGATGATTTAGGACAGCTGACAAGGGTGGGGAGGGGTGTGGTGGTAATCTTTTGAAAACTATGAATCAGACACCATGGTTTGCATTGGTAGAGAGGTCTTCCTCTCTCTGGGAACTTAGAATTATGCTGTGCTAAGCAAGGATGGATATAGATTTCTAAGAAGAAAAAAAATACAGTTATGCCTTAAGCATTAGACTCAGCAAAGAGATCTTAGGGGAACTAGTAGCTAAATATGTATCATGGACACACATAGAGTTGAAATGATTGGTACCTTCTCTACAACTTACAGTTTGAGATTTTCTTAGAATACTGAGAGATTAAATGACTTGCCTAGGGTCACATATTCAGTACATGTCAGAGGCAGGATTTGAGCACAGGTCTGCCTAGTTGTGAGACTAAATCTCTATCAGCTATGTAGCATAACTACATTATGTTCATCATGAGCATATTTGTGGAATGATCGTCAAATATTTTAAAATAAATTATAAAGCCCTACTTCTCTCTTCTTAACTTTCTTCAATCTGGTTCCCAACCTCATTATTCAACTGAAACTGCTCCCTCCAAAATCATCTCATCATTGCCAAATTGAATGGCTTTTTCTCAGTCTTCATCTTTCTTGATCTTTATGTAGGCTTGGACACTATCAATCACTCATTTCTTCTGGATATTTTCTTCTCTCTTCACTCTAGATTTTTGTGACATTGCTTTCTTCTGGTTCTCCTCCTGTTTTTCTGACCATTCCTCATCTCCTTTGTTGCATCTTGTTTCAGGGCACACGCATTAACCAGAGGAGTTCCCCAAAGCTCAGTCCTGGACCCTCTTCTCTTCTCCTTCTATACTCTTTCTCTTGGTGATCTCATCAGTTACCATGGGTTCATTATCATCTCTTTGCAGATGATTCTCAGATTTATTTGTCCAGTCCTAACTTCTAGTGACTTCTAGGTCTCATATCTTCAAGTGCCTTTTGGACATTTCTGACTGGATGTCTCATAGATTTTTTTAAACTCCAAGTGTCTAAAATGGCATTTATTATCTTTTCCCTAAAACCCTCCTCCTTCATAATTTCTCTGTTATTGTGGAGGGCATGACTATCCTTCTAGTCACCCAAGCTAACAATCTAGGTTTCATCCTCAATCCCTTACTCTCTTACCACCTCCATATCCAACTTGTTGCCCAGTCCTGTTAATTTTACCTTCAAATGTCCCCCCTGTTCTCTCCTTTGAAACTTCCACCACCCTGCTATAGGCTCCCAGCACTTCACACATGGATTATTGTCGTAGCCTTACATTTGGACCCCCTGACTCAAGAGTCTCCCCTCTCTAATCCATCCTTCACTCAGCTATCAAAATTATTTTCCTAACAAGGTCTGACTATGCTACTCCATTTAACAACCTCTAGTGCATCCCTATCACTTTCAGGATCAAATTTTAAAATTCTGTTTAGCCTTCAAAGATTTTCATTACCAGTCCCCTCTCATCCCCCACTGCCTACTATGTATGATTTGGTAGCTTGATCATCTTTTATGTTTCTTGCATTTGCACTTTCACTGATTTTGCCTCCTGTCTGGAGTTGTCCCCCTCCTCACTTCCACCTCCTGCCTTCCTTGGGTTCCTTCCAGTCCACCTAAAACCCCACTTTCTGCAAGAAGACTTCCTAGTCCTTCTTATTTTTACTGCCTCCCCTCCAATATATCCTATATGTCTCTTGTTTGTATATAGTTGTTGAATGTTTTCTTTCCTTCTTCAACTGTGAGTTCCTTGAGGGCAGGAACTACTTTTTTTTCCCCTTGTATTCCCAGGATTTAGCACAGTGCCTGAGATGTGATAGGCACTTAATGCATGCTATTCATCATGGCTTATTAAATTTGTAACCACATTCAGTGAATCTGGATTTGTCAAGCCTCTGTTTGCAAAACAACAGACCACATTTTCACTACGAAAGCTTGACGTGTATGCAGGGAAAGGAAAATAATCTTGTAGGCTTTCTTACAAATCACAACCATAACGGATCACCTCTTTTTCTTCGTGGCAAGGGAAAAAAAAAGATATTTCATGGAAGTAATGTCTGGGCAGTAGTTTTTGTGATTGCATGGATCTGGAACCAAAGACAAAATAGGCATCCATTGATTAGGAATGATTGAATGCATTTTGGTATGTGAATGCAGTGGGGTATTTGTGTGCTGTAAGAAACAACTAATATGAAGGAAAAAGAAATACAGAAGAAGACATATGAACTGATATAAAATGAAGTGAGCAGAATCAGGCAAACAATATGCACAATGACTAAAAGATGATAAGTAGAAAGAACAATATAATGAAACTAAATGCTGTATAATTTTAATGGTCAAATATAGCTAAAGAGAAGAGTTGAGAAAGTGTATCTCCCTTCTTTCATTACAACACAGAGGAGTATGGGAGTAGAATCTTGCACATACTCTTAGTCATGGCTGATTGTTTTGTTGAATTGCTTTTTTCCTCTTTCTTTTGAAAACTTTATTATACTGGATGACTCAAAGGAGAGGGATATCCCTAGAGGAAATGAATGTGATATAAAAGCAAAAAGTATAAATTTTTAAAAAAGAAAATAATAGCTAGAGAATGACAGGTGCTAGTGAAAGCCAGAGGCAAGAGCAGTTAGGGGACTATTATGACAGAACTGGTAAGAAGTGAAAAGGAAATTAAGTACAGAACTTACAGTTGGAAGGGAAAGGAGAGGCCAGATGCAAGAGCTATTGTAGAAGCCAAAATAACCAGATGTTACATCCACTGGAAGTGTGAACTGAGGGAAAGGGAAGAGTCAAAGATGATTCCAAGATTACAAACCTAGAGTATTGGGAGAATGGTGATACCATTAAGAGTAATAGTGAATTTGGGGGAAGGTTTGAACCTCAATTCCATATCACTATTGAACATTTAAAAAAATTTTAATGACATGTCCTGGAGACATCTTGAACTCAACATGTCTGAATAGAACCTCTTACCTTTCTCTCAAATTTGTCTATCTTCCTGATGTTCCCATTTCTTTCAAAGGCAGTCTCCCAGGTATTATCTCATTCTCAGTATTCTCTTTCTCTCAGTATGATTCTCATTTTCCCTCACATTTCCAATTATTTGCCAAATCTTGCAATTTCTCTTTTTGCATTATCTCTTGCATCTAACCACTCTGTCTACTGTTTCAAAAGAGCATTGGGGATGGAGGCCAGACTGCAAGTCATTGAGAAATAAGTAGTTGGCAAAGGATTAGAGATATTAAATATACACTATTATTTGTGGGCCTTTGGCAATAAAGGGGAAAAGAGATTTAGGGAAAAGGCTTGAAGGGGTGGCAAGACCAAAGGAATATTTTTTTCCTAGGAGAGGAGAGAAGGGAGCATGTTTATAGGCTGACAGAAAGGACCAAGTTGAGAAGAGGAGAGACTAAAGATACTTGAAAGAGAAGTTGTTACTAAATCAAGATCATGGAAGAGACAGAAGGGGACAGAGTTAACTTCAGCATGAAAGAGACTTGCCTTTTCCTTTGAGACTGAAATAAAGAAGACAGACGAGGACACAAGAGCATTAAGAGGATGAAGGAAGGTAGTTGAGGGAATTGTGTTGGACAGCCTCAATTTTCTCAGTAAAGTAGGAGGTAGTGATTTCTCAGGTGAAGATACAGAAAGTTCACTGAAACTTACAAGTTTGTCTACACATTTAACAAGCTGCATAATTGTTTTCTGTTGGCATGTGATAATTAGGTATAAATAGTAAATTGTTTACTTAAATGACTGTAATTAGAATTGCTTTTACGTAGTCAAACCAAATTTTTGTTTTCTTTCTTACTCTGTTAGTTTTCTATGATCTAAAATTATTACTAAACTTGACAGTTTTCCCTTCTCTGACTATGTATAATTGTTTTCATCATCATACACCTCTATACACACACATGAGAGACAGTCACACACTAAAAGACGAAGATACAAGATCTTTCTTCTGAACATCTAGGGATCTTTTGCCCTCATTCACACTCCATAGTTAAGTTTCCTGTGATCTTTGTACAGGCTCTAACTCCATCAGTCTTCTCGGATTTCTGTATCTCCATCTGTCATAGGGGAGGATGGGACTGAGGGAGACAGGGCAGGGGAAAGCACCTCCTGCAGAGGCAGGTCATATAGACAAAGAGGGGAAAAAAAAGGCTATTTTAAGTGATCAGAGTAGAACAGTAGTCATGGGAAGGATGGAAGGACACATAGGACTTGTGCTCCATAGCCTTTTTTTCCCCCTCATCTCTGATGTGCATGCCCTCCAGAGAGCTTCCCCTTCCTCCATGACCCATGCCAGAAGTAGAGCCTTTTTCCTTTGGCAGCCTAGTTATAGGGCAATACTCCGCTCTGGCAACAGAAGAACATTTCTGTCTTCCTGCCTCTCTGGTCTTGGTCTATGTATCTCTGTCTCAGTTTCTGTATCTTCTCCTTCACTTCCCCTTTGACTCTGTCTCTGTCTTTGTCTAGCTCTTCTCCCCTGCCCCACCCTCCATACACTCTGTCCCTTTCATTCTTTCTCCCTCTTACTCATTTTCAGTCTTTCAATTATTTCTTTCTTTCAACACTTTTCCGTTTTCTATCATTCTCTTTCTCACTCTCTCAATCTCTTTTTCATTCTCTCCTCTTATTCTTTCCTTTTTATCTCCTTTTTCTTATCTCTCCTTCTAGTTCTCTCTCTCTGTCTCTGTTTCTTTCTGTCTCTGTCTTTCTGCCTATGTCTCTCTCTGCCTCTCTCTATCTCTGTCCCTCTCTGCCTCTATCTTTGTCTTTATCTCTGTCTCTGTCTCTCTCTCCTTATGCCAAGGTATACCAATTGCATACTGTTCTCAGCAGTATCAGTGTGACTACAGCTAGGTCCTGATTAATATGAATAATGAATTACACATAGCGTAGTGGATAAAATACCAGACATGGAGTCAGGAAGACTTTAGTTCAAATTCCATCTCCAATACTTAGTAGCTATGTGACCTTGTGCCAGTCATTAATCTCTTTGAACCTCAGTTTCCTCATCTATTGCTGTGGAGATCAAATGAGGTAAAGTATTGTGTGAATGTTAAAGCTCTATATGAACACCAGCTATTATTAAGAATTATATTTTCAATTTGTAAGAGCAACTTTTTATAATTTTGTATGTTTGTAGTTAGCCAGGAGAAAACCCATGCTCTTTTAACTCATTATTAAGTGCTGAACATGAAGTCACAAAGACTCAGAGTTAAATCTTGACTCAGGTGCTCATAAGCTAAGTAACCCTGGGCAAGTCACTTAAGCTGTCTCAGTCACAGTTTCCCCGTCAACAAAATGAGTGAGTTGGACTTGATGAATTTTATGGTCCCTTCTAGCTCTTTATCTATGATTCTAAAACTTCTTGTCTTCTCTGTGGGCTTCAGCTTTCTATAGCATCCCTTACTTTTAAAGATTATGAGAGTTGCTGACTGAGAATTGCATTCCAAAGTCTCTTCCTGGACCAAGCCATTAGCAACTCAGAAACTGGCTCAAATTCTTTTGCAAGTGCCCTCATTGCTGTCACCAAGACCAAAATTCCCAGACTCATCACTGTGAACAGCAAACCACAGCACAATCATAATGGCCAGCAGTGAACCAAGTTGGTCCCTGAGCAGCTGAAGTGACTTCAAGTACTGGCCACAATCTGCTTATTCCATCTAAAATGCCACAACCCCAGAGCAGCAGAGAAAAATATTGTGTGTACAGAGAAACATTTGTGCAATTCTAGGAACCAGAAATAAGAAATAAGTAACATTCTCAAGTAACTCACTTAAATTATTTGGTTAGAACCTACTAAGTTCCAGAATAGGATTCAGTTAAAGCCAGAGTAAAGCAAAAGTTTACTGCCCCACAGAATTACTGAATAGTGATGAAATGGTTAGAATGCCAACGTCTCTTCAGGAAATAAAGTCAAATAAGATGCTGGTCTTGCTTCAGGTTAGAACAGTGGTTCTCAACCTTCCTAATGCCATGACCCTTTAATATAGTTCCTCATGTTGTGTTGACCCCCAATCATAAAATTATTTTCATTGCTACTTCATAACTATAATTTTGCTACTGTTATGAATTGTAATGTACCTATCTGATATGCAGGATGTATTTAAATTGAACATAACCCACAGGTTGAGAACCGCTGGGCTAGAATAATCAGGGCTCTCCCTAATCAAGCCATCCTCTCCAATGGAAATCAGTACATTATAACCTTTCCTTAGTCTTCTGGTTCTAGATGACAATTCTTTCCACTAGAGCAGCTTCTGAGACTTATTTCAGATTTTCTTATGGTGGTTTTAATACCACCAATGGGTGCGATTACAACAATAGAACTATCCACTGGTATATTTAAAGTTTATAAAGTTTACAACTATAGTTAACCCCTCTGTATCATGACGTTCCCCATTGTGGTTTTAATATATTGAGGGTAGGCATAGGAAAGTAAATGGGAATTTTGGGGTAGTCTTGCAAAAGCTGCAGACAACATACCAAAGCCCGCAGATGGCACAGAAAAAGCTTAGAAATACAGAAATGCATAAAATATATGCATAATGTTGTATAATATTGAAACATTTTTTCTTTTAATACCATAATAATTCAGACTTCTTCTCTGGTATGAAGAGAGAGCCAAAAATCTTTACACAGATTTTCCAGATTGTGGAGTAAGGGATGGGGGTGCAGGGTGTACAGCTCCTTCCCCCCTCCTTGATGTGGAAGGGATAACTACTCTGGAAGATAAGAAGTGCAGGTGTTAATTATACCCCTAGTACAATCTGTTAGAACATAACCTCCATGAGAATAGGGATTGTCTCACTCCTTATATCTGTAGCCCTGGTATCTGGCACACAGAAGATGCTTGTTGATTGATTATTGGAGAAATGAAGGCTTAGGGAGATAAAGTGTCTTACACAAGGGAACCATAGCTTGTAAGGAGAAGAAAATATGTCTCTCAGCTCCCAGGACAGGAGTCTACCCAAAAAAAAAGGGACACACAATTCCTTGATAACATTCAACAAACTGAACAGGTAAATCTTGATGAATGGTAAGAGAAGCTATTTTGAAATGATGTAGCAGTACAAGAGAAGATCCCAACTTTAGAGGAGGATTCAATTCATGCCAGTTGTCTCTGCTCACTCCTTACTTTGCCTGTTGAATAAAGGCTAAAGTTACATCTTATAATTTATTTGATATACAACTAGAAATAAGTTCCTATATTTTGACAAAATCTCTCTTAGCTTATTCAGTGGGTTATTTACTATTTACAAATGACAAAAGAAGATAAAAAAAAGCTGATTAAGTCCAAATGATTTTGAGAGGTGGTGAAGGATCACAAGATGACTCATTCTTTTTAAAAACATCTGCAGGGCAGAAAGCAGCATGCAGGCTATTTGTCATGGAATAACATCAGCAGAGTCAGCTAAGAAAAGTATACATTTTCTAACCCAGCTGTTGGGTCAACAACTAAGAGTTCACTGTATGCCAAACACTATTGATGCCAAGAAGGGAAAAAAAAAACCACAGACTCTGCCCTCAGGGATTTCAAGTAGAGGAGACAATATGTACAAACAAGATTTAAAATATTTAGCAAATACATTTCTGTGCAGCATTAACAGCGATTACAAAGAGAAAATTGTGACACCCTTTGAAAGGTTTCCAAAGGTCTGTTGAATAGATCTGCTCCAATTAAATGGAGACCACCAAAAAGAGACCATCAGATGTTTATTTGTTTGTTTTCTACTTGGGTTATCTCAGTCACAAGATGGTTAACTATAGACAAATTAAAATCTAAAGTAAGAAAGACTTCAGTATATGATTTCACTTGCCTTGGGCAATTCAGCTCCCAGTATAATAACTTCATATTCTATTATCTTAACTAATTGTTGATTAAAACCCAGTCCATCTTTTTGGAAAGAATTTTTCCTAGTTGTGTAACATTATCTTATCCAATGCTCCATCTATATTTAATTAAATACTTAAAGAAAACTGGGGATCTCATTAGTCTGGAATTCTCTCTGCCAGAGCAGATTACAACTCTTTCAAGCTGTCTCATTCTATTAAACATCTTGATCTGCAAGAGAGAAATAATTCTGGTTGTTAATCCATATAGAAGTAATTTCACTCATTCTCTCTAGCCTCCTCATTATTCCCTCTTCAATACACATTTGTCCCTCTTATTACAGAACCCAGGGTTGACTGAGTTATAGATATTATAATCTTATGCATTACTGTTAAAATACCATTGAAAATGATAAAATTTGAGATTAGAAAGGGTGATTAGAGGTCTAATCCGACTTCCTGCCTATTGCAACACACAGAGAAGCAACACCCCACAGTGGACAAAATGTTGGATTCAAGGAGAGCCAGGTCCAAATTCTGTCTTAATCACTTACAAACCATGTGACCATGGGGAAGCCATTTAATTCCTCTGAGCCTTAGTTTCTTCATATGTAAAGTAGGGATAATAATATCCATCATAGACATCTCGCAAGGCTATTATGAAGCTAACCTTGAAAGATGCATATGGCAGGTATTCCTGTAACGAGGTGATACACACACACACACACACACACACACACACGCACGCACGCACATACATATATATGAAGTATTTTACAAACCTGAAAAGTGTTATATAAATGTCAACTGTTATCATGAAGACAAGAATCCCTTCTGCAGAATCCATAAGAGATGGTCATCCACCCCCTCTGTGCCATGCTCATCATTTTGATTATATAGCTAGGTTACTCTAGCTGCATATATATATATATATGGTGTTTGAATCCTGGAACCAGGATTGATTTTACAGTTATTCAGAATCTGACTTCCTTTTAATATCTTTTTATTTCTATCATATTACTGTAGGCATCATCCAGGTTTTTCTCCATCAGTTCATACAAGTATTCTCATGTTTCTCTGAATTCTTTGTGTAACCCCTCTGGGCTTACTTTCCTAACTCTCACTGGCCCTAATGGAATGTTTCCCCCAAAGTGTGACTGCTATTGATTAGAAGGTTCTAGGAGTAACTAACTCTGTCAAGGCTAACCTCTTGGCTCATGAATTCCCATTAGTGTACTTCTCCTTAACAATCAGCCAGTAGATTCAGTTTTTTAGTTGGGACATTAATGAAATGCCACAGCATGCTTCTGCAAATATATACAGAATCCAGGGGGGAAAGAGGGGATGCCAGCTTATAGTACAATGGTAGTGAGGCACATTCATGAAGGGACACATTTGGCCTAGGTAACTCACAACTCCAGAACTGCAAATCCTCAATGTTCTTTCTTTTTCTGGAAGGTCCTTGTGATGTTTACTTTAGGGTATGGTTTCAGTGATAGATGAGTTAATTCTGCTCTTTGCAAAGATAGAAGATTATAGGAGTAGAATGTCACAAACATTGTTGGATGCATTTACTTAACTTTTGGGGGGGGGGGTTTTAACTGTCATCCTTTGTTCTGAGAGGGTTCTATTCCAGAGGAATATATCAAAAAATGATAATGTTGTAAAAATAAAAGCTTGTTAAGAAGAAAAAAAAGGAAGAAGGAAGAGAAAGAACAAGGAGAAAGGAGGAAGGAAGAAAGTCTCCAATGAATGTGATATCCAAACATGTGCTGCCTACTTCAAAAAGACATAAGGCTCCTGTGGCTAAGAGATCAATGCATGCTATAGCCCAGGGAGTCACAACATTTTTGGATTATGAGAATTTTAGTATATTGCAGGGATTCTCACATAATAATAACTGGATAAAAAAATGTATGTTGACTAAAAGCTACCATGATATCAGAAAAACATTCTTTTTAAAAATCTTATAAATAGCAGCATCCACATAAAATTTTAAAAATAGTAATATATCTATGTAAGAGATGTACATTTTCAGCATAATAATAATAGCTTACATTTATATAATGCTTTAAAGTTTATGACATGCCTTCCAGACATTTTCTGATTTGATCCTCACAACAACCTACAGTGTGGGTGTTATCTTTAATCCCATTTTATAGATGTCGGACTGAGGGTCAGAGGGTTTAAGTGACCTGTTTACAGTAGTAACACAATTGGCATTTACTTGGAGCAAGACTTGAACCCAAATTTTCTTGATTCCTTTCCTCTAGGGAGCATAATTTCCATTGTATGTGTTTTACACTGAATCACACTGCATATTAAACTAGACTAAAATACAAACAGCAGTGATAATGCTCAGTGTAGTGATGTTCAGAGACTTCTTGAAATTTCTTGGGTCCCGGGTACACGTATTGAAAACCACTGCATCAGCCTGCAGGTTTCCAGGTTCACAGGACAACTTGTACCACATCCTTACTCAAGTCAACCACATCATTTATGGAGGAGCACAGTGGAAAGAGAGAATCAGAATACTTGTGTGATCATGAGCAAGTGATTTCCTTTCTTTGAGTCTCAGTTTCTTCATCTGTAAAACAAGGGAGTTGAACCAGATTTCAAAGGTCTTTCCAAGTACATAAACTCTCCAAGTACCTAAACTCATATTAAATACCAGGAATGCAGGAGTATTTCAATGTGATGGAAACTATTCTATTTAAACAACAGCAAGCATAGAAATAAATGGAGCTTTCCTTAGCTTTCCTTTCTCATGCAGTATACCAAGATAAGGTCAAAATAGGTACATGATTTAGACATACAGGGTGATACCAAAAGCAAATTGGGGGAGTATGGAATATTTTGCTTGTCAGATCTATGGATAAGGGAAGAATTTGTGATGAAACAAGAGATAGAGAGAATTATGACATATAAAATATATATGAGATATAAGAAAGATATAAAAATAAAATCTTGATTACATTAAATTTAAAGTTTTGCACAAACAAAACCAATGCAGCCAAGATTAGAGGAAAAGAAGAAAACTGGCTGTAGGGAGGGGGCAAGAATTTTAAAGCAATTGTCTCTGATAAAGGCCTCATTTCTCAAATATATAGAAAATTGAGTCAAATTGTTAAGAACATAAGTCATTCCCCAATTGGTAAATGGTCAAAGGATATGAATAGGCAGTTTTTGGATGAATAAATTAAAGCTATCTATAGTCATATGAAAAAATGCTCTAAATCACTATTGATTAGAGAAATGCACATTAAAACAACTCTGAGGTACCTCCTGACAATGATCTGATTGGCTAATACGATAGAAAATGATAAAGATAAATGTTGGAGGGGATGTGGGAAAACAGGGACACTAATACACAGTTGTGAACTGATTCACATAATAATAGCTGGATAAGACAATTTGGAACTACAGCCAAAGGGCTGTAAATTTGTGCATACAGATTTGACCCAGCAATATCACTACTAGATCTGTATCCCAAATGCACACACACACACACACACACACACACACGAGTTACATATACAAAAATATTTATAGCAGCTATTTTTGTGGTGGTAAAGAATTAGAAATTGAGGGGATGCCCATCAATTGGGGAACGACTGAACAGAGTGTGATGGAATACTATTATGCTAAAAGAAATGACAGATAGGATGCTTTCAGAAAATCCTGGAAAATCCTTATGTGAACTGATGTAAAGTGAAGTGAGCAGAAACCAGAACATTGTACAGTAGCAGTAATATTATAAGATGATCAGCTGTGAATGATTTACCCACTCTCAGCAATATAATGATATACAACAGTTCTGAAAGACTTATAAAAAATGCTATCCACCTCCAGAGAAAGAAATGATGGAATCTGAATACAGATGAAAAGTATACTTTTTTTTTTTTAGCTTTCTTTGTTTTTCTCAGATCATTTGTTGGTTTTGCTTTAGTCTGTGTTTTCCTTTACAACATGACTAATATAGAAATATGTTTTACATGATTGCACACGTATAATCTATCTCAAATTGCTTACCTTCTCAATGAGGGGAAGCAGAGAAGAGAGGGAGATAATTTGGAATGCAAATTTTTCAAAAATGTGCTTAAAATTGTTTTTACATATAATTGGAAAAAATGAAATATTTAAAAAACTCTTTAAGGGCAAAACAGTGGAGAACATGAAGACACAAAAATAAATGAGAAAACTTCTCTGCCCTCAAAGATCTTTCAATCGAATACATATTTTGTCTTTATAACCTGGAGTTACCAGAGTGGAGTTCCTGGGTGGAGCAGTTGTTGGCACCTTTTCACACCTGAATATTTTCTAAGTATCTCCACCCACACACACTTAATTTGATATTATCATCAAATGGAGATTATTTTGAAAATAGTCTTTACTATGATTCTTTTCTTATGAATCAAACAAAACAAGAATACAGATGATTCCCTAAAACCTAATTTTATTTCAGTACTTATAGAAACTGTTTGGTCTGTGACATAATGAGGCTACAAACCTTGTTTCTTGTATAATTCCTATGGGTTATAGACAAATACTCATGTGTAGCATAAAAAAGACTGTAATCAAAGCCAGGCAAGTTTATTAAGGGTATGAGTAATGGACAAGTTGGAACAGAAATTTCACAGAGCAGTGAAGGAACTGTTGTTAAAGTAATATTTCAAACAGAGCTCTGGGAGAAGAGGCAGAAAGGGATCTGAATTTTCCAGTGTTCCTCTACAAATTGAGATTAGGCTTTGCAAACAGTTGAGGCTGAAGATGGATTTTTACTATATAACAGCACATTCAATGACAGAGCAAAACCATAGACCTTACCTATAACTCAGCAAGAGGTTCTAAAGGGGGAAAAAAAGGATATTTTCAAGTGTGTGTGACTAACACATAGATTTAATTTCAAGCAACATTTAGGTGCTTACTTGAAGGAGATATTTTAACCAAAACAAGGTCTTAAGTAGATAGCTAGGTGGTTCAATGGATAGAACATTGAACCTGGATTCAGGAAGATCTGAGTTCAAATTCAGTCTCAGGTATTAGCTATGAGACTCTGGATAAGTCATTTAGCCACTGCCTACATCAGTTTTCTCAACTGTAAAATGGGGAGAATAATAGCACCTACCTTCCAGGGATGTTGCGAGGACAGAAAGAGGTAATATTTGAAAAGTGCTTTGTAATCAAAATGGTTGTCATTAATCTATTCTGAACCACTGGGTTCTGGCATAATCGTGAGGGCTTCTCAAAATTTAGAAGATTTAGACTTAACTGGAAAGAAGACAGATGATAGGATAATTCAATGAAATATCCAGAAGAAAATATACTACAATATGAAACTCTTCTTATAAAGTCGCCTGAAATTGGAAATGGAGAGAAATTATATCACTTAGGATTATCAAATCACAGGACAATAGATTGAGCAAAAGTTGGAAGAAACCTCCAAGGCTGTGTAGTCCAGATTTTTCATTTTAAAGATGAGGAAACTGAGGCTCCAGGAGACTAAGTGACTTGCCCAAGGTAATATAAAGTTACTTAGCATGAGAGAAGGACTTTGAACCTAGGTCAAGAGTGTGCTGGAACCAGCTAAAATTGACTCTCAAGTGATTGTTCAGTTTTGAGTGTGAGCATTCACACCTGGAAAATCAATATATGCTACAAAATGGGGCTTGATTTGTTGCTTTGTTGATTGTTTAGACTTAAGAAAGTGATAGAGAAAATGTTAATAATGCAGATTAAATTATAAGAAAGTCTAGAGCTAAACATTTATCAGCACACTGTTGACCCAGGTACTTTGACCTCAGCCTCTACTTTCTGCCACTATCCTACTTCCCATTCCTTCAATTCCAGAGTCACATAATTTCAGAACTGTCCATAGACTTTCTCTTTTTCCTTCCTTTCTTCCTTCCTTCCTTCCTTCCTTCCTTCCTTCTTTCCTTCCTTCCTCCCTCCCTCTCTCCTTCCTTCTTTCCTTCCTTCCTCTCTTCCTCTCTCCTTCCTTCCTTCCTTCCTTTCCTTCCTTCCTTCCTTCCTTTCTTCTCTCCTCCCTCCCTCCCTCTCCCTCTCCCTCTGCCCCTCTCCCTTTCTCTACCTCCCTCCCTCCCTCTCTCTCTCTCTCTCTCTCTCCCTTTCCTTCCCTACAACAGAGGATTATAGATTTAGATCTAAAAGAGGCCTAAGACCATTTAATATGATTCCTCCTCTCATTTTATAGATGATGAAATTTGAAGGTTTTAAAACATATTTATCACATTCAGTCTTCTTGTAATAATAACATTAGACTCCCTAAATTAAAGAACCAGAAGTTAGCATAACATCGACCCATCTTAGAACCTGCCCAAAGTGAGATAATTGCTAGAAGCAACAGAGAGACTTACTGTAATGGCCATATGATGCAGATCTCAAGAACTGGAGATAAGCAAATAGTGTCTTGATTTTTGGAAATGGAAAGAAGATAGGTATTTCAAATTATAGAGTAGTATGCTTGATGTGTATTTGTGGTAAAAAGTCATATAACATATATTTAAACAGTTGATGAGCACTTAGAAAAGAATGTGATTACCAAGAGCCAGCATGGGTTCATTAACAAGAAGTCATGACAGAATAACTTTATTTCCTTTTTTATAGTGTCATTATATTACCAAAAATGTGAAATACCAAGGACAAAGTAGATATGGATTTTTATCAAGCCATTTGACCAGCCTTTCACAATATCTTGTGGAAAAGATAAGGGAGGTGTGAACTAGATCAGGGCCTCTTAATTTTTTTGCACTCACAACCCCTTTTCACATTTTGGCAGGTTCCTTTGTTGGTGTTACATGGCCTGAGGGTATGTAAAGTGCAAAGTGCACATGCTTTGTGTTCAGAACCAAAGCTGCAGCAAAGTTATGCAATGCAACATGAACAAGTGCTGCCAGAAACACCTCCAATTCATTATGCATTTGATTTTTAACTAATTTCTGGTCATTGCCCAATTAGAGAACTTTTACTCTTGCCAATTTTTCATGTCCCTGTATGGAGTCCTAACCCTCAGTTTAAGAAGTGTTAGATTAGATGACAGTTCTGTTGTTCAGTTATTTCAGTTGTGTCTAATGCTTTGTGATTCCATTTGAAGTTTTCTTGGTGAAGATACTGGAATAGTTTACCATTCTCTTCTCCAGCACATTTGACAGATGAGGAGGGTTAAGTGACTTGCCCAGGGTCACAGCTAATGTCTGATGCCAAATTTGAACTCAGGTCTTCCTGACTCCAGGCCCAGTGCTTTATCTACTCCGCTACCTAGCTGCCCAAGATGGCAATACAGATTAGGTAGATTCAGAACCGGATGCCCAGCTGGACCCAAAGAGAGTAGGTTAATAGATTACTACTAAACTGGAGATGGATAATGATACTCCTATCACTTGAAGTTAAGGACTAGACCTGTGATTTTATTAATAGCGAGAATTCTCAGGTGAAGAAAGTCTCTCTACCAATTCAGGTCGGCATCTTCTCTATATAATTTATAATCTTAAACTTATATATAACTCTTTTTTTTTGTTTTTTTTTTTGCTTTTTGGAGGGAGGAAGGCAGGGAAATTGGGGTTAAGTGACTTGCCCAAGGTCACACAGCTAGTAAGCATTAAGTGTCTGAGGCTGGATTTGAACTCAGGTCCTCCTGACTCCAGGGCCGGTGCTCTATTCACTGTGCCACCTAGCCACCCCTATAATAACTTATATTCTTAAAATTGTCTAGAGCATAGAGAAAAGTGACTTGCCCAAGGTCATGTAGCCATTGTTTGTCAAAGACAGAACTTCAACCCAGGTTTTCCAGGCTTCAGGGACAGAGTTCTATCCACTATACTATACAATCATGCCTATCTTCATCAGTTATTTGAATTAATGAAATTCCATTTAATAAACATTTATTAAGTCAACTCTGCAGCTCACTGTGTAGATGGTATGCATATCAAATTGTCAAATGACACAAAATTGGGAAGGATGGTTAAACTATTGGATAGCAGAATTGAGATCCAAAAATATTTTGAGAGGATGGAAGAGTGGGTTGCAGTTAAGAAGATGAAATTTAATAAGGATTAATTTAAAGTCATACACTTGATTTCAAAAATTAAGTTGTGTGACCACAAGATGGGGAAATTGTGACTGGGAAGTAGTTAATAGGGAAAAAATGTCTAGGTATTCTGGTAGACTGCAAGTAATCTCAACATGAATGATCTATGTGGTTCATTTTTGAATATACTATTTAGAAGGGACAATAACAAGCAGAAGCGTTACCAGATTAGAGTGAATGGGATAGTGAGGAATCAAAACCATATTGTCTGAAGACCAGCTAAAGAAAGGAGATGTTTAGACCAGAGAAAAGAATATTTAGGAAAGGGAAGTGAGGGGAACTAGACTTGCCCTGCTTGGTCCCATAGAACAGAACAAGGACCATTGAGCTGAAGTTAGAGGGAGATAGATGTCTGGTTTGGGGTCTTATATTCTCAAATACACAATTGTATCTGTTTACTTATTGATGTGAACATTCCCTTTAATAATGCAGATAGAAAACTATTTAGACCTGGTAATCCTGTTTGCCTCCTGTGTCCTCCCATGAGTTTCCCACAAGATGTCCACTCAATGTATTGGAGGCCTTCTTTGTTTTCTCTTGACATTATTAAGAAGCATATGGACCAATGATCATCCCTTTCTATGTTCATATTATCTTTATTTCTTAGATTTCTCTGAAGATATCTTTTATTTTGGCTCTTCTTTATAGTTCCATTTTTCTTATGTATTTCAGCCTGGTCACATGCACCTTCTGGCTCTTCATTTCCCTCTGAGTATAATTCAATTTCAATTCTTTGGAAACTAGTATTCAATGACTAAACATGATAAAATAGAATATTGATTAAAAGATGACTTGGGGGGCAAACATAAAATATTTTTAGGGTTTTCTCCCTAGAACTACAGTACACAAAGTTTTGTCTTCATTGTGATTGAAGAATTATTTCACGTGAGCCAGTCAGTCCAACTCAACAAATTTCTATTAAAAATACCTGCTTTATGTTGTAGGTGCTGGGCATATGAACATTAAAAATGGCAAACCCTATAGGACTTATGTTCTACTACATAAGAAATAGCATGTACAAAGAAAGAATGATACAAATTGACTTTGGTAAGGGGATGGGAAAGATTCAAATGAAGTGCTCTAGGAATATTTGAGGAGAGACAGACTTTTTTTGGTCTTAGGGCACTGATGAATTAGGGTATTTTCCTAGGGAAGATGACACCTGACCTGAACCCTGAAGAAAGGGAAGGATTTTGACAGAATTGACAGAGGACTGTGGTCTGGATATGACCAACCATCTAAGAACATACTGAGAGGCAGGAAATATCATCACCAATTTGGGGAACAGCTGTCTGATGTGGAGGGACAAAATAGATATAAGACAACACAATGAGAACTGGAAAGATAATTGCTAAGAATGCATGTTACATGCAAAGCATGTAAGTTAATGATAACATTCTTTGTGTATTATTTTATTCAGGACAATTGATTTCAAGTTTTGCGGAACACCTAGTGTTTGAATAGACTCTCTAGACATTGCCATTCCGTCATTCATTAACTACACACAAACTGGACTTCACACAAGATGCAAATTGTTTTCATTGTGCAGGACTTGTTGTAATTGTAAACACTAGATGTCACTATTGAGCAACATTGGCTGAGTACACCCTCTTTCTTTACTCCAGCTCCCAGTAGGGAGGAAAAGGGGGAGGAACTAATTTTTCCCAGACCCCACCTTGCTCCTCCTATAGGGTGGCTCCCTTTAGTTCTGGTCTCTACTCCACCCTTCCTTTTCACCTGGAGGCTGGAGTCTAGCCTGAGGTTCGCATAAATCAGCCACACCTGGTTACACAACCACAGACAGCCAGAAATTTCCCATATTGTAGTTTTTCAGGTTTCTCTCTCCTTCTTTCTTTCTTTCTGTCTGTCTGTCTGTCATACACACACACATTCTGTCTCCTCTCTTCTCTCTCTCACGTACATGCACACATACATTCTCTCTCCTCTCCTCTTTCTCTCCCTCTCCCTCTCTCTCTCTCATATTCTCTTTCTGCTTTTCTATTATCTATCTTAAAAATTTCAATTGATGTTAATGTTTCTTTTGTTCCTTGTGCTGTTTTGAAGCCTTTTATCACCTTAACCTGTTGCTTTCACTGGCAGCTATTGATTGAGGGTGTCAAAATTTCTGCTATCCTTTTGTTTTCTAAGTTTCCTTCCACACATTTCTTTTTTTGTTGTCTTTAATCAAGTGATATGACATTCAAATGTTTTCCTACATGTGCCCTCTTACTATCAATGATGTCTCCCAGTGTCTTTCTGCAGGTCTTCAATGGTTTTCTGAAATTGCATCTGCCCTGGTGGTATTTGACACCTATCATTCAGTGAATATCACCTTTCCTCCTATTTCATTATCATTAATGTTGTTAAAAAATCATTATCATTATTAGGAAGGCACTGACCTGGGAATCAGTTCTTCCAACTCTAAACTTTTAGTGACATGTAAATGGGTTGCTGTAATAGTCAGGATTGGCCTCAGTTGTTACAAAAGCGCTCACTACTCTTCCAAGGTCAAGGAGTTGCTATGCTTATTCCCCATACTTCACAAAACCTCAACACTTTTGGAAAAACTGGATCATATATTTAGAGTTGGAGGGGACCTCAAAGACCATCTAATTTTATTTTACTGATGAGGCTACAAGGTCACTCAAGCTGCAATAATCACAGGTGGGATATGAGCCCAGGTCCTCTTGCCAATGAACAGGCCAGATTGTGCTGCATTGTCTGCCTCATCACCACTGTCAGCTACCTCACTGCAAGCCTGACACTGGCCCAGACATTTGCCATAGCAAAGGACAAAATCTTGAGTTACTAATGGCCAAATTCTCTCATAGAAGAGAACAGGATAAATGTAATCCAGCTCTCGTTTGGACCTTTTGAGATCTTTGCAGCAATTCTCATCATACTGAATAAGATAAATAAATATTAATTGCTTAATTTTTTTCCCTTTGGAATTTGTCTAAAAGATTTGTAGATGGGGGGCGGAGCCAAGATGGCGGCGTAGAAGCAGCAACACATCGCAGCTCTCACATAGCCACCCCAAAATACCCATAAAATAGGACTCTAAACCAATCCTGGAACTCCAAAATGCACACAAAGATACTTCCCACTAAAGTCAGCTCGGCTACGAGGAACCATATCAGCACTGCAAACCCAAACCAGCCTGGCCTGAAGCCAGGGCTGTGCCCCGGGGGCGGCTGGACGGAAGAGCTGAGAAGCTTCAGGTGAGCAGATTGGCAGCAGCTGTGAATGGGATTTGTGAAAGGGGGAGATAAGCAGTCCGGCCAGAGGGCCTCCAGAGCGGAGGAGTGAAGGGCAGAGGTTTTGCACCTCAGCTCTGCAGCTTCCCGCCGCGGCCTGCAGACAGCAGGGGGACTGAGCAACTGGGCTAGCCAGGGCTCTCGCATTGAGTGGCTAGATCCGAATAGCCGTCTTGGGCCTCGGTCTTGGAGTCTTTATTATCCAGTCAGCCAGAAGTATATAGGAAGAGTTCCCAGCCTCTTTCTAAGAGCTACGGCAGCCGGGAGGACCCCAGCGATTTGGGACAGAGCTTTCCCTTCTGGAAGCAGAGCCCCACAGAGA
>CM053584.1:297511808-297530276 GCA_028627135.1 Pseudochirops cupreus
GCCCGTTACAGTTATCTTTACTTAAATTACTTAGCCTTGCTCAAGGCTACTCTGTAAGACTTTAAGAACTGACCAGGTGCTGATCTGCACAGATCATAGAACCACAGATTTAAAACTGGGAAGATTTAGAGGTCATTAAGTTCAATCCCCTTCATCTTACAGATGAGGAAATTGACACTCAGAAAGTTTAAGTGATTAGCCCAAAATTAGACAACTAATAAGTTTGTGAGACAGAGTTTGAACATTGCTTCCTTATTCCAAGGTCAACATTCACACCATGCTTTAAAAAAATTTTTTCTTTTTTTTACCAATTACACGTAAAAACAATTTTTAGCATTTTTTTAACTTTAAGTTCCAAATTCTCTTCCTCTTTCCCCTCCCCTCTCCCTGTGACAGCAATTAGATATGGGTTATACATGTGCAATCACGCAAAATTCATTTCTATATTAGTCATGTTGTAAAAGAAAACACAGAACAAAAAGAAAAACAGCCAAAAAACCAACAACCCAAGGAAAACAAAGTTTAAAAACAAGTATGTTTCAATCTATGTTTAGACTCCATCAGTTCTTTCCCTGGAAGGAGACAGCATTTTCCATCATGAGTTCATCCATTCAACTCTTGATTATCATGCAATATTGCTAACATGTATGATATTCTCTTGGTGATGCTTGTTTCCCTTTACATCAGTTCAAAAAAGTCTTTTCAGCTTTTTCTGCAAGCCTCATGCTTAACACTTCTTATAGAACAATAGTATTATAGCACAATCCACTATAATCATGTATCACAACTTGCTCAGTCATTCTCCAATTGATAGACATTCCTTAATTTTCCAATTCTTTGCCACCACTAAAAGAGCTACCATAAATATCTTCATACAAAAATGTCCTTTTCCTTTTTTGTTAATTTTTTTAAATCTCCCTAGGATACAGACCTAAAAGTGGTATTTCTGGTTCAAAGGGGATGCAGATTTATGTCCTTTTAGGCATAGTTTCAAATTGATCTCCAGAATTGTTGGTTCAGTTCACAACTCCACCAACAATGTATTAGTGTCCCAATTTTCCCATATTCTCTTCAACATTTATCATTTTCTTTTCCTATCATATGAGCCAATGTGATAGACGTCAGGCGGTAACTTAAAATTTTTGTTTTATTGTTTTAATGTGCATTTCTCCACTTAATAATGATTTAGAACATTTTTTCATATGACCATATATAGCTTTGATTTCTTCATCTGAAAACTGCTTATTCATATCTTTTGACCATTTATCAATTGGGGAATGATTTGTATTCTTAAAAATTTTTTTTTAATTCTCACATTAGTTATGCTGTAAAGAAGAATTAGAACCAATGGTAGAAACCACAAGAAAGAAGAAACAAAACAAACAGAGAGAGAGAGACAGACAGACAGACAGAGACAGAGAGAGAGCAAATAGTATGCTTTGATCTGCATTCAGACTCCATAGTTCTTTCTCTGGATGTGGATAGCATTTTCCATCATGAGTCTTTTGGAGTTGTCTTAGCAATGTCTTGCATTGCTGAGAAGAGCTAAGTCTATCAAAATTAGTCATTGCACAAGGTAGTAGTTACTATGTACAATGTTCTCCTAGTTCTGCTCATTTCCCTCAGAATCAGTTCATATAAGTCTTTCCAGGTTTTTCTGAAGCCTTACCTGCTCATTATTTCTTAAAGCACTTGCTCAGCCATTCCCCAATCAATGGGCATACCCTCAATTTCCAATTCTTGGCCACCACAAAAAGAGCTGCTATAAATATTTTTGTATATGTGGGTCCTTTTCCCATTTGTATGATCTGTTTGGGATATAGACCTAGAAGTGGTTTTTGAATAGGAATGGATGTTGTATTTTGTCAAAAGTTTTTTCAGCATCTAATGTGATAATCATATGATTTCTGTTGGATTTGTTATTAACATGCTGATGTTATCAATTATGCTGATAGTTTTCCTAATATTGAACCACTCCTGCATTCTTGGTATAAATTCTACCTTATAATATCATATGATTATTGTGATAATATTGATGTATCTCTTTGCTAGTATTTTATATAAAATTTTAGTGTCAATATTCATTGGGGAAATTGAGCTAAAATTTTCTTTCTCTGTTTTTGCTCTTCTTGGATTAGGTATCAGCTTTATATTCATGTTGTAAAAGAAATTTAGAAAGACTTAGTATTGGAATTAATTGATCTTTAAATATCTGTTAAAATTCACTTGTGAATCCACCTGGTCATGGGACCTTTTTTTTGTTTGTTTGTTTAGGGAATTCATGGATTGGTTGTTCAATTTCTTTTTCTGACATAGGATTATTTAAGTATTCTATTTCCTCTTCTGTTAATCTAGACAATTTATGTTTTTGTCAATATTTATCAATTTCTCTTAAATTGTAAGATTTATTGGCCCATAATTGGGCAAAATTTTTCTTAATCATTGCTTCAATTTCAACTTCATTGATGATAAATGCATTCTTTTTATTTTTGATATTGGTAATTTGTTTTTCTTCTTTCTTTCTTTTAAAAATAAAATTAACAAGTGGTATATCTATTTTATTGATTTTTTTCCCCCCACAAACCAGCTCCTAGTGTTACTTTATAAGTTCAATGGTTATTTTTGAGTTAACTAATCTCTCTTTTGATTTTCAGGATTTCCGATTTGGTGTTTAACTGCAAATTTTTAATTTATTTTTTTTCTAGTTTATTTTTTAACTTGTATGCACAATTCATTGATCTGTTCTTTCTCTATTTCACTGACATAAGTGTTCAGAGATAGAAATTTTCCCTGTTTTGGCTGCATCTCATAAATTTTGGCATGTTGTCTCATTGTTGCCATTTTCTTTAATGACCCTATTCATTGTTTCTATGATTTGTTCTTTGACTTACTCATTCTTTAGGATTAGATTATTTAGTTTCCAATGAATTTTTAATCTATCTTTCTACTGCCCTTTATTGAATGTAATTTTTTTTTGCATTATTACCTGAAAAGAATGCATTTAATATTTTTGCTCTTCTGCATTTGGGTGTGATATTTTTGCACCCTAATACATGTTCAATTTTTGTGTAGATGTCATGTGCCACTGAGAAATGATATATTCCTTTCTATTCCCATTAATTTTCCTTGAGATTTCTATTATATATAACTTTTCCAAAATTCTATTCACTTCTTTAACTTCTTTCTTGTTTATTTTTTGGTTAAAATTATCTATTTCTGAGAGGAGGAATTTGAGGTTCCCCACTAATATAGTTTTACTTCTATTCCCTCCCCTAACAGATTTAACTTCATTAAAAATTTGGATGCTATACTATTTGTCATATATATATTTAGTATTGATATTATTTCATTGTCTATGATATCTTTTTGCAAGATCTAGTTTCCTTGCCTATCTCTTTTAATTAGATCTATTTTTGCTTTTGCTTTGTCTGAGATCATGATCACTACCCTCTTTTTTTTACTTCAGCTGAAGCATATTAGATTCTGCTCTAGCCCCTTACCTTTATCCTGTGTGTATCTCTGTGCTTCAAGAGTGTGTGTGTGTGTGTGTGTGTGTGTGTGTGTGTGTGTGTGTGTGTGTGAACTACATATTGTAGTATTCAGGGTTTTAATCTGCTCTGTTATCTGCTTCCATTTTATGGGTGAGTTCACACCATTCACCACCACAGTTGTGATTACTATTTCCCTCCATCCTATTTCCTCCCATTTCTCTCTCTCTCTCTCTCCCTCCCCCTTTATATGTGTGTGTGTGTGTGTGTGTGTGTGTGTGTGTGTGTCTAACTGCTCTAATAGTGATTAAGTTCTTGAATTATAAGTATCATCTTTCCATGTAGGAATATAAATGGTTTAACCTTGTTGAATCATTTATTATTTCTCTTTCGTGTTTACCTTTTTATGCTTCTCTTAGATCTTGTATTTTGAATCAAATTTTCTGGTCAGCTCTGGACTTTTCATCAGGAATATTTCAAATTCCTTTATTACATTAAGTATCCATTTTTCCCCTCAGTTTTGCTGGGTGGGTGATTCTTTTATATTCCAAGCCCTCAGATTCTTTAATTAGAAGCTACTAAATCATGTGTTACCCTGACTGTGACTCCGTCATATTTGACTGGTTTCTTTCCGGCTACTTGCAATATTTTCTCCTTGACTTGGCAGCTCTGGAATTTGGCTATAATATTCTTAGGACTTTTTATATTGGGGATGTTTTTCAGGAGGTTATTGATGAATTGTTTCAATTTATATTTTACCCTCTGGTTCTAAAATACTAGGGAAGTTTTCCTTGATAATTTCTTGCAAGATGATGTCTAGTCTCTCTCTCTCTCTGTCTTTTTGTAATTATGACTTTAAGGTAGTTCAATAATCTTTAAATTATCTCTCCTCAAACTATTTACCAGTCATGGAAACAGAGACAAATTACTCAACCTCTCTTGGCCTCAGCTGCCTCATCTGAAAAATGGAATTGATAGAACCACAGATTTAAACTGGACAAATTCTCAATCCCTTCCCTCTGCTGATTATTTCCTATTTATCTTGTATATAAGGGGTTTTTTGTACATAATTGTTTATATTTTATCTCCCCCACGAGAATGTGAGCTCCTTAAGAACATGAACCATCTTTTGCCTTTCTTTGAATCCCTAGCACTTAGCATACTACAGTTCTTTAATAGTTCTTTAATAAATGTTTATTCATTGACTGACTAACTAGCTGGTTTGTTTTTGGAAAACACAAGGGAAAATTAGGGGCAGTATATGAAGAAATAAGTATATTTTTTGAAAAAAATTAACATGACAGTAGGGGAAGGAGGAAGGAGGGAGAGATAAATGGTTAGCATGGACATAAACATAGCTGCCCAAGTTTTTTTTTTGCAAGGTTATAGGATAAGACTACTCTTTAAGTTATGGTACCAGTTGTTATTACTTGAAATGACATTTGCCCTCAGCAGCCTACAGTGCTCATGAGATCAGTTTCCAACTAAAGGAGACACATAATTTTAGCCTGTGTGAATACTCCCAATGAGTGACTGTTGATTCTGTCTTTGAACTCAATTGATGAGGAAGAAGGCAACAAGACACACTGTGTCATACATTTTAAAGATCTTCCAGTCATCATTCTTCCTGTACAATAAATGGACACAAATGTTTTCATTAGAGGGAGTAAGTAGCATTTACTGTAATTGTGTGTATGGAAATAATGTATTAAAAATATAACAATGAGGCACATAAACATTATACAACATGCTTTAGCTTCTTCTTCAATGATAGCAACTTGAGGGCACCAATTATATAAATGACTTTGTATGAATTAACTTCAGTTAATGAGGTATCAAAGCCCCAGACCCTTTACAGAGAGAGGCCACCTCATCTCATATAAATAGCACTTAACATAAAGGCTAAGAGAGTCATCTACAATCTCAGAAAGGAATAAACGGCTCAGCCCTAATTAAAAACCTTTTTCTTGTCTTTCAAAGAATGACAATAGTCACAATTTCTGTGAGGAAAAAAAATGGATTATTACTTATTTATTTGTTACTTATTAAATTTATATTATTTATTAAATAATAATATTTATTATTATTTGTTATCAAGCTACTTAACCTGAATTTTTCAGATTAATTCCATCTTTTTAGGTTCCTTTATTATTAGTTTCATGTTTCTGTGTTTTCATATTTTCTATCTAATAAGGGGGGGTGGTCTATCTCAAAAACTGAAGTCTTGGAAATTTTGCCCTCATACGAAAAAGTGAAATTGTTACCTCTTACTCATAAGATAGATTAATTTAATAAATAAACATATCTGAAATTGCAAATTACTTTATTTTTTGTTTCCTTTTGTTTCTCATACTTACTCTTTAATTATTTTAGTTTGATGTTTACCTTTGGAGTTCCTTACAAATGCTAAGTGCTTTAAGACTTGGTTTCAAGTTGAGAAGACCTGAGTTCAAATCCCATTTCCGATACTTCGGAATTGTTTTGACCATGGTCAAGTCACTTTGTCTCCTTGAGTCTCAGTGTACCCTCCTGCTACTGCTGTTGCTGCTGCTGCTGCTGCTGCTGCAGTATAGCTTAGTAGAGAGAGTGTTGGGCCTGGAATCAGGAAAACATCTTCCTGAATTCAAATCTAGACTCAGACACTTTCTTGCTGTGTAACCTTGGGCATGTCACTTAACCCTGTTTGCTTCAGTTTCCTCATCTGTAATATGAGCTGGAAAAGGAAATGGCAAATTACTACAGTATCTTTGCCAAGAGAATCCCATGGACATTATTGACATGCTATGGTCCAGGGGGTCATGAGGAGTCAGATATGACTAAACAACAACAGTAACAATAATAAATACTAGTGTTTCTATAGCATTTTAATGTTTGCAAAATGTTTTACACATGTTCCCTCATTTGATCCTCACAATAACCCTGTAAAGTAGATGCAAAATGTGGGCAACTCTTAAATTACAGAGCTTTCAGTGTTGTTTATGAAAGTCGTTGATCTCATTAGATCTGGCATAAAAAACACTTTCCAAACCCTAGTACACTTAATATGTCATCTGGAAAGATGCCTGGTAGGAGGTCAGCTTTTTTCTGAGACTTAAAGGTAGCCAGGAAGCAGAGCCAAGGAGGAAGAGCATTCCAGGCATGGGGGGACAACCAATGAGAAGGACTGTACGTGAGAGACGGAGTATGTCTTCTTCAAAGAACAGCAAGAAAATCAATATCACTGAATCTATGAGTATGTGTGTTGTAGGGGTGGGGACTGGAGGAGTGTAAGGTGTAAAAAAAAAAACTAGAAAGGTATGGGAGGGGGGAGGAAAGGAAGGTTGTGAAGGGCTTTGAACACTACAAAGAGGAACTCATATTAGATTCTGCAGGTAATAGGGAGCTAGTGGGGTTTATTGAGTAGGAGAGGGATATTCATTAGGAAGATCCCTAGCAGCTAAGTGAAGAATGAACTACATTAATACCAGATGATCATCAGCATCGTTTGGGGGAAATACATGGACTTAACTTATTATAAGGTATAGTGACTGCACCTGTGATTTCATTGGAACAGAGGACTCCTAGATGAGGATGCAATCAGCACCTTCTCTGTAACTTACAGTCTTTGAGAGCGGCCTATAGCCCTGTGAAGGTTCTGTGACTTGTTCAAAGTCACACAGATACTGTGTGTCACAGGAGGGCTTAGAGTCTGTCCAGTTTTCAGAGAGGCTCTCTATGTACTTCACTACACTGTCTCATACCTTATTAGAAATGTGGAGAACTAGAGAAATATAATATGAAGTAGTGCCATACAAGTCTTTGCTGTGGGAGTACATAAGAATGTTCAGACTTCATCCCTGCCCCCAGATAGAATGTCATCTTGGAGAGATAAGAGTTACATACATGAAAATTAAAGAACAATAGAAAGCAGTATGTAATTAAGTTGTTAAATTACATACAGTCAAAAGTTCCAAATGCATGTTATGTATAATTAGTTCTGTGGATACTCAGAAAAGGGGGGAGTCAGTGTTGATTTGAGTAAGTCAATTAACCTTTCTGACCCTCTTTTTCATCGTCTGAACAGGGTGGAGCTCAAAAAATGCTTGTTTATTGTTAACTTTTTAATCTTTAAGAGGATCTATAGGACAGAGTTCTTAAGGGTCACTCGAGGGATTTCATGTCAAAGCTATTTGAAAAATATAGGGTATTATGCAAAAATTACCTCCCTTTGATTCATCTTCATGCCAAATCATCATGGCAGTTTAGTTTCATCTTGGCTCATCCAGTTTATGAACCTCAAAATCAGATTCAAATTAGAAGGAAGGAAACAAGCATTTATTAATCACCAACTATATGTCAGACATTGTGCTGGGGTTAGCGGTGGGGAACCAATTGCCTTGAGGCTACCTATGGCCTTCTATGTCCTTGGGTGCAGCCTTCTGATGAGTTCAAGTCTTACAGAACATATCCTTTTATTAAGGGGTTCACTTGAGGACCTAGAGGGCCATATGTGACCTTGAGGCTGCAGGTTCTCCACCCCTGGACTAGGTGTTTTACAAATATTTTGTCATTTGACACAGCAACTCTGGGAGCTGTTATTATTCACATTTTACTGTTGAGGAAACTGAGGCAAACACAGATTAAGTGACTTTCCCATGGTCACTCAACTAATATCTAAAGTAAAAGTTGAACTCAGGTCTTCCTGACTCTAGGTCTAGCATTCTCGTCGCTGTTGCACTCAAACAGAAAAGGGCCAAACTGCTCCTTGTGCAATAATGCAAAATATTCATTAAACCTTCCCCTAGAAACTGGTATATGTCAGCTGGACTTATTTTGTATATTTTCATTTGCTTCTCCATAGGACTCTGTGGAAGGCACACAAGCTCTGAATGGGTTTTGGTCAATTGAGAAGACCAGTCTCTCAACTATATCAGATTATGTTACCATATCTGTTCAATTCCAGATCTCTAACAAGTCTATTTGGCAGCAATTTCAATCTTTGATAAACATGGACAATGCTGTAACCTTACTACTGGGAGGCTCAGATGTTTTTAGGATAAAAGGTGAGAGAGACTCTAGACAAAGCTCCCTTTGAAGCTCCAGGGATTTTCAAGTGGAAAATCCCCATCCCCTGAAAATTCTACCAGAAGCATAGAGAGGCAATAAGTAAGGCTCATTGGATGGGAAGGTGGGCTTGGAGTCTGAGAGACCTAGGTTTGAATCCAGTCTCAGACACTTAGCTGTGTGACTGACTCCAAGTAAGTCACCTTATCTCTCTCTGCTTCCATTTCTTCATCTGTAAAATGGGGGCAGACTTGATGAAGGGAATAAGTATTTATTAAATGCCTGCTGTATACCAAGTATTATGTTAAGTACTTTGCAAATATTATGTCATTCGATTCTCATAATAACCCTGGGAGGTAGATGCTATTATCTTCATTTTACAATTGAAGAAACTGGGGCAAATAGAGGTTAAATGACTTTCCCAGGATCACATGCTAGTAATTGTCTGAGTCTAGATTAAAATTATTTAATTAATTTAATTAATTTAAGAGTCTTCTTTAGTCTAGGCTCTACACTCTATCTACCACCCAAATGCCTCTAAGGTCCCTTCTGGCTCTAAATCTACGATCTTATAAAAGATCATGGATCCTCCTCCCTCTACATCTCTCTTAATCCTCAAACTGGGGCCACTTAATACCAGTGTATTAAAGGTAAGCTCCATTATACATTACTGTAGCCCTGTCTCTGTCCAAATCCAAAGGGGTAAGGGAGGGGAGGAGACTTTGGAGAAGGAGGACGATTGGCCTTTAGAAAAGATAGTAACCCAGATGTCTAGTTCTTTTCCTTACCTGACCTTGGGAAGGTAAAGGTGGCTTTTGGGTAGGGGGGAAAAAAACCCAACAACAGACAAGAAAGCAAGCAGCAGGGAAGGAGAAGGAGGCCACGGTAAGATATCACGAGTACAGAGCACAGGACAAGCTAATCTAACAGGCTTCAATAAGTCTGGAGCTCAGGCCAAGGACAATCCAAGTTCCAACTAGGACTTAGATGAAGCCTGCAGAGGAGATCACACTCTGGCCCTGATCCACATTACATGATTTCATCTACATTTCATGTCCTTTCTCTAGTAGTTAAGCTCCATATGGGCGGGTATTGCTTTACCTAAACTTTATAATTCTGCCAACCCTAATACCCAATTCTCCATAGCCTTGTATTGACTCTTCCTTATGTGCAGACCACACTCCTTGCTCACCTCCAAGAATCCTGGTTTCATTCAAAACTTGTCTTTAGTACCGCCTTCTGCAGGAAGCCTTTCCCAATCCCCAGACTGCTAGTGTTTTGCCCATAAAATCACTTGGCATATATTTTATATGTAATTCTTTTAGTGTGGTTTAATGGTTACAGATCTGGCCACAAAAACTCAGATTCAAGGTCTACCTCTGAAACACAGAAGCCATGTGACCCTTGGCAAGTAACTTAATGTCTCAATTTTCTAGGCAGTCATCAAAGAGTGTGTGTTATGGAGAAAATGCTGACCTACATTGGTAGATGAAGTTTTCTTCTCAAGGAGTTCCTTCCTTGGTGAAATCATTGGTTTTGGCATTATCTCCTACATCATATGTATATATTGTCTCCTCTGATAGAAAAAGTCCCTTGAGAAATGTTTCACTTTTGTCTTTTGTTCCCTAGATGTTTATCACTATGCCTGATACATAGGAGGTCCTTAATAAATACTTATCGATTGATAAATGTTATTTGAATTGAATTGAACTGATTTGAGATCTAATATAATCCCAATGATCACCTATCTGCTTGGACTTCTCCCTAATAGGGCTGCCAGAGACCCCTGATGCTTTGCTTCACCTTCTGCCATTATAGCCATCTGCTGTCCCTAACAAACCTCCTTGATTCTATCTACCTGCCTGCCTGGACCTCCACCTATCTTGCCTTTTGCTGCTCCACCCTTGTGTCAGACTCTACAATGCACTACTGGGAACCTTCACTGATCACCTACCCTCCTCTAAACAGGTTTATCTAGTCTCTGGATCCAGCCCTATGTTGAATGACCTGCTCCATCCCTCTCTAAAACACACAGTATTAACAAAGGCCCCAAGGGACAGGTGGATTCAGAGCCCTTAAAGGCAGGGTAGGCTTTGGATGGGTGGGGCATAGAGGGAAAGGTGTTCCAAGAAAAGGGAAGAGTGTGAGCCAACGTGCTGGGGCAGAAGTAAGCACAGAGCTTTTCAGAACCCACAAAGAATTAGTTTCTTCACAGTTTAGTTTAAAATGACAACACTTCGCTAGGTAACAGAAAAGTTGGGTAGGCTGAATAGCAAGATGAGGAATCTGGGTTTGATACTGTGAGAAATGGGGAGTCCATGTAGGTTCTTATTTAGATGACTAACATGGGGGATGTTTTAGGAAGATCGAATGCCTGCTATGGGTGAGGCATTGTGCTAGCTGCTAGAAATAAGAATACAAAAAGAAAATAGGTCTTATCCTCACAGAAGATGTTGTACTAAGGTAATCCTTCAAATACACAAAAAGTATGAGGGGTGTTTTTTTTTAACTTTAGGTAATAAGAAGGAAGACTACATTTAAAACTAGGACAACAGATTATGTTTCCCTGAAGGACTGATACCCAAACTGTTTTTGTTTTTAAAGAGGACCAATGACGTTAGGAGGGAGATGTCTTGACTTGCAAGTGAATTGGATTTAAGTGAAGCAGCGCAGTGCAAAGTCATCAGCCTTACTCTCTCCTCTGGAGTCATTGGAGCACAATGGCAAGACATAGGTCAGGACGACTGGCAATGATCCTGGATGCAGTAAAGGGCCTTGGTCTTTTTAAGCTAAGGTCTTTCCCAGGTCTCAGTTTGTCTGAGACTACACCCCTTCAGTGATTAAGGGCTAGATAAGACTTTAGGCAAAAAAATGACATAGTTTGCCTTCACAAAAGAATCAGTCTACAAGGGGAAGACTTTTGGAGTTTCTTGACACTTGAGATAAACCTTGAAGAAAGAGAATAATTCTCAGAGGTGCAGAAGAGGAGCAAGTGTATTCTAGGCATAAAGCATGGCTTGAGCAAATGTATAGAGGTGGGACATGACATGTGTTACAGTTTGCCCAGAATATAGAATGCATGAAGTCATATAAAATAAGAACAGAAAGGTAGATTGTAATCAGATTCTAAATGGCCTTAAGCAGACTGAGGAGGATTTTGTATGTTTTATATTTTATCTTAGATGTGGTAAGGGAAGGAAAAAGCATTTATACAGCACCTACTATGTGCTAGGCCCTTTGTTAAGCTCTTTTTACAAATATTACCTCATTTAATCCCCACAACAACTCTGAGAGGGAGGTACAACTGCTTGTCAACTAAGCTGGGTAGATGGCAGACCTTTCCGAGATATTTCCCTGCATTAGAAAGGCTTACTGAAAAAGGTTTCCTGTCTCCATGGTGATAATTAATTTTCCTAGAGTAACTTACTGAGTAAAGGATTAGGGCAAGAGTTGGTGGGGGAAAGGGGAGAAATTACCATGACACTCTAAGGAATTTTTAATGTCTTAACCTGTGCTCAGAACAGGATGTTGTTCAATTATTTAGTCATGCCCAACTCTTCATGACCCCATTTTAGGGTTTTCTTAGCAGAGATACTGGAATGAGTTGGCATTTCCTTCTCCAGTTCATTTTACAGATGAGGAAACTGAGGCCAACAGGGTTGAGTGACTTGCCAGGGTCACACATCTGGTATCTGAGGTCAGATTTAAACTCAGGTCCTACTGACTCCAGGACCAGTGCTCTGTCCACTGTGCAATCTAGCAAACTATGATTCTATAAGGTGGCATTACATTTAAAAAAATCATAGAAGCAGGAGCTGTGAGAGACCCTCGTGATCATCTAGTTCAGTCCCTCCATATTATAGGTGAGGAAATAGCCTCAAAGAGGGGAGGTCTCACAGAAAAAGTAGCAGAGCCAGGAGGATTTGAACTCAGGTTTTCTGGCACCAAATCCAATATGCTATTTTTCCCTCTCTACCTAGAGCAAATTCAAAAGAAAGAAAAGATGTAAAGGTTAGACCCTGTTAATAAGCTTGAGTATACAATAGCTTTTGTATCTTTCATTTAAAATGATCATTTTTGCAGTTGAACTATGTTTTTGCAGTTAAATAAAAATAATTGTTTTTTATTTTTCTCATTTTTTTAGTTAACTTTCTAAGCAGAATGGTGTTTGAAGAGAAAAAAAAAAGGCCCCAGTGAGCTGTCTATGCTTTATGTGCAAGATCCACCCAACATTTTTATGACTCACTCATCCTCCAGGGAATTTTCATTGCTCAGTTACCAAAATAGACAAACAAAACTCTTCCACCACCTACCTCATAGACCAATGGAAGAAGGGTTACCAAAAAGAGCAGCAGAAGCAAGTTCTATTTGCGTTTCATATACTTGGGGGCCTCG
Source organism: Pseudochirops cupreus (assembly GCA_028627135.1). NCBI lineage: Eukaryota > Metazoa > Chordata > Mammalia > Diprotodontia > Pseudocheiridae > Pseudochirops > Pseudochirops cupreus. The sequence goes on from CM053584.1 coordinate 297,524,735, forward strand.
TTTACCAAATCAAATATCACCTACATATCTTTCCAAAATTAAGGAAAAAAAATTCCTCTTAAATACATTGAAAATCACCCCAGACTCATCTTGGAAATAAGCATCCTCGACTGGAGCAGAGTCATAGCTTAAATTGATCTAAAAAGTTCTTTAAGGTTTGCAAAGAATTTTACATACTGATCTCATCTTCACAAAAACCCTATTTCATAGACAATACTATAACTCTCATTTTACAGGAGAAAAAAATGAGTTAAAATTACTAGTCCAGTGTCATACACAGTGTATAAAATGAAATTTAAACACAAACCTTTTTCATTGTCAGGTAGGTACCCACCTACCACTACCCTGCTTCTGGTCATGTCATGGGAGCTGTATGTTACACCACAAATGCCAATGAAGTTAACTTGTGGTGGCTCAGACAGGCCATTTATGTCCAAAATGCTTTTTCTCTACAAATTCAGCATCACAGAATTCTTTGTAACTATCATAAAGAATTGCTCCACTGTCCACAGAACAGGGAGGGACCATTTAGGATGACACAGATAATTAGCCAGTCACGAATGGAAGCCAATCATCCACAGCCCGAAGAAGCATAGGGGGAAAAAAAGGATTCCGGACTATAGAATATTTAGTGTATCATAGGTTCATAAATTTAGAACTGAAAGGAATCTTAGAAGACACCATGTCCAAGTCTTATTTTTATATAATGCAGGACTATAATAAGCTTATTCAGTTGCTGAGGATATACAGGATGTATGTGAATAAGAAAAGAAAAGTACTATTTAACCCAGCCCCAGTTAATGAGTTTTAGTCTAGGAATCCTCTGAACGTACTCGAAAACAGGCAGTCTAACTCTGTGTGTGTGTGTGTGTGTGTGTGTGTGTGTGTGTGTGTGTGTGTGTGATAGACTCCTCTGGCAGTCTGGTGAAGCTTTTGGAATCCTTCTCAAGATAATGTTTTCAAATTCAAAAAATAAAATACATAGGATTTACAAAGAAAATTAATTACATTGAGTTATCAAAACATATATGTATTTTAACTCCAAGTTCACAGAGACCATAGGTTAAGAACTCAGTTTCTTTTGAATGCAGATAAGGATTGTGTGTGTCAGAATCCCAGATGCTGGAGATGAGACAGAAGTTTCTAAGATTCTGAAACTGATAAGGAGAATGGTGGTATTAGGGGCTGGGAAGAGGATATGGAGTCCAGCACTTAAAAATGCAGAGATATCTGTTTGTCTTCAAAAGTGTTCCTTTCTTCTGTGCCGTGAGAATTTAGAAAATATCCAAGGTTTACCTTGGTTTTTGGTGTTTGGTGGTGGTTGTTGTTTTTCAATCTTTGTAAGGGGAAAAAAGTCATCATGAAGCCAAACACAGTTATTTTTGCAACAACAACAAAATTACAGAAAGAACAACTCTCCTTTGTTCTCTTTCCCTCCCACCTTCTTTCTCCCTCTCTCTTTCCCTACCTTCTCTCTCCCTCTCCCTTTCCCTCCCACCTTTTCTCTCTCCCTCTCCTTTTTTCTCCCACCTTCTCTCTCTCCCTTTCCCTTTCCTTCTCACCTTCTCTTTCTCTCTCCCACTTTGTCTTTTCCTCCCTCTCCCTCTTCCTCTCCTTTCCCCTCCCATTCTCTCCTTTCTCTTCTTCTCTCACTCCTTCCATCTCCCTAAATCTCCCTTCTGCTCCTTCCTTTCTCCCTCTCCTTCCTTGCTGTCTCTCTCTTTCCTTCCCTTCCCCTTTCCGTCTCTATCTCTCTGTTCTCTCACAATTTCTTTTATCTCTTCCTCATCCAGTTCCTCATTATCCCCACACATTCCCCACCCCCACCCCACTTCTGCAGCTAGAAACCTGTATGGCTGGGAAAGAGCCAGAGGCTCAAAGATAAGCAGAGACAAGGAACTGAATTCTTGTGGGTAGAGCCTTACCTTGATCCTTCAGCAAACAAATACTGCCTTCACTCTCCCCTTGTTGGTAGGTAGCCCCCAAGACCTGGTAAACTATCTGGTTAATGTCATCAGAGTGAAAAGGCCTGGAGGAGCCCAGATGATAGAATTTAGGGAAACACAGCCCTGTTTTTGATTTTCATTGATTTTAGGGAAGGAGAGGTGTAAGCAATAGAAAGAACAACTTCAATTAAACGAATTTCTTTCCCTTTATTCAAACTTAGTTTGTGGGAATGTGGAAGAGGCCATCTGGTTAATTTCTTCTATTTTCATCTTTTTTAAAGTTTGTGACAATTTCTTTTTTCTCTTTTCTTTTCTTTTTTTTTTTTTTGCCCATTCAATTTCTCTGTGAAATAGGAAGTGGTCCCACCTCCCTATATTAACTGGTCTCATAGCTAAACTGTCCAGGAAATTCATTAAAGTGCTTACTTTCAGTTTTTTTCCTTTCTTCAGAAGAAATTAAGGCATGAGGTGTTGCCTTTTTGACTTTAGAATGTAGGTGGGGGTGACATTTAGAAGTAAAAATTGTTATTGAATCAACCTACAGAGAGAAAACCCATGGAATGACTGAATATTGAATGTGAATGAACAATTAGGAACAGAGGAGTATTATGTGAGACTTGTTTTCAAAATTTCATAGGGTACAGTAATTTTTTTTTCTAGAAATAAATCTTTCATTTCAACACTTAGGTCTTCATGCTCAACAATAGCTTCTTTGACTAACCATAGATATTAGCAAATTAATTACCTCAGCTCTTTACGCAGGAAAAACTTGCTAGACAAACCATTATATACCATGCCTATTATGGTTCATAAGTGACTCATTATCACTAAGACAATCTCCTGCCACTCACATCAGCCGGGAATCTATTTTCTTTAGTTGGGTAATAAGTTTGAAGACCCAAGGCTTTCTATTTGAGTTAATTCTTCATTTAACCAAATGAATTCTTGAGGTTCTTTAAGGATAGGGCCAAAGGAAGGAACATCACTGAGTTGAAGTGGGGATCCCTACAATTTTTTCTTTGACTCTTTCCTTTCCTAGGCCTGGGTTTTTTCTGGTTTTTTTTTTCTTACACCCTTCCCTGCCACACCCAGGGAAAGCTAACAAAATGATTTCTTGCCAAAGTTGCAAAATTCAGTTTACCTGCTTACTACTAATCCAAGTTTCTCAACTCTGTACAGGAAAAGCATATGGTACAGCAGGACAAGCCTTAACACAGTTGGTGCCTGCCACATAGTAGGTACTTAATAAATGTTTATCTGCTGACTGCCTGACTGATTGACAAGACAGACCCACCCAAGACAGCCTGAAAGGGAAGAGCCGACAGGTCTTGAGATAGGCTACTAACAGCCGTGCCATATGAACATCTACATCTTTCAGAATTTTCCCAATCTGAGGTACCTACAGAATGTTTTTTTTACATGGTTCACAGATGTTGTTAGTCCACTGACAAAAAAAAAATCAGTTATTTTCCCAATCTGAAAATCCAATGTGCAGAGTTGGGGTAAAAGAACTGACAAACTAAAGAAAGCTAATATTCAAATTCTATAATAATAAGAACAATAATAGCTTTATATGGAGCTTGAAAGTTTATAAAGAACTTTACATAAATTATCTCATTTGATCTTTACAAAGTAGATGTTCTACTTTTTTTTTAAAAAAGATCTTTATTTGCTGTCTTTTTTTGTGTATCTATAGATTTCCCTCCACATTCCCCCTTTGTCCCCTTTAAAATGAAAATGTTTTTTAAAGAGAAAGAAAAAACCCAATAAAACCAATCAATACAATGAATAAATCTGACATCATGTACAATGCTCTGCACCTGTGGATCTCTCACCTCTGCAAAGAGTGAGGCAGGTGCTATTATTATCTTCATTTCCTCCAGTACACTCAGATGGTGACCAGGTTGACACAGGTTAAGTGACTTGCCCAGGGTTACACAGGTATTAAGCCTCTAAGATAGGATTCTAAAGCCGCTTTTCCAGACTCCAACTATATCACTTTCTATGTGACACCACCTACCACAGGCATTCCAGAGAAAAGAATAATGAACTAGCTTCTGGGTATTTCTGGTTTAATCACTGTATGGACATTGCTTTAGTCAAACTGAGATGGATTAAAAACCTTAGCTTAAAAAGGCCAAGGTTTCCCATTGTGTTCAGCCCTGCCCAGTGGTCCTGATCTTGCCACTGGACCCAGATGGCTGTGGAGGACAGAATGAATCTGGTGACTTTGCACAGCCCTCCCCTGCTTAAATCCAATTCACTTGCATGTCATGGCATCACCGTGTCATGGTCTTCTTCAAGAATGATGAACAAACAACAACAACAAGGGAGAACCGCAGGGCTGTGAGCTTGACGGAGACACTATGAATTGGTTTTCTCTTTCCAGTCTTTCCATCCAGCAAATGGATTATGTCCTGAGGCTTGAAATTTGGGTGTTAAATACATACATACCAGCAAAAGTGCACAAAGCAACTTTATTCCGACCTATAGTATCCATATTAATGAGTATTTAAATGTGAGTCCCAGATATAGGGTTATATTAAAGATCTCTTGGAGTTCTCCCTTTAGAAAAGAATTTTTAAAATAGAGGACTATAAAAAGGCATCTCTGACTTAAATAATTGTTTTATTGGCTTCAGTTAAAATTCAGTATTTTCCTTTTATTTGCTTTCATTTAATATTTAAATCACTATTCTAGACAGAATGCTCTAATATTCATATAAAGTCTTATATCAATTTATCCATTCAAAAAAGGAGAGAAATATACATTTTTTTAATCCTACACATTTCCTACTTCTAGTCTTCTAAAACCTTATTATTCTCTTTTTGTTCTCCCATACTATGGACTGGTTCAATATAGGACTGGAGAGTAGAAAAGGAGCCCCACTCAGTGGAAGAAATAGCACTATAGAATCACAATGGGGCATTTTAGAGCCCTAGAATTTGTTTAGAGTCATATTTTTTGGGTATTTGATGTGACTGTGTTGGAGCCGCTATTTCTTGCTGCTCCTATGCCGCCATCTTGGCTCTGGCCTCCCAAAAAATATGACTCTAAACAAATTCTAGGGCTCTAAAATGTACACAGATATATTTCCTGCTGAAGGCAGCTTGGCTCAAAGCAACCATCTCAGCTTTGAGAGCCGAAACCAGCCCAGCCTGAAATGGCAGCTTTTGCCCTGGGGGTGGCTGGACGAGATGAGCCCCACGGCAGCTGGAGCTTCAGGAGAGTGGTTCTGCAGCAGCTGTGGCAGTATCCAGAATTATCAAGGCATACGAAAAAAGGACTAAGGTTACTGGAACTTGGCTAAAAACCGGGGAAGAAAAGCGGGTCTGGACAAATTGCCTCCAGGGCAAAGAACTGGCGGAAGCAGAGGTTCTGCACCCACCTCCACACTGCCACTTCAGAGCTCCCGGCCTGCAGACTGCAGGGGGGCCAAGCGATTGTTCAGAGGCCAAGTGCTCTCCTGTTGAGCAGCCTGGATCTGGAGTGCGGTCTTGGGTGGTGGTCCTGGGTTTGTTTTTTTTTCAGTGAGCCAGAGCTGGGGAGGGACCCAGCAGCCCCCTAAAAGCTCCAGCAGCTGGGAAAACCCCAGC
>CM053584.1:297530776-297616203 GCA_028627135.1 Pseudochirops cupreus
AGGGGATGGCTGTTTTGTTGGGAGGGGGGTAGGGGAAAGATGGGGAGAAAGTTTGTAACTCAAAATCTCGTGGAAATGAATGATATAAACTTAAGTAAATAAAATAAAATATAAAAAAAATAAAATCACAATGGGGCATTAGAGGTCACCTAGTCCAACACCATAATTTACAGATGAGGAAACTGAGGCACAGTTTGATTAAAGTAGGATCATGGATATAAATAAAACTAAAAAGTCATCTAGTATAACTCTCCCATTTTATAGATGAAAAAGACTGAGGCTCAGGTAAGTGACATAACCTCCCCATAGGGACATATCTACTAGTCATCAGAGCTGGACTTTGAACCCAAGTACTCTGACTCCAAATTCAGAAAACTTTCCACTGCACTAGAAAAGTATAGACCTTGACAAAGACTAAGACCCTTTGAGGAAACTGACTGTAGATGTTTCAGGTTTAAGTGGAATTGGTAGGATGGTTAGTGGGAGCCTAGGGATACTGAATTGCTGCAGACATAGGCTCTGGTGTGTGTGTGTGTGTGTGTGTGTGTGTGTGTGTGTGTGTGTGTGTGTGTGAAAGGGCACTGTCCCATTCTCAGACCACCCAAAATGAAGGAGATGCCAGGGACCTGTTTCTGAGACAGGATGACTGGTTGCACATGTGGACATTCTGGGTTAACTATGTATGAATTAACCTGGGAACAACCTCTTTCCACTGACTGGATAGCCAAAACTGTTTGCACCTTTAAATTTACCTTACTGAGGCAAAATTTCTCTCTTCTCGGCACTGTTCATTGGCATAGTCAGGGGTGTGCTAGAAGCAGCCCATTGTTAATTTTTCAGTGTGAACATTTACACTCTGAAAATCAGCAAATGTTATAAATCTTGGCTTTATTTATTGTTTTGTTGATTGTATAGACTTGAGAAAGCTGGAGAAAATGCTAATAACTCAGATTAAATTTAAAAGTGTATCATGCATACTTTTTTGTGGGGAGGATAACTGATTGTTAGCCATTTAACAACACACTGCTGCATATAGGTCTTGCTCATTCACAACAGAGGCACCATGTCCTAAGTTGGGGAGCAAGGGGTTTAGGGTTCTGGTCTTTCTTCATTGGCCAGTGTTAGGAGTAGAGTCTGAGATGCAGGAACTTGAGCTGTGGGTACCTTGGGGCTCAGTATTCTACACCATATTGCTGCCAGTCCATCAGGGAAGCTCAAAGAAATCAGGAGAGTGTTAGGACATAAGCCCAAGATGGTGGGGGTGGGAGAGAAGTATGTACAGCTTTAGACTTGTAAACTGGTAGAACTAGTGCCTTATGGGAAATGAGCTAAGCTATGAACTAATTATGAGCTAAGCTATCCCACTCCTGAGGTGGTATGATGAGGATAGGGAGAGGTGAGGATTATGCCCCTGTGATGTTGGGAGGAGATGTTAGTATGTTTGTTCTTTTTATATCTTTGAAGTAAATATTCCTTTGTAAAAGTTAATTTGACTGTTAAGTGGTTAAATGGAATTGGAGTGGTTGGGTCCTAAAAATTGCAAGAATACAATTGGTGAAGACTTGGGTCATTGGTAGAGATGAGAAATTCCCTCCTCCCAAGGCCGTAAGGGTACCAGAGAACCCAGGTGAAAGGATTAAATGTAATATATGGGGTCTTCAGGTAGTGGGAGCCAGAACAGAAAAAGAGGTATACACAGAATGTAAGATTATAGAAATATATACATGTGCATAGTTACATATATGGAATACATATATACACATGTATATGTATATATTTTAATTATATGCAAACATAGAATATAGAGACATGGACTAAGATATATACAATGCTGCATATATATGAGATATATACTAAGATACATATAATGGACATATATTATATGCTTGCATATTATATCTATAGATCCTACATACATTACATATATATATATATATATATATATATACTTATATACAAATACACATTTACACAACACATATATCCACACCACATACACAAATGCATACATGTACATGTACATACATATACATATACACACCTGTTTTTGTTTTAGTCTGTGTCAGTCTTGACACTTTCCTCATCAAAGGGAAAGAGTTCTGAATTTGGAGTCATAGGAACTAAGCTTGAAATCTGTATCTACCCACTGCCTAGCCATGTGAGGTCTTGCATGATACATAGGAAAATGTACTAATGCAACATTCAGAGGATCTGGGTTCAAAACATACCCCTTATGCTGGGTTGGGTGGCATGTCACAATCTCTCTGGGATTCAGTTTTACAACCTGTAAATGGGTGGTTTTGGTGAGGTTTACACGTTTATATATGTTTATGCATATGTATCATACATACGAGGCACATAGTATATATTATGGGGATTTATAGTATAGTATGGTATGGTATGGCATGGCATGGCATGGCATGGTATGGTATGGTATGGTATGGTATGGTATGGTATGGTATGGTATAATACAGTATGGTATAGTATGGTATAGCACAGAATCGTATATGGCAGCTAGGCACAGAGGACAGAGCACCAAGCCTAGAGTCAAGAAGACCTAAGTTCAAATGTAGCCTCAGACATTTTCTAGCTATGTTACCCTGGGCAAGTCACTTAACCTCTACTTGCCTCCATTTTTTCATCTATAAATTGGGGATAATAATAATAATAATAATAATAATAACACCTATCTCTCAGGGTTGTTGTAAGGATCACATGACATAGTAATTGTAAAGAGTATAACAGTGTCTGGAATATAGTAAGCACTTTACAATTGTTAGTATATGAGTGTACGTATACATGTGTATGTATGCATAAAAACTAAATCATATAAAACTTGAATACAGCCTATAATTAGGTTGTTGAGTTTTTTCAGAGTACACACACATATACATGTGTGTGTATATATGTGTATATATGTATATATATATATGCACACACACAAATATATATATATACATATATATATTACATATATACACAAGTATGCATGTGTATTCGTCTCAAAGAGAGCATTTATAGGGTTTTGGTCTCTGAGTGGGTGAGGGGATGAGAGGAAAGCCCTATATTTGTAATGATACAAGAAATCCTCACAGCACCATTGTGAAGAGGCCCACGTGGTCTTCCATATTCTGTCCCCAGAAAGTTAAATAGATGAAAGGGAAAAGTAAGAAATACGACTTTGGGGGCAGAAGAAAGGGGAGGGGGTAGTGGTGGGTGGTGAATTGGGCGAACCACGGGACTTGCCTCAAGTGGCGCAAGGCTATCTCTTTCCCAAGCTAGGCCCCTCAGAGTGATTCTCTGCTCCCCAGCCATTGGCTGCCCCACTTTGGAGCTCTGATAACAGTAATCTTCCATCCTGCTGCCGTGTTTAACACCAGGCTTGGCCTGGATTCTGACGAGCCTGATTTTCTACCTAGCAATGCTTGCATATGAGCCCACACTGGATAAGCAAAGGGAAACAATTCCTTCCCCAGTCCCATTTATATCTCTGACCTTCTATTTCTCTTCTGTGAGTAATACAACCCTGAAAAGAAGATTTAACTAATATCCTTGTTTTTACACTTTTCCTCTCTATGACTGACATTTTTTCAACAATACCTAAGCCTCATAATATCCATGAAAAACATATAAAGGACATACAGTATATGGAGAATGGGAAGCCCCAAAGATTGACTAGAACCAGAAAAAGTTGCCCTTTTTACAAAGCATTCAACTTGCCTATAATAGATAAATTTCTGTGATATTCTCATCAGCATTTAACAAAGGCAACCAACCACAAAGGTTTCTATTCCAGATATAAAAAGCACAATATCTCTATTATTGTCCACATTATGGCTTACATATACTGAGTACAATTTTGGGAACAGTGATTCCAAATCATAAACTCTTTGGATCATTTTGCAGCCACCAAAAGTTGCCTCTGGAAATTTTTAAAATACAGTTATACAGCTAAAATATTTCTGGTGTCTAAGTATTCACAGATGTAGATGAAAGGATCTCTATATCTCATGCAAGTGAGTAGTATAATAACATACATTGGGTATAGGGTAGTTTTTAGTCTACCCTACAAAAAATGGAAAGAATGGGGCGGCTAGGTGGCACAGTGAATAGAGCACTGGCCCTGGAGTCAGGAGGACCTGAGTTCAAATCTGGCATTAGACACTTAATACTTACCAGCTGTGTGACCTTGGGCAAGTCACTTAACCCCAACTGCGCTCCAAAAAGCAAAAAACCAAAAACACAAAAAAATGCAAAGGGTTTATAGAGCCAATAAAATGTAGGGAATATAGAAAGGATTTATAGCAGTTAATAGTCTGTCATTAAAATTTCTCTTCCCTCTATAGATTATGTCCACTGTGGATTGAACTTCCCTTTAGAAGGGAAATGAACTAGGAGTTGCTAGTAGGACACCTACTAGCACCCTCATGAACCTCCCTTTTCACTATAGCCAGGCATTCAGTCTTTGCTACTCTGAGGGCCTGGACTTCCCTCAGAAGAGAAATCCATTCAGGGTTACTAGGTCCCCCACATTGTTGAGTTCAACTTTTCATCCCAAAGAACCATATAGGGATTTAGTTTTATGGTACTACATCAAAAACTTGAACACCTTCAGAGGGAAATAAATGTGGGGTTGCTGAACAGGCAATCCCCTTCTCATTTAACTTAAATTCATTAGATAACTCACAGTTAACAGCAGAAAGCAAAGTATTGGTCACTTGCTCTCCCATACCATGATGCTAATATCTAATTATAATTCTTTCTTCTCTTCTTTGTGCTATCAAAACCTCTCTCTTGCTAATATTCCAGATTTGGAAACCATGTACTCAATCCTTTTCTCCTTTCAATGGCTGATACTACCTAACAACTCCCTTTTCTCTTGCTAGAACGCTGAATTCTGGGACTCTTAAACTCGTTGTCAGTGAAGTAATGCCCAAGCCTTGTGCTGTCCAGGAAATTTTCCCTTTCTAGAAACAGGGGGCTAGGTTCAAGAACTCTTTAACACTTGCCCACGAGCCTTTATCTTTCAAGCTGAGAAAGCATGCTGCCTATTCAATGCTGGTGTCAGGATCTTGGGATCCAGAAACTCTTCTCTTGTGCTATGTGGAGAAGAGCATATGTAGGTCCTGGGTTCCTCTGCCCCAGTGCAATGATTAATGATTGAACCTGATGAGAGTGGAGTGAGGAGGGAGGATCTATATCTACTCTTAGCTCCACTGCTGTCTCAGATATAAAGGCAAAAAGTCTGTGCTTTGGTTTGGCACATAGTAGGCACTTACTAAATGTTTGTTAAATGAATGAATGAATAAATGAATGAACTAAGACTCCTTTTTAAAGGCCAGAACAAAGGGTGGTTCTTCTTCCAACAATCCATCGGAAAATACTATGAGGTCCAAACAAAACTTAATCAAGAGATATCTATCCTATGTCTTCTCAACAAGGAGCCAGTGGTCATATCTATACATTCCACGATGAGATGCTTTCAAAATACCAAACAAAATATGACCATTGTGAAACCTCATTAATTTGAGTAGGAAGCTTCCTGATCAACCTTCCTTGTGTATCAATACAGTCTGCTATTGTCCGGACTGCGATAAATAGGCACATAGAATTCATTGGCAGCTCCATGTGTTGTGGATACTCCCAAAGGGCAAGCATAGGCTTAGAACTAAACAAAAGAAAGCAGGCCAGATCACAGGAGGGAACTGCACTGTTCTCAATTACCCCTACGTTTCTCCCTGTGGTGAAATCCCATCATTTTAACATGAATATTCTTCTGATGACACTGGGTTTAACTGAATATTCCTCTGATGCTGTTTTCAGTCTTCAAAGACGTCAGATAAAATACACACCACTTGACATTTTGCTCTTGTTGTTTAGTTATTTCGTTTGCATTTGACTCTTTTTGACCCCATTTGGGGTTTCCTTGGCAAAGTTACTGGAGTGATTTGCCATTTCCTTCTCCAGCTCATTTTACAGACAAGGAACTGAGGTCAAAACAGAGCTAAGTGACATGCCTAGACTCACACAGCTAGTAAGGGTTTGAGGTCACTTTTGAACTCAGGTCTTCCTGACTCTAGGCCCACCACCTAGCTGCCCTTTCTTGCTGTTGAGGGATTAGAAATTAAAGTCATTTATTGCGTTCCAGATGAATCAATGTCTCTGTGTGAATAAAGAGTTGTCTTTTAAAATTTCCTACTTTCAAGAACATCTTTACATATTTACATTATCTTTGAATTAAGCTTCATGTCTACGTTGTCAGCATAAACTGTCTAAAGTGTCTTTTAATTCTCTCTTCTTTACCTACTGACTGATTAACTCACAGAAAAGATAAGAACACATTTTGTAGCTATATATTCATACCACAAGAATCTATTGGCCCATGTGAAATATTAACTCCATATCCAGGGTGATTGATCCAGGGAGACCCTTGTGGTGAACAGGAGGGCTCCTGTTGAATACTCATTCCTTCAACTCTCCTGGTTCCAAGAGGGTGTTGAGTTAGAATTATATCTACCTACTACACATTGGATATTTATAGTCTAGAGCAGCAGTTCTCAACCTGTGGACTATGTTCAATTTGTAACAATGAAAATACATACTAAATATCAGATAGATTCATAACAGTAGCAAAATTACAGTTATGAAGTAGCAAGAAAAATAATTTTATGGTTGGGGGTCACCACAACATGAGGAATGGTATTAAAGGGTCACGGCATTAGGAAGGTTGAGAACCACTGGTCTAGAGGTGTGATGTTCTTTGGGATGAGGATAGAGAGTTCTTGGATTAAAGCCATTTTTCATGGTTCCTCGAGGTAGGAAGTAGCCCTGCCCCATACTGGGAGAGCAACAGTTCAAACTGGGTCAGCTTCCTACCAAAAGACATTCATGGATAGTGAGCAAACATATTTACCCAAGCCAAGAGTAAAATAGTAGTATGGGAAATCACTCAGATTAATTTGGTGAAGAAAAGGATTATGTAGCTCTTCTATGAGATGAAATCTCAACTCAACCAATGAGAGAATGATCTCCCCCAAGGAGTACATTCTTAGCAGTTTCTGGCGGTGTAGGTGCTGGAAATCAAAGGACATGTAGGTGTGCTTGCTTTCTCCACATGACCTTCAGCTTTAGGGAAATATCTGTATGCCATTCAAAGTCCATGCCTCACCTTTTCACTCCATTTCTCTTTTTCTCCCTCCTCTCTCCTTAGTCCAGCGGTTCTCAACCTGTGGGTTGTGACCCCTTTGGGGGTCGAATGGGGTCTCCTAAGACCATCGGAAAACACATATTTCTGATGATCTTAGGAATTGAGATACCGCTCCTCTATCCATCTCCAGGCGGGTGTGCCCACATGCAGATACAGCCACATACGAGTATTAAAGGGTCACGGCATTAGGTAGGTTGAGAACCACTGCTTTAATTAGTCTCTCCACCAGTTCTAACTCATGTCTCCTTCCATGTATGATGCATAATTCACACAGCATCATAGGGCTGTCTGTCCTTCAGGGGACCCACCCAAGTCCACCTGGGAGGCAATAGGGATACACACACAACTGTACACTAACCAAGGGATATAAAAATACATACACTTTTATTACTATCTTTTGTTTTTATGTCACCTAGATTTCTCCTTATAACTCTCCTTCTCTGGTCTAGAGAGTCATTCCCCTATCACAAACAATTTTAAAAAAAAGAAAAAGAGATAGAAGAGGGGAAAAACTAATCAAAATTGATCAACACATGAAAAAAAATCTGACATTGTATGTGATGTTCTATATCCATGAACCCTGCATTCTGAAAAAGAGATTGTTCTTTGTAATCTTATTCAGTTTCTGTTGTCATATAGTTGTTCCTTCCATTTATTGTTGGTGCCATTGTGTAGATTATTGTTCTGAATCATTTCAGTTTGTATCAATTCATAAAAGCCTGCTTCTCTGTATTCATCATGCTGTTTATTTCCCTTGCAGCACAATGATATTCCATAACTTTCACCTACTACATCAGTGGTTCTCAACCTTCCTAATACTGTGACCCTTTAATTCTCGTTTGTGGGCATATCTGCATGTGGGCGCAGCTGCCTGGAGATGGATAGAGGAGTAGTGTCTCAGTTCCTAAGACCATTAAAAATATGTGTTTTCCGATGGTCTTAGGTGACCCCTGTGAAAGGGTCATTCAACCCCCAAAGGGGTCACGACCCACAGGTTGAGAACTGCTGTACTACACCTTGTTTAGCCATCTCCGATGAAATATACATCTATTTCGTTTCCAATGCCTTATTGCCGCAAAAAGTGTTGCTATTGGTATTTTGGTGTACATGGAGACTCTCTTTTTGTCAATGACCTCCTTGGGGGGTATATCTATCTAACAGTTTATTCTTTGGGTCAAAGTGTATGGACATTTTAGCCACTTTATTTGCAAAGCTCCAAATTGCTTTCCAGAAGGGCCATACTAATTTATAGCTCCACCAACAATGCACGTGTTCCTCTTTTTTCCACATTTCCTCCAAAAGTAACTACTCCTATCATTTTTCTCAATTTTGTCAATTTCGTGGGTATTAGGTGAAACCTCAGAACTGTTTTGATGTGCATTTTTCTTATCAGTAGTGATCTAGAACATTCTTTAATATTATTTTAACAGATTAAAATTTTCCCTTTGAGAACTGTTTGTTTATATCTTTTGACAACATAATTATTGTAGTGTGGCTTTTGGTCTTAGATATTTTTGTTGTCTATACCTCAGATATCAAGCCCTCATCAGAAATAATCAATACAAAGTTTTTTCCATCAAATACTTGTCATAAATGCGTTAATTTTGTTTGTACAAATTTTTTAAATTTTATGTAACATAATTATTTATTTTTCTTTTGCAATTGCCTCTGTCTTGTTTGGTTGAGAGTTCATCCCTTACTCCTATCTGTGGAAGGCATGTGATCTACTTCTCACTGTTTTTGTTAAGATTTTTACTATTCAGGTCATGTGTCCATTTTTATCTTGGAAAATGATGCAAGATATTGTTCTAAACTTAATTTCTGTCAGACAAAAAAAATAATTGGGCAAAAAGTGAGTTTTCTCCCACCAAGTCTCAGTGATAGATAATCAAATCAAATTTGCCTCTGTGCTTTAGACCTCCATTTCCTCAGTTGTTGCTTAATCTCTGGGCATTTGTGAATAGAAGTTTGAGACGATGGGTTTTACTATTGACTCTTTTCTTGGATTTTGCTTATTATGAGTTTCTGGGCATCTTAGCTGCTATTCTTCTTGATTCTTGATTAACAACTTTTCTGTTCCCTAGTTGCCAATTTTCTCTACCTCCTGAAGTGATACATTCCTTCTCTGTGTACATATTATATTCTCCCTCCCATCAGTAGAATGTAAACTCCTTGAAGACAGGAACTGTTTCTTTTCTTTCTTTTTATTCCCAGTACCTTGTAAGGATCAGGCACTTAACAAACACTTGTTAAATTTATTTGAATTTCTTCTGTAACCTTTACTTGGGCCTGAATCTAAAGAACAGAATATATACTTATATTGTACTTTTCTTTCTTGAAAATTGAAAAAGTAATATAATTTCTATAATTGTGAGTACCTCTTAATTCTAAAGGAAATTAGTCAAGCCTTTATCACTGAAGTATAATTTGAGGAGGCAACAAAGGTTCCAACTGTTCCAAATTTCTTTTCCTGCCATACCAAACACTTTTGAGGCTTTAAGTCTTCACAATAGTACCTGAATGGTGGAATGAATGAATAAAACATTTATTAGGCACTTACTATGTGCAGCTAGGTAGAATGGTGGATAGTGTACTGAGTATGGAGTCAGAAAGACTCATTTTCATGAGTTCAAATCTGGCTTCAGAAACTTACTAGCTGTGCGAGCCTGGGCAAGTCACCATGCTTGCCTCAGTTTTCTCACCTGTAAAATGAACTGGAGAAGGAAATGGCAAACCATTCCAGTATCTTTGCCAAGAAAACTCCCAAAATGGAGTAAAACATTGTGTTAAGTGCTGGGGATACAAATAGAAAATATGACAGTCCTTGCTCTCAAGGGGCTCATATTCTAGTGGAAGAGACAACACATATTGAAGGTTTCAGCTGCAAGTCAGATGGAAAGCTCCCATGGTCCTTAGGCTACAACAGCCAAGCAGATGCCAATGCTTCTTCTTTAATGTCATTTCTACAATTAAATCATATCAGTTTCTGATGAACTGTTTGCCAGTGCCAAGGACTTTGGTGAAAAGAACATTCTTTTCTGGGTCTTTAGTGGTTGTGAGTATAGCATCTGCAAGAGCAGTTGCCAGGTTACATCTCTACAGGGGCTGTTTCCCAAGATGTAGAAAAAAAAAGTCTAATTAAGTTATTATACTATTGTTCTTCCTTTGTTTTGATTCTTTAAAAAAATATCTAACGATGTCATCACATTTCACTGTCATCCTCGAGGTATATGGTTTTTAAAGTTAAGGCTTATTACACCAGAGAATTCTATTGTGTGATTATTGAAAAGTTTGACATATTTTTTCTTTGTTCCATCCAATGGTAAATAGCACCAAACATACTGGGCCATTTAACAGCTTGAGTGTGAGATAATTGTTTGGGAAACCATACCTGCTTATTGAAAGAAAATAAAGGGAAGAGGGTGGGGACTTGTACAGTAATGATAGTGTTACTGGCAGCCCAGTTTTACCATGGGAAAATTGCATGCAATGTGTTCTTAGTCTTGAGCTGGCTTCCTAGCCAAGTACTTCATTTCCCTCAGGCAGTTTCCAGGTATTTCTCTGGATTTGACATAGGAGTCTCTACTCTATTGAGTCTTACCCATCAAGGTGTGGAGGACCCCAGCCCTTGCTTTGGGCCAAAAGAGGTTCTGGCCAAAGAGATGATGATTTGTGTGTCATCATCTCTGGAGTGTCTGGTTGGAAGGTTTCAGACTCATCAGCTCATAAGGAACATGGAGTTCTATTTGTCAAACCTTGTGTCCCCATTATCTCATTGAGCTATATTATTTCAGAAGCAGTGCAGTCGAACTGGTCATTGCCCACACTGAAAATCCCACCAATAGTAGAAGTGGTAGTTCTTTATTTGGTTTTCAACAAGATTCACTTTGCTCACATTCCTTTGAGATTATGCTAGGAAGCACAGGACATGCTTGGACACAAGGCAAAGTAACCAGCAGTATTTTAAGGTCCAACACCCATAGCTTTGGACAAAAAATGTCTCCATTCTCTCCCTTTCACCACCATACAGTTCATCCAATTCAGTTTGATCCAACCAACACTTACTAAACTATTATTCTTGACCTACTAATATCTGATGACCAGAATTAGAATGTTTTCTTATAAGTAGTAACTGAGTCTAATTCAGTGAGTGTAATTTAAGCTGAAGTACATTTGGAATATGGAGAGGGAAGGGAAATTCTCTAATGTGAAGGAAGGAAAAGGGCAAAAGAAGTGAGGAAAGATAGTTCAAGTAAAGCACAGGGAGTGAGAATAGCAAGGTCTTGAAAGCTTCATTCATCTTTAGGTCTAATGCAGTAGCAATTCTCAAAGTGTGATCCAGGGATTCTTGGGGATCTTCAAGGTCAAAATTACTTTCATAATAATACCACCAAAATAGTTTAATTCCTAATACTGATAGATATGGTCTACATAGATCAATGTTTATTGGAACAAATGAGGACATTTTCACAAAGAGTACATATGTATACATAGTATATGTATATATAGTACATAAAGGACTTGGCTTAGAGTAAAAAAGACTGAGGTTCAAATCCCACCTCAGACACTAGACCAATGTGTAACCCTCAGCAAGTCACTTGTTCCAAGATTTAGTTTCTTCATCTCGAAAATGGAGAGAATAATTTCATGTGTTCCCCAAGGTTCTTGTGTACATGTAAAGTACTTTGCCAATCCTATACAGATTTCAGTTATTATTATTATGGAATATCTTTGCATAGAGCAGAACACTGATGCATTTCCCTTTGTGGCAAAATAGCGTGGAAATGATCCCGTGTTTATGATTGTCAGCAAATCATTTAATCTCTCCATGTCCCAGTTTTCTCAACTCCAAAGTGAGAAGATGGGGTTAGATGATCTCTAACATGCCTTCCATAAGTCTATGATTCTGTGAGTTGAGGGAAAGGAATTCTGAATGAGTCATTAGAAGGGATCAAAGTTTGTGTGAAAACCAGTAATAATAGAAAACGTTTTTATCTTATGCAAAGTTTGCCCTACTGTCTCCAAACAAATATTTATTTGTAAGCTTTCTTTTTTTGGAAGTAAACACAACAATCACACTAGAAATGAGTAACAGGTGACCTGGTTTATTAGGAAGAGTTCATAATGAAAACATTTGCATTTGCTTATTCTTCAATATACAAAAAGGAAAATGAGAAATAAATTCAGTTTTGACTTTCAATCTGTTGGCTAACCTAAATGGTAGAAAACCAAATACATCATGGTGTGGTCCTTTGTAGAAACAGCATTTCTTATTACTCTTCTATTCAGTGCATTGTAATTTTTTTTAACTTAAATTTTTTAAACTATACATTACTTACCAAGGACCCCCAGACTTTTTGCTGAATTTTAGACTTCAAGGTACAATCTTTAGACTATTTTAGGCAATAGCAATAAGAATGCAGCCAAATCAGACTGGAACCAAAAAATTCAATCCAATTCATGGGGGCTGTGTGCCTGGCATACGCGACACCAATAAAAATAGCCCCCATTTTCCAATCTGGTCTAATCTGGCCAGAGTCATATAGACAAAGAAATAATATAGACCAATGAGCATAATGCTTTTACCTTAGCCCAACCCAAAGTACTATTTTAAAAGAAAAAAATCTTAACATTTCACTCCAAAATGAGAGTTTTTTAACTGCAATAGTCCCATTGACCCAGTGGGAAGAACAACATTGATCTTCTTTTGTTTCCCTAAATGATATTTTAAATACAATGTTGAATTGAATAAAAACTCATGGATTTATAAGGTTAATGAGAAATCATGCATAATGTTAGGGATGCAGGTTATCACCATGCTTTTTAAAGAGACAAAAAGTTGAACTGAAAAAAATACTTTGCATATCTTAAAATATTCAGCTGAGAACAATTGTTGCTGGCTTAAAAATATCTTCTCCTCTTCCCTTGGTCCATCTTAGGAAACCCAGTCCATTAAATAAAGACAAATAGAAACTTGACTTGACTGTTTAAAGCAATTCCAGTTTCTATTTTATACAATAATTACTTTAGCTTTACAATTAGATTTTTATAAACTGTATACTAATTTTAAAGGCAGATTTCTGGGGGGAACTTTGGCATGTTGTCAGCAATGAATTAAAAGGAACAAGGCATATTTAATACACTAATTCCCTTGAAACATGAATATAAAAATATAAAACCATTTAAGGTACTTAAGGTAATCTCAAATTTTTATGACATTTAAAAAATTTGCTCAAAAACAGCTGAATCCTTTGCATATCACAGTAGACATATATAAGTTCAATATGGTCTGGGAAGAAATGAGTCTCTTTCTGTCTCTGGAATCCAGTTGTCAAAGTAGTACCGATATTCTCTTGCTTTTACTCTCAGCTCTTAGGATGAAGTGTAGAAATACCTGGGTTTAGCATTGCCCAGGAGATCATCTTCATAGTTGGGGAGGCAGCAGAAGAAGAAGGAGCAGCCTATAAGGATAATGGTAGCTGCCCAGCCAAAGCCATAAGCCCAGTTGTAATAATACCTGGTAATAAGATCACCTTGAAGGAATTGCCGGGTGTACATCACTGGGTAAATAACCAGAGAGATGATCTGGAACACAGCTAAAGGTAGGGGCAAAACACAGGAAAAAAAATAAAAATAAATACATTAGTTTTTCCATCTTTAATATTTTTTCCCCTGTATAAATATAAATTCTACTCTAGGGGTGAGACTATTGATCAATCAATCATCTTTGATTGAATATATCATACACCTAGCACTATAGATAAAGTACAAAAGAATTCTTGGAGAATGGTGCTTTATATCTAATAGGAACTCAGAAAATGTTTGTTGAATTGAATGACATTTAAACACAAAACAATAAACATGAAATTATTATAAGAATACTTATCAGTTCATTTAGTACATCAGAACCTTCTCATATAGTAATATACTATTTTCTAATTTTCTATACCCAGGGTCCAAACTTTTTTGATCAACCACCATTATTTGTAAAAAAAAGAAAATAAAATAAAATTGTAGAGCATGTATCCACACTATACATAGACTCATTTATAAATCACATACATATACATAAGTCTAAGTTTAGTTTCAATATCTGTCATAGCTGAAAAATACGTAGACTTAAACATGGAAACAAATCATTGGCTTCACTTATCAAATCATGATGATCATTAGTCTCATCTATCAATTTTTTTTGGATGAATACATAGAATACAAAGAAGCATGAGAAGATTTTTATGAACTCATGTAAAGTGAAGTAGACAGAACCAGGAAAACTGGATAGAAAGATAGATAGAGAGATAGAGAGATAGAGAGATAGAGAGATAGAGAGATAGATGATAGACATATAGTCTAAACAGTGTAAATGGAAAAAAATAAAATGAAATGAAGTACTGTCTAATTATAATGACCAAATCTGGTCCCAAAAAACAGATACGAGAATGGATCTCTCTTCCCTCTTTGTTGACTCAGGGTAGGGAGAATTGCATATGATGTCAGTTTTTAGATATGTTGGCTAATATTGCTACATGGGGTGACTCTCTGGGTAAGGGAGAAGGAAGGAATATGGTAGGAAATTAAGGTGGTATAAAAAATAATATCAATAAAATATGACCTTTACCTCAAAGGGTCAGATTAAGTGAGATTATTTATTTATTTTAATATCTACTTGGTAGCATATTTCCAACAGCTACTTGTACCAGAATA
This sequence comes from Pseudochirops cupreus, assembly GCA_028627135.1. Lineage (NCBI taxonomy): Eukaryota > Metazoa > Chordata > Mammalia > Diprotodontia > Pseudocheiridae > Pseudochirops > Pseudochirops cupreus. Next base: position 297,545,688 of record CM053584.1, read on the forward strand.
GCATAGCAGATAGAAGACACTTGTAAAAGAAAAATGTAATATCTTTAAGTTTGATAATTCTTATAAATACATTGCCAGGAGAATACCGGTTTTGGGCATATATAATCCTTTTGCGACAAAGTCTTTTTGAAATCTTTTTGTTTTTGCCAAATAAATGTTTCCTGAAGAGATATTTGTATTTTTTCAATACCTGAGACTGGAACTGTAGAGCCATTTTTGCGGTTTATTGCATATCTCTCTCTATATGTAGATATCTATATATGGAAATAGTGATGGATCGATCTATAGATAGATTGCTAGATGTCTATATGTATATCTATTTTTTCTTATTTTGTGAATTTGGTTATTCAGCTAAGCTTTTAGATGATGAAACTAAGTAGGTAAATCTCTCAAATACTGGAATATATCCACGATCTTGAGAACTTTTCTTAGATACTAAAATATTATCTGCGATCTCTAGATCAAAACGATATATTTACAAGAATGTACGAAATAACAACTAGGTGACTGTTATTCTAAGTATTAGAGCTACAAAGTTAAAATATAAGGTGCTTATATTCCACTGGGGAGACAACATGTACGTAATATGTTTAAAATACACACAAAAAAATAAAAAAGGAACTTGGGGAGGGAAGCAACCTTGAGAAGGGGGATCAAGAATGACTTCATGTAGAAGACAATGCTTGAGCTAAGTCAGGAAGGAAACTAGGGATTCTAAGAGGCAGAGGTGAGGAGGGAGTGTATGGAGGGTGGACACTACAAATGTTCAGAGATAGAGGGTGGAATATCATGTTTGTGGAATAGCAAGAAGGACAATATGTTTTGTCTGTAGAATGCTAGAAGGCAAGTAATATGTAATAAAGCTGAAAAGGTAGGCTGAAACTAAATTGTGAAAGGTTTTTAAATAATTTTTACTGAATAGTGGAGTGATATGGTTTTTTAAAAAAGAGCTTTATGGAAAAACTGGTTTACAGCTATATGGAACATATGTTGGAAAGGGGAAGAGACTGGAGGCAAGGAAAGCAATTAGGAGGCTATTTCAAAAGAAAAGGGGAGAAGTGATGGGGGCCTGAACTAGAGTATTAACTGGATGGATAAAGAGGAGGGGGTAGAAGCAAGAGATGTTGAACAGGTAGACCTATGAAGATTTGGCAGCTGATTGGGTATGGGCAGTCACTGAGGATGAAGGGTCAAGCTTGACACCAAGGTTATAAACATGGATGACTAGAACAATGACAATGCCTTAGACAGCAATAGGGAAGTGAGGAGAAGGATAGGTTTGGGGGATAACTTCTCATTTTCCATATCTGCAAAATGGGCATGATTAGACAATTCCCCACTTCACTGATTTGTTCAGTTAATCCACCCTCGAATAAATTTAAGCATTTATTAAGTACCTACTTTGCACCAAGCCCATAGGACAGTGAGGTGGTGCAATGGAAAGAGTGAAGGATCTGGAGTCAGGAAGACTCACCTTCATGAAAGCAAATCTTGACACTAGCTGTGTGACCTTGGGAAAGTCACTTAACCCCAACTGCCCTACCTTTCCCCCTCCAAAAAGCAAAAAAAAAACAAACAAACAAACAAAAAAAGATGCCCAAGGTAACCCAGGTAATAATTGGTAAAACTGTTATTCCTTTTACTCTACAGCCAGAACTCTCTCCTTTACATTACAGTAGAATGCAATCTCTCTGAAGAGACAATATTGTGTTACTGAGGCTCACAGATACTAGGGAAGAAAATTATTTTTCAAGCACAGTCTTACCAGCAAGGGCCAGCAGTCCTCCAATCACTCGCAGGAAAACAAGCATTTGCGGTCCACAAAGAGCGAAGAAGGAGAGGATGAAGCAGATTACCAGGATGATGCAGCCACACATGAGCATGGCAGCAGCTGCTCTTCCCCAGGCTACCCCAAAAGAGAAAGAGAGACAATATTAAATAATAAATAAGGTTGAAAAAATATCAAGGACAGATTATTGAAGCACTGGCAGTAATCTAGGTGCTTTCAATAGATTTTTTTTTTTGGAGAGCAGAGGAGCTATTTTCCTTCTTTATTTCTTCATTGTCATTCCCACACCTCCCCCTTCCCCTTTTAAGGAGTATATGATTGTCTTCACCCTGTTAGAAATGTAAACATAACAATGAAGAGCAGTCTAGGAAAATGGCATTTCCTGTACTTCTAATCCCTTGTGTTGGACCTGTACTCTATTGCCAGAGATCATAACCACACCCCCTGGGAATCCGGAGCCAAGAAAAAGAATATTGCAACCTTTGTTTCCTTGAGCTGGCAGGGTCTGATAGAACAACCTGGGGCTCCATCTATCCCAACCTCAATAGGTGAAGGCTCAATGATTTCACCAGGTTATTGAAGCTTCCTTTATCGCTTTATATCCTTTGTCCTCATATCAACTCAGAGCCTAACTGGTCTATGACTCAGTAGATACGGACTAGGGAGTTGCCTGAGGCACAAATAGGTTAAATGATCTGCTGATGGAGACACTGATACTCCCTATTCTAAGCTTTGCACTCTGTTCATTGTACCATGCTGTCTTTTATTGCTCCCTACCTCTCTTGGTCCCCCACCGCCACCCCCAATATTTCTGAGGGAAGTGTTTGCTTCATTTTATACCAACTCTCCCTTTTAAAGATTTCCTAACTTAACCATAGCTCTAGCAAATAGAGTCAAACAAATACTAAGTTCCTAATCTGCACAGGCCCTGTGCTTTATAAGCTGGATTTACAGTCACAAAGGGAAACAATCTCAAGGGCTTTGAGGAAACTGGAAGAAACCACATGTGAAAGTGATATTAAGATAGAGTTGGCACCAGCAGCTGGTTGATCAGGCAAAGTCTAATGGAAAAGATAGCAAGTCATTGAGTTTTAAATGCAGCTAAGGACATGAGGTAAAGAAGGAATACATAGATATAGGTACATATATATGTATATGAGGTCAGGATGGAGTATATTCCAACAGCATTCCAAGAGGGGAGACATACAGTCTGTGCTAAAGCACGGAGATGAAACATGAAATATTGTGTGTGTGAGACAAAGGTGCAGAAACAGTTATTAACACAAAATGAAAACCACATATTTTTTTTTGTTATGGGGCAATCTAAAATAGAATATCTTTTGGACTAATTTTTAATAAACTTATCTTCATATGCATGGAAACCTAAGCATCCTCAATGTGTGAGCTGCCTTTCTCTGCTTCCTTTCAGCCTCTGTTCTCTTTCTGGAGATGTAGTAACCAGAACAGTATTCAGTGTTCCGAATTAAGATATTCTTAGGTTTGGGATAATACTTCTGGTTGTGTATGCCTTTGGTAAACATTCATATGGTGTGTATGTTGAAAACTGTACCCTAAGCCTTGCTATTACAGCTAGCATTTCCTAGAGCAGGCTCTCTTTGGAACAACTCAAGCTATAGCTTGAGAAACTTACTGGCTTCATTTTCATTTTTAAAATAGCACCAGTTTACAAGAATGGATATAAAAACCTCATTTTCAAATGAGTAATATTGGATTTCCAGTATCAAACCCAGCAATTGTTATCATTTCTTATGATTTATCAAATTATTTTTTTTTCTTGCAGCAGAGAGTGCATTGTATATAAAGGCCAATGCACAACCCCTCTTCTATGTTTGATATTCACCAGGCCCTCCACATCCAAAGAGATGTAGAGAAATGGTAAGGATATAGCAAGTCACAGAAATCGTTAAAGTGATAGCTAATAAATCCTTCAAAAAAGTGTCAATGAATTGTGGACATTGAATGTGGAACAGGGGAGCCAAAGAGGTAATTGATGATTGATTTTGCTTGCTAGGCATTCAGCACAGTACAGCAGAAAGCAAGCTAGATTTGAAGCTAGAAGGTCTAGCTAGGTTCAAGTCTACCTGTGATCCTGCACAAGATATTTTGCCTCTCTGGGTCTCAGTTTCCTCATCTACAGAATGAGAGGTTGGATTCAATAATTTCCAAGGATCCATTTAGTTCTAGTTCTATGAACCTCTGAATACATAATTATTTAGGGAATTCTGAACTTAAAGAATTCATGCATCATTACATACTTACTCTAAGGAATAATACTCTAAATTTAGGCAACTAGGGAGTCCTACTCTGTCCCTACCCACTGCTGTTAGTTGTAATGTTGTGCACAAATTCTGTCAACTGTTTAATATCCTTACATTATGAATACTTTTTGAGGTTTCCAAACCCACATCTTGATTTGCTAGTATTTCCAAGGAAGGCATTGAACTTTGGGATAGGGAATAGGATAGAATAGAATAGAATAGAAACTATTTATTAATTTTCTAACCATTGTCAGATAGACTACTGTCAATCAACCATATATTCCAACACATGAGCAAGAACCAGACATTTCAATCTGTAAAGCTTTACTTGATGCTCTTTGACCCCAAGGAAAGCAAAACAAACTATGCAGGAGTTACTAGGCAAAGATATCTGGATAGAAGAAAAAAAACTGATTCATGGAAAAGTGCAAAGAGCTACCATGGTATAGTGGATAGACATTTGGAGTCAGAAGGTCTGGGTTCAAATCCTAGCTCTGCCACTTGCTTTTGTGAGCTTGGACAAGTTGCTCCACTTTTCTAGATTTTAATTTCCTTGTCTATAAAATGAGGGAGGTGGGTTAACCTCTAAAGTCTCTTTGTTATGTGGAAGAAGAATTAGGTCAAAACAGGAGCAATGTATAGAAGTTTCAAAAAGTAGAATTTAAGTTAGATATTGAAAAAAATTCCCAACAATTGAGCTATCAACAAGCAGACTGGACTGTTCTCCTTTGTTGTTGTTGAACAATTTCAGTTGTGTCCAACTCTTGGTGACCCCATTTGAGGTTTTCTTGGCAAAGATACTAGAATGGTTTGCCATTTCCTTCTCTAGTTCATTTTATAGATGAGGAAACTGAGGCAAATAGGGTTAAGTGACTTGCCCAGAGTCATGCAATTAGTAAGTGTCTGAGGCTTGATTTGAACTCATGAAGAGAAGTCTTCCTGATTCCAAGTTCAGTGTTCTATCTACTTCAGCACCTAGTGCCCTCTGCTCTCCCCAGAAGTCTTCAAAAAGACATGTAATTCTTGGGTATGTTATGGTAGAGATTCCTTTTACATTTGGTTTGGACTAGAAGGCTGCTGTGATCTCTTCCATCTCTGAAATTCTGTGATCTCTTCACACTCTAAACCAATGATATATCTAGGAATGAACTTGGAGGTAAAAATCATTCTTGAGACTGGCAAAGACACCCAATCTAGTTGCAACAGTTTTAGAGATTGTCGTCTTTTCAAGGAGGAATAATCTGTGAGATGATCACACTGCCAATTTTGAATGCTTTTTGTATGTTTCATATATATCCAAATACACATATGTATTTAAATTGATTTATTTTAAGCCTAGTTAATATTTAGCATTACTGTTTATATTTTGAGTATACTGTTAATATTGGGTCTACTTGTTAATGTTTTATTAAAAACTTCTTTTTCTTTTGCTTTCCCCAGTGAAATTCAGTTTGCAGACATTTGCATTAAAGGAAACTGCCCAGAAAGCTGTTGGAATATATCTATTCAGGTAAGTGAGGCATACCTCCCTCTGAAAGGATGCTACGGGGAGGATAGTGATCTCCAGCCACAGAACAGGACAAAATGGGTTCGTGGTGCAGCATCCCAAAGGGAAATAGTGAATGTCTGATTCTAGAGATCTTACAACCACCAAACTTGAATGTCTGAGGGATGGATCTAGTCATGAGGAGCTTTAGATCCTTTCTGCATGGTTCTGATAGTAGGATATATACAAAGATTACATATCTGTCTGAAATAGAGCAATGTTTGATCATTTCACATGTGGCTTTTTTTCCCCAAGAGACTGCCTTTATTAGATAAACACATACACTGAGGTTCAGGTACACATAAAAAAAATACATGCCTGCATAACCCCCCCCGCCCTTGCACCACAAATCCTACATCTTAACTCAAAGCCTAGTTAATGGGACTCATACATCCAAAAATGACATCATGGTGGTTGATGCACATAAGAATTTCTGCTAACCACTCCTGAACCCTACAGAGCTCAGACCTTCCCATCCACTCGCTATCCAAAGAAACCAGAGCAATTAGCTGATGAACTGGGTAGAGAAGGAAGCTAATTAAGATGATTAGGCCTCAAATGTCCACTCAACTAGCTTAGCTGACCCAATTCATTAGATCAACTATAATCCACATTATGCTGAAATATTCAAAATAAATCAGGGGATATTCACCTTTTTCAGTATGGCTCATGCTAGGATTTCTTCAAATCACATATTCCTTTAGTGTATTTAAAATAGTGACTGTTAAAAATTATATTTTTTACACAACTTTAAAGGTGAATAAATATACTTTTTATATATAATTGTTCAAACCTTTGCTTGGCTGTACTAATGGTAAACTGATTGATTCAAGGGCTCTCATTTTGACTGTAAACTATTTACTAACAAGGTACACAAACCAGATTGCTTCACATGTGCAGGGAATTGTACTGGCACAGATCAAACAGACACATAGACAAAGGGTGTGTGGAGTTAAGGTTCAAAGGGGTATAATATTGAATCACTGATAGCATTCTAAACTTTGGCACACTGCAAAAATTTTTCAGTAAACAATGGGAAAAGGAACTTGGAATTATTAAAATATCTGCTCCTATTAAAGATGAGATCCCAGTACTAGGCAGATACCAAAGAGAGGATAATGACAAAAAGAAAGGCTCCAGATACACGAAAAATTTTATAGCAGCCCCCCATGCCCCTACCCCTTTGTAAGCAAGACCTAGAAACAAGGCACTTGTCCATTAACTGGGAAACATCTAACCAATTGTTGCACAAGAGATGTAATGGAATATTATGTGGTCATAAGAAGTGATGAACATAAAAAACACAGAAAAACATGAAAAATTCTTATGAAGTGAAGTAAGCAGAAACATGGAAACATTATACACAATGATGATAATGATGTAAATGAAACAACCAACCAAAAGAAAAGCAATATATAATTATAATGACCAAGCTTAGTCTTGAAGAAGAGATGAGAAAATATACTTCTTTCTCTTCTTTACAGAGGTGAGGTAATATAGACACAACTTCAAGCATATCACAAGCCTTGAATGAGAGGTTGATTGGTTTTGTTCAATTGCCTTTATTTATCGTCCTAATAGATGGTTCTCTGGGTAGAGAACAACCCAGGTATATGTATATGGAAAGGCTGGTTATGTGAAAACAAAAGCTATCAATAAAAAGGTTTCTTAAATGTCTAATAAAAAAGTAAAAGGGAAAAAAAACACCACCACAATAGCCCGCCACATTTAACTGAGATTCCCTGTTACCACTTGCCAAGAGGTTTTGTAGGCAAAGGTAATAGGTTGAATTCTCTCTATTAAAGTATTACATACATTCACACATACATACACACACACGTACATACACACACACATACATACATATATAGGTACCATACATTCATACAAATATTTGAGTTAGTCTGACATTGGACCCCCCTTTGATATGACCCATTTTTCATATATTCAAGTATTGCTATTCTAAATACAGTTGTGATAATTAACAGTATTGTAAACTGGTTATTATAACATTTAAAATGTTTGTGATTTTAAAACAAGCAGTTTAACACATTCACATTCATCATAGCTAAAACGAAAGATACTCCACTTAGTACCTTAAAATGATCTTCTCTTTTCTACTTGTATATGTGATCATGATTCATTAGCAAAGTAACAAACAGTAAGTGAACATTTCCATATAAAGTTGGTGATTTTTTCCTTTTCTACTGTGAAGCTAAAATGCTACCACTGGGGCTATATTGTCTTATTTAAAGCCCCAGACATAAATTCTGCATTTAATTTGACAAATACACATATACATAAATGTACATACCCCCTCACTAATTTTTTAAAAGGTATTAATGTCTATTAATGAGTTATTTTATTTTTATTAGAAACAACTCTAAACATCAGTGCAAAAGATATTTGTTGAGTAACTATTTACATTTAGATCACCTAATTTCAATGGATAAAATATTTTTTCAATCCTTCTCTCAAAGTGCCTATCAGTTTTCCTTGACCATTCATTCTCAATCAATTTTCCTCACATAATCATAGCTAGTGTGTATTCCATTGCTGCTTTAAAAAAAAAACTTATTTTGGATGATTTCATAAAGGTATTTCCAGATTTCTTTGATTTCTTTATATTTGAACATATTAGTTGCTTTCTAACATTAGCAATGACTCTGGGATTTCATCATTATAGGGAATCTCCAATAAGAAAGCTCCCACTACTATAGTGGGACCAACTCTGAAATTCTAGTGTAACAGAGCTGCCTGGGGAACTGACAGATTTAGTTACTTGCCCAGAATCTGAGCTAGAATTTGTCAGAATTGGGAAATATATTCCAAGGTCTTTCTGGCTCCAAGGTCAGCTCTCTCTCCACTACACCAATTCATATCCCATTCCATTATATTAATACACTGCAATTGATTTAACCACATTCTCCTATTGTTGAATATTTGGGCTGTTTCTAGTTTGTTTGTTTTTGCAATTGAAATAATCTTGCTATGCAAATCTTTGAACAAACATCTCATTAACTTAGTGGAAATAATAATGACTTCCCTACAAGCAGAATCTGATTTTGGAATCTGAAGTGTGAGTTCTAATTAAATAACTTTGGGGCCGTTCAATAAAAGAATGAGTCCTCCATCTCCCCCCCCAAAAAATGAAGGGCTGATTTCATTTCCTATAGGTAGGGTGTTATATAGCCTTTATTTCACGAATAAATTTAATATATTTTGTTAAATTCAATCTCTTTACACTTAAGCTTTGAAATTTAAATAATCAGCAAGCATTGATTAAGCACTTACTACATGCTAGGGACTGTGGGTACAAAAGACAAGTGAAATAATCCCTGCCCTCAAGTTTACAGTTGTAATCTGTTTCAGTTTTGACATATTGAGTTTGAGGTGTCTACAGGACATTGAGTTTGACATGTCCATTTGGCAGTTGATGCTTTGGGAACAGATCTCAGCAGAGCTCTTAGCTGGATGTGACCAATGGTAATAATTAAACTAATTAACAAAGATAATTGAATGCAAAATACAAAGAGCCTCTTACTCGAATGTGGTTTACTATGCTACTACCTTAATCAACTTACAACTCACACTCCACCCAAGTTTAATTTTCTTTTCTAATTCCATAATGATATTTCTTCACTATAACCTAAGTACAAAAAAGGCATTCATGTGACATTCTTGGATAATTTTACAGGACTAAATCATGGCAGTATCAGAACACTTTAAAAAGATGTCTATATGCAAAATCAACAGATATTAATTAATGAAGACATGACTTCTTCCGGCATTGTTACTATTTAATATGAGCGTGTTGTTGTTCTTCAGTCACATTCCACACTTTGTGATCCCGGTTGGGATTTTCTTGGCAGAGATACTAGAGTGATTTGCCATTTCCTTCTCCAGCACATTTTACAGATGATGAACTGAGGAAAATAAGAGTTAAGTGACTTGGTCAGGGTCACAAAGTTATTAAGTGTCTGAGGCTGGATTTGAACTCACAAAGTTGAGTCTTCCTGACTTCCAGTGGGGAACTTTATCCACTGCACCATCTAGCTGCCCTACAAACACTTATAATATGTAAAGCACATCTAAAATGTAGAATTGTATATACAGTCTCCATTAAAAAATAAAACAAAACTAGATACTATCTACTTAAAAAATACAGAATCAACACCAGAGTTCCAACACAATAGGAAAAGTGATGTTTGGCAGGGAAGAATCCATGCCAGGCCTCATGGATACACACAGGCAACCAAGGAAAAATGAATGTTTGTGGTTACTAAAGAGGATGTGGCTTCATAGATGAAACAGGGGGCTGGCTGTCCATGAAACACTAGGAAGGGAAGTATGAGACATCCATCCTCTTATGTTGTTGAAAGGCAATGTGGTATTGTAGATGGTAGGCCCAGCCTTGGTATGAGTTCAAGTCCTATGGCTCAGATTATTTGCCCATGGTCACAGAAGTAGTGAGCATCAGAGGCAAGATTTGAACCTAGATTTTCTGACCCTAAAGATAGTGTACTTTTCATTTGCCATGCTGTGACCATGGGGAAGGGCAGATAGGTGGCACAGTAGATACAGCACTGGCCCTGGAGTCAGGCGGACCTGAGTTCAAACGTGGTCTCAGGTCCTTGCTAGCTATATGGCCCTGGGCAAGTCACTTAACCCTGTTTGCCTCACCGACAAAATGAGCTGGAGAAGAAAATGGCAAATCACTTCAGTATGTTTGCCAAGAAAGCCCCAAATGGAGTCAGAGTCAAACACGACCAAAAAACAATTGAACTGACTCTAGGGAAGTCACTTAACCTAAGCATATTTCTGCAACATGCTTTCTAAGCCTTGCCATCCTATATAAAAATGAGTTAATGCTATTATTCTGACTTCCTCAAGAATACAAAAAATCTTTATTAAAAGGGAGATTAAGGCTCAAGAATTTGATTCCAAGTTCAGTATTCTTTAACTAAGCTGCACTGACTCGCCATTTTCTTTCCCCATGAAGAGGGAGTGGTTCAAACTCATCTCCATAATTTCCCTCCCTGACGTGTAGTAGCTTGTTTAAGAAGCTAAATCCAACATTAATTAATTCCTCATGAGGTATCCACCTGATGTTCTTGCCTTTCTCAGAAGATTGGAAAGGGAGGAACTTGGGGTGGAGTAGAGTATTCCATGTATGTGCATGTGCATGCTGGAACACTAAACTCCATCTCAGCATTTTATCTACACAAACAATTCAAACCACCATTTGGATTTGTGTTAGACTAGATTTTTTTTTGCATGTTTTGAGAAATGCAAATTATAATTCGGGTTATTTTTAAAAGTCCTTTATTTTCCTTGGCTTCATTGCTATGCTTCACTTTGCCTGGGGAGACAGTTTATTTATCAGCAAATTCACCACATTGCTGTAACTAATGAAAGTGATGGTCAATCATTTTGTAAGTAAAAGGGTAGACATTTTAAATAATGATAACAATCATCCCAGCAAATTCCCAGTAGAATGAAAATTCCTTGAGTACCTAGACTTTTTTGTTTTAGTCCTTTTCTCTCCAAGGCCTTGTATATATGTAGTAGGTACTTAATGCTGTTTGATTGAATTTCTGATAAACATTAGAAAGCATTCATATTAACACTATCTTATTTTAAAACTATCTCAAGCTATCATTTCAGTTAGCCAAATTAATCCTGGTTCTAATTTCTATAAAGCAGTTGTTTCATTTTTTAAAAGTAATTTACCTCATTTTCATAGGCATCTTATTCAGTTCATTTCAATTTAGCAAGCCTTTATCGAATACCTGTCTGTTATATACCAAGCACCATTCTAGATCTGGGAATATAAATCTGAAAATGAAATAGTCCCTGCCTTCAGGTAACTGGATTAAGTATAACTGGCAATCTAAGAAATCTTGAAAAATATCTCAGGTCCACTTCTCTTGCAGAAATGAGTTTCAGAGTCCCCCCCAGAACATCCACCATCCCAGGGAACAAGCTGATATAATAGAAAGGGCACCATATTTAGAAACAGGAGTTCCAGCTTTGTGTCCTGTTTCTATGGCTTAGTAGCAAGAGGACCTTGAAAAATAGCTTAAACTCTCTGGGTCTAAATTTGTTTATTCACATGTAAAATCAAGAAATTAGATCAGCTAATCTCTAAATTAACTCAACTCAACACTGCAACACAAAATTTTAAGGTTTTATGTATAAGCTGACCTGCCCCACAACATCTTCAATTCCAAAATGATTTACAATTTGTCCTGAGAGTGGGGATGGAGAGAGGACTTCCAGGGGAGCATGAATTTGCATAACAAGGCCAGGTGAAACTAGATTCTATCCAAGACTTGGGCTAAACCCCAAAAGCTGAGCTTCAAAATATAAAGGGCAAGAGTGGAAAATAGAATGGATTTAGAATTAAAGAACCTGGGTTCAAATCCCAGCTCTTCCAACTGCTACCTTTAGGACCATGGGCCACTTGACTCCTTTGGGCCTTAGTTTCCTCATCTGCAAAATGAAGTTATAGGACTATATGGCCTTTAAGGTCCCTTCAAACTTTAAATCTACAATCTTATGAAATGCACTGATGTTTGTGGCAAAGCCTTATGTCTCATTGTTTCAGTTACAGTTACAGTACATGATATCCAGTCATGCCAGTCCCCTGTCCCTCCTCAAAACAGATTAGTTCAATTGCATCAAAGCTCTGAGCAGTTTCACAGATAAACACCAGGTCCCTCAATTAAGGTTCATTTCCCTCTTTCTTCAAAAAGCAGTATATGTCTATCCCTTTTAGGTCATTATTTTTATGTTCTCATTGTCACATCATTCATAAAACCTTGGCCTCTATAAAAACTGAAACTGAGAAGGCAAAGTGTTGAAGACCCTGCCCTTTTGGGAAAGTAACTGAGACCTTTTCACGCCACAAGTTCACAAATACGTTTCCCTAATACTAGTGACTCGGTTGCACAGGGTTGCAAGAAGTTATAAGATTTAGGTTTAAATTCTAAATATCATGTCAATCATGCACTCATTCATGTTGTATACATTTTACTAGCTGAGTTTTAGTTATGATATCATATTTAGAAACCAACTCAGTGGCAGATTTGCAGGCCAGTTCCTCAAGTAAAGACATACATATTTCCCACAGGAAGTTCTACTGATATCGAGGTTAAAGCAAGGATTCTTAGCTTTTTCTGTGTCATGGATTCCTTTAGGAGTCTGGAAAGGCCTTCTCAGAATAGTGTTTTTAAATATATAAAATAAATACATCAGAATACAAAGGAAATAACATATATGGAAATGCTTATAATTTTTTTTAAGTGCATAAACCTCAGATTTAGAACTCCTGGAAAAATGATGAAAAGCAATATTATTTTTTTTCCTTTGGTTTCATTGGCACGCGAAATTCTAAACACAAAATTTCTTCCCATTACTGTAGATCAGCAACTATTCTCTAACTTATAGTCTCTGAGAGTTGGCCAAGGCACTGCAAAGTTATGTGACTTGCTCAAGTTCAAAAACTTTTCGTGTGTCGGAAGCAGCATTTGAACCTAGAGCTGCCTGATTCCAAGGCCAGTCCTCTATCATTTATGCCAGCCTGCCTCTGGAAAACGATGAGAATTTCAAATAAGGAATAAAAAAGCAATGATACTTTAATTTAATCTATCCTTAACTCTAAATCTCACATAGATATTTTCAAAATTGCCACTTCCACAGATTTAGAAACCCTGACCAATGGAGTATATGGATATGTCGGAAGCATAGACTAGGAAAGACAGACGTAGTGTTCTGGAATAGAGTCAACATCCAAAAAAATCTGCAAAGAGCAAAAAAGAGCAGACTGAATCTAAAAATTTAGAATTTAATTGGCCTAAGTCTCAAGGTGTAACCTTGTTAAAACCACAGCAACAACAATTGCACAAGTACAGGATAGGGAAGATGTGGGGAAAAAATACAGGAGGACTTGAGGGTCTCAATATGCCAGGGAAAAAAAGTAATGCCCAAATTAAGGAATGTGATAGTCCCATTGAACTTCACTATATTCCGTTTTGGAGATCACTCATAGCTTACAAAAGATATTAATAAACTTGAGAATATCAGGAAATGTTCACTTTGAAGATGACTGGGCTGGATAACATGCCATAAAAGGATTGATTGAAAAGACAGAGGACATTTAGCCTAACAAAGACTCACGTGAGCCATGACAACTCGGTTGTTTTTCTTGGTCTCAGAGGGCAGATCTAAGGGTTCCAACCTGTTGCTCTGGTGGCTGGGGGGCTCAACTAGGATCAGTGTCAGAATGATCTTCCTCATACTATTAGAACTGTCCCAGATTCTAAAGGAGTTGACTAGGAACATTCCCTTTCATTTAGAAGTCTTCAGACCAATGCTGGATGGCCACTTTTTAGGGTTAGTATAGAGAGGAATTCCTGTTCAGTTATAGATTGTACTAGATGACTTCTGAGGTTGCAAAATTCTGTGGTCCTGGGAAAGTTAGACTTGGGAGGGAACTTTGAGATTCAACACCCTTAATTTTATAGATAAGCAAAATAAGATTCAGGGAAATTGTGACTTATCCAAGGTCACATACACACAGTTAGTCGAAAAATCAGGAGTAGAGCTAGGTTGTCTGACTGCCAGTACAATACTCTTTCCATCACAGCACACTGTCTGTCTTGTATCAAGACCCAAAATTAGAGGGAAGAAACTCAGAACAGTATCTTATCAAGACTGTTTTCTGACTTTTCTTTAATACCTGATCTGATAGTATTGTACCTTTGAAGCAATTGACTTAAAAGAGCACTTGGGCCAGTGCTTCATCTCTAATCTGGGGAAAGTTGTCAATAATTTAACTCTCTTTAATAAAAAACCATAGACGAGTGTTAACATGTTTATATTCTTTGATATGTGTTGTCCACCACGACTATATTTTCAGGTTATTGTGAATTTAGGTGGGATGATTACGGGGACAGGGGAAGTGCCAAGTACAAATGACCCCACAGTAAGAGGCACAGAACTGCACCAGAGCACGAACATTACAAACGCTGTGATTAAAATGGCCAGAGGTTTGTTCTGATGAGTCAAATGAGCTACCTACTCCTCCCTGTTTGTTACCTCTTTCCCTTGGAGCATTTCCCTTTCTTTCCCTTGGTTGGGACTTGGTTCCGAGTCATGGACAGAAACTGTGTTTGGTACCTTGTTCACACTTAGCGCTCTATATAAGCAAAAAGAACAGCCAAACTCCAAAACTTGCAGAAGTTATGCCTTGTCTTGCAAATTTATTCTTGTTTTTCACAAAGAAAGAACTTTGCTATACTTTCTCAAGATAGCATGGGAAGGAAAATGGAGCTTTCTAAAAGAGCAGTTTTTAAGCTAAATCCAAATATATTCTTAACATTTGCAGTTTTCCCTTTCAAATTAAAAAGGTAAAAGCTACAAATTACTGCCAATTGAGAAAATATGTATGCATATGCTTGTATGTCTAATTTAAATTACTTATACTTTCTCAAGGTTCAAGGTATTGAAAGTATAATTCTGTGGTTAGTTCAACCACACCCTGTTTTTAAAAAAATTTGAAGAGTTCAACCTAGCAGTACCCTAAATAACCACCACAACAAAAAGTATGGTGCTTCTTTCATGGGGGGGGGGGGGAGGAAATCTTTGCAAAAACACCTCAAGCCAAGCCATGCTCAAGCAGGAGTAAAGCTGATGGTTTCTCAAGGCTCCTTCCACTCCAATACCATAGATCTACTCTGGCGAGTTTTTCTGTTTTTCTGAGCAGGTTACCATAATTCTTGTTCACCATTAGCCTTTATGTCTTTGAAAACCTTTCTGTTTGTTTTTTTTCTCAATTAAAAATCTTTTTTTTCGTTCCCTTCTAACTCTGCCCTTCTTCTCAACCAAAAAGAGAACCAAAAGCTCTTGAGCAAACAGGCACAGTCAAGCAAAAACATTGTTCTATGGCCAAAAATATGTCTCAATCTGCACTGGGAGTCCATTAAGTCTTTTCTCCTCGTCTCTCTGAAGGTTAAAATTCTGAATAGGATACTGGATTATGTTATTTCAAAGGAATTTTATTCCTCTCTCTGAAACAGAGGTGCTAGTAAGGGTTTCAGTTTGTTTTCAGGAAAACATTGAAAAATATTTGCCTTAAAGGAAAGAGCATGGACATTTAGTAAAGCTCAGATTCCATTCCGTCCCTAGCTTTAGAGCTTTTCCCAATTTACCCCCTGCCTGAAAGATCTCAGGATCCCTTTGAAGGCATTATAAAAGAGAGTCTTATAAATATTTGTATAGGAAGTAAACAAATAAGACCTTCAATAAACATGATTTAGTGAGAGGCCTTAGTATTGTAGACTTAGGGGTATGTAAATTGAGAAGTCACAGCAGGGAATGGAAGAGGACATAGACACTTTCTTCTTTTTTTTGAACAGTTATCGGGCTATGGTTATGAAGACCTTGTGTTAGCCTCAATTAAACAGCATTTAAGCATTTAAGGAAGGCCAGGGCAGCTAGGTGGCTCCATAGATTAGAGTGCCAGGCCTTGAGTCAGGAAGACTGCTCTTCCTGAGTCCAAATCTGGCCTCAGACACTTACTAGTTGTGTGACCCTGGGTAAGTCATTTAACTCTGTCTGCCTCAGTTTCCTCATCTGTAAAATGAGCTGCAGAAGGAAATGGCAAACCACTCCAATATCTTTGCCAAACACCAAAATGGAGTCACGAAACTCAGATACAACTGAAACAAATGAACAATATGTATTGAGGCTGCTTTTAGACTGACAAAGTGAACGGTAGTTATCCTCTTATAAATCCTTGGAACGTATGCTGCCATTTTAAACTGGTAGAATGAAAAGCACAGGTGATACTTCTTTTGTTACTACAATCTATTTAGTATTCATTGTGATTTGCATAAACTGGAGGGAATACCCACACTCATGAGACAATAGATTCATTTCAGTACTGAAACACTTGCATGCAGAAATCATGTTATACACCAGGAAAGAGGATGTCAGGGTGTTTCACCAGAATGATTTCTGGTTTTCTGGTTCTGAAACTTGTAACCCACATGGCCTTAGGCAAATCATTTTAGTTTTCTCCCCGTCAAACCTTTAGATGACTTCTAAACTCTACCACACCCCAAGTTCTAAACTGTGAACTTCAAAGTTTCCCTCTAGCTCTATATCTATGATGCATAAGCTTGCCATCAACTGAGCTTCTGGTCACCATTGTAATAACTTTCTGAAAACTGCTTTACACAATTTATTTGCATTCCATTTCCTACATGAAATGAATATGCATTTATTAAGCTCCTACTCTGTGCAAAGCATTATGCCATGATCAGCGGATACAAAGACAAGTCAAAAAAACCCACGTTGCTCTGAAGGAATTCATATGCAAACAAAGAACTTGTCAGAAGTCAGAAATGCATTCCTTAAAACAAGAGCTAACTTGATCGCACCTTTTAAATTACTAAAGGATCTGCTAAAATTATACCTGTGAGAACTTGGCCTGAGAAAACATTTTTAAGAAGCATGAAAGAGGAAAAAAGAGAAAATTCTTGGAGCTGAATCTGTCCGTGTCTCACTTGAACCAAGGGCTATTCACCTGAACAATGGACCATGCCTTCCCCAGCTACCTGCCCACTCACCATAGTCCATAAGGCTTCTGCAGTTTTCTTCATAGGAGCCAGTGCCCCCAGAGTTAGTGTCACCTGGACACTTCCACCAGAGAGAGGAGGTCTGAGAATTGTCTTCCGACTCCAGCCAGCCTCTGCCAGAGAGTGCTATGATATCAAAGATGATGGCGCTGAGCAGAAGCAGGGGTAGGATCCACCGACAGCGCTCACAGGCCAGGCCACAGCGCAGCATTTTGTCCAACACTCCAGGGAGCTGAGGCCAAAGTAGCAAAGGACAGGATTCCAGAAAGAAGAGAGAAGTGAGCAGCTGGGAGTTCTAGGCACTACTGACAATGTTAGGTAAAGGGGGAAGTATTTAAGGAGGAAAGTGTAAGCATGAAAGGCTTTGTGGTCAGCAACAAGGAAGCCCCACCTAGATTCCTAATGACTAAGAAGAACAGTGGCTAGAACCTGTAGAGCCAGAGGTGAGCTCTCCGGCTGGGATAGGCTAAAATCAAGCAGGGTTCAAATTACACGCAGTGACGGGAGAACACGATTTAATCCTTTCCTCAGTAAAATCAGGAGCTAAGCCTGTGTTTTCACACACATGCAGACAGGTGGCAATGTAGGAACACAGATGAGGAAAACTCTGTGATATTCCTGAAAGAAAAGGTATTCTATGATTCCAAAAGTTTGGTTTTATGAAAAGGCCAAAGTGCCTTTGCTGTATATTTCTGCAATAGCTCATCTGAGAACCAGGAAGTAATCTTATCATAGTTGTGTGTTTCTTTGCATTTCTGAGGCTGTGGTTAGGATAAAGGGGCTTATTCTTAGAAGTGGGTTCTCCCATTTGGTCTCTTCTCCCTTTAAATCCTTACTAAGGTCAGGGAAGATCACCCCACTGCCAAATTCAGAAGCTATTTTTACATCCTCATCTTTCTTGACCTTTCATTTCAATGGCATAAGTAGACATAAAGGAGACCAGATTTAGCTGGGGAGAAGAATCCTTCTCTGAAACATCAGATGAAACACCCATAATTAGAGCTATGGTACCACAGGCAGAATGAAGCCACCTTTTGCGTAAAACCCAATGTTATTCTCACAAAAGCAAATTAGGATTGCAAGCTCGTGTTTCTCTTTTGGGTACTAAGCTACTACCATGCCTCCTGATTTTCTGTGATTTCTCGCTGCCAAGGAAAAGTTCAATCATTTGGTTTCTTCTCCCTTTCTAACCCTGTAGTTGCCTTATCTAGCAGCTATTAATTAAAAAGAGATTTATGTAAACTTATACATACACATACCTACATATGTATGTATATGTATGTGTATGTGTATATGTATGCATATATGCATATATATATACGTATATACATGCATATATATGTATATATATGTGGGTGATTCTTTGAGATGGTGAAATGTAAATGATTTTAAAAACAAAAGATCTAAATAAAATGTATTTAAAATAAATAAAATAATCAGAATTGTTTTCAAAAATACATTTTGAAGTGTGGAATTGAACTGGCATGTACTGTCTCTGAGGGACAGATGTGCTGCACCTTGAGATAATGTACCAACTCTATATTGAACCTTATGACAAAAAAAGGTTATGTTAGGTAATTGGTGACTGAGGCAGAAAGAGCCTTAAGTGGCTCAGAATTGTAAGTAAACTCCACCCCTCTTTTTTTTGGAGTCACCCTCTCAAGACAGATTTAGCAGTAGTTTTCCCTTAGATTTCTAAGAATTTCTAGGAAGATTTCTAGAAAATCCCTAGGAAGGGATTCATCTTTCACCTCCAGCAGCAATGGCAATGGGAAGATGTCTCACCTCAGGGAGCCCAAGGCTAAACTTCTAGGCTCTGGCTGCCTCTTCAGTTCTGTACTGTTTTCTGACTGATCCCAAGTTACCAAATAGCAATCATGAGAAATAAACATTTCCAGTCCTAGAGGTAACTCATAAGTTCAAAACGTCTGGAATTCCTAAGTGTCAGCTGCTCAATGAGAGGTGCTCCTTTCCTAGGATTACACTGCTTCTCAAAGGAAAAGCAAAAACCCAGGAAGATCATTCTAGATTTGAAGGAACTAAGCTGGCTGCCCAAAAGATCTGGATTTTGTGAGTTGCCTTGATAAATAGTAAAAATCTAAAATGAATGTGAAACATCTATTCAGAAGTCCTGTAAAATTGACTTTACCTCTTGGAATAGTATAATAGGTAAAATGGGTTATTGTTTCAAGAATGTGTTAATTTGTGCTCCAGACTGAAGGAGATTTATGTACTCCAGGAGAATGTCAAAGCCACTTGAACCACCACATTGTGATTAAACTTTTTGTTCTCAGTTCACTTAAAAATTATTGAGCATGCCAAAGGGCAATTCATGGGAATTGTATTTATCAATGCATACCATGTTAGAAATTAAAATATCCTAAAATAGTTATGAATAGGCTTAACCTCACGGACCCCCTAAAACAGTGGTTCTCAACCTTCCTAATGCCGTCACCCTTTAATACAGTTCTTCATGTTGTGGTGACCCCCAACAATAAAATTATTTTTGTTGCTACTTCATAACTAATTTTGCTACTGTTATGAATTGTAATGTAAATATCTGATATGCAGGATGTATTTTCATTGTTACAAACTGAACATAACCCACAGGTTGAGAACTGCTGCCCCAAAAGGTATGAAGAACCCCAAAGGACTCCTCAGATCACACTTTTAGAACTCCTGGTATAGTGAAAGGAGTGCTAGCCTCCGAGTCAGGAATAAATTGCTATCCCATCTCTGATACCTACTAACTGTGACCATGAGTCACAAACATATCCTCTTGATGTCCCAGACCATTCTAAGTTACAGAGCAAGTGCTGGGCTGCATTGGAAGATGTAGTTTCTTCATTGGGCATTCATTATATTAATGAAATTACAAGTCTGGGAAAAACAAAAACAAAACAGAAGAACATATGATTGAAGATAGGAATGAAGTCTGATCAGTTTTTAAAAAGTGAATATTTTAAAAATTTACAAAGATTCTTAGTTAATTCTGGTGCTCCTCTCTAGCTATAGGAGATTTCATATGCTCTCCTTGGATTTCTCTCATTTAAAATGCTTATTCTGACTATAAGCCTTGATATTAACTCATTTTAAGTTCCTTAGCAGTGGATCTGTCTGATTGGAAATGCAGTCACCATCCTGATAGGTGACTAAGGGTATAGAGTTAGATAGGAACTTCATTCATGCATCCTCTTATTTTGGCCATTATGGAGTATAAAACACTGACCCATTCTCTAAAACTGGGAATGTCTACCCAGATTCCTGAAATTTTAATGAAGAATTACTATTATAACCTTCAAAGAGGTCTGCCCCAAACTTCATGACTTGCCCCATCTAGATGTCATTATGCTTTGGACTCATTCATCTTTCTGTTTTGGCATATCCCCACAAGAAGATTCCACAGACCAAATCTTTTGACCACATTCACCCTTAATGGAAACCTCTCCTCTTCCATCTATGCTATTGTCATAATAAAAGAAGGAGAAATGGGGCAGCTAGGTGGTGCAGTGAATAGAGCACCAGCCCTGGAGTCAGAAGGACCTGAGTTCAAATCTAGCCTCAGCCATTTGTTCATACTTACTAGCTATGTAACCTTGGGCAAGTCACTTAACCCCAATTGCCTTGCCTTCCCCTCTCAAAAAAAGAAAAAACAACAACTGATCTCTAAGAACTCAAAAGCTGAAGCTGATACAAATAACCCTAATGAGGGCATTGGTTTTTCCTTTCCTTCCCTTATTGGAAGCTACCTTGGCTGTCACTGGCAAAAATATCCTCTTGTTCTTTATAATTTTCCTTTGTTCCCATATCTAGTCCTCTGTAAGTCACCAGGTGTCACACATAAAAACAAAGAGAACACAAGTCTCTCAGCTGTTGTTCCTAAACTGGGCCATGTATTGTAGACATATACTTGATTCTTTTCCTTAAAAACAAATTATAGTTTATTTTTCCCCAGTTACATGTAAAGATAATTTTTAACATTTGTTTAAAAAAATGGAGGTTCCAAATTTTTTCTCTCTCTTCCTCTCCTCCCCTAGATGTAAGTAATTTGATATAGGTTATACATGTTCAATCATGCAAAACATATTACTATAATAGTCATGTTGTGAAAGAAGACACAGATCCAAAAGGAAAAGAAAAACATGAAAAAAACTACAGAAAGTGAAAAAAGTATGCTTTGATCTGACTTCAGACTCCATCAGTTCTTTCTCTGGAGGTAGATAGAATTTTTTATCCTGGAAATTTCCTGGATCATTATATGCCATGCTGTTATGTCATAAGAAATGACAAAAGGAAAAGTTTCAGAGAAAACTGGGAAATGATGCAAATTTAAGAGAGCAAAGCAAGGAGAGCAATTTATACAATAAAAACACTATAACGTCAAATAGTCAAGGCAGCTAGGTGGTGCAGTGAATAGAGCTCTGGCCATGGAGTCAGGAGGAACCGAGTTCAAATCAGGACACTTAGCACTTACTAGCCATGTGACCTTGGGCAAGCCACTTAACTCCAATTGCCCTGCCTTCCCCCCTGCAAAAAAACAAAAAACACCAGTTTTGAAAAACTTAAGAACACTGATAAATGAAATGACCAACAACAATTCCAGGGACTTAATGATGGAACATGCTCACCACATTACTTTTTCCTGGTTTTCTTCTTACCTCTATCAGTCTACTCTTTCTCAGTCTCCTTTGCTAAATCTTTATCCAGGTCATGCCTGCTAACCATGAATATCCCACAGGGATCTCTCCTGGGTCCCCTTCTCTTCTTGCTCTTGATGATCTCATCAGTTCCCATGGATTTAATTACAATCTGTTGCTGATTCTCAAATCTACCTATCCTGCTCTAACCTCTCTGTTGACTCCAATCTTGTATCAACTGCCTTTTAGACATCTTAAACTCAATATGTTCAAAACTGAACTCAATTTTCCCATCTAAACCCTTCCCCCCTTCTAAAATGCCTAACTACTTAGGGCATCACTATCCTCTCAGTCACCCAGGCTTAAAACCTACCTATTATCTTCTCCTCTTCACTCTCTCTTACACTCTTTCCTCCCAATCTGTTCCCAATGTTTGTCAATTTTACCTATGTAACATTTCTCAAATACACCCCTTTCTCACCTTTGCTACTGCCACCACTCTGGTACAGGTTCTCATCTCTTCATACATGGACTATTGCAGTAGTGTGCTTTTTGGTCTCCTGGTTACAAGTCTTTCCTTACTCAGTCCATCTTCCACTCAGCTGTCAAAGTGATTTTCCTAAAGCGCAGGTCCAATCATGACACCCTCACTCAATAAACTCTAGTGGCTCCCTATCTGTAAAATCCCATTTGGGCATTCAAAGTCCCTTTGTAATCCAAACTCCCAGGCACCTTTGTACTCTTATCATACTTTATATACCTCCTCTCCCCTTCATACACACACACACACACACACACACACACACACACACACACACACTCCTTGATCTAGTGACATCAGCCTCGTTGTTAGTCTTCCAACAAGACACTACATCTCTTGACTCTGGGCATCTTCATTGGCTGTCCCTCATACATGGAAGGCTCCCCCTTTTCTTCCCCACCTCCTGGCTTCCCCAACTTCACTCAAGTCCTAGGTAAAATGCTACCTTCTACACTACAGGAAGCTTTTCCATATCTCTCTTAATTCTAGTACCTCCCCTCATTTGTTTATCTCCTATTTAGCCTGTATACAGTTCATAGCTAGTTGCATGTTGTCTCCCCCGTTAGATTGTTAGCTCCTCGAGGGCAGGCCTTTCTTTGAATGCCCCATCACTTAGCACTGTACCTGCCAAATAGTAGACACTTAATAAATATTTATTATAGAGTGACTGACATCGTAACAAAGAGGCTATAGACTTAAATCGTAAAATGAGAGATACATTTTGGGGCCTGGCCAAATGTAAATATGTTATGCTTGAATATGCATATATATGTGTGTGCGTGCGCATGTGTGTGTGTGTGTGTGTTTGTCAGAAGGGTTCAGTTTTTCCTTATTTTATTAGGGGAGGGAAAGGTGGGAAAGAGAAAAATGCTTATTAAATTTAAAAAAATTAAAATTAAAAACTAGAAAAATGTAAAATAGGTAGTTGGTGATACAGGAATGAAATTCAAGAGAGAGATATTAGAGCTCACTATATGGATTTAAGAGCCATCTGCATAGAGATGATAATTAAATTCATTAAACTAATTAGGTTGCCAAGTGAGAGTCCATAAAAGGAAAAGAGCCTTGTTTATACCCACAGTTACCGGTTGTGAGATGGAGAATGAAATAGCAAAGGATATAGAAAAGGAATGTTTAGATAGGTAGGAAAAGAACCAAGAGAGAGCAGTCATGAAAATCCAGAAGGCAAGATAATCAGTACTATCAAATGCTATAGAAGTTGAGAAAAGGTCCCAAAATATTTTGGTGTATGTAGGATGTTTGTTTCTAGTTCTTTTGCTATAACGTTGTAAGCTCCTTGAGAACAGGGACTGTCTTTTGCCTCTTTTTGTATTACCAGTGGTTATCTCAGTGCCTGGCACATAATGGGAACTTAATAAATGTCTATTGATTAATTAATAACAAAAAGCACTCCTCTAAATATTTTTGTACATATAGGTTCCTTCTCTCTGACTCTAAAGGGCAAACCTAGTAGTGGTATTGATGAGATCAAAGAATATACAGTTTGTTGACTTTTACTTTCCTCTTTTCTGTTACCTTTAACAATCTGTTGGATTTCTAATAGAACCTCAAATTTGTTTTAATTAGTTTCTTATTATTAGTGATTTGGAGTATTTTTTTTTCATATGGTTGTTGATTGCTTGGGTTTCCAGCATTGAATGTTACCTGTTCATAGCCTTTGACCATTAATCTGTTGAGGAAGTCATTCTTCTTTCTGATTAAATTAGTTCATTGATTTTTCAGTTCATTTAGATTTTTCAAAAGACTAGCATTTAGTTTTATTCAGTAATTCTAAGATCTTTTTTGTTTCCATTTTATCTTTTTCCTCTAGTTTTTAAAATTTCCTTTTCTGTGCTTATTTTTAGTTTGTTTGTTTTCTTATTTTTTTAAATTGCATATTCTGTTGATTCATCTTCCCCCTGCCCCCCATTTTACTAATGCACACTCATGGAGATATGATTTTACCTCTGAAGACTGATTTAGCTGCAACCAGAAATTTTGGTGTATGGTATAATCATTATCATTTTACAAAGATAGTAATTTTTTCCCCAATTTGTTATTTGGCCCACTCGTTATTAAATCTCCATTTATGTCTGAATTTTTTCTTCATGTTCCTTGTACTAATTACCATTTTGCTCTTTTATGGTCTGTAAACATGTCTTTAATATCCTGCTTATTTCCTTTTAACTCACAATTTCTCTATACGGTCTAGTTTTATAAATGTACCTCATAGGACTGAAAAATATGTATTTTTCTAAAATGTTCTCATTTAGAAGATGTCATAAGTCTTTTAGCTCTAAATTCTCCAAACCTTTGGTTCCACATTTTCCCTTTTTATTTTTCTGTTAGACTTAGCCAGCTTTCCATGGGGAACATTAAAACATTCTCCAGTTGTCGTGTTATCATTCATGTCTTTTTGTTAATTTTCCCTTTATGAATGTAGGTGCTGTGCCAGTTGTGTATTTAAGTTTAGTACTATCCTTGTTTGATCATGTTTTAAATATCACTTTTTCTAAACAGAATGACATGTTAGCCAAAGGCAACACCGCTTAAGAGAACATGCCCATTTCCCATACATTATACAGGAGGATTATGAAGATCACAAACAGGAAAGGAAAACAATGAGCTCACAGAAATTTTGGCACGAATGCTAACCAAGCTAGATTACCCTGGAAACATTTATAAATGAAACTGATGTCCTGCAGGCATCTCAAATTCAATGTATTCACAACAGAGCTCATTATCTTTCCCTGCCCTCAAATCCTATACTTTTCAAACTTCTTTATTTCTGTTGAGAGGACCCCTATGCCTCCTGTCACATAGGTTGACAACCTTAACATGATCTTGAGTCTTTTCTGTCCTTCACCCTTCCCATCCAATTAATAGACAAGTCATCTTGATTCTACATCCACAATATAGCTCACCTGTCTCTTTCTCTCCCACAGTCACCACCCCAGCTCAGGGTTTCCTTACTTCTCATCTAGATTTTTACACAGGTCTCCCAATTGTTCTTTCATTGTCCAATATCTCCCCTCTACAATTCATCCTCTCCAGAGTTAATAAAGTGATATAGCTAAAGTATAGATCAAATCACATCACATCTTGCTCAGGAAACTCCAATGGCTCTGTTTTGCCATTATGATTAAATACAAACTCCTCTGCCCTCAGTAGTTCTTCACAACCTGTATCCAGCCAATCTTTCATGGCTTATTGCACATTATTCTATACTGTGACCAAACTAAACTATTTGCTGTTCCATACATAAATTTCATTTCCCATCTCCATGGTTTTGCCCTGAGTGTCTCCCATGCCTAGAAAACAATCCTTTTTCACTTCTGCCACACATTCTTTCCTTCTTCAAATCTGTACTCAAGTGCTGCCTCCCACAGGAAGTCTCTCTTGATCCTGATGAAGCAGCTGGTGGCACAGTAGAGAGAGTACCAGGCTTGGAGTAAGGAAGATGTGTTAAAAACTAGCCTCAGACACTAGCTGTGTAACCATGGGCAAGTCACTTAATCTCTGTTTGCCTCAGTTTCCTTATCTGTAAAGTGTAAATAAAAGAACTTAACTCACATGGGTTTTGTGAGATCCAATGAAATAGTTATAAAAAAGTGCTTATTAAAGTACCTAGAACACAGTAGGTACCACATAAATACCCTCCCTTCCTCCTTCTCTGGTACCCTCAGGTTCTCATCCTCTCCACCCACACAATTACTTTGTATGTATTTTGTACTTGTCCCCAAGTTGTACTCCATTGACTCAGTGGTATGGAGGTAACCCTGAGTTTTTGAGGGCTATACCAGTGGAGCTCTGGCATGTTCTACCATGCTGGAAAAACTCCAGGATACTCAAATATGACTCCAGCAACAGAGTTATCCTGTTTTCTGAGGACCAACATGGCTAATTGTGGAAGGGTACTAATCATGGAAGGCTGCTAGCTGGTGACAAAACTGGAGAGGGGCAGAGAAGATGGCAACCCATGCTCTTAAACCAAAGAAAAATTTTAAAATGTGCTTCAGTCCTGTGCAGTTCTCCTCTATTTCTACAATGACAGTGGAGAATGGCTAAGAAACAGAGGGTTTTTTTAAATCAATCAATAGTTTTTAGATCAGTTTGACTTTGGTACTCTAAA
Source organism: Pseudochirops cupreus (assembly GCA_028627135.1). NCBI lineage: Eukaryota > Metazoa > Chordata > Mammalia > Diprotodontia > Pseudocheiridae > Pseudochirops > Pseudochirops cupreus. The sequence continues at coordinate 297,572,257 of CM053584.1, forward strand.
TGTATGATCCCTGTTCAATGACCAACAAATGGACATATTTCTGGAGAAGCAATGACTGGAGAAAAGCAAAGGAAGCTTCCAATTTGTTGGGTCAACTCACTGTAGCAAATTTTAGGATGAACATTGACAAGTTGGGATGGGTTGCAAACGACATTCTTGGCAGGAAATCCCAAATTAATGAAATTGCAATTCTACTTGAGTGCTGTGTTTGGCATGTATACGTTCCTTTGAAGAAAAGGACCATTTCATGTTTGTCTTTGCATCTTTTGTATCCCTATTGCTTGGTACATAATATAGATGCTTAATAAATTCTTAGAGGTTGATGGTATTTCATGATCATTGGTTTGAAGTAGAATACATAGGTTCAAATCTCAGCTCTGTGACATATCTCATTGTAATGTGATGCTCTGAAAAAGTCCTTGGTTTTGAAGTCAGATGACTTGGGTGCAAAACTCAATTTTGGCATTTATATTTAAGAGTATATATAATGTCCCACACTCAGAGTTCTGTAGGCATCTTAACCGCAATATAACCCAAATAAAACTCATTGTCTTTCCCAAAAAATCTACACTACTACTAAATTTCCCTATTTCTTTTGGGGCACCATTATCCTTCCAGTTACTCAGGTTTTCAACCTAAGTATTATCTTCCATTCTTGACTAACTTTATATATCTAATAATTGAGGCAGCCAGGTGGCGCTGTGGACAGTGGGCTGGGCTTGGAGTCAAGACCTGAGTTCAAGTTCAGACTCAATCAATTATTGGTTGTGTGACTGAGCAAGTCACTTAACCTCTTGCTTCTGTCTGCCTCAGTTTCCTCAATTATAAAATGAAGATAATAATAGCACCTACCACATAGGGTTGTTGTGAAGATCAAATGAAATAATACCTATAGAGTGCATAGCACAGTGCCTGGCATATCATAGACACTAGATAAATGTTTATCAATTGATTGCCAAAGCTTATTACCTTCTCCCTATTTTAATCAAGGCATACGATTCAATTAATTGCCAAGTCTTGTAGTTTTTATCTTCGCATCTCTTGCATCGTCTCTTTTTCTCAACACATACAGCCATCAATCTAGTTTAGTCCCATGTTACCACACCCATGGAGTATTATAATAAACTCCTAATTGGGCTCTCTGATTCAAGTATCTTCTCCCTCCAATCTATTTTTTTTCTTTTGTGGTCTCCAGACCTTCTAAAGTACAGGTCTGACCATGTCACTACCCATGAATAAACTCCAGTGGCTCCCCTTTGACTCCAAGCTCAAATATCAATACCTCTGTTGGGCATTTAAAACTTTTCACAACATGATCCAACCCTCCCTTTCCAGCCTTATTACACATTGCTTGCCTCCACTCAGGACACTATTTCCTTTGCATCTTTGTGCCAACTGTCCCCCATGCCTGGAATGCTCTCCCTCCTCCACCTTCTACCCCCTTGGATCCCTTGAAATCTCTGCTTTCTTTCAAGACTCAGCTCAAGTGTCACTACCACTTACATTAAGATTCTTCTGATTCTCCCCCACTGTTAGAACATAATCTCCTGGTATAAATTTGCCCCCTTTATACATGGACACAAGGTCTCTCCCCCTTAGAATGTAAGCTCCTTGTTTCATTTCTGTCTTTGTATCCAGAGTACTTCATACAATGCCTGTCATACCATAGGAACTTTATAAATGCTTATTTATTGACCAAAGCCTCTATTAAAGAAAAAGAAGGGAGATGCATTTTCTTATCCATCCTTTTCCAAGACTAGCTTGGGTATTATAATTATAGTTACACAACAAATGACATATTATATATTAAATGTTATACACTAAATATATCATATAATTATAATGAAAAGCATCATTCATGGACTGCATAAGTTCTAATGCCCCTCCCAACTTTATATCTATAATCCAAAAAATTTGAGTTCCACTTTGACAAGATAGAAATAATCTGATACCTACTTCATAAGAATTTATTTGCATTGTTTCCTAACATTCAAGTCAAATAAATACACATTTACTGAGTGCCCATTTTGTACAAGACACTGTACTGACTGCAAAGGATACACAGACAAAAGGGGGGAAAAAGTCATTTCTGGCCTCAAGAAGTTGCCATTCTGAAGTAGATTTAAATACAAATCTTTTTTTCTGAACATTTCAGTCAGCAAGCCAGAAAGACCTTCCTTAAAACAAAATTTAACATGATCTCACCTTGCAAATTACAAAAGAATCTATTAAAATTATATCAATAACAGATTGCCCCGAAAAAAGATTTTTTTAATAAGAAAAGGGGAAAAAAAGAATTGGGTGGAAAGGGGGAAGAAGACCTTGTTGTCAGAGGCATTTCTTCTCAACCTGAATTTCAAGCTGAAATGAATAGGAATATTGAGGGGGTAGCATTGGTGAAATTAATCATATGTGGTAATCAAGAGGTACTTCATGAATCATCACCCCACTAATGCACTAAAAACATTTCTGAAACCCTCTACGGAAAGGCATGGTGCACTTTTCCAGTTACTTTTCTGGGACTCCTCAATAACAACAGCGCATCAGCATTACGAGTGAAAACTAACTGTCAGCTCAACCAAACAGCATCCTCCCGGCTGCACTGGTTGGAATCTTAACTCCCAAACTTAGATCTGCCCATGTTCTCCTTACTCTGGAACTACAGCAGAGTTTTTTCTTTTCTTTCTTTCTTTCTTTTTTTTTTTAAACTTTTTGGCATGGACCCCTCTGGCCCTCTCAGGAAGCTTATAAACCTTTCCTCAGAATAATTATTTCCAAGTGCATCAGTTATAATGAAATACAGATACCAAATATTTCAAAAGTAGGTTAAGATCTAAAGACAACTCTTTTAGAATGAGAGTATCAGAGTACAGCATATTAAGAAGGGGAAAAAAAAAGACAACATAAATTTAAAAAAAAAATCCCCGGGGGAAGGTGAGTGGGAGGTGGGATTGTGGGGAAGGGATTCATGTCAGTTTACAGTGAAAAATAAACACTTTGGGAGTTTCATCTTTCGGTCCCCATAAAGCAAGAACTAGCTAGCCCTTTCCTCAGCCCCCTATAGACACTCACCATAGTGCATAAGGGTCTCACAGCCTTCTTCAAAGGAGCCAGTGCCGCTGGGACCAACCTCGTTTGGGCATTTCCACCACAGGGAGGACGTCTGAGATTTGTTCTCCGACTCCAGCCAGCCCCGGCCAGTCAGAGCTATGATATCAAAGACGATGGCACTCAGCAGAAGCAGGGGCAGGATCCACCGGCATCGCTCACAGTCCAGGCCACAGCGCAGCATCGCGTCGGACACTCCAAGGAGCTGGAGACCAAAGGAGGGAAGCGGCCCAAGGTCAGGGAGAGAGCTGAGCAGTGGACAGCTGGGAGTCCTGAGCACTACTGAAGTTAGCAGGTGAGAGGGGAAGTGTTTAAGGAGAATCTTGGCAAAAGCTGGGGGAAAGACTTTGTAGTCAGCAATGTGGCAGCTCCACCAAGATCCCTATCATTTAGAACAGGAGTTGGATGCTGGAGGGTCCAGAACTGCCCCGGGGCAGGGATAGGCTGGGTCTAGGTCGGTAAACAAGTCTGGATAGGCGGGCTTATGCTGGTAAACCGGGCAGGGTTCAGATTACACTCATGGGCCCCAAAAGAACAGCAATTTAACCCTTGCTACAGGGAATACAGGAAACCCTGCCTTTTTGAAGACAGGAAGCAACATAAAAACAGAGACAGAGAAGACACTGGGGAAATTCCAGACTTGGGGAGGTGGGAGTTACACCTTGAATACGATGAGTTGATTCTCACAAGAATCTATAATTCTCAAAATACAAAATAAGGGATAGTTTGGTTTTTTAGGTCAATGGATCTTGAAGAGGTTGTTATGGTACAAACAGCTACATAGAAAGGCTTCCTCTGAATGCTGCTTCTGTGTATTTTCACAACTGATCATCCAAGAAAGGAAGCACATTCCATTCAGGAAGGAATCTTATTTTATTTTGCATTTCTTCACGTTTTGGAGATCTCAGAATAATATAATTAGTACAGGGGCTTGGTCTTGTAGAGAGGAAATTACAATGCTTTTGGAGTCTATAGAGACTGGTTTCAGATCTGGGTTCTCACAACCTCCAACAAGTTGCTTATTTTTTCTGGGCTTCACTTTCCTTATCTATGAAATGAAAAGGTTGGTCTCCTCGGAAGTCTCTGTCTCTAAAACTATGATCCTTATTGGGCGATCTCACTTCCAAATTCAAAGGATGTTTTTAGATTGTCCTCTTCCTTCTCTTTTCTACTTACTGACACAATGAAAAGTAGTAGAGACCAGATTTTGTTTTTGAGGGCAGGAAGGTACCTCTCTGAACATTCAGAAGGAATACCTAAAATTAGGGTTGTGGCACCATGGACAAAACTAGGTCACTGCACCCCACTGTTTTTCCCCAACCCAAGTTATGGCTTTAACTCATGAGCCTACTTTGGGTTTCAAGCTATTTTCATATTCTAGGGCTCAGTAAATTGTAGTCCACCCCCTTCCATTCTCATTAGAAGCAACATCACAAGGTTTACATTTCTTCCACCTTTACTCTGCAACCCCCATAGCTGCTCTTCCCCAGAGCTATTATTTAAAAGGGGAGTTATTATGAAGCATCTGAGGCCAACATACAATTGAGAGAAGGGGAAAAAGGCAAAGAAACAAATGAAAAAGGTAATAGTTACATAATTTAAAGACTCTTATAGTTAGTTCCGGTTTGGGTAGTCACTAGCTATTGGACTTCCAATCTTCTCTCTTTAACTCCTTTTTGCCTAAAATTCTTCTCCATCTTGATCTTTGTAGTAACTCAGTTCTAGTTCTGTAACCATGTATTTATCCAATCAGAAATGATGCTCACAACCCTTACATGTGGCATGCATCTGGACCTGAGCAAGAACATCCCTGAGTTACCTCCCTAGCATGGTTATTTTGAGATAAATCATACATATATGGTCTCCACAGCATGGGAAAAGCTACTTCTCCCCTTTCTAAAGGCTAAACAACAAAGAGTTATTCTACTGCTCCCAAACTTGCCTTGCTTGAAATTTCAAGGCTTGAAAGAGTTAACTATACTCATCCCTTCAGAAGCTACTACTATTTTTGCAGCCACATTCATCTCTCTGTTCTGAATGTTTCCTTAAGTAGATTCTACAGAGCAGATTTCTTGGTTTTCCTATCAGGCTTTTTTTTTCCCTTTAAATCATCTCTTCCCCTTATGTTATTAACATAATCAGGGAGGAAAGGTAGTTGAGCTGTGGGAACCCAAAGGAATAGCTGATGCAAATCACTCTAACAAGGATATTAGCCTTTCTCGCAGTCTAAAGCTGCCTGTAAGCCATATATAAAGACAGGGAGACAGATTTCTGGGCTATAATCCCTGTATTGGTCCTTAAACTGTTGCATATCCAACTGATTGTGATTTTTTTAAAAAAAGGATGATAAGAAAGTCAGGTGAGATTGCTTTGTAGCAGAATAGTGTAGTTTTGAAGAATCTGAATATTTGAGTGGCTTTCTCTTTGTATTTCCCTGTATTATATGGTCCCTGGGAAAATCCTGTTCATTAGGCTTCACAATAAGTTGCCTGATTTCTCAAGTACTGAGTACACCAAAGGGCTGAGTGGCGATGATTTATTGTGACTAATAATTGTATCCTTGACAAGACATCTGAGACCTTACCTATTCTTTAGGATGTACCTGTGTCAGAGATTTAGGCACCTTGGCAGTTGTAGATTACAGAATTGTGACATATACCAATTGTTCCCTAAAGCTTATGATCAGGAGGGCCCTCCTCCATCTGTACTCTCCATAGCATGATTCTCAACTTTTATTGGCCTACAATCAACCTAATCTCTAGGTATGCATTTATGCTGACCTGGAGTCAGGAAGAACTGAGTTCAAATTTGGCCTCAGATGTGTACTAGCTGCATGATCCTGGGCACATCACTTAACCCAGTATGCCTCAGTTTCCTCATCTATAAAATGAGCTGGAAAAGGAATTGGCAAACTACTCCAGTATCTGCCAAGAAAACACCAAATGGATACAAAGAGTTGGACACAACTGAAATGACTCAACAACAACAAATGTATTTATCCTCCCAAATAGGTCTTTCCTCTAATTTCCCATTACTGGATAAGCTAAGTTGACAGAAAACTAAAGGTCAATAGAGTCTTTCTCTTGTCCTCAGTCAGTACCCAGATAATTTCTCTAATGCAAAGTCATGAGTCACTAGCCACCTTCAGTTTCTTCTCCTCTGATGATTTCCTTTTGTTCTAATATTTACTTCATGGATCTATGGTCTCATTTGTATGGGTATTTCTCTCATCAGTGAAGGTCACAAACATAACCATGCCACATTTCTATGTAGCAGATTCACCAAACGTGCAGGACCCGTTCTGAGTCTCTTCATACGTTGGAGGTAAAAATTAGGCTGTGCATCTATTATTTATCTCTTTTGCAACGTGACTAACTTCTTTCCAGAACTATATGTCCTTGATGATGTTTTTTACAGAACTGCCAAGACAAGATACATGGTAGTAAAGGGCAGCACTGGTTTATGATACAAGGGCAGTTCCAAACATTATGGGTGAGGCTCATGGAAGATAATAACAGAGGAGAAAGCAAACCTACATAAAACCTGGCATGAAACTAAACTAAGCTAGATTATCCCAAGAGCCTTACCAGATACAACTAGGAAGATAATAATTAGGTCCCAAATGGAACAGATTTGTCAGTTTCTGTAATGATATATATTTTCTTTTCAATTCAACAAATATTCATAAGCACATGCTATGTGCCAGGCTCTATGACAAAGACAAAAATGAAACTGTTCCTCCTCTCAAAGGGATAATATTCTAGTGGGCACAATGACAGTGGAACCACTTCATTTCAATTCTACCATCTTGGCACTTTCTATGCCAGTTCCTCTGTTTGGTATTTAACATCCTTTATAATCTGACTTCAGACTATATTTCTAGACTTATTACATGTTATTCCCCTTTACAAGCAGACAGACTGGATAACCTGCTACTCCCCATATTCATCTCTCATTTCCAGGAGAGAGTTCTCTTGTTCTCTCATTTCATTTATCTCTCAATTCCATGCTTTTGCAGTCTCCCACTGCATCCTGGGCCATCTCCAGTCATCCTGATCAATATCTGGCCACTGGACCCAGATGGCTCTGGAGGAGAAAGTGAGGTTGGTGACCTTGCATAGCCCTCCTTTACTCAAATCAAAGTCAACTGAAAGTCATGTCATCATCTCTCTGATATCATAGTCCTCTTTGAGAGCAAAGGACAAACACAAACACAACAACCATGCCTTTGCACGCCTGGAATACATACCCTCTCTACCTTCACCCACTGGAATCTCAAGGTTCTTTCAAAAACCCAGCTCAAGTGCCTCCTCATATATGAGAATTTTCTTGATTCCCTTTCTTGAGTCCTGATTTTTCAAGTACTTTATTGTTTCCAGGTTCAGGAGCTAGTTCCTCCTGACTTAAATTAGCTTGTGTTTATTTTGCAATTACTTATATGTACGTATATTGTTTCCCCCAGATAGAATGTAAACTCCTTGAGGGCAGAGACAATTTAGGTTTTATCTTTGTATACCAAGTCCTTTGTACTCTACCTGTCACTTAATTGGTACTTAAAATATGTTTCTTAATTGATTGATTGATGAAGAAGTAGAAATGAAGTATGTAAAGTCTGGAAGAATAGGTGGACCTAAAGAAAACAGAAGAAATCCATGCTTAGATCACACAATTTAAAAGCACTCAAACATTAATTTTCTGAGATTATTTTAAACCTCACACCCTTAAGATAATCTCAGAAAATTGGATTGGGGATAAACTCCAAAAGAATGGAAAAAATCAGACTTTATTATTACTACTTCTACCACCAGAACTTAAAACAAAAGTAACATATCCACATCTACTCCCCATGTGTCTACTTTTTCATGTCTAAATAGTTTGTGAAGGTTCTGAGGGTAACCTTGATGAAAATATGAGAATGGAAAAGGTAGGACATCACAAAAAAAAAATCTTTGGAGCTCTTTTGGCTTTCTCATTATGACAACAATTTTAAATCACTTAAACTTTTCTAAGAAATGATGATAATCAGATTTTGGTAACAAGAGTTTTATGGTCATAGAGTATCATTTTCTTCATCTTTACCCTAATACCTGCAATAATTAATCAGGGTTATAAGGTTGTAGATTTACTGCTGGAAAAGCCATCAAGTCCAAACCTTTGGTTTACCAGTGAGGAATGTGAGGGCCAGAAAGATTACAATGACTTTCTCAGAGTCACACAACTAGTAAGTATCAGAGATAGAAATTAAAATGAGTTCCTCTCAAGTGAAGTACCTTCATTTCATTAGTCATCAGAATGAGAACATTTACTTTCAAAGTCTGTACTACTTCTACTGCCATGAGCGCCTTATGGATTTCTAATGACCCTATACCTATTTCTATGACCAAAATCATATCTATAGCCAAAGTACATACACACAAAATGCAGGAGCTAAAACCCTAGACCCTCATGCCTGTATTTCAATACTGTTAAATGTCTGCCCATTTTTTCTATGCCTTAGTTTCACAGAATCATAGAATTGGAGTTTTGGAAGGGGCCTTCTTGACCATCTAATCCAACCAAAAAGAAATCCGTAGTAGAGCAGGAAGAACCAGATTGCCCATGTCAGTGTGTCAGCTCCTAGTGACCATTCCTGCAGCCATCAAGCAATCAATAGCTGCTCTTCTGGAGAGGTAACAAGCTACTCAAGCTTAACTGATGACTCTTCTGGTGCCCTGGGAAACTCTTGTGTTGGCATTCATGGCAGTGGCAACTCGTCCTGCTGTTCTGGAGGTTTGTCAGACAATTCTTCTAGGTCAGTTAATCTTTCTCCCTTCCCCAGCAGCTCTGCCTTTTCTTCTGGCTGATCTCAAGCTATCAACCCTACCTGACCCCAGCCAACAACCCTTGCTTGTGCCTTGGCTGACCTTGAGTCACTGCGACTCCTGGAGTACTCCTATCTCCAGGAACTCCTTCAGTTCTTTTTGTTTTCCTTAATTGTTTTTTCCTTTCAAAAATGTGTTTATTTATTTGCATTGTTTGCTTTTTAAATCTGACTTTCAAATTCTTTCTCTTCCTTTTACTCCCTCCCACTAAGGCAAGCAATATGCTATCAATTATACATATCAAATCATGTAAAAGATATTTCCATATTAGCCATATTGCAAAAAAAGTAAGAAAATTATTCTTCAGTTTGCCCTCAGAATTCAGCAACTCTCTCTCTAGAGGTGGATTTTATTTTTTCATCCTGAGTCCTTTGGATTTGTCTTGGATCATTGTATTGATCGGACAGAGTAGCCAAACCTTTCATAGGTGATCATCATTACGACATTGCTCTTACTATACACAATGATCTTCTGGTTCTTCTCACTTTACTTTGCATCAGTTCAAACAGGTCTCACCATGTTTTTCTGAACCCCCTTTGTCATTCTCTACAGCATAACAGCACTCCATCACAACCACATGGCACAACCCATCCAGTCATTCCCCAATTGATGAGCATCCCCTTGATTTATAATTCTTTGTCACCACAAAAAGAGTCGGTATAAATATTTATGTATAAAAGTGTATATGTATAGCTATATCTGTCTCTCTATTTCTCTATCTCTCTATCTAAAAGAATATATATCCTTTTCCTTTTTTTTTTTAAATCTCTGTGGAATACAGATCTAGTTGTGGTATTGCTGGGTCAAAGGACACACAAGGTTTTATAGCCCTTTGGACATATTTCCAAATTTTTTTCCAGAATGGTTGGACCTAGAATGGAGTAGTTCACTACTCCACCAATAGTTCATTAGTGTACCTATTTTCCTTCATCCTCTTTATCATTTGTCATTTCCGATAGGTGAGAGGAGGTACCTCAGAAATGTTTTAATTTGCATTTCTCTAATCAATAGTGATTTAGAACCATTTTTCATTTTACTATAAGAAGCTTTGATTTCTTCTTCAGAAAACTACCTGCTCATATCCTTTGACAATTTATCAACTGGAGAATGGCTCTTAATTTTATAAATTTGACTCAGTTCCTTATATATTTGAGAAATGAGGCCTTAACTAGAGAAACTTGCAGTAAAATTTTTATATTACTTCATTGTTTATGGTACCTTTTAGCAAAATGTAATTTCCCTGATTATCTCTTTTAATGAGGTCTATTGTTGCTTTTGCTTTGTTTGAGATCATGATTGCTACCCCTGCCTTTTTTTTACTTCAAGTGAAGCATAATAGTTCTTATTTTATTTTATTTTATTTCATATTAGTTATTTTAACTCTGTTTATATATATGTCTTCTTGTTTTAAATGTGTGTGGGGTTTTTTAAAAGTAGCTTGAGGGTTTATTTAACACAAATAAAAATATGCAAAGCTTTTTACTCATTTCTTCACTCCTCAGTCTAGCATTTGGATTGGTGATCTTGATGGCTACTTGAACTGCTCTCTCAACAATAACTTTCTGGTTTTTAGAGTGTTGTGCAGAGAATAATAGTGAGCCGAGACCTGGGTTCAAGATAAATTTAGGTATAGATTTATTGATCAAGTGCACGACTACCCAGGGTATGAACTCAAATTAGGTAGCCCCGACTGAAAGTACGAGCAGTGTTTAAAAAGGCTAAAACCACAAAAACCACAGTCAGGGAGGGGAGCTGGCATAAGCAATGATGTACAAAAGCCAAGAACTGCCATTGGTTAGATCTATAGCTCAGGGCTAATTTGGGAATATGGCGCAAGGGTACAAGGGTACAACCTTCCTGGAACATGGGGGTCCCTCCTAGAATAGGGTGGAGGGTACAGGGTGGAGGGTCATTGGGTAAGGGGGAGTGGAGAATAGTCAATTCCCCAGAATAGGCCAGGGTCATGTTCTGGGTGAAGGGTGTGGGGACCCTGCTTGGTCAGCAGAACAGAACAGGGTGGTCTCTTCTTAAGATAGTCTTCTTGTACCATAACCTGGGACTGGTCCTGGTACAGAATGCTGATTCAGGGAGAATATACAGAATGCTGATTCAGGAAGTAGGGGGTCAGGGGACTACATCTAGGACAATACCCAGGACTATGCCTTAAGCTGTTTCAAGCTATTACAGGGTGTAGGATAGAGACAAAGACCAAAATATAAAGGGGCTTCATGGTGGGCCACAAATAAGGTGGTGTGTAGTGACCTGTGATTTGGGTTTGGGCACAACAAGAGGAAATATTGTGAGCAATCTCAGCACAGTAAGATTTGTTACACATCAGGAGCACTTCGGGCTCTTTGACATTGTGCACCAAAAACTTCCTGAATCTACTTGGTAGCATGTGTTTTGTCTTCTTATTGCTTCCATAACCAATATCGGACACCAAGATCTGGCCCTGTTGTCATCTTCAAGCCCTGTTGTCGATACCTCTTGATTTAGGCCAGTTTCTCTTGATCTTGACATATCTGTTGGACTGGTGCCTGATGAACTTCTTGGTCCTCTCCTGACAATTTTAGGCTTCATGAGGGGTCTGAGTGCTGGCGTGGTGAAGAGATAGCGGGCCCCTCCACAGGAAGTGCCAACAGAAAGCAAATGTGTTTCTTATCAACAACTTATTGTTGGATTATAGTTTCTAATCCAGTCTGCTTCCATTTCTTCAATGAGTTCCTCCCATTCTTATTCACGGTTATGATTACTGTTATTTCCCTCTATCCTATTTTCTTCTGTTTATCCTTCTTTTTTTTTTTTTTTGCTATTCTTTGCTCATTTTTCCAGCCTATAGCCTATTTTCTTGACTTTGAACTTTATGTTAACATCGAACTCTGCTCATGTGGGGGGTGGGGAGGCACTATCCCTATCATCAGACTTTTCTGTGCTTTTGTTTTCAGAGCTAGCTTTGGGCATCTGCAAGCTTTCAATGCTTCCAAAGTGGTGTATCAGGAGAGAGGCGCAGTCACCACTCTCCTGGTCTGTTCTCTGCTCTTTACTCAGAAAGGGCCCTGTTTCTCTGTAGTCACAAACGCTAGTGCTCCTCTCAGCCCCAGAACCATGACCAGAACCCCTGCTCCCTTGTGACTGTTCACAAGCACTCTTCTCTGCCCTGGAACTGCAACCCAGAACTTCATAAGAGCAAAAAAGTCTCAGTCAGCACCAGCTGTACTCGTGATAGCAACATGCCCCCAGTCACCCTCTCTCTCTCTCTCTCTCTCTCTCTCTCTCTCTCTCTCTCTCAACCAGTTATTCAATCCCCTCACTGTCTCTGGGCTAAAAGCCCCAAAGTTGCTGCTGCTGCTGCTGCTGCTGTTACTGCTGCATCTGCCACTAATATGTGCATTCTAGACAGGCCTTCACCCCAGTATCATAGACCCCTCCTGCTGACCTCTTGAGTTTTCTTAGGCTAGAAAACTATCTCATCCTGTACTTTTGTTGTGTCTGCCACTCCACAAATTTGATTTGTAGTATTATTTCAAAGTTGTTTGAATGGGTATGTTAAGAGAATTCAGTTGGGTTGCTGCCTTTAATCTGCCATCTTGGCTCCCCTACTCCAAACTCCTTCATTTCTTTGGGATCTTCCAACAATTCCCCAGCTCCTGCATTTCTACAAGAGAGTTTGGCAAGACTTTTCCCTGTTCTAAATCAATTTATTGGTTGCATTCTAGCTAAGTACAAATGTAGTAGAATTGTGATACATAGTGAAACCACAAGGCTAGTCCTCTGTACCAGATACAATCCCGAACAGAGACTTGTGTCACCACATTATAAACTTTCATCACTAAGGGTTCCTCCTCTCTTGCTGCGTGACTGTTAACAAGCTTGGATAAAATGGGAGTCAGCAACTCTAAACCTTTCAGTGATGTGGCGGAGCATCTACCGTGTTACTACCTCCCAAGATCCTCTAGGCTTTATCATCTGTTCTACCTTTCCTCCTATAGTCTTCAGATGCCTACATCTGACCTACTTACATAGCCTAAGGACTCCTGAACCTTAACATTCACCCACATACTGCACCTACAGAACTGCCATGTCTTTCAATTTACCCTGTCTCTGAAATTTCTTTTATGGATTATCTATGCTAATTAGAATGTGAGCTGCTTGAAAGCAGGAACTATATCAATTTTTCTATTTGTATCCTCATTGCTTAGAACTATACTTAACACGTTGTAAGAACTTAAAATGGTTTTTTTCATTCATTCATTCAACACACTTGAGAAGCGTGTGGGACCTTCAAGTCTATTTAAATCTGTTTGAAGACTTCACTAGAGCTGCTAGGGCTAGATATATAGATCTGGAAGTCATATGCATAGACAAGATAGTTGAACAATGGAAGCTGATGAAATCACCAAGCAAGATGGTATAAAAGGGAAAAAAAGAGAAAGGGTCTAAGACAAATCTTCAAAGCTCTCAAAGTGAGTGGGCATGACCTGGATGAAGATACAGCAAAGGATATTGAGAAGGATTAGTCAGAACAGCAGTCAGTTTATTTACTTGCAAATAAATAAAATCACTCAAGTTTGACATTAGAATCCATCAAGCTCTGGCCTCTACTTGGCTTTCTTGACGGATTTCACATGTCCCATTCCCATACACTCTTTTCCAGCCAAAATAGCCTATTGTTGTTACCCATCCATCATGTTTCACATTCTGCCTTTAAGTCTTCGAACAGGCTGCCTGTCTTCCATCCCTAGAACATTCTCTCTATATAAGTCCAACTCTTCAGATACTTTATTCCATTGAAGACTCTGCTCAAGCAAGTCATCTCCTTCAAGAGACCTTTTCTGATGGGAAGTTACTGTAAAGATCAAGAATAGATATTATCAGATATAAGGGAAAATGAAATGATATAAGATTATGATCAAAGGAATTTTAGAATCTGTGAACATGAAGAAAAATGTCAGAAGCTAATTGTCAGAAGCAAAAAGGAGGAAAATGAAGTGTCATGAAAACCTAGAAAAGAGAGAGTATCCAGTTCCATCCAGGAATGTCATTCCCTCAGCAGCTGGGACCTCCTTACCCTGGAATATCCCTCTGCCATGTCAGTCCCCTTCTCCCACTGGGGAGTTTCTCCCAGTGTCTCCATTTTGAAGGTCCAGGTCAACCATACCTTTTCATTGGCTGATCTTCATGCCTGGCACATTCTGCTTCCTCACCTCTAACTACTTACTTGCCTGGTTTCCTTCAAGAGTGTTCCAATCTCACGCCCTGCAGGAAACCTTTCCTGGTTGTCAGCCATGTCCCTTTCCTCTGAAATTACCATTCATTCGCCCTATGTACCTCTTTTGTGTACATAGTTATTTGCATGTTGTTTCTCCATTAGAACATGGTTGCCCAGCAGCAGATGACCTTTGTATCGTGCCAAGCTATCTGATGGGGCCATCTTGGGATCAGGATTGCAGATCTGACAGATTCTATGTTTGGGTCCTTATTCTTCAAGCCCACTAGAAGCAGCAGCAGGCACCTGCACATCTTTCTTGCCTCTTCCTAGCTGCTGCTGTTGCTTCTTGGTCTCGTTTCTACAGCTGTTGTTATTGTTGAGCTCGGTTTACCACCCTTCCTCCAGGGCTTGTTCCCTTCACAGTGAGGGAATTGAAATCCTAAATAGGCAAGAAGGAGCTTGTCCTGTTTCTGTGTAGTATCCAGGCCAGGAGAACACTTCTAGATAAAGTGTTCACTTCTGGAAACAAGCAAGGGAAGGATGCTGGACCAGGGTGAGCATGGTCAACCATCTAATGTAGCTTGTTCGGGGTACTGAAAGGGTAAAGCAAAGAGGCAGAGGCAGACACCGGCTTTATGTGCATTAAACAGCTATGCTTTTCTACTTAATTCTATTTTTTTTTACCCCTATAGATTATCTTCTACTTTGCCGGGGGTGTCCACATCCAACTTTGCAGACCACTGTCCATTACTCTGCTGAAACTGCTTTTTCAACATGATATCCTAATCACCATATCTGGTAACTTTTGATCAGTCTTTGTTCTCCTTTATCTGTTTGCAGCCTTTGACACTTACAACTGCCAACTTCTGGATACTTTTTCCTCTCTTGGTTTCAGAGACACTGTGCACTCTCCTGTCTCTCTAACTTCTGTAAGCACTCCCTCACGAGAACCTTATTTTCTTCCTGACACTTGCTAGCAGCCAGATGTTCCCCAGAATCATCTCGGGCCTTTTGCCTTCTCTTCCTATACTCTCTACCTTATCAGTGAGGGGGTCTGGTGGTACAGAGAAAAAAAGTATTGAGTTTGGAGTCAGACCCAAATTCAAATCTTTCCCCAGATACTTATTGGTGGTGTGTGACCCTAGGGAAGTCATTCAACATCGACAAGTCTTAATTTCCTCACCTGTAAAATGGGGGTAGTAATAGCATCTACCTAACAGGGTTATTGTGAGGATCAAATAAAGTAACGTGTAAAGTGCTTTACAAACCTCCAAGTGCTATATCAATGCTAGTTACCCTTAATATCTCATTTATCAACCAGACAATTCCCAGATCTATCAGCCCTGGCCTCTCTGCTGAGCTTCAGTGTGTCTAATTGCCTGTAGGACATCTAGAAGATTACTGCTCACGTAGCTGGTTAATAGTGAAAAGCATCTGCTATATGCCAGGCACTGGTAAGTACTGGAAATACAAAAAGAGGCAAAGGGACAGTCCTTGCCCTCGAGGAGTTTATAATCTAAAGAGAAAGATAACAAACAAACAAATATGCACAAGCAAGTTATATTCAAGAAAAATGGGAACTAATTAAAAGAGACAAGGCACTACAATGAAGGTCTGGGCACGGCCTCCAGTAAAAGATGAGATTTTAGTTGGGATTTGAAGAAAGCCAGGGAAGCCAGTTGGTAGAGATAAAGAGGGAGAGCATTCCAGACATAAGGCACAGCCACCAAAAATGCTGAGAGCTGAGAGACTGGATGTCTCGTGTGTGGAACAGCAAGGAGGCCAGAGAGTCCATGGAGGTGAGGGGAGAAAGGTGTAAGAAGACTGGAAAGATGAGGGAAAGGGCCTGGGTTATGAAACACAAGGAGAGGATTTTGTATTTATTTCTGAAGGCTGTAGAGAGACACTGGAGTTTATTTAGTAGTGGAATGGCATGGTGGGACCTGCACCTTAGGAAAAGCATTTTGGCAGTTGAATGGGGGATGGATAAGAGTACAGAGAGACTTGTGGCAGGTAGACCCACTGGCAGGCTATTGCAGCAATCCAAGTGTGAGGTGATGAGGGGCTGCATCAAAGTGGTGGCAGTATCACAAGAGAAAAAGGGGGTCTGCTTGAGAGATGTTGCAAAGGTAGAATTAATAGATGCTGACAAAAGATTGGATCTGGAAGGGAGAGAATGAGAGATAGTGAGTAATCAAGGATGACACCTAGGTTGTGAGCCAGAGGGACTGAAAGGATGGTATTTCCCTTGAAAAGTAATAGGAAAGTTAGAAGTTGGGGAGGCTTTAGGGGAAAGATAAGTTCTATTTGGGACATATTGAGTTTAAGATGTCTACTGGACATCCAGTTTGAGATATCTGAAAAGCAGCTACAGACGTAAGACTGGAGGTATGTAGAGAAGTTAGGCCAAGATAGACTTGAGAATCACCAGCATAGAGATGGTAATTAAATTCATGGGTGCTAATGAGATCACCAAGTGAAGTAGTATAGAGAGGGGAAAGAAGGGGGTCCAGGAGAGAACCTTGTGAGACACCTATGGTTAGATGAGGTTAGAAGAAATTCTATCAGTACCTCATGCCCATGCTTTTCTCTCTCCCAATGCCTTCTCTCCTTTATTAATCTGTTTGTCAGTTACACAAACATTTTTTCAGTCTCCTTTATTTGAAACTTTAGTGGTATCCTTCATTCCATCTCTCACATCTTTCATTTCTATTTGGTTTTTAAGTCCTGTTGATTCTACCTCAACAATATCAGTTATATACATCACATATGCTTCTTCCTTACTATTTCCATAATCACTACTATAGTATCTCATTACCTTATACCCAATAGTTTTCTAACAGGTCTCCTCACCTCTGCTCTCTGCCCTCCACTCTGGTATACCTTTTACTAATTAAGCTTCCTCATGCAGAGATCTCATGTCATTGCCCTACCCAAAGATGGTGCCCCTTTGCCTGCCAAGGAAAGTTCTTCTTTCCCTAATATTCGAGGTCTTCTACAATCTGTCACCACTATATTTTTCTAGTCGTAGAGGAAATGTAATCTTGTGAAAAAAATTTCTGTATTTGATAGGAGAAAATATCCGTTTCAATCCAACCCTGAAACTTACTCTCTGTGAGATGCTGGGCAAATCACTTCATCTTTCTAAGTCTGAGTTCCCTCATCTGTAAAATGGGGAAAATGATATCAGTTGTATCTGTCTCACAAGGTTGTTGGGAGGAGAAGATTTAATTTTTAAAAGTGTAATGTAACAAAAACTAGTATTATTTTAAGTAGATTTTTAATCAATATTTTTATTTTAATATCACCTAGATTTCTACCTTTATTCCTTCACCTCCAAGAAAACCAGCTCTTAGAATGATTTTAAAAGAGGGAAGAGAAAAAAAAATAAGTAAAACCCATCAACATATTGAAAAAAATATGATGTATATGAAATGTTCCACATCTGTGGACCACAGTCTCTTCAAAGTAGTAGAGAGAGATATCATATTTCTTCTTTGATGCAATACCTATTCTTTGTAATTTTGCAAGATTCATTTTTTTTATTGTTTTGTGGTGGTTGTTCTTTCCATTTATAATGTTATAGTGATTGTGTATAGTTTTCCTGATTCTTCTTGCTTCACGCTGCATCAGTTCATGTAAGTCTTTCAGTGCTTCTCTGTATTCATTCTATTAGTCATTTCCTGAAACACACGATATTCTGTTACATTCACGTACCACACACCACAATTTGCCCAGCCATTCTCTAACCAACGGATACCTAACTTGTTTCCGATTCTTTGCCAGATTTTGTTTTGGTTTGTTTACATTTGCCAGAAATTTGTTGCCTTCCACATATATGTCATGAAGGCAAGAATTTGAAACAAAATTTGAGGTGGTGAACTACACCTTGGAAGGACTCGACCTGGAGTTTTAATTCTTTGCCTTTCTCCCTCTTCTTTCACTTCTACAGAAGACCAAAAAAGATGAAGAGTTTGAGAAAATTAGGTGGGAGTGGAGATGGGGATCCTCAGATCCTGACAACTTTTAGTGATTTGTTGAAAGGGCAGATTCTGAAATGTTTCTGAAGGAGGTGATAGTTTATGATTAGAAAAAAAAAATAAAGACAAAGGACCAGGCCTTTGTCCCAGATGTAGAGAATTAGAACACTATCCCTAATTTTCACTTGGGGGCACTTTGCCTGCCTTTGATTCTAGATAGGTATGGTGGTTCATAGACTTAGCTATTACTAAAGTATTGAAAGGAGAGGTTTTCTAACCACTGTACCTAAGCAATCAGGTGAGATGGTTGTTATGTGTGCTGAAGAAATGAAGCTTAGAAACTGGTACCAGAGAGACATTCATCAATCATATAACCAGCAAGGAGTAAAGCCCGTCAGAGACTAAATCCCATACCCGCATGACTGGCAGAGACTGCATGTCGGTGAGTTCTGTAGGTAGCAGAACCAGAAGGAGAAGTAAGATGACATCACCAAACAATGGTGATAATTTAGTAACATGCACGAGATGCCCCACTATGGGTGTATCTTGTTAATCTACGTTCTCTATGTGCATCTACCTCCCCACATCTACTCTGACCACATGTTCCCTATTTGCATGTGTACTCTTTACATTGATGGCATGTTTAATTGTGAAGAGTGGGCTCTACCTAGGTTTATCAAGAATGCATTCTATTGCTTCTTTTCGTATTCATTAAATGCCTTTTGCTTTTAACTAATTGTGTCATCTGGTTGATTCATTCCTCTCCTGGCTCTGTTTCTGAATCTATGGACTTGGATACTATGCTTCACCTACCTACATACCCTGGAACATCTATCCACCCCTAAAGCCTTCTCATGTTGGAATCCCCTTCCACTGTACAGTTCCCCTTTCTCATTGGTGAGCTCCTCCCAGAACCTCCATCTTGAGGAAAGATCCAAGCCAACCATCCCTCATTCCTCTCCTGATGCGACTTCTGAGGACTTCGCCACCCTACTCCAATGGGGATACCACCCCCCCCCAACTTTTCAGCCCCCTTTTATGTTATCTTCCCCCATTAGAATGTAAACTCCCTGAGGACAGATATTGTTTCTCTTTTTACTTGTATTTGTGTACCCAGTGCTTGCCCTGACTCAATTAATAAAAATAAACACATTATGAGAGGGTCAGGAGCTATGTTTTTTGAATAGATGAGGATATATGCTTTATCTTGAACTTGGCTGAATTTTCTGTGATGCCATATGCTAGAAGGGGATGTCCTAGGCACTATGTACTCATATAATGCCATGCACAATAGTTCTCTACTTTTGTCTTTATCCCCTTATCAAGCTGTAAAATATATGAAGGTGAAGTAATAACTTTACATTCCCTCCCAGCACTTAACTCAATCAAACTCTGCATAGAGTAGGCACTTAGTAAGTTAAATTGAATTGAAACAGAGATGATTATTTTAATCACAGCACTGGAGAGCAATATCACAAAGGTCTCTCAGCAGTTAATAGCACTGTCTATCAGTGAAAGAAGAGTTACAGGGGTCCGACATCTACATGGAACAGAGTCCTCTGATGGAAGCAAATTTAGAGATGGTTCATTGCTGAGGATGTCAATCTGGGAAAGTGAGAAAGAGCAGACTAAAGATGCCGTTGGGAAATTATAGGACTCCCAATCAGAGAGTCCGAGGCATGGTCCATGCACAAAGGAATCCCCAGAAATGAAATGCTAAGGGGCCTGGCTATGGTGATAGGCTATAGTGGTTCTTTCGGTGCTTCTTAGGGGCTGGTACATAGGTATGCCACCTACTCCAGCTTTGGTGCCTGGAAAGATCTACAACTTTTTGATGCCTGAACCCACATAAGCTGTTAACTATCCGTTGACATTCATATTACTAAAAATATAACA
Organism: Pseudochirops cupreus; assembly: GCA_028627135.1. NCBI lineage: Eukaryota > Metazoa > Chordata > Mammalia > Diprotodontia > Pseudocheiridae > Pseudochirops > Pseudochirops cupreus. The sequence goes on from CM053584.1 coordinate 297,592,311, forward strand.
GGACTTACAATAAAAGGGAAAATGTACCTTCAATTAATCACTTTTAATGTGTTTGTTTTGTGGATTGAAATGCTGAAATATTGTGGTTCTGTTAGGAAGAACTAAAAATTCAGTAACTTAAATACATTACATAACCCAGTTGCTATCTATTGGTATAGGATATTGAGTGCGTAGGAATTTTTAATACCTTCTATGCAAAGAAGAGAAAGAGACTTTAGTCAAAGTTTCATTAGTGTTTTTTCTCTGTAACAAGTTGGGAGAATCATGTGTTTTGACACACATGCCAGCTTTATACATGAACAGCCAACTGCAATACTACTTTATAACTAGGTTTTGTTTTGTTTGGGTTTTTGCTAAGAATTCACCAAAAATTCACCAGAATCCACTAAGAGAGACAGATGATGACTTGCAATTGACACCTTCATTAGCAAAATGTGTTTGAAAGGCTAGTAGGAAATAGAGAATAATAGCTGGCTAGCTCCCTCTGCTGGCCAATTAAAGGAGTATTGACTTTCTGTCAAGACTTACTCATGATACCCAAACAGAAACTGGAAATACTAGCCTTTTTGAGTCACTAAGTTAAAAAATGATGTTTTTCAAAGAAAAAGATTTCACATTTTCCCCTGAGTTACCCTATATGTGTTTCTTGTCTTTTCAAGGAAAGCTCCTTGAGCACGGCGTCCTATGTTGTTTACTATGTTTGTACTGTCACCTCTTACCAAAGTGCCTGGCATAAAGTGCTTAACATATCTTTTTCATGATTCTTAGGTCTATTAAGTTCAATTTAGTAATTCTACAACTTGAGCATTAAAAAAAATAAAAATAAGGAGGTTTTCATTAACTACTACTCACTATTTTCTAAGATAACTGCGTTCACTTCCTTGATTTAGGCAACTTAAAAGTCTTTCAGACCTTCTCAGATCATCAGAATGTTATTCTTAGATATCTCCTTCTTCAAACTTCCCTCCATTTCTTCACCCCCAGCTAGGTACCTGGATTTAATTCCAATCAGATAAATTAGTAGGTGAAATTAAAAAGGAGGGAAGATTTGGAGAAAGTTAGAAGGGCAATGATAGTTATCCCCTAGATCACCCTAAATGCAGCCTCAAGGCCACATTTGGTTCCATTTGGATTCAGTCAAAGGGTGGCACTTGAGGACCTAGAGGGCCCCATGTGGTCTCAAGGCCACAGGTTCCCCACCCCTGCCTAGACTTTAGGAAAGTAGATTTTAAAAATGAAAAGCTAGATATGAGCTTATGGCATACAACTCTAAAGGCAATATGGTGCAAGTAAGAGGTAAGAGGCTATGAAGAATACAATTCAGACAACTAGAATCTTGGCTTGGAATTTTTATTCCAGGGATAAGTGATAGGAAAATACCCTTAATTGAGGGGTTTATAGGCAGATGAGATGTTACTCTATGGAAGGGGAAGATAACAAGAAGCTCAGAGGGGAGGTAAAGCCAGAGGGCAGAGCTTAACCACCTCCAGGTTCCTATTTGAACTAAATATTCCATGTGCTAAATTCAGTTATTTCTACTTGCTGAAGAATTGCAAGTGCCACCAATATCCTCCGTATTTGATCCCTCAGTGAAAATATCTCTAGATATAGCTCTCCTGACAACACAATAACGAATGATTCCAACGAGGAAGAAAATGAGAAGCCTAAAGAAACAGAGATGGCCGAGTTCTCCTAAGAACTCAGATTTTTTAAAATGTTCATTTTTAATTATTAAAAATATGAACATTTGAATGTATGAATTAATACAAACATTTCCTTACATAAAGAACAAGAAAAATATTTTGTGCAAAAACTTGAATCTCTATTATGTATGACTCGGTTTCTTTAAAAGTATATATTAAATTTAACATGGTAGTTAATGTTTGCCTATGACCATTTCTGAGCTTCTTTCTGATCTCTTCTGGGTATTTAAAAAATATCTCATTAATGAAAAAAAATCAGATTCTAAATGGATATGTACAAAAAATGAAATTGAGAACAGATCACAATGGACAACATACAGGCTTGCAAGAATACTGTCACAAAGAACACATAAGTGAAAGGCTGCAAAAAAAATATGGAAGATAGAAAAAAGAGGCATATGAAGTTCTAGTCAGAGCAAAAGTGAGAGCAAGAAGGGGTAGCCCCACTGCTTAGGGCAGATAATACAATGTTGACAGATGAAAAAGAGAAAGTAACAACACTCTCCTATTTTGCTTCCTTCTCTCTGGCAAAAATAAATTTGAGATTGAAAGAAGTAAAAAAAGTAAAAAGAAAAAGTAAAAAAAAATTGAAAAGTAAAAATTGATTGAAAGAAGCAGTAAAAAAAGTAAAAAGTAAAAAAAGATTGAAAGAAGTAAAAGGTCAAGAAGAAATTGATGACTACAGAAGATAATGGCTGATGCTTAAGTGAGTTCATTTCAATCAGTCCACCAAACAACAGGTATTTACTAAATGTCTCCTATGTACCAGGCGCTCTCCTGGGTACTGGGGATAAAAAAAGAAAAAGAATGAAACCATTACTACTCTCAAGTAACTTACTGTACTTTATAATGGAGGAGACAAGAACATATGTAAGCATATGCAAAATAAATATAAAGAAAATAAAATAATAAAACAGCTAGTATTTATAAAGCACTTAAATTTTCAAGGCTAATAAATATAGGAGGCTGGATTTGAATTCAGGTCTTCTGACTCTAGACTCAGTAATCTACCCAAGGCGCCACCTAACTTCAAGATAATTTAGCCAACTGAGAGCAATTAAGTGCCAGATACCTAGGGCAGAAAGATATGTATGTGATTTTTTAATGGAGGTAGAATCACAGGGAGTTGATGACCAATTGGACACATATTAAATTCCTACTGGAAATCTGTGATACAAAAATAGATTTGAAGTCAGGACCCAAGTTTGGTTCCCATCTTTGCCATTTACTACCTATGTGACTGTGGATAAATCATTTAACCTCTCAAACCTCAGTTTCCTGATAAGCATTGATAAGAGAGAGAATTTTATGCTTAATGAAAAACCTCACTGCTACAGTTGGTTAGAAGAGTGTCCCTTTTAATAGATCAGTCAGCTTTTGGCCATTTCTGTTGTTATTCCCAGTCCTCTGCCCAATCACTTGCCTCTCTACAGGCAGCTACAAGGGGTTTATGTTACCTGAGTCCTAGTGGGAAGGCTTATAGTTATCCAGCAGTTACAGGCACTTACTGTAAAGGGGTAGAGTTCCAGCTTCCTTTCCCATCCACTCCCAATTAGTGCCCATTTAGGTCCTAATTAGTGAGAATGACTCCCCTGAAGGGGTTACAGTGTTAAAATTTGCACTGTATATTTTCATTGGGCTGGAACCAAGGACCATATTTTATATAGTTATAACTTCAAATAGTGCAAATTTGAATGCATGAGATCACCTCTAGAGATTCATTATTTGTACCAAATACCTAGCCATAATTACAGAAGGTTAAGACTCAACAGAGGCAGTAAGAATCAATCAATCAACCAATGGACTTGATTGGTTGTTCAGTTTATTCAGTTGTGTCAAATTCTTCATGATCCCTTTTGGGGTTTTCTTGGCAAAGGTACTGGAGTGGTTTACCATATCCTTCTGCAGTTCATTTTATAGATGAAAAACTTAGGCAAACAAGGTTAAATGACTTGCCCAGGGTTGCACAGGTAGTAAATATCTTAGGACTGAATTTGAATTCAAGTCTTCCTGACTCCGGGTCTGGCACTCTATCCACTGCACCACCTAGTGGCCCCATCTATTTATTACTCCTTTAAAAAATTTTAGTAAAAGGGAAGATGTTGTTAGACTCCAAAAATGGGAGAAAAAAGTATTTATTTGGCTCTGTAGATGGCAGTAGAGGACTATTTTTCAGCAGGTACATTTGGAAGAAGTACTGACATAAATGGCTCCTGTACACTATTATCAGACAATCATAGAGCTGTGAAGGAACTCTAGAGGTAGGTAAGTCCAGCCCCTCATTTTGCAGTTCAGGTGCCCAAGGTCACACAGTGGCACAGTTAGAATTTGAACCTATGACTCTAATTCCAACCAAGTGCTTTGCACGTAGTAAACACAGTGATTTCTTTCTTTCTTTCTTTCCTTTCTTTCTTTATTTCTTTCTTTCTTTCCTTCTTTCTTTCTTTCTTCCTTCCTTCCTTTCTCTTTCTTTCTTCCTCCCTTCCTTCTTTTTTAATTTTTCTTTTCCTTCCTTTTTTCTTTTTTTCATCTTTCCTCCCTCCTTTCCTCCTTCCCTTCTTCCCTTCCTTTCCTTCTTGTTTCTTTTTCTTTCTTTCTCCTCCTTAATTCTTTTTTCCTTGTTTCTTTTCTTTCTCTTCCCTCACTTCTTTTTCTTTCCCTCCTTTTCTCTTTCTTTTTTCTTCCTCACCATTCATTTGCTGAATTACCACTCTACTTAAAGCCCTAGAATAACAGATTTAGGCTTCTGATCTACACCAGCTCCTCTTTTCACAGATGAAGAAAATGAACCCCAGAGATGTAAAGTGCCTTGGTCAAGATCATCCAGGTAATAAGTGGCAAAGCCCAGAATCTCCACTCTCTCAAGATTGTGTGTATTGGATTGTTAGCAAGTGTCCCTAGTGTATGGAAGCTCCATTACCTCATCTACAAAGAAGATATATAAATACCCATCATAGTACTTTAAAATCATTTATTTTTAATTACTCAGAGATACCAAGTGAAGCAGGACCTAGCTAGTATTCCCATTCTGCAGTACTATTGGTAATAAAAAATCAAAATGTTCAGCTGGTCTCATTTGTTTTCCTTTTGTCTTTTTAGTTTAATTTAGCTACAGCCCCCTGTGCTGAGACCCCAGAGGGTAGCATGACATGATGGAAGTTCAATTTCACCCCACCCAGGGTGATATGTGGCAGATTTCATGGTTCTATCAGCTGAGTCAAAATGAAAGCTACCATTTTAGGGAAGGGTCTTTCATCTTGCTCTTTGGTATATCCAGATACTTGAAGAGAGGAAATTGATGAAAGGTTAGAATAGTCTCAGAGAATCTGTTACCAAATCAACCAGGGAAATTAACTTCAGGCCCCCAAGGGTACAGGAAAATGGAGAATGAAGTGCTGAGTTGAGTCAGTGTCACCAGGGGACCTCAATGGTTATTTAATATGCAGCATGCATACTCTTTAAAAATTATCTGAGCACACTTGAAAATTGTCCAGGCAATAGATACTATTGCCAATGCATATTACAAGGCCCTGCTTATCTCTCTAAGCTGACTCAGGGCACTCTATCTCATTATGGGGCATAAATGCTGACCCTGTGGGACCCTCAGGAAAATAAAATGTGTACCTCATAGGGTTCTTTCAGCTAGGAAAATTTCCAATAAATATTCGCTAAGACTCAAATTGTGACATTAGTCTTTCTAATACGTGACAAAAGGGGTGGAGGAAAAATGAATAGAGATCCTTATTAGTGATGTGAAGACCTGCATTATAATTAACAATTCAATCCATTTCTAGCATTTTCACTAAAATATATAGTTAATGAACATAAAAGCATGATCTTTCTACTCAAAATCCACTGTGAAGCCTTCTGAGGCTGCTCCAGACCTCACCTATCTCTCCCCCTCCTGTTCTCATAGCCCTTACCTTACTGTCTGTACCACTCACTGAACACATCATACACTGGCCTTTGTTGTTAGGCATGTGTTCAGTATGTCCTTCCAGAATGGACTAGGAAAATGTCATAGGCAATTATCTTATGTTACCTTTCTTTGGATGAATGAATGTTGTTGTTCTTCGACCTTCATTTTCGAAGAAGAACGTGACATCAGGGAGATGATGCCATGACATGCAAGTGAATTGAATTTAAGTGAATGGATGGACAGATGGATAGATGAATGAATGAGTAAAAAGCATGCATTAAACACCTACCTTGTGTTAGGTGCTGTGCTTGGAACTGAGTAAACAAATATAAAAGTGAAGTAGTCCCAGCATTTAAGGGACTTACATCTTAATGAAGGAAACGATACCTATAGAGAAATGATAGTCAGGGAAGGAAATTTTACTCAAGGAAGTTACAGAGATGGTAAGAGGAACCCTAGGACAATAAATTGTCATACTCTTTCCAGAAGCAAGAGTAATACTGATTTGATTAATGTTTGGGGGAGGGGGAGGAAATAAGGGAGGGGGAGAGAGAGGTGGAAACAAGGGAGGGGAAGAAGTAATGTTGAACGCAATGAAGGGTAGATGGTAGGAAGACTGGGGGTAGATGTCTGCATGACTAGCTGAAATGTGAAACATGATCTGAGATACAGTAGATTAGATGGCTTTGTACTCACTAGTACCTCTAGTAGAATTATTCACACATATTCAATGCTTGATGGATTAATGTGTTGATGGATTAATTTCTGGAAGTGAATATCAAATAGTTTAACACAAATATTCATCCAATGTTGCCATAAGGGTATTAATAATGAACCACTATTCTTTCAAGATTTAAAGTTGATGATAGTTCAAAGGGCAATGGGGAGTTGGGTGGTTTGTAACACATTCCAAAAAGGAATTATTCAGAAATGTACTATAAGAGACATTATCAAAGAAATACATGATAAGCAAAGAAAACAAGCTGGACATAGATTAGCTAGCATTTGTATAATACTTTAAAATTTGCAAAGCACTTTACAAATTTTTCTTCATTTATTCCTCACAGAAACACTGTGAGGTAGGTGTTATTATAATTATCCCCATTTACAGATGAGGAAACTGAGGAAGAAAGATATGGAGTGATTTGCTCAGGATCAGACAGCTAGAAAATATCTGAAGCCACATTTAAATTCAGGTCTTGCTAACTCCAAGTCTGGTACTGTATCCTCTATGCCGCTCAGCTACTTATGTAGTGAGATTTAGGGATAACAAATGGATAGCTCTCAAGTTCCATTAGTAGACTTTGAATGTCAAGAGACTATGAAAAAAGGCCTCAAACACTTTGGATATAATCCCTGTGCAAAATTTATGGTAGGGCATAGAGGAAAGTCACACAGAATGATCAGGCACATGTCTGGATGTTTGGAGGCAGTACATTTGTTGATGAACCAGAACTCCGTGGGTATTTTGTAGTATACTAAATAATGACTTGAAATGGAGGACTGGTCAGTAGGGAAACCTGCTCTTAGAACATACCCTGGGGGCTCTGCCTCCTTATATGGGAACTTGGTGAACTTCGCAATATATAATTAGGTGGCCTGACCTTCTCTTCAGAATATGAATTCTATGAACCTGTCAGCCTCACTGTATGGTGATGAAAAGCCCTTTAAGTAGCTACTAAGCTGGAAGGCATAAACAGATGAAATCTCTCACTGCTCCCTAGTGGTATTGGAAGGAATAACTACCATTGTCTCTGGGTGGGGAAGGGGCCTCAGACCCTCTTTCAACCCATGCTACCACGTGATCATGAATGCATGGTCTATATTGTTTTCTGAGCCTGTTGTGTTTCTTCTTTCCTAATTTTAGGTGAATAACTATTGGGAAATGGAATGGGCCAGACCACAACCCTGTGAACTTTACAAAGTCAGAAGAGCAATCAGAAGTCTGGAAGCTGGCGTCTACAGCAGAGTTTGCCAGAAGTTGAACCTGGTAAGGAGTCAACTCTGAGGATCTATCTACTTGATTCAGCCCAGCAGTGAACTGACCAGCAGCTGAGAAACGAAGGCCAGCTAGCAAGGGAGTGATTCATCCATCCACCATGCTACAACTAGAAGTGAATTTGGTGGGGTGCATGTTTGGTTGTAACCACTTTAAGTTGGGTTCCACTCTTCCCAGGGACTGAGGTAGTACAGGAAAATGTGCTCCCAGTTTCAAAGGTTTTTGTACTTTGAGTCTTACTTTATCTTCTCAGTAAATATCCCTTTTAAAAAACTAATTGATGTTAATTATTTGATATTTAGGCAAGATCAATGAATAAACTGACATTGGGGCATTAATCACTAGTTGTATTGGAAAGATGGTAACCAATTGATCTATTTTTAGGGAAATACACTGGATTGGGGCATTAGAAGAACACTACATCCTCTCAGGGATATTCCTGGAATCTAGAGGGGTGAAGGAACAGTAACTTTGTACTGGGGACTGAGGAAAATTAATATTGTGCTGTATCATTTAATAACCAATATTACTCTGCAATCCAGCCTATCCCACATTTTGTCAAATCCCATTTCTCAGGTTAGCTCAAAATGAGGCTTCTTCCACTTGGAACTAAAGGCGTGGTTGAGAAATAAAGTGGAACCCTTACTTCTGTTTACTTATAAACAGAAGAACCAACTTGGGTTGGATCCCTCCCCAGGAGATAACTCTCCTGTTCTTCCTTTTCCTTGTCAAAGTTAGGGGTGACTTGATCTCTAAGGAGAAGGCTAATGGGGTGGAGAGAGATCCTGAATGGAGTGGTTCTGTTTTTCTAGCCAAGATTATTACTAAAGACAGCTGAGTCTCATAAAACAATTAACATTCCTTAATTATCAGAGAAGGGCATGATCAGCCATTCCCTCTTCCTATGGAGATCTCAATAAATACTGCCTTTTCATAGTTGACCCAAGCTGGGGGGAATAGCTTGACCCACTTTATTAATAGTTGTGTGTGTCACTATTAATAAACCATTATCTTACCTGGAAAACTTGTCTCAGTTTACCTTTGTTGCATTTTTGTTTACCACAGGACCCAACCTACCAGTTTAAGTGGGGGTTGGCAGTATCCTTAATATTTATGTTATGGGATAAAACTTCATGGATGAGAAGGAAATAAGAAGATGAGTGTTTCTTAAAATCATGATCATTATGTAAAATTTAGTCCATTTAATATTGCTATTTAGTCATTTTTTGTCATGTTCAACTCTTTGTAACCCTTTTTGGGTTTTTCTTAGCAAAGAGACTTCTCAAGCTCATTTTACAAATGAGGAAACTGAAGCAAATAGGGTTAAGTGACTTGCCCAGGGTCACACAGCTAGTAAATGTCTGAGGCTAGATTTGAACTCAGTTCTTCCTAACTCCAGGCCTGGCTCTCTCTCAACTGTGCCACCTAGGTCACCCCATTTAATGTTACAATGTCTTTAATAAATTCTTGATTTGGTAGGGTTGAATATCCACAAAGTTATTCAGGAAATCCTCTTCTCAAATTCATTTCTTCTAAAAGGTGCTTCTAGGCATTGGAGTACCAGTGCCTAGAAGTAGCAAAAGTATCAGCCAGACAGAGATGAGATTCAGCAGCAGCCAAGCAACTGATTAATTTTTCAAGTTAGTTGTGATAATGATCAAAGTGTTGTTCATCCATTCAGTCATGTCCAACTCTTAGTGACCCCATGGACCATAGCATGCCAGGCACTTCTGTCCTCCAAAAGTCTGTCCAAGCTCATGTTTGTGGCTTCTATGACATTCTCTATCCTTATCTTCTGCCACCCCCTTCTCCTTTTGGCATCAATATTTTCCAACATCAAGGTCTTTTCCAATGAGTCCTGTCTTCTCATTACACGGCCAAAGTATTTAAGCTTTTGTACTTCCAATAAGTAGTCTGAATTAATTTCTTTAAGTATTGACTGACTTGATCTTCTTGTTATCCAAGGAACTCTCAAAAAAAACTTCTCCAGCCCCACAATTTGAAAGTATCTATTCTGTAGTGCTCAGCTTTCCTTATGGTCTGTCACAGCCAGGCATTAGGAGAGAAAAAACCATAGCTCTGATTACACAAACTTTTGTCCACAAGGTGATATCTCTACTTTTTAGTATGCTATCTAGATATGCTATAACTTCCCTTCCAAAAATCAAGTGTCTTTTAATTTTATGGCTGCAGTCACCACCTGCAGTGATCCCTGAGCCCAAGAATATAAAATCTGATACTGCTTCCAGGTTAAGCAAAATGTAGAGATTTCTTATTAGAGTACAAACAGTGTGTTTGTTGTGTGTATTAGAGTACAAAACAAGTCAGTGAAGGCCAGATTATTTTTTCCAAGCTTTTTACCCAAATTAACCCAAGTAATTAATGTAATTCTCTGTTTCATTTTCCTTCAAGGAGCCTGGTCTTGTGTGACTTTTCTGATCTATTGATTGGCCAGTGCTTTCATTAATAGATTTGTAATTAATATGTTTGGTGTTTAACTGGGACAAATATCCTTAGTCTCTCCTCATTACACGTAAATATACAAAACACTGTAGGTCAAATCAGACTTCTTTCTTTAATAAATGAGCAAGCAATCTCCATTTTTTGATAAAATAATCTTTGTTTCATTTCTATCTCGATTCATTTATCTTGTTAATCACCTTCAATCTTGTCACTTCATTAGAGAACACAGGTAGGCTTCAAGGGAATTCAACATACAAAAAACCTAAACTGATAAATAAATTAAGGAAATTATTTGCATTACAAAAAGATTCTTCACTTCATTATAATAAGAATTCCTTGGGATATTTGTGTGACATTTAGGGCATTTGATTAAGGACTGAATTAATCAAAAAGGATTTAGAGCCTCTACAGGGAATATGCTGGTAAATATTTAACAACCAGATCTTTGAAAAAAAATGTATGACACACTTTTTAAGTTTAATATGTATTATTAATATTTTTCCATCACTTTCCCTAAGCCTAGACAATCAATGAAACAATAGAGCATAGCCTTATTTGTAGCATTTGTTGATTTCTGAAGTGTAAATACACTAAAAACTTAACTGGCTAACAAAAGCCTGCAAAAACTGACTCCATCACACCCCACTCTATATTAAGATATCCCTTGAATCTAATCTTCCCTTGCCACTTTCCTTGTTGACACCCTTCTCCAGGCTCTCATCTCCTAATCCCAGTCTTCCATCTTTAATCTCTCCATGCTCTTTTTTGTTCTTTATGATCTCTTCAGGTCAGATCTTAGAGTCAAAGAATCAGTGACGTCAAACAAAAAGGGAAATTAACTAAACCACTAAACCATACATAAGGGTCTCTGTCAGTCACATATTGACTTAGGAAATCACATCAATATTGTTGTATTATTATTTCATCATATTTTTATTTATGTTGTTAAATATTTCTCAATTACATTTTAATCTAATTTGGACTGCATTTGGGACATATGTAGCACCGGCATGTTTGATATCTCAGATTTAAATCATCATAATAGATGGTTGTGATAAGAGCATATCATAACCAAAAAGCCTTCAATGGTTCCATATTACCCACTGGTAAACCTCTACACTTCCTACTTTAGAAATTCCCTAGGTCTGGAATATCCTACCCCATTTTGCATCTCTGATTAAATCCTGTCTGTGCTTCATGATAGAGCTCAAAAACATTTCCTTCATAATGACTTTCTTGATTCCCTAAGAGATAACAGTGAAATGGGGGGAAACAACAACACTAAACACGGAATAAGGAGACCTGAGTTCAATTGCTGTTTTTGTTTTGTTGATTAGTCATGTCTGACTCTTCATGACTTCATTAGACTAAGTGGTTTGTCACTTTCTTCTCCACCTCATTTTACAGATGAAGAAATTGAGGCAAACAGGAGTAAGTGCCTTATCCCAGATCATAGCTAGTAAGTGTCTGAGGCTGGATTTGAATTCAGGTTCTCATGACCCCAGGCTTGCCACTCTATCCTCTAATATATACAGGGTGTCCCAAAAGTTTATATATATATAATATGTGTGTGTGCATATAAAAATTTTCCCCAATTACATGTTAAAACAATTTTTAACATTTTTAAGTTTTGAGTTTCAAATTGTATCCCTCTCTCCCCTCTCTTCTCCCTGAAGACAGTAAGCGATCAGATATAGATATAGATATACGTATAATCATGTAAAACATTTCCATATTAGTCATTTTGTACAATAAGATGAATTAAAAAAATAAAAAAAAGAAAGTGAAAAATGGCTTGCTTCTGTCTGTATTCAAACAATCTCAGTTCTTTCTCTGGGGTAGATAGTATGCTTCATCATGAATCCTTTAGGATTATCTTGTATCATTGTATTGCTAAGAATAGCTAAGTCATTCATAATCCTTTATCATACAATATTGCTGTTACTGTGTAGAGTGTTCTGGTTCTGCTTACTTTACTTTGCATCAGTTCATGTAAGTCTTTCCAGGTTTTTCTGAAATTATCCTGCTTGTCATTTCTTATAGCATAATAGTATTCCAGCCTGAGCAGCTACACAGGTCTAGGTTGGGAAGCCCCAAAGAGGGACCCCACTGCAGTCCCTGGGGGAAGCCTGGCATGGAGGACCATGAGGGCCAGGTCTACAAGACCTTCTGCAAGCACAGTGCCAACTCCTAGTCAGACAAGCAGGACTGTGAGGAGGTCCAGTTGAAACTTGAAGAAACCAAAGAAGTTCAGAGCTTGAGAAGACAGCTTACTGGAGTGAGTGCTGTAGCCCTCCTGGTTGGGGAGAAAGTACAGGAAGAGACAACTTTAGTGGATGATCCCCTTAAGATCAAAACTGGTGAAATGGTGGACATGATGAGACTTAAGGAAAGAAACAAGGACAGGATTAATGAAGAGGAGGAGGACCTTAACTTAGGAACATCATTTTCAACTGACCCCTCAGCATGGCAGATAACAGAGAAGCTGGAACATAAGGGATCTCCTCCAAATTGCAAGTGTCTCTCCCCTCCCCCTCAATGAAAAGGCAACTGATGATTATCATTATGAGAAGTTTAAGAAGATGAACAGACACTATAGATATCAGCTCAGTGGGAGTGGATTTTTGCAGAGAGTTTATTTTTTGTCAAGTACATGATGCAATGTAAATATATTAAAAATAGTATTCCATAACAATCATATGCCACAACTTTTTAAGCCATTCCCCAATTGATGGGCATCCCTTCAGTTTCTAGCTCTTAACTATCATCAAAAGAGTAAATTACTATAGTCATTGACTGCTGTGTCTTGCGTCTTCATCACTTTCTTAAGTCTAGAAGATAATCAATGAAACAATAAATCAAGCCCTAATTTGTAGTCTTTGCCAATTTCCCAGGTGTAAAGGGTCGTATCAAAAATTTATCCACTAGTTCTCACTTTCCAGTTAGAGCTGTCTATAGCTCACCCTTGAGCCTTTCAGCTTACATAGAACAGGTTCAACCTTTGGTTTTCTCTCTAAAACCTCTTTGGTTTATGTCCTTATCAAAATTTCTCCTGGAAACTAGAATTTGGCTTATGTCTGTCCAAGACTAACACAATATAAATGCAGAATAGATTTTTATTTATATAGTAAAGGGCACAGAAGGGATCACATGCACCCAAATCCATGAGAGTCATGATAACTTCCATTCCATTTTTCTTGGGCCTCTATCTTTCTCAGAAATCTATGCAATAATCCTGACATAGTACTACCCTTAAGTGGGGCAAGAGTACAGACTTTGGGTCTAAGATGGAGTTAAAAAAAATCCTCTAGGGAAATCCATCTTCTCTTTGTCCATGTCTCAGTACCAGGAAAGGAATTGAACTGGGTTGCTTTTCTATGCCTTGGCTGCCCATTACACTGATCCTTCTTTTTATCCTCATCTGGTGATAGCTTCTTTGTCTCTGACATCTCTATCTCTTCAGCACTTTGTAGAGTATGCATCAGCATATATCTCCATCTGGTGTTGTTTTTTTCCCCTTCTACTAGAGGGCTGCATAGTCCCCTAGGAAGAGCCACACAAGCTCATGGGACTCTCCAGGGAACACAGTTCAGTAGCATGTCAGTTCAGTAGCATGTTTCTCTGTCCAAATATTTCCTCTAACAAGTTCTCCTGAATATTCACATAATACTCTTTTTATTTTTAGTAATGTTTTTTATTTTCCCCAATTACGTGTGAAAACAATATTTAATATATTTTTTTAGATTTTGAGTTCCAAATTCTATTCCTCCCTCTGCTCCCCCCTCCTTGAGGTGGTGAGCAATCCGATACAGTTAAATTTGTGCAATCATGTAAAATATTTGCATATTAGTCATTTTGCGCAAGAAGACTTGGATAAAAATTTTAAAAGAAAGAAAAAGAAAAAGAGAGATGAAAAAAGAGAGAAAGAAAGGAAGGAAGGAAAGAAGGAAGAAGAAAGAAAGAAAGAAGGAAGGAAGAAGGGAGGGAGGAAGAAAGGAAGAAGAGAGGGGGGAGGGAAGGAAGGAAGGAAGAAAGAAAGGAAGGAAGGAAGGAAAGAAGGAAGGAAGGAAGAAAGAAAGAAAGAAAGAAGAGAGGGAGGGAAGGAAGGAAGGAAGGAAGAAATAGTATGCTTTGGTCTGTAGTTAGTATCAGCACACTTTTAAAGGAATAGCTATAAACTGGGGTCACTGCTAGGAATAAGGCTTCATCAGTGGGGGATGTGGACCCAGTAGAAGGGGAATTCATACTATGTTAAAGAGATACAAGCAGCTTGAAGAGAGGGTCTTCTGACTCCTCCTGTGGATTTGCCTGAGATTTCCTGCTATGTATGTGAATATGAAAGGAGAATAGCAAAAAGTACCATCCTGAGATGCTCTAGTCCAGGGCACAGTTCCTTAAAGTGTTACCTAGATCACATCCTACCTATACCTATGGGGGGCAGTGTGCCTCAGTTACCAAAAGGCTGACGAGTCCTTTTTCTGACTTTACGATTCACTTAGTATATGCCTGAGACAACATGCAGTTACATAGAAGGTCCTGGTCATGATCAGAAGACCATGGTTCCAACCTTAGCTCTGCACGAACAAGTTGTGCAGCCTTCGAAGTTCTCTGGACCTCAGTTTCCTCACTTACAAAATGAGAGGGTCAGCCTAGCTAAGCTGTAATAATATCTAACCTGAATGTTATGGAGCGCTTTCCACGTATTATGCATTCTATCCCTGAACCCCATGAGATTGATGTTGGCATTGTCATCATTTTATACATGAGGAAGTTGGGGATAAATCGGCGACATGCCTACAGCCCCAGCTAGTAAGTATCTAAGGCAGCATTCGAACCCATGTCTCTTTGACTTCCCTGATCCAGCATTTTATTCATGACACCAAATTCTTTGAGGTTCCTAAAATTCTATGATTCTAAGCAGAAAAGAAGACAAATGCCACCATCAAAATCCCGCAAGTAATGGCGAAAATGAAGGTGAAAATGCAAGCAAATGAGTGGCTAATTTGGACCTTAGAGCTCCACACCACCAGAGGAAACATGTCAGAAAGGATCCTAACTAGTGATGCATGAATCTTATCCAGTGCTGCTGTCTAGCTTCCTCCTATGGCATCTGGGTCCCTAGTAGTTTTTTTTCCTTTTTCTTTTTGGAGGAGGGAAGGCAAGGCAATTGGGGTTTAGTGACTTGCCCAAAGTCACACAGTTAGTAAGTGCGTCAAGTGTCTGAGGTTGGATTTGAACTCAGGTCCTCCTGACTCCATGGCTGGTGATCTATTCACTGTGCCACCTAGCTGCCCCCCTAGTAGTTTTAAAAGATGTGGTACCTACCTTCATCAAGGCACAGTGGATGCAATTGAAAAACAATTGAGCAACAAAAAACCACCTTCATCATTCCTTATCTCAGGGGGCCTATGCCATCACTAGTAACTTAGCCTTTCATGGTTTTTCTTCATAGTTAAACAAAAACCCCAAGGCTACTGAAAGAGGTGACCATAAACTTGGCAACATGGCAGTGATGGTGCTGAGGTCATTCTTTAGTATGGAGAGAAATAGGATGAATTCAGTTCAACAAACATTTTGTGCCTCTTTTCTGGAAGGTGAGAAACAACTTGCTGGAATGAGTAGTAGGCTGACCTTGGGAGGTAGGGAGGCCTAGGTTCAAGTTCAGTTTCTGATATACTAGCTTTGTGATCCTGGGCAAATCATATAACTCTCAGTGCCCGCAAGGAACTCTCTGTGACTACAAATTGCTAGAACAATTGATGTGCTTTGTTGGAAGGAGTTTCTACTTTCTCCCTCAAGATCCTTGTCCCAATGACATCACTGGTCCTTAAGTGAAGAGAGGCGGCCCAATAAAGGCAGTGCATAGTAGATAGCATTGGCTTTGGAATCAATCAGCATGGATTTATTAAGTACCTACTATGTGCCAGGCCTTGTATAGCTGCTTGAAATACAAGTACAAAGAATTAAAAAATCTTTAATCACAAGGAGCTCACAGCAAATTCAGAGTTGACATCTTGCCTCTGACACTTAGGAATTATATGACCACAGGCAAGTCACATAAGTTCTGGTTCCTACAACTCCCCTGGACTTATCAACTGAATCCAAGATGGATTGGGAGCTGCCTTGCTGGAGAGAGTTCCCCATACTGATAAAGACCCTATATCCTTTGCACATTCAGAAGGTACTATGCTAGGCTAACTTTATGAGTAGAAGGGATTAGAAGTTACATAGTTCACTACCCCCATTTCATAGATGAAGAAACTAAGACCCCAAGAAGTTAAGTGACATAAGTAGTTACGGTCATGTAACTAATATTCAGCAGAGTCAGGATTTGAATCCAGGTCCTCTGACTCTAAATCTAGTACACTTTCCACTATAGTGTGTTATTGCTAGTTTTCAGTCATGTCTGACTCTTCATGACCTCATTTTGGGATTTTCTTGGCAGAAATACTGGAGTGATTTGACCTTTACTTTTCCAGCTCATTTTACAGATGAGGAATTGGAAGTAAACAGGAATAAGTGACTTGTCCAGGGTTACACAGGTAGTAAGTGTCTGAGGCCAGATTTGAACTCAGGAAGATGAGTCTTCCTGACTCCAGACCAAGCACTCTATCCACTGAGTCACCTAGCTTCCCCTATACTGTCTAAGGGATTTTTTTTTTTTTTGGTTTTAGATTGCTCTCATTTTATTTTATTTTTAAATTTTTTTCCACAGAGGATTAATATTATTTTGCTTCCAGGGAAAAATTCCTTCTGTCACTGTGTTAGAAGGGCTAGAGAAAGTATGATTATGAAATATCCATTGGAGTTGTGAGTATCCATTTGGTAAATTCAGAATTTAAAAAGATTAACAGAAGTATAACAAGACTATCTCCCACTCCCCACCAATAGCATAGTATTGTGTATCTCGAAGTGAGCCAAAATAGTTATCTCCAGCCTTTTCTCCCCAGCCCCTTTCCTTTTTCTGGGGGAGATTTTAATTCCTGTCAGGAGGGGAGGCAAGGAGGCTCGGGCCAGAAGCTTGGACATTCTGCTCCTCTCATTCAGAGACAAAGAGGACTAGGCTAGAATTTTTTCTCTCTACTCTCTCACACATCATCAGTTTTTGTTGTTTAGTTGTGTCCAAATCCTCATGATTCCATTTGGGGTTTTCTTGGCAGAGACACTGGAATCGTTTGCTGTTTCCTTCTCCAGTTCATTTTACAGATGAGGAACTGAGGCAAACAGGGTTAAGTGACTTGTCCAGGGTCCCATATCTAGTAACTGTCTGAGTCTGGATTTGAACGGGTGAAGATGAGTCTTCTTCTTTTTTTTAAAGGGCGTCTTTATTTACTTTTCATTTACAAGGTTCAGTTCCAGAGTCTAAGGGATTTTCTTGGCAACGATACTAGAGTACTTAGCCATTTCCTTCTCCTATATAATGTAATGCCTACCAAAGATATATTAGAATACAAAAATAACACATTGTTCCTGGCTTCATGGAGTTTGCAATTTGTTGATCATTCTCCTCTTTGAACTCCCTCTCTGCACACAGAAATCATTAAATATTTGTTGAATGGAATTGAATTCTTATCAAATTTGTCCAGCTCTTCGAATGTTTCTCTGGGTGTAAGTTTTATCTTTTCAAGTAATTTACAAATCTTTTGAGAATAGGAACTGTATCTCATATATCTTGGTATCCCTCACTGTTGTAGGTTGCTTAGGCAATATGAATTGAATTGAATCAAGCAGAAAACCATTATTAGAAAAGACTAGGGACATTTTTACTCATCTTGAAACAGAATGGTGTTTGCGGCTGTGTCATTCTGGCCCTGTATGCTAAAGATGGTAAGGGCTCCAAGTCATTCAAGATTATAAATGTAGCAGATGGTCAACATAGACACAGCTTGAGACAATGTTCATAAATCTTGTATTATTTGGACAAATGTAGACAGGGCTGCTGTCCAGACTTCTTGCTGTGACATGACACAATTTCTTGTGTGATGAGAGCAAACTCCTTACTGTCCTTTTCGCCTTGGATGCTCCAACAGGCAAGGCATTGCATTCTTCATAAGAAGACTGTCATATTTATTATACCTTCACAGGTGAAATTGAAAACTCAAAAATACTTCCTCTAAATTTTTTTCCCCTTGTGAATATAATTTTTTAACCTTAGAGGAAAAAAATTTCTACTGAAACAATTGTATAACTGAGCATAAAAATTCAATCCAATATGTCCAAAAGTTTGAAGAATTCTTTTTTTTCCCCCTGCCTTGTCATAAATCTTGTTTTATGTTCACTGCAGCCATTCCAAGGAGATAGTTATAACTCCACTCTAATGTTCTCTAGAACATTTATAAATTACTGTAGCTCCTAGTATGGTAGAATCTCAATCTTTTGAACTTCATGCTGAACTTTGTGATGTGGAAATGGATTTTATTTCATCATAATTTCTTGTAGTATATTCCAGTAGAGTTTTAAAAAAAACCTTTCAATTAGTGAAATAAGATTCCAGTAAAGAAAATTTCCGCCTTTTTTGTTGTTTTATGATGATGTTACGCAAAGTTGAGCTTTTGCCATCTGCTCAGCCCACTGATTATAAATGGAGAGAATACAAATTACAGACATTTCAGAGATAAAGATGATTTAAGCTTCTCCTATAAGTTTCATGTGGAAGGCAGTTGTGGCAAAGAAGTGATTTCTCATGATTCAGGCACAAATTATAAAGTAAACTGATTCCTCCTGACAGAATAAATTCCTGGCTGAAAAAAAAAAGTTTTCCTAAAGCAAAGATAATTCTGTGGAAAGAATCCATTATGTCTCGATGAAGATATAGGAATGGGAAAGATTTTGATATTCAAATGGATCTCTGACAGCACTGAAATGAGTACTCCTTCTAATCATACCTTTAATCAATCAACAATATTTGTTGAATAACTGTTTAATAACAAGCACTTACTGAACACCTACTATGTGCCAGGTACATAGCATTCTAGGTTCTGGAGATACAAAGAAAAAAGCAAAATGTTCTCTGTCCTCAAAGAGCTTATATAATATTGCTGGAGAAAACATATGCATGTGCACACACACAAGGGTGTCACCAAATCTTAATATTTTGAGAGTATCCTATATAATCTCTCTCTCTCTCTCTCTCTCTCTCTCTCTCTCTCACACACACACACACACACACACACACACACACACACACACACACATACACACATTTGGCTCCAAGCTATGCTCCTAACTCTCCTCCTGGATTTTCTCTACAAACCATATTCCCCTCTCTCCTACCTTCACTCCTTCCTACCTAGTCTTTCTTTTCAGCTTCATTTTATGTGTTGTCTTCCTCCATTAGAATGTAAGCTCCTTGAGGACAGGGACTGTCCTGCTTTCTGCTTGTATTTGTATTGCCAGCACTTGGCATACTTAACACATAGTAAGTCCTTAATAAATGCTTGTTGACTTGTTCAAACATGCATCTACATATACACACATAGATATAGTGAGATACAAAATAAATATATGATAATTTGGGCAGAGAGATACCTTAACTGGGGGGATTAGTAGAGAGGTCATGAAGAGAGTAGAACTTGAACCATGTCTGGAAGAAAAATAGGTGGGAAGGGAGAAGGTAGGGGCACAGTAAGTGTGAAGTCATGGAGAGGGGGGAATGCAGTGTTGTATGTGAAAAATAGTGAGAACACCAGTTTGACCAGACTATAGAATGTATGAAAGGGAGTAATGTGCTAACAAGGCTGGAAAGGTAGGTTAGGGGCAGATTAAGAAGGGCTTTAAATTTCAAACAATCTCTATTTGATCTTGGAATTTATTGAACAGAGAGGTGTCATGATGGAACATGCACTTAAAAACAATCATTTTACTGGCTTTGTGGATCAATTAAGAGGCTTATTATAATAGTCCAGATGATAAGAAAAAGTGATCCCCAAAAAGGTGATGAGGACCTGGACTAGGATGATACCTATGTGAGTTGAGTAGAAAGAAAAAAATATGAAAGACATGGAAACACAATCAGTAAGATTTGGCAACAGATTAGATATGATGGCTAGTAAGTAACTAAAAATTATGCAGAATTGGTAGCGTTTGGGAAGGATGGTGATACCTCAACGGAAATAAACATGTTCAGAAGAGGAACAAGTTTTAGGGAAAAGACAATGAATGCTATTTTTGACCCCTACCAGATTTTACAATTGAAAGATTCCTGGTTACTTTGAAAAATAGTGTCAGTTGAATTGATGAGAGGTGAAACTAGATTGCAAAAGGTTGAGAAATGAATGAGAAATAGGGACAATGAATGTAGAACATAGAGAGCTTTTTTGAGGAATTTGAGAAGGCAAGGAAAGACACAGGATAATAGCTTGAAGGAGTAGCAGAATCTATTGAAGATTTTTTTTAAGGATGAGGGAGACTTGGAAATCTTTATTTTCCTGTTCCAATCCTGGAAGCATGCAGTGAAGTAATAAGATAGGAAATTCAGCGCTCCTTCATCCATCTAATAACAATTAAAATTGTTCAAAAGTAGAATTGACTGCCTTAGAGGATAATGGATTTCCCCTCACTGAGAATAGCAAAAAACATGCCATATGACCATTTGTCAGAGTTATGTTTAGAAGAGATTTTTGTTCAATTACTGGTTGAATAAGTTTCTTCTAAAGTTTCCTTTCAACTCTAAGGTTCTGTAACTTGTTCTTGATAAAGCTAATTTGGCTCTTTAGTGACTACTGTTTCCCTTTCTAGGGGCTTACAAACTAACCCATTAATTTAATAATATTTTTAGAATGTTTTCCCAGGAATTGAAGTCAAGATCACCAGACTGCCGTTTGAAGAATCCATTCACTTTTTCCTTTTGAAAATAGGGACATTTGTCTACCACCAGGTGTGTGGTTTTTCTCCTTTCCCCCCTAGACTTTTAAAGATCAATGACACCAGCTCAGAAATCATATCCACCAGTTCTTTTACTATGCATGGATGTAGTCAGTCTAGAAGTTGTGACTTGAACTCATAAAGAGCTCTTATCATCTCAATTATTAGAGAGGCACTATGGATATGATGCCAGGCTTGATGTCAGGAATATGGACTCAACTCCTGACTCAGACATCTCATAGTTGGGTAACCATGGGCAAATCACCTCAACTTTTAGAGCATCAGTCACCTCAACTAAATAATTGTACTATGTACCTCATAGGATTATAATGTGGATCAAATGAGGTAATATAAGTAAAGTGCTTTGCAAATCTTAAAATACTATTTAAAGTGAATATTTATTATTGTTATTATTATATTTTTATTATTAGATTAAGTACAAGTAAAAATCTTAAGGAAACATAAAATTATAATCTTATAACACTCACACTGTACCTCCTGCATTGGGTGGTATCCAGTGGCTCCAAATGAATCCTTGCTGTACCTTTGGTAAGTCAATTACTACCTCAGTGCATTAAGGAATGGCTCATTGATCTGAAAGATTGAATATAGTCATTCCATACCCTCTCATCTCCTTCTCCCCTCCCTTCTCCCTTGCTCCCAGGAAACCATGTACACAATAGGAGATGTGGTCTGATTCTATAAAAAGGTTAGAATCCATCATGGAGCTTCTAGCCAAATTGCTTTTGCAAAAGGATTAAGAGTGAAAGAGGAAAAGTGATGAGAAAGGAGAAAGAAAGCTCCCTAAGACCATAACAGAACATGGGCACAAGGAAGTTAGAAGTTATTTTCTTTCTACTTGACTAGAGAAAGCCATGTAAATAGAAGGAACACAAATAAAATGGTGATTTAGAAATATTCCTTCGTTTAAAACAATGGATTATTCCTATAGTAAGGGCTATGCTGCCATTCTTCAACCATTCCATCTCTTATCAATTGCACAACTAATTTTGTTTTTTTAGAAAGATGGATATTGTAGAAAGCAAAGGCATAAGCTAAGAAAATATACATACACACAACTAATATTTTGGCAAGATTATTTAAATGTAGTAAAGCTATTATCTTCACTCTTCCACTCTAAATCATCCTGCAAAAATTAAGGCTGAACAATCTGTTCAAGAAGCATCTTTGGCCTAGGTAAAAATGTCAAATTACTTATTTTCAGCCTCCAGGGAAATAAGCATGAAGTAGCAAAACAGAAGTATTTGTCAGAATAAGCTGAAAAATTAAGATTAATGTGATTCTGCTTTAGCAGCTCAAAATTTGTTTTAAAATGAAAAACCATTCTTTTTAAGTCATACTGAAATCTCCTGCCAGAATGGTGATGGGCTCAAGTTGAGGAGTGAGACATGTATTTTCTGACAAGGCCAATGAGGAAATTCATTGTTTGATTCTGTGTGTTTGTTACAGAAGGCATGCTTATCTCTTGTTTTTCAAAGGGTAAAGGAGTTAGAGGGAGTGGATGGTTAGGGGTAGGTCTGCCAAAAAGAAAAGAATGTAATAGAAACATTTTTTTTAATGTACAGAAGAGAATAGAGAGAAGCACAGACAAGTAGGACAGCTTTGAAAGTTACATGTTGAATTTATATACTTAAAAGGAAAAGCAAACTATGCAAAAGAGATTCATAGTTTCATATGTGTTTCTTTTTCTATTTTATTTTGCATATGGAAACATTCGTTTTATTTGCTGTTAAGTTCAGAATTTTAAAAAGTCATATTGGAACCATTTTTGTAGGAGTGGGACCTCTTGTTTACAATAAAAATATCTTTTCAATCCTGAATGATTAGCCAATCATGAATATTCTTTTAATGGCATATTGATGTCTATTAACTATATTCAATTTCATAGTCTACGTATTTATTGAGCACCTACAATGTAAGAATCATACATACAATGTAAGTGATTGTAGAATTAGAGTTGGAAGAGACCTCAGATCTCACCTAGTCCAATCACATCATTTTACCTTTAGCAGTAGGGAGTGGGAAAGGTGGTGTTTATAGGTGCTATGCTGGGCTTGTAGGGTGGTGGTCACTTCCAATAACTGGTATCCCCATCCTTGCCTCAGTAGTTATTCTTTCTCAACTATTCTCTTATCCTCTTCTAGCATGACTTCTCTTTCCTTCCTCATTTCTTTCCTCTAGGAGATTTGTTTTCCTTTCAGACAATGGAAAGGGAAATTAGCCAAGGCCCTATCTCTCATACCAGTCCTGGTTTATCACGGCCTCCCCAAACAAACATGCTAATTTGTTTGCACAGAAATAGCCAAATCCAAGTTTCTCTTTTTGCTCTGGGAAGTTGTAAAATTAAATAAATAATTCTCTTTTGTTCATTCCAAGTCCAAGAAATGTCCTGAAAGGACATCTCTCTCTCTCTCTCTCTCTCTCTCTCTCTCTCTCTCTCTCCCCCTCCTTGTCCCACCTCCACCCCAGGATTTTCCTTTATTTTTTTTTATTGCTGAATTTATGCAAGGACACACTTAGATAGGACAGCAGCTAAATGGTTAAACACATTTGTTATATCTAAAATTAAAAATAAAACAGAGAGCAAACAAATTCTTTTTGTAATTAATTAATTTATTTTCTTGTTTACATCATTCATTTCCATGAGATTTTGAGTTACAAATTTTTTCTCCATCTTTCCCCCATCCACCACCCCAAAACAGCCATCCCATTGTATAACCCCTCCCCCAATCTGATCTCTCCTATGTCCTCCCCCATCCCCCCTCTGACTTTGAGGTAGGGCAAGATGTATCTCCCTACCCCAGTGCCTGTATATCTCAATTCTTAGTTGCATGTAGTTAATAATAATAATAATAATAAAAAAAAATATATATATATATTTAACATTTGAATATAGAACTTTAAATTCTAGATTATTTCCCTTCC